>OY747099.1:21562691-22769846 GCA_963556455.1 Epiblema foenella | reverse complement strand
GTTGTCCACTACCTAATACCGAGATTTGGTGTAGGTACTAGTTTTTTAGCACAACAGCACAATATAAAATTATTGTTGCTGGACTGTCTGGACTGGCCTTTACATGTTATTATGTTTAAAAAAGTTACAAATAGCGCGTTCGGATTTCAAATATTCTTTGCACTCTTGTGGATAATGCAGTTTTACTATTTGTTTTAAAGAATAAAAAAGGGCTTTCCGAGCTAGTGAGGTGAAAAATTATTTGCAATAGCATTTTGGGTTTCAAAAGGACGGATCGTGTACGAAACACTATACTGCGCTTCAAAACACGCATAGCTGACGTAGGTACAAAAACTGCCAGGCTCAAGTGGGACTGCGCCGGCCACGTCGTATGCATCCAGATAGGTAGGATAACGTAGCTACCAAGTGGGTGCCACATGATGGGCGACGCAAACGGAGTAGGCCCAGACGGAGATGGCGGGATGATCTGGGATGCATTTGCCAGCAATTGGGAGGAAGAAGCGCTCAATAGCGATGCCTGGAAAATAAGGGGAGAGGCCTTTGCCCAGCAGTGGGACAGTCAATAGGCTACAAATAATAATAAAATAATAGAAAGTGTGGGGACACTGAGCTTAACGGAAACTATTACAGATTTAGTGAATATTGAATAATGTTTTTCCATCGGGAAAACTCGACTCGGGTTATATAGCAACCCCATATGGTACCGAGTTAGAACAGCACTTCCCCCTTTCTTCGTGGGTGTCGTAAGAGCCGACTATAGAAACTGGACTGTATTATGAGCGATGAGCTACCAACCTGTCACTGTAATATCTGCTCCATATTTGAACCTATTGGATTCAAATTTCATGGCACTGGAATTAAATTTCATGTTATGCCTACCATTTTTGTTCACAAACAGCAACAGGCGTGACTTTATATATGTATATTGAATTACCGTATTAAATTACTGAATAGTTAATGTCCATTATCATAATTTCCCGAGCCTCTTTATCCATATCTCTTTTTGTCGGTCATTCGGCGCGTTTGGGTACATCTCACTCATTTATTACGTCCATCCCGTGTTACTTTCATACCTGACCCGTTTATTTAAGTCAGATTTCTATTTTATTCTACGTGCTTCTAAATAAAACTGCTCCTCAGGTTACCTCGGCAAGTTGCTGTCTTGGAAGTTCCTCGTGCCGCTATCTCGCCTTACATTCTGCGCCTACCTGGTCAACGGAGTCGTCGAGCTATACTACGTGGGACAGCTGAGACATCCTCTGCACATTACGTTTTTCACTGTGGTAAGTTATTTCTTTATGAAATTTCGTTGAGCGATAGATTTAATGAGAATATTTACAGGTCTAATGTGACCTTTATATCAGACGTTTCACACGGGTGATTGTTGGAGGGGTCCGACAATAGATACCTAAGTAAGTAAGTAAGTAAGCTCTTTATTGCATTAAATGTGGTTAACAAAAGGTTTTATGTATTATAATATAAAAGGATTACACATTTAGATGAATTGCAGCGTGCAAAAAGTACATCTTAAATCTAAAGTCTCTTACAGCCTGCAACATGTACCTACACAATCCTATACATATAATTGAGATGTCTGAGAGTTGAGAGCAGGAAATATGATTATACATCTCTAGTAATTTAATTATTTTTAAATATGATATATCGTAAATTATAACAGTATGGCGATAATTAAAACTAGATGTCAAAAATACATAATAAATGTCAATCTAATTTCCTAAATAATTAGGTTGGTACTGGGTCATTGTCAGATTTAGATTCGCGTCTTTTCGGTGGACATATCAAAAGTTAAGGGTCATAAAGCATAACTTTGGATTGGTCTAGTACCCGCATAAACAGTGTTTCCATAACTATAAATCCATGTAATAAAAACCATAACTTATATGTACATAAGCCGTTAACTATTGACCACCGGGTGACAACTTTTGTTTTTACAACTGACAATGACCCTACTCTAGATTACTCTAGATATTCTAGATTAAACATAGTATTAAGATTCAGTGTTTCCTATTTATGATATTATCTAGGGCACTAGTCGCCATACCTACTCTTCTTCTTGTGATAGCCTTCATGGTCGTAATACCTACATAGATTCCCGAAATGTACCATCTTTTACTGTTGTTGTACCTCCCACTATTCGAGAATCAATGCTTCACCCTCAACAATCTTGATAACAGATGTCTCAGCAAGGTGTACCATTTACATTTCTATAGAATTTTGAACTATCAATGTTGTTAAAACATAAATAATATTTCCGTTGATAACTTGCTGAAACGTCAGTTATACGTCCGGTGCAACTTGCGTCGATATGTCGGAAATAAAGGTAAATGAATAAAAGCATTTTTCAGTGATTCTTTTAGAAATGTGTACCTACGACAATAATGTATAATCCTGTATTAGTGGTACAATAAAGTGAATTATTATTTTTTGTATGTCTTTCCCGTTCACGGGACAATGGTATCCCGGACCTTTGGGAGGCGTGAGTGGAGCCGAAGTACCGAGGCACCGAAGTACCAAACGAGTACCACATAGCCAACACGTAGAGGCCCTTTTGACACTTTAATGAAATGCAAAGGATACACCGAGCGGATGCTGTTTCTGCGTATTATTGTTTTTATTATTATTAAATCCCAATATTTTAAAGTGTTACACTGAGAAAATTACTTGAAATTATGTACTGACATCCACCATTAGGCGAAGTTTTTTGACAAGTCAAAATGCACAATTGTTTCCGCAATATGATCAGTGCCGTTCTTGTCGATATTATTTAAGGCCTTACTAGACTTACTAATCTTTTGGCCTAATTTATCGGTTACTACCTCTAGGTGCTTGCCGAGAACATCGAAATTAGTTGTGTTTCTCTCAATTTAATATGCGCCGAATTTGTCAAATTAAAATGATATGTAAGTCTTCTGATTTATTCATATTAAATATTACTTTCTCCCCGCTTAATGAGCATTAGTGGTCGGAAAGTTGAAAGCTCATAGATTACAACATTGGAATAACTTTGGTATGTGATTCATTTCATTCATTTGTGTGAGGTGTGCAATAAAGAGTATGTGTATTGTTGTATTGTACGTAGTACAACGTTATACTTATCGATGTTTTTCTCCATATATACCGTCACTATTTTTTTCTACTCCTGGCAACATCTTATCTGTCAGTTTACTTCGCCTAATTGTGCACTAAAGTGTAAACTTAATACAAGTAAAACAGCACGGGTGACCACCAATATCATACCAATATACCGACTCAGGTTAATCACTAGTTATTATCTTTAGCAGAAAGGGTATGAGACTGTTAGTGGGACCCGGACGACGTAATCACAGCGTCTATCGAAAGATGGAACGCTGCGCTTACGGCGTCCAACTCTGAGACGACGCGTACACTTAGGCTTTCCCGCCGGCGGGGACGTCCAACACTGACGTATACCGGGCACACCGGGTAGAGTCAGTCCGACCCAGGTCGGGCCTAGCTGAGTTTCTTGCTGGACTCTTCTCAGCTAGGCTAGGTTTAGTGAACCAGCGACAAACCAGTAGCTCGATTCCACTCACACCTCAGATTCGGTTGAAACCACTCAACCAATCTCACTGGAGCGCAAACTCTTAGAGTATTCCAGTGTTCCAAACCACACGCGTGGTCGTGCCGGAGGTTTTCCCCTGGATTTTCCGCAGGCTACTCTCCAACCGCGCACTCCTATCGCTTTATTGGGCCCGGCCTATAAAACCACAGCCAGGTTCAATAAAAAACTGTTAGTGGGAACGGTGCTTAAGTCTACACATTTTATCGACATTTTCGTTAATATATTAGATAAGTTTGGCGTTTGTTTGTTTTCGTCAAATGTAAGTAGAATCGTAAAGGAATCCATTTCTTTTGAAATAGAATCCAAAGGTGACAAACTTTCAGTTTACGCAGATAACAGATGATACAATAAGACTCAAACTAATCCTAGGAGTCAATTCTGTTGAAGATAAAGTTTTTCTTTTCTAAAGCCCGACCAGATATACAGGGTGTCCAGTAAATAATGGACAAGCTTCTAACCACCGATAGAGCATCTGAGGCTGGTTCAGAAAATGGACTTTCAGGTTTAGTAAAAGTCCCTTGGTTTTCGAGATAATCGAACTTTTACATTTTCTGTAGAGAAATAGTTTCATTTCCGCAGCATCCATTTTCCAAAATTTTATAATAATATTCAACACTATTGTTCAAATAAATCACCACAGTGACACTGACAACAATGACAGCCTATCAATAAAATTATTGCCCGTGTTAGAATTTAGTTCCAATGAGATTCCGCAATATGGCCCATATTTATGGTCGGGCTTTAATAGATTTCACAAATTGGGTCGACGATTGATCGTTAATCGCAAAGTCACTGATTTTGTATATAGCGTGATATCACTCTATATTCATAATGTACTGATTATAGATCTAGGTAAAATGTATGTGTTGAACCGCCTCATTAGAATGCTTGTATTAATCGCATCTGTGCGTGTAGCCAAGTAGTTGACAGTAGTATGCCTTGATGATCCGAAATAAAATTACTTTAATATGACGTAGTTAGTTTTTAAACCACTATAAAATTTCTGTTCGTATAATACATAATTTTACAAAGAGAGACACAGAAATATATAAGTGGACTAGCTGTAACATATAAAAATAAATCCACATGAAAGTTTCTAAAATTTTAATATTCGCTTCAATTTAATGAATTGAGACTCATCAAAAGGTTAACTGGAAGAGATCCCTTAAAAGGCTAAGTTCGCCTTTGTACCAATGTAACCGAATTTGTCTGTATTTTTTACGTGTGTTTTGTGTACAATAAAGTATTTACATACATACGTACTAAAATCCCCAGTTTTTTCTTTATTGATTTACAAGCGGTATAATAATAGTAAAATAATAATAACTTAAATAATATTAAAACTAACTGAAATCTAAAACAGGCTCTTGCGGCATTGTAAAGAGGCTAAAGGATGCAGTGCCTTTACTGAGTTTACATGACCGTACTCGCTAGCGACTGCGTAAAAATTTGTATGGGCAAAAGTACAGCGCCTCTGGCGGATACGCGATAGAACTAAGAATCGGCATACTAAATCGTTTACGCAGTCGCTAAGGAGGCTGGCGAGGAAGTCGCCAGCTCTTCGGTCACCAGTTACATCAACCAGACGCTTCCCGATTTCAGTAGGTAAATAACTTGTGCGCGCTACCCCACTTGTGCGCGCTTGTGTTGGCTACCCCATAGACCAACCCCCTTATTCATAAAACTTAACAAACCTCTGCTAACTAAAATGTCTGTTGTCACTGTCTCACAAGCACGTGTGTCAAAGTGACAGATAAGGACAAACGAACTTTAGCGGCTAGTTAACTAATATAGGTTTGATTGACGTTTATGAATACGGGGGCAAGAGGTTATATGTAAGTCTTCAAGTTATACGAAAATACAACATATATATAAAACTTCTAATTATTATTAATTATGTTTGTTCTGTCAGTTCGGAAATTGGTTTTCTTACTCCCGTCTCGATATAAATAAAGTTACCACGTGCCTAATAAATCTACTGAATCGATAAGAACGACATTTCATTAGATATATACTTGGCCAAGTCGGATAAAAGTTTGGCCGAGATACGGAAATCATGAAACTTAGGACTTTACTTATTCTTTATGGTTACTTGTGTACATTGAAAGCACTTGTTTCTGTTTGATCAAAAACTACTTTTAAGTAACAAGATAGACGATGCTCATTCGTGTTTTTATTTTGTTATTTTCGGCGGAGTTTATTCATGATTCTTAAACGTAGAATGCTCAAACCAGCTTAAACTTATAATGTATTTATTTGTCACATATCTCAAGTCACATTTTCTTTGTATTTTTTTTTATTGTACTTTTTAATGTAGTGTAAAAGCCTCGAACTCTTTAAGTGCTGTTGCATGCCTGTTATTGGTACATAAATATGTTTTGTGTCCCTAAATATGTGTCATTTTGATTATATAGTTTATGTACTGTTGGTGTGTCAAATAAAAATAATAATAATAATGATTCATAAAATTTCTTTTGCATTTTATTTGATCCTCATGAAAAAAGGGCGTCAATTAAAATTGCATATTTGAACGCTTCGCTTCGTCAGAGCGCATTAGATGAAGTGAGTCTGACCATACTATATGTATGAAACCGATATCGTCGTTACCGAACACGTTACGTCAGATAAATATGAAACAGGACTAAATTCGACTTTACTATCAAAACGTTTCCGTGCCTTTAAAGTCAGGGATTCACGAGGAGATAAAAGTCAAGGCATTTGTTGCCAGCGACGAGCGAGGTTGAGCAAAGTGGGGCAACGTTACTGCAAAGTTATTATAGTAGTCAACGTATCACCCTACCCTAGGCGAAGCACTGCGTCGGATGTCCGATTACGTGTGGTCATTATGAATCCCGGTGTGGTGACGTGAACATCGTAAATATCTTATCAGGGCATAATTACACTTGTCGTGGTCGTGTGACATGAGATTGCCTTGTTCCATGAAGTCCCTGGCTTAACTATTGATAACAATAGTTAAGCCAGGGATTTCATGGAACTCTGTATGCATTTGTATAAACAAATGCATACAGACTGATAGCTCTGCATCTGTTACTAGCGTTAATCCATTGTTTGCGTTCCAACTAACTAAACAAAAGTAAACTAAAAAAATGTTCAGCCATTAAGTGAAATCAAACGTCCGTGCTCCGCGCCGACCTAAATCCGAGAAAATATTGTTCGAAATATCCCCTGTGCCCTTTGTATGAAAGATTACGCACTGTTGAAAAGTCCAGGATATTTTTTTATAGATTAAACACTGACTTTATTACAATATGCGTAACGTATGACTATTTGGATATCTGATCTGTACTGTTACATTTGATTCAGGTAGGTAGGTACCAAAACTAATCAAAATACCGAACTTTAACCATTGTTAAACTAGTTATATAGGCATCGAACTATTCATATTTTTTCACTGTAATAAGTCGGATATTGAGTAATACAGGTGCACTAGTTTGCAGTGAGTGGACTTTTTCTAACAGGTATTTTAACATGTATTTTGTTTCAGGTGGCTAATGCTATATCCCACATAATACTGACGTTCTTCTTGGCTACGCTGCTTTGCCTCAGTTTCGAATCTCCCATTCACGGAATAGAGAAGATTCTTCTAAGAATGTTTGGTAAATATTTTTTTCTTTTTTATCATTCATCATCACTGACACTTTGATAACGCTTTATTTAGATAATAATTACCGCAAAAGCCATAGAAAAAACTCCAGAACAAGTTATACTTATATCCCAAAATATTATTGACACTCGTCTTAAAAATCCGAACTAGTTGGCACAAAATAGCATATATAATGGTGATGTTTCCTTAATCGTTTTATAATGGTCAAATAAAAAAAAACTTTCCTATCATACTAGATCATGTAGTGGCAAATCTAGTCCTTATTTATTAATTTTCCAAAAGGGAAATGCTTTTCATTGAGTACAGTCACGAATTTTAATTTAGGACCCCCTTAAGGTTGAAAGTCCTGTCAAAGTGTATAGAAACGTAAAGAGAGTGAAATGAGTCACAAATTAAAGAGCGTGACAAACAAACGCAATTTACGAGTGTTAGGTATATTTGTTTTTTTTTCTTTTCTAGCACGACCAGTGTTAAGCGACAATGCTCTAAGAAACCAGCAGGACCAGATATCGAGGAACACTAGTCAAAGCAGAATAGAATCGTAGCAGTAGTTGATATTAGTTAATTAATAAATTACCGAATTGGGCTTGCTTTCACAACGACATATCGACCACTCGCTGAACCAGTGTAAGTTTTAACATGTAAGCGTGTCTCGAGCTCTCGATACAACTAATCCTCAAGTTAATAAAGGGGTGGCACGCGCTTGTGATTCTTCTGTACCTCTA
Source organism: Epiblema foenella (assembly GCA_963556455.1). Taxonomy (NCBI): domain Eukaryota; kingdom Metazoa; phylum Arthropoda; class Insecta; order Lepidoptera; family Tortricidae; genus Epiblema; species Epiblema foenella. Next base: position 22,761,895 of record OY747099.1, on the reverse strand, counting down.
GTATGTTTTGTTGAAACAAAACACAAACGAACGCGTTTGCGCTTAGCCTCAATTTGTATGGCAACGCGAGCAGCGCCTCTGGTGGCCTTATGTGTTAACTATTTTTTTTTCATACAGATTGAGACTAAACGTGAATGCGTTCGTTTGTTTTGTTTTGAAAAAACTTATACCAAAGGTACTGGAGTCGTAAGCAGATACGGTACGACTACGGTGTATGTTACATCACCAGGCAGGCCGTACGCTTGATTGCCACCGTCTTTGTATTAAAAAAAATGCGATTCAAATAACATTGTACTGTTGCTAGTTTTTAATATATTTATATACTTTCGGCCTTTTCTTGAAACGAAACATTAAATACAAAACAAATTTACCGCTACATTATAGCATATAAGGAAACGTGAAAAAGACAGATTTCTGTTTACCGTGAAGTGGGGCTATTTTAAATCCAATTTGAGACCCAAGGGGCTATTTGGTATTTTGAGTCTTAGAAATAACATTATATATCATGTTGGCATAAAATAGTTACAATGGTATAAAAAACGTGCTCCCCACTACATTTTTTTATCGTATGGCAATTATTTCGAACCGTGAGATCTTCGAGAAGACACACTACATTATTATTATTTTTTTACATTATTTATGTGAAAAATATTCAGATTCAAAGATTTTTAGTTTAGTACCAAATGGTCCCTTGGGTCTCAAGTGGGCCTACCTTACCGTTAGGAAGAGACTTTACCGTTAATAAAAAAAACGAGCAAAACTTATTCCGTAGATAAAATTACAGGACAGGTATGAAGTGAAGTTGCCTGCGAATTAAATCTTAATGTTATTTGAGTCGCATAGCAGTTGCGACGAAATTGAAGTTAACTACAAGTTTTAATCACTAGACGTGAGCGATAAGACGAGTCGATATAGAATGTGAATATGTGAATATCAAAGCCGAACTGAATGTGCCTCGGCAGAAGTCGACAACCATGTATTTATTTCATGTGTCATATATATGTTTTACCTTAAAACCAAATTAAAGTAAGTAGATTGATTTATGTTATGGTGAAGGCTGCTACAGGTTACTTTTATATTTTTATACGAAAATATGCGACCGAAAGTAGACGAAATAATAAATATGAGAATAATATCTACATTATAAAGTAATGATTCATTTAGAAAATTATGTATATAGACTTGTTATTGTTATGTACAGTTCTAGGTCTATGGTATAATAATGATATTTCAATATTTGGAAGGGTGAATCTCTATGCAGTAATTTGTTCTTTACCGAGAGTTTACTGATGTCGCTCATATTTTCTTGCTTGTCAGTGTACTGTCAGAAATTATATTTGCGCAGTAGTATTATTTTGTGTGGTAGCGAGCGGGACGGTTTGGTTGCAGTATTGCATTCCTGCCGGCCCGTTACCGCGCATCCCGCGCCAATTAGAAAGTATTAATTGAAATGTAAGCGCGCAGTAAGGAATATGTACTGACTTGATACTGACAGCTTACTGACACCGCACCTCCATATGCGGAAGTGTAGTATGGTATTTTAAGTGTCAAATTAGTCTATAAGTACCTAGTTATAGTAAATGCCTGCATTGTGTTCTACGAACATTGTCCTTTAGTTATAATGTACTTGTACTTCTATGTATAATTTATATTATTAAATGAGTGTATTTGTTAAAGACGAGAATGATGAACTTTATATGTTTTAAAATATATAATACAGTACAATCTATAAGAGTATCTCTATAAGTTTCTAAATCTGAATAGTTTTGGATTTATTTTGCAATATTTTAATAGGTATACCTATCCCTAATTTAAATTTCTATGATGTTAACTCAACATCTCATTCTTGGAAGATAAAGTATAGTCAAGGGCACTAATATATATACATTTTTCACCTTATTCCATTGAAATACGGTCCAAAAATATATAAAAATTCATGGCCTCGACTGTACAAAATCATTTTTTTTAGAATAAAGGAAAAATTTAGGCACCGAACAGGATTCGAACCTGCGACCTCCCAGCATTCGCGGCCAGTCGCTCTAGCCAACTGAGCTATAAAAAAATGTACAAAATCAGTCTTGAAATGAGGGGTTAAATTGAAATATCGATTTCAATTTTGAATTGTTGCGTGACTGAGAATGAACGCGAGAAGTATATTGAATTCATATTAGAATGTGATTTGCAAGACTCCCAAGTTTCGCTAGATTTCCATAACATAACAAATACAATATACACGGCTTCATTTTAAAATGAATATAAAAGTGACAAAAATAAAGCACTAAATAAAACTGAATTAAATACGAAATTTTACTGAAATGAAGCATGTAACTTAAGACTAAAGTTATACTACACTAAATAAAAAGAACCATTTTGTCGTGGCAGAGAATAGGCCCTAATCCTCTTAGGTTATATTCCAGAGAAGCCCGGTGATGCTTTGGCACACCTAAGATTTGTTGTGGGCACTATTTTGACGAAAACGACTGCTATCTGACCTTTCAACCTTATTGGTTTAGACCGGTTCCCTTCACCGAAAAGCTACTGTGTTGATAAAATGATATTTCCTACATTAATTTACAGTGTCAATAAGGCACGATTTTCGTAATGACCCAACTAGAAATCGTTCATATTCATATTCATATTCATATTTATTTATTCATAAAATATACAAAAATTTTACATGTCAGAAGATTGTTACAATAATTTAATTATGTCGATTAAATAAAAAATAAAAATTTCAATTAGATTAGGTACATTATTTAAATTATTACATAGTGAATATAAATGTCAAAAAAAAAAATTACAATTACAAAGGCATGCAACAAATTTAATTTACATATTCATCTGTGTCATAGAAAGCCTCCGCCGTTAGCCATTTTTTTAAATTATTTATAAATGTCACGTCACTCAATATTTTTAATTGTTTCGGGTAGTTTATTATAAAAACCTGGCCCCACAATAGACACCGTTTTATTAGATTTTGCAAGTCGACAACATGTTGTGGCCAACATATTTTTGTTTTTTTGTGCAATACGTGAGCTTTTTGATGTCTTTGTTGGAAATAATTGCATGTTACTACGCACATATTTAATTATGTAAAACAAGTATTGTGATGTTAGTGTCATGATGTTACTGTGTATGAAGAGCTGCCTAGCGGGAGTTCCGTGTGGGGCGTGTGAGATGATTCGTACAGCACGTTTTTGTAATATGAATACACGTCGCCATTCTGCCGCCGTGCCCCAGAGCTCTAAACCGTAGCACATTACAGAGTGAAACAACGAGAAGTAACTCGCCCTGAGCTGCTGGGGAGGCAAGATACGCGCCAATCTGTTCAATGCGAAACAAGCACCAGACAACTTGCCACACACAGTGTCGATGTGCGCGTCCCATTTCAAGGCTGCGTCTAAGGTTACGCCCAGAAACTTGGTGCTATTCACCTAAGGCAAGACTGCACCATCCACGCTAACAGATAGTGGGCGAGGAGGCCTGCCCCCGAGACTTATGTGCATTACCTGGGTTTTATTTAAATTTAAAACTAAGCCGTTTGCAGAAAACCAGCTTTGTAACTTCGATATTTCAGATGCTATAAGATTCTCCAGTGAGGGAATTGTGCTAGCAGTTATGATGTCACAGGCGTCGTCCGCAAACACAAACATTTCACCATTTACAATTTTAGGTAAATCATTCACCTGAATAAGGAAGCACAAATTTGTTAAGGAAGAAACCTGCGGTACGCCGATATCAATTTTACCGCTATCCGATGTAGTATGGCCATTATTTATCGCAACACTTTGGTGCCGCTGGTGAAGGAATTCAAGCATTAACTTGAGACTAGGGCCGCGGATACCGACATGTTCAATTTTTTTGTTAAGTACGCTATGATTGCACAGATCAAATGCCCGCGTCATATCGCATAATAATATTGCAACATGGCATTGGTTTTCCTTAGCCATCAATATATTTTTTAAGGTTTGAAGATTCTTGACGGTTTTTCATCACCATCTTCCTATTAGCTTTATCCTTGTCCCAGGACATAGCAGGTACTAGTTTTTGCGGAAGCAACTGCCATCTGACCTTCCAACCAAAGGGGAAACTAGACCTTATTGGGATTAGGCGTGTCAAGTGGGCAACTTGACTGTTAAGTACAAAGTTCTCAAGCCGCCCGAAGGCGTCTAACTTGTCTTAACGACTGCTATCATAAACACCAGCCGGGATCAACGGCTTTACGAGCCTTTCAACGCACGGGAGCGCTTAGTTAATAATCACTCAAAGCGGTCACCCATCCAATAACTGACCTCGGTCCACGTTGCTTAACCTCGTATACCGCACGCGGTACGCGGGCGCCGCTAGGACATGAACGCTATATCGTCTTTATTAAAATCAATGTCACTGAAAAAAAGACTTTGATAGCAGTGGGAGAGAGTGGCAAGAATAGGAATTATAAGCAAAACCAAACAGACGTCTCCATGAAGCGAGAATATAATGACAAGTAAAATGTAAAACAAAATACAAAAAAATCAATAAAAGGCAGATGACAGAAGTCTTCTAAAAAAAGATTATAAAAAGGTTGCAACCGCAACAGTCACAATATTAGTCCTTACCGCCTTAAAGGTTTTTATCTGTACTTAATGAAAGCTACAAGAGTAATAGTAACTGGGTTAACAATAGCACTCGTAAATTACCCTCTAATTCCCATTACGTTGACAATTTCTTACGTAACCCTCCCTAGGGCACTCATGAATATTCATTATTTCCTCATACATGACCGCAAAAGTCGATTTAAGGCCGCCCACTGAGTTACACTATGTTTTTCCGCGGGCTTTGAATATCGAAAATATATTTTATTTTTGTAACATATTCCAGGAGCGTAAAATAAATGCCGCAATTCAATGGACGGTGCTTAAATCTTTTATAGATGTTAAAGGTCAATCAATGATGATGATAAAACTATTACATGTAAATATGGTTATTACTTTGTAGCGTAATTATAAACATAATTAAGGCGACTTTCTATATCTCGTTTTTTTAAGATAAAAATTAAGAAAACAAAGAAGCAGTGGTCAGAAACACACACACATTGAATTCGCATTATTCTCACGAAAGATCAAAATAGGTGACAGTTAGTTACAATGACAAATTACTTTTTTAAAACCAGGGACCGATACCGGTATTTTTAAAAAACCCCGAACTAGCCCAATATTTTGGATTATTTTTTGCTCTTTACGTGGGGCTGAATCATGTATTTAGGTAACAACGTCGTATTATTAGATTGTCCCATTAAAAACGAAATAATGAACCGGTGACCGTAACAATACCGGTATTTTTCTATGGAGAAAATACCGGTATCCGATCCATGTTTAAAACCCGAGCCGACTTCTTACAATCTCTGCCTCTTTAGATTTTTTATTGTACAACTTTTAAATGAATAAATAAAACGAAACCTAATTTGAAAAATAATTGATGGCTTATTATTTAAAATATATACGTATATTAAGCTATATTTTCTTATGTTTGAATGTCAACATATAATGTATAAGCCTAAAATAACGGTTTTAATATTGAATCAAATTGAATACACTTTTACCGCAAAACTTGCCTCATAAAAAGCTTCGTAAGTTATTCTCCGTCATTCTTTCTAATGCTAAAGAAAAAGGTATAACTTAGTGGGCGGGATCGCTGTGTGTAATTCTGTTCTTTAACATGAGCGTATTGATGTCGCAGATATTTCCTCTCAGAAAACGGTACTAATTCCAATGACAATTTACACTGGCAACTGACATTTTTTTCATATAAGTAGACTGCCTTTGGACTGCCTTCGCAACGCCTTACATGCAAATAACCAGTTAAATACCGACCACACGAAGGGTGGATTATGTTATTTCAACTGTGTGTACATACAACTTAACGAACCTCTTTCATGGTTGAAATTATTAAAAATGACCGAGGATTATAAAGTCACTTTTCTAACTGGTTGGTTGTAATACCACTCGGTCAACTTACATAATTTTAAGCACAGTAATATGGTTTTGTTCTATCTCATAAAGGGAAATGTAAATTTGATATTATGTCAAACGAATTTTAGTTAAAATAGCTTTGAGGAACGTTTCTGAACAGATGCATAAGATGTTCACTATATTATAAGTATTTTATATACCTATTTGTAATATTACAAATGTGAAGATTTCGAAATACTTGAAAGTAATCACTTAGAACATACTAGGTGTCGCCCAATTTATGCCATGTGGTCAGTTAAATTATATAAGTTACTGTATTGTCAGTACACTGTTTAGGCCGGGTTTTATAAAGATCCGTTAGACCAAATGTCAGATCAAATTTCAGTAGTTCAGTACATTTTTTGACATAACAAACCGGTGTAAGGTCTAACGGACCTTTATAAACCCGAGCCTTAGTGGAGCAGGTAAACTCTATGTTTTATTACGAATAAAATGTATACAATTTTAAGTTACTTGCTGTGCAAATACTAAGGGTAGGTTGCACCAAACTGTCTGTAATACAATACAATACAAATACTATTTATTGCACACCTCACACAAATGAATCGGCTACACACAGAATCAAAACAACAACAGTATACAGGCGGTCTTATCTCTAAAGAGCGATCTCTTCCAGACAACCTTCTAATCGTAACCGGTGTTCGTTAAACTCTCATTGTATGGAGTTTGACAAGTTTCTATGGGATGACAGCTACCGGCGCCATATTTAGCGATAGTTCGGTCTGTAATCGTAAGTTGGTGCAACCTGCCCCGACACTGTCTCAATGAAAGTTATAAAATACAATTTAGTATATTCTCTAATAAGGTTACCATTTATATTTTATATAAACTGTATTCTTATATGTAAATTAATCCTGCTTTATGGAAAAATAGGTTTTTATATGAAAACGTATACTTATAGACGTGTAGTAAATGAAGAAAATAAGACCAACTCCTATTTTTTATCTCACCCACTAACAAAGTTTTTTTTATATCTGAATTATTTTATCCCAAAATTTTACACCATACATTTTTATAAAACACTAATGACTATTCTGACAAATCAAAAAAGGATACTCACATAGGCGCAGCCGTTCTGAAATGATGCGCCAACGTACTTTATCTCCAATTGTTTTTAATTTAGACATTTGGAATTAGGCATGAGCACTTTTAATGATACCAGAGCCAAATATTTACATTTGGCAAACAAAATTAAAGATAATAATCCTAACAATAAAAGGACGCTATAGTCCTGATTTATGAAGGTTCGTTTATTATTTTCAGTACCTACCAATAATTTATTAATTTTGTGTTTCGTTAGTTGTTAGTTGCACCCGTCAACAAATCTTTCTGCTTCGCCTTAAGGTTGACTGGTAGAGAATGCCATACGGCATTAAGTCCGCCTTTTGTACGATAAGGTTTATTTTGTGCAATAAAGATTAAATAAATATTTAAATAAATTATTGACTTCTTGGGTATATACGATTCTATATGGAATCCTTAGACCCATCCATGGCTTTAGAAAATAGATACCTACATATGGGAAGCGTAGGTTCAATTTCTAGTATAAAATAGTCCCTTGTAAAGTAAAAGTCCCAATGATCGACACCATAATGCCCACATATCGTTCACCTCTGAAATTTAAATGATTCGAATCCGTAAGCGGTGCCGATTCCTTATCGACTCTTTTCAAATCTTATCGAATCCGAGGAGTTATTAACTCCGACTCGGTACGGAGACTGAATGACCGGTTTGCGCGGGTATCGCGGAGCCGGAGTCAAATATTGTGTACTTTCGTATATTTCGATGAGATCCGGAGTTAAAAGAATTAAAAGATTCGAAGAATCATTAAGATCACTGGATTTGTATTGAAACTAGCGAGTCCGGAGTAAATTGGTTCGAGGGATTCAAAGGTGTCGAAGAGTCGATAAGCGGAGTCGGTACCGATAGCGGAGCCGGATTTAGTGATTCGAATCACCCCCCGGAGTAGAGATTACCCATCTCTATCTGTTACCATGACATAACATTGAAAGTACTAAGTATTGGTCCTGTGTACTGGGCATTTATCTTATATGTTAAGCATGTAAACCCCGACCAGAAATGACCGTGCGCCATGTTACGAAATATCGTTGGAACTAATTTCTTACACTGGCAATAATTATGATGATGGGTTATCAGACTTGTCATTGTCGCAGTTGCGGTTTATTTCAATAATAGTAGTGTTGAAAATAATGATAAATGACAAAAACGATTCCTAGTCAAGATTGGAACTTTATTAATAATGTATATAACAAACTGTTATAAAAGTAAACGGTTGCGAAATGAAGCTATATCGCTGCAATTTTTTTTTAATACAACGCCGGTGGCAAACAAGTGTACGGTCCACCTGATGGTAAGCGGCTACCGCAGCCTATAGACGCCCGCAACTCCAAAGGAGTCACGTGCGAGTTGCCGACCCTTTATAAGATTCGAGGATGCACTGTGTTGACAGCAGAAGGAACACATTTAGGTCCCTCGCTCTCAACACAGTGCATCCTCGGGAGCTCTGGCAACCTTGCTCACCTCCAGAAATACGTACAACACTACATACTTGTATAGTAAATAATGTTATTATGGCTGTGGTCTTCTGCAAGGCGGAGGTACTTCCCCAGTTGGGCTGCTCCAAATTCGAGCTAGATGACATTTTGCTGTGCCCTACCTCTCTTAAAATTCATAATTCATTTCATAATTAACATGCTGACAGGTAATGAAGTCAAAATGTCACTTAGTTTGTTGCCATATAAATCGAGTAATAGCGCTCTCTTGACTCCTCATGTATGTATGAATGTAAGCACTTTATTGTACACAATAACAGGTTAAAACAATATACATGTCACATAAGATTAGAGTACAAAGGCGAACTTATCCCTATGAGGGATCTCTTCCAGCTAACCTTTGAGGGATTGAGTATAGAGTGGGAGGATGAGATAGACAAACTTACACAGTGTACTAAAACTTTTCAATAAGGAAACTTGTAGCTAAAACCAGAACTAAATAAATATATAACAACTATAACATATAATAAATACATATTGTAAATCCTCATTATCTCCTCATATATTTCTGGTCGGGCTTTAATTGAAGGTAATTATAATTTAATTGAAGGTAATTATAATTTAATTTGCTCAAACGTAAAACCGTACAACTTAAAGCGTGTAAAGTGGCGGCTAGGTTATTTCATAATCTTTTTTTTTTTTTAATCTTTATTTATTTCGAAGCTTTCGTCAAGATGACGATGTCAGCTCCAGCAAGCCTCTAACTACATTACAACTGCTTAGATGTAATTTAAAAAAAAAAAAAACTAATAATAAAACCACAAAATTTGTATACTTATTTCCAAAAAAAACCGTATACAAACCTAGCAGCCTTTGACAAAGGATCCGCTAAAATGGACTGAAAAATCCCAACATGCAAAAGGGAGAAGCCCCAAATTCTGTTCAACTTCTCCCTTTTCTCCCGAGTTCGAACACACTCCACCAACAAGTGTTGCACATCTTCGATGGTTCCGCACTCCTCACAATTGGGCGACTCTATCTTTCTCATCAGATGTGCAAACCCGTTAAGTGGAGCGTGTCCGGACCGGAGCCTGTGCGCCCTGACCACGTCCGCTCTGCATAGCCCAGCATGGTCGAACCAAGGCACACGAGGAGGCTCGCACTGGATGGTCCTGTACCAGATGCCTTTGTCCCGCGAACGCAAATCGAAATACTCCTTCCAGCGGGAATACGCCTTAATTTTGTATCGAGCGACCACCTCCGAGAGGTCTGGAACAATAACCGTCTCAGTACCCTCAGACGCAGCCATAACGGCCAACCGATCAGCCTGCTCGTTACCAGCCAAGCCAATATGAGACGGAACCCATTGTATTTTAAGACAGCTTCCAGAAGTCTGAATAAGTCGAATCTGCCTCAAAATTTTATGCGCTAGCGAAAAGCACCGTTCGCCGGAGGCACACCGAGCTAAATGCTGAATGGCGCTCTTGCTATCCGTAAAAACAACAACACTAGTATAATTTAGATTTTCTAGATATAATAAGGCCTGATAAATCGCATACAATTCCACGGACATTATAGATAATCCAGACGAAATCTTAAACTGTGCCTTCCTATCATTGAACGGATCAAAAAAAGCTGCCCCAATTTTATCACCACACTTTGACCCATCAGTAAATAACCTATAGAAATCTGAATATTTTCTTTCTATCTCAAGAATCACCTCTAAGCGAAGAACGTTAGGATTGTAAGTACGTTTTGCACTACCCATACATTCTAAACTTGCAAGCAGAACGTCATGTAGCTCGAATTTTGACATCCACGCATCTAATTGGAACATTGGAAGGGCCACGACGAATCAACGTGTTCCTCAGAGACTTCCTCAATGACTTCAGCTAACAATGGTCTATTCCTCTTACTCCAATAGCCTCTCTGCGAAAAGGCTCCTAATTCCTGAATTATATCAACAGTAGGACTACTAGAACAAGACAGGGATTTCAAACAAAACTTTGTGGCAAGGAACGATCTCCGAATGTGCAGCGGTACAATACACAACTCACTCTCCATGACATGAATAGGTGTAGACCTAATAAAACCTCCGACTACTCTTAGAGCTTGGTTTTGAACTTTTTCCAGCTTATAGATGTGAGTTTTAGCGCTATTGTTATATAAAACACATGCATAGTCCAACCTACTTCGTATTAGAGAAATATACAACCTACGCAGGTGCTTAGGGTGAACTCCCCACGCAGCACCAGCCAAAGTTTTCAAAATGCTAAGAAACCTTTGTGTTCTTTCTACCACATAAATAATATGCCTTCCCCAGCGTAACGATTTGTCCAGCCAAACACCCAAATATTTCATAGTATCATCAGAACATAACTGCTGACCCCGTATACACAGATTCACTTGTTGCCTTTTATTGCCTTTACTGAATATGCAAAATTTTGACTTACTGGCTGAAACATCTAAACCTAAACAATCTAATTCTTGTAACAATGTATCTAAACTGTCCTGCATACGAGAAACACTGTCATGTAAACAATTCCTATTGACATACAACACGAAATCATCTGCATATTGAGAGATTGGAACACTATTAATACTATGACAAATTTGAAAGGTAACAATATTAAATAAAAGAGGGGAAAGTGGATCGCCCTGCGCCAGCCCCTTATCAGTCCATCGCACCATAGAAAAGCCACCATCTAGATCTCGTAAAATAAGATGTCTTTCACTCAAAAATGACCACAAATATTTACAGAACTTAGCTCCTACTCCCAAATTTTCTAAGGTATTGACAACCTTTTCAACCAAAACATTGTTATATGCACCCTCTATATCCAAAAAGCAAGCCAAGGTACAGACATTTTTAGAAAACCCCACTTGAACGTACGACACTAAACGAGCTAAACAATCCATACAGGATTGGCCTCTTCTAAAACCCACCGTGCTACGAGATAACAACTCATTCTTCTCTACGAACCATTCCAAACGTCGAGCTAACATTGTATGAAATAGTTTGCAAACACAAGACATCAAGGAAATAGGTCTAAGCTTCGATAACTCCTCATGCGCTTGACCTGACTTAGGGATAGGAACAACTTGAATATCTCGCCACTGCTTAGGCACAATACCTGAATTGAATACCAAATTATATAACTTTAACAAAAACAGCTTAGCAACAGCAGGCATATTATGAATTACTGCATACGTTATCCCGTCAATACCTGGAGCAGACTGTTTCTTTTTAAAACATCTAGTTAATTCTTCCAAAGAGAAATCTACCTCCAGGTGAGAATTCACAGATGTAAATGAAGGTGTAACAAGACACACAAAATCGGGCGTTAGAGAGTGCAACAGCTCCACCTTCTTCTCATTAGACGCAACCACCTTGGAACGCTGACGGCCCTTCATCCATCTCATACGATTCCACATGTCAGACGCAGATGTAGCCTCATCAATACTTTGACAAAACTCCTGCCAACCTAAAGATTTTGCATTCCGAATAAGGCGCTGTGCCTCTGCAACCTTTTCCTGCAGCAACCTAAGATTATCAGAATTGCACCAGAGCAAGCCGCCTTTGAGCAACAACCTTTGACAACGAGGGACTCCAATAGTTTTTGGGTCTAAAATTCTGCACGGGATCGGTGCAAACTTTTAAAATTGGAACATGCATTGCTAAAGCTTTATTAATACCAGCTTCGAAAAAGTCGTACAGAGCTTGCACATCGCATTGAACAATGACTGACTCGTTAGCAAAATATTCTCGTAGAAAGTTACGAAAACCAGGCCAATCCGCCTTTTTAAAATTTAACTTTTGTATAAAATATTGCCTACCCCAGTAATCTAACTTAATCCTAACAATGAGATGATCGCTACCCAAGTTTTCATTCGTAACCTCCCACGTGAAATCTACGGCAATGTCAGAGGAACAAAAAGTGACATCAGGAGAACTTTCTTGAAGTGATCCATTTACAACCTTGACCCTCGTCCATTATTAATGGATACAAAACCATGCTCAAGAGCCGAGTCAAATAACTGGGTTCCTCTTGCATCATTCTTGTATGACCAATTGGTATGATGTGCATTAAAGTCACCTGCCACTATGGATTTAGCTGAAAACAAAGCAAAAATAGAGTCCCAATCAGATTGCGTCGTCCGCACTGAAGACGGACAATATAACGAAACAATGAAATTTAAGGAGGCACAATTTAAGATTTTTACACAAATAATTTCATTACCAGAGTTATTCAAAGTAATGTGAAATGCTTGAGCCCTAATAGAATTATGTATAAAAATAGCGACACCTCCATATGAATCCGATCTATCTTTTCTAAAAACATTATACGAATTTAAATTAACTACGAAACTACTATCTAACCATGTCTCACTAACAAGTGCTATGTGAATTTTCTCTCTGTTCATTAATAGTTCAAACTCGACAAGCTTTGGCCTAACACTTTGTGAATTCCACTGTACTAAATTCAGCCTACTAGATTTAAAGTTGGATCTACGTTTGAAAAAAAATTTTAAAAATATCTACTTCTTTAAAAAAAGACTTAAACCACTCCAAACATTCTTCCGCAACTAACTTGAATATGAGACCTAACTTCTCAGCCCAATTCGCACTTGACAGAAGAATGCTCTTGACTTTCTCAATAACCTTCTCAATTCCCACACTTCTCTTCTTGTTCTTCTTACGTAGACGCTCCTCAGTGCATACATTACTCGTCTGCACGACCACTGGGCTGCAGCTGTTTTCTTCCAGAGTAGGTACTCGCTTCGCCTTCTTTCTCTTTCGAACCTCCTGCTCCATCTTACTCTCTTGGTTAGCCTGGATGCGAGGCGATTGGCTCACGTGCTGACTAACACACTCGGACTCCTTACTCAGGTCTACACTGGATAAGACAGCATCCCGGTACGTGTTACTTATAATGACTCCCCTAGAAGACGAAGGTTCTTCCTGGATCCATGAATCAGGCACTGGCCTCTTCCTGCCTTCAAGGTATATCCACAAGGCTTTCGTGTAAATGCAACCTTCGTCCGCCATAATTCGACGTATCTCCTTTTCTTTTAAGAAAGCAGGACAAGACTTATTCAAAGCCATGTGGGCCCCTTTACAATTCAAACATTTAAAAACCGTTGTTTGACAGTTATCGTGCTCGCCTCCACATTTTGGACATAGAATTTTCCTGCTTCGACAGAATCTACTTAAATATCCAAACTTCCAGCACCTAGAGCATTGGTTAACCGGGAAATTATAGGGGATAACCTTAAACCGACATCCGTAAGCATAAATGTAAGGAGGCAGTGTTGGCCCTTTAAAGCACAAACGGATCACTTCGGATTTAACCCAATGACCTTCATCGTCTAAGCGGTTCAACCTACGTACTGCAAGAATGTCTTGCGGGACTTCGACGTTTTTCTGAAAATCATCTTCATCCATCTCCAATTCTACTCCTCTCACAATACCATATGAACAACAAGCTAAGTTAGACCAATAAGAACGCCTATCTTCATTATTAAATTCTTTATCAGCAAGAAGTTTCTCCGCCTCATCTCTTGAATTGAACTGTATAAGCACCTTGCATGGGCCCATGTACTTAATCCTCATTATATTCTTTATTCCCTTCTGCTGCAGTAGTTTGGCCAATCCAAATTGTTTTGGCATCTCTTTTTTTGAAACTACATACACCTCAAATGACATATCACAAACCTCATTCATCCTGGGCACTTTAGGAACTGTCACAACCCGTGATCGCTTGGGTCTTTTTCCAACCGTGATGAAACTGTCACCCGAAGAACAAGCACCACTGGGGTTGTCATCTCCAAACCGCTTGTCGGCAAATCGCCGCACGTCCGACATGCCTTCGTGGTCGTGTGGCCCAGGTTCTGCTCCGCCCGGCACCAACATGCTCTCACTACTCCATGATGTCAACTCGTTCACTCGCTGGCCACACTCAATACTACTAGACGCGCCCCTACTATCTGCACTCGAATCACGAGGACTTTTCCCTCTACTTTTCTCACTCATCCCGCAGGTAAAAAGCAGAAATTATCAATTAATCCAAGAAAAATCTATTTGAATAAAAAATTTTCACCCGTCACCGTTGACAGTCAGACGTCACCTCCGAAATACCATTTCATAATCTTAGGCGTTAGATTATAGACTGTCAATTTTCTCACTTTGACAACTACATACTACGTATTTGACGTTTGATAGGAACCGGTTCCCAGGACCATATGTGCAGTCGAGTGCAAAACTACAACGTAACATAACTGGTAAACTTAAAAATATGACCAATTGCTCTTATGTCAACGAATTAAGGATTCAGTGCTTACATATTAAGGAAAGAATTCATCCGATTCATATTTTGGACTTGACTGTACATTGTTTAACACAATCATGATGTTTTTTTCATCTCTCCTGTTCGAAAAGTTCGATTTTCATGAGTAGATATCCGGGTTGAAAGTCGCTCGGCGGCGCCCGTTGCTGGTTGCTGCAGCGCGTGTTTTTATTAGAATCCTTAGAATGTCATTTACTATTACTATTATTTCTCATCTATTTTCCTCATAGTCGAAATAGAGTAGTGATTAACTCTGGTGAAAGCACCCATTTCACCCTTGGACTATGGGATGGAAAATATCTCGGGTGAAATGGGTCACTTTCAACCCTTGGTTAACAATCTACTATTTCTGACTCATTAGAATTCCTTTATTACATACTCCTACCTACTCTATAGATTTATCATTACGATCACTTGTAACTACGTCTGTAAAAGACTGTTTCATCTTACACGTATTACAATAAACCATATTTGTTTCTTATATGCAATGTTATTTTATTCCCCAAGATTTTGACCAAAATGTAAGCCGGGTTGAGTCCATTGAATGTACGACCGAAGTAATGCACGACCACAGCTCGGTATGCGGAATACGCGTCCCATAATTATTGGGTTGTACATTGTTAAATTTTAAGAACCAAGAATGCAATAATGCCCATGAGCTCGTTTACCATTGTGTCTACCGTGGTCATACAGTACTGTGGTCGTGCATTACTTTGGTCGTAGATTCCATGGATCCGCCGGGTCCACATCAGCTGACACGTCGACACTTGTCATTTGTCATCCCAGTACTATCGTATAACCTCAAAACATCAAACTTGACATAATTTGTACTGTGATGACAGCTGTCATCCTGCCCAAAAGCGCATCAAAAGCGCTATACGTCAAAATGTATATCATTCGGTGAATGAAGCAAGAAAGTATTGTCATGGTCGTAGAAAATTTAAATCCGTGACCTCTGGCTACCTCTCTGAGAAACAGGTCTAATTATATGTAAGTATGTAATTGATTCGCGGACGACATTGTCATTATAGCTGAAACGCTGCAGGATCTACAACAGATGTTGGACAGCCTCACTAATTCGTCTCGGCGAATCGGTCTCCGGATGAACTTGGATAAAACCAAAGTCATGATTAACGAGCACGTCGATCCGGGACCGATCTTTATAAGCGGAGTCTGCCTCGAAGTTGTTTCCGAGTACATATACCTAGGGCAGCTGCTCCAACTAGGTAGGAACAACTTCGAGAAGGAACTTAGGAGACGAATACAGCTGGGCTGGGCAGCGTTTGGGAAACTTCGTCGAGTCTTCTCATCGCCGATACCACAAAGCCTAAAAACGAAAGTTTTTAATCAGTGCGTCCTGCCTGTAATGACATACAGAGCCGAAACGTGGCCACTCACTGTACGTCTTGTCCACCAATTTAAGGTCGCTCAGCGAGCTATGGAGCGAGCTATGCTTGGAGTTTCTCTTAGGGATCGTATCCGGAACGAAGTTATTCGTCAGAGAACAAAGGTTACCGACATAGCTCAGCGAATTAGTAAGCTGAAGTGGCAGTGGGCAGGTCACATATGTCGCAGAACCGATGGCCGTTGGGGCAGACTGGTTCTTGAGTGGAGACCGCGTGTCGGCAAACGTAGTGTAGGACGCCCTGTAACTAGGTGGGGCGATGATATTCGTAAGGCAGTGGGCAGGGATTGGAGGAGAAGAGCTGAAGACCGAGCTCAGTGGCGTGCCATGGGAGAGGCCTATGTCCAGCAGTGGACTGACACAGGCTGATGATGATGATGTAATTGATTATAAAGTCAAGATTGTACTTGAACAAGACTGCACTTGGGTAACTTGGGTTGCTGTATAAAAAACATTATTGTGCCAGAAATGTAACCGGAAATAATCTCTTTGGGACTAGGTCGATTTGTGTAAGATTGTCTACAAAAATATTTTATATATTTATATTATCTTAGCGCTAACCATGAAACGCTAGGAGTTTTGGATGACCATCCGTGGTCTTCTTCATCAATTCGTGTTCACCAAATGCTACTTTCTGTATGCAAATGCTCAATTTGTTACTAATTACGTAATTTGTCAATTACTTTTGACATAAAATTGCCGTGATTGTTAAAATAAAATAATTTGTAAATGAAATATTTTATGTCATTTCAATATCATTATCAAACAGATCTTAAAGGCATAACTTAATTGAATTTATTAACCCTTTAACCGCCGCACGTAAAAAGGGTTACTCCCAACTCTGTCATAAACTAAGAAGGTGTCTTTTATACTGTCACTTTGTCTGATGAGACGATGGTTTAAGAGTTAAGATATTTATTATTGCTAATTCATTATAAAAAAATCGTTCTTTTGTTTCAAAATTGTTCCGCGGATATGACATAATATTTTCATTCTGAACTGTAGGCCAAGACAAGTTTACAAAGACGTAACAAGTTCAAAAAATACAAAATATTCACGATCTCGTTTTACCTAACTTGTTGTTGAGCTGAATCGTAGGTAAGTAAATATCAAGAAAATGGTCAAATAGAGGTTATCTGTCTTTTAAGTTTTGATTAAAATAATTGGTTTATGTTTGAAATGCAGCTGAAATGAATATTAACTGTATTAATTATAAAAGTTATATGCCATTATTTCCTGTAACTCTATCACATAACTACAATGAGGAAAGTGCAAATATATTATATTTCAATGACCTTAATATGACTATTTGTATACCCAGTCACTAATCATATCTTCAACAATAAAAAACATTTGCATTTAAAACACACACAAGATAAGGATAACTAAAAAGTGACATCATTCCTTGTGTTCACTGACAAATAAATAATACAGGGACTTCACCGGTTACCCCATTTAGTAAACTCCCGCGGATCACGACTTCTTGACCAACATATACATTCACTTCACGATACAGCGACAGTGGTATATAAAACCAAAATGCTTATAAACAACTGGCTCATTTCAACTGCAAATACAAGTTTGCTGACGTGTTAGTAAACTAAAAGATAGGTTTGCATATAAAAGGAACAACATTGCTGCTGTCATCAGAACCAAAGTAAAACTTGTAGAGAAGCGTCTCCATTCAAAACAGTAGTTCGATTTAAAATAAAATGAAGGGATACCTGCTTGTGTTTTTCATCATCGCAGCATTTGTGGCTATGACTGGTGAGTAAATTGAGTAATAGTAGATTAACATTACACGGGAGGAAAATGCAATATTTCATCGAAGGTTAGCGTACCTATTGAATCCCGAACGAAGGGAAGATTTCCAAATAATAAAATGGAATGGCGTAGTGACGAATTCAAGCCGCTAGGCCTGTTAGATATAATTTTACTGGCATCTAATAACACTCTTATTTTCAAAGGTTTTACTTTTTACTTGCTTATGTAATATGAATTTACGAGTACTTATATTACTTATATATATTTGTTCGGTGCGACTCTTTGTCTTTCTGTGGGGGTAGTTAAGGGTCGACTATGCGAATGGGGTTGAGGTAGGCTGAGGCGAATTGGATATAGGAAACTACTACACTGTTTACAGTTTATTCACCATGAAACCTAGTAATTGATAGACAACCTAGTAATTAACATTTTAAACTCCATTTCTTAGCTGTACATATTTTATTCCCACTATACTTTCTTTTGTTTATCATTAAGATTTTACTAGAGAAATTTAAATATCGATTTTATAAGTTTTAATAGGCAAAGAACTATTTTGTTTCATAAAGTCGGATCAAAACTATAAATACACGTTGATTACTAGCCCAAACCTTAAGCAAGGAGAAACAGCAAAATTACAATTTACTTGGTTTAATTATTCAGTCTATTTTATGAATACAGTCAAAGTCATAAAGATAATGTATATATATTATATGTATGTTGACAAACCGATAAAAATATCCGCACTCTCTTACGATTTTGTCGTTCAGCAGGCGAATCACGTAACTTTATGTACTAACGGTAGATAGATTTTAGTGTCAATTTTGAAGTATAAATGTATGGGCTGACAGTTGAAATTTGACATTAAAATCTACCTAACGGTAGTAAAAAAGTTACGTGATTACCCCGAAGGTCATATTCCCATATTTTTATCACTTGCTCCGGATCGATATTTTCGATGTTGATATTGTTACAAATTAAAACTGACATAATGTATACTTTACAGCCGCCGCCTGCAGCAACTCGGACTGCGCAAGTAACTGCCGCTCCGGCGGCCGTCATGGCGGGCAGTGTATCCAAGGCACATGCTACTGTACTGGACAGGAAGTCCATTTCTAACTGTGATTGTATAATATGTTTTTTGTGATGATAAATTCATCACAAAAAACATATAATAAAATATAAGCAAGTATCATATGATCTTGTACTAGTTTTAATACTGTTATTACTTTCTTTTATTGATAATGTATGTTAGTCTGCGAGGTATATGTAAAAACGGGCCTTTGCCTGATACAAATAAATAAATATCCTCAACAACAGAACATAATTAATTACTGAGACTTATCTATTTCACTTAAAAAAAAGACTTAAATTTCGTACTTTGCTAAGCCATTCTGAGAGCTACGTTGGTTATAGGAAACACCGAAATCGCCATAAATGTGCCTATAATATTTGACGAATTCCTTCGATCCTTCATGGCTCTAGTCATCAGATCCTCACCATAATCATATGGGGCTTGGAGGTACCTACTCTGAAAAAATAAAATCCAAAACGGTTTATAAATGACAATACAATGCAAAATACTCTTTATTGCACACCTCAAAAAATAATACAGTAAGTACATTAGGCTAAAGTAGAGTAAACAACAGACAGTTCTGAAAAAGCCGTTCTGAGGTAAAAACATATTTAAAAATGTAACCGAATTGAGAACCCTTAAGGATAAGAACGTAAAGCTTATGTATATTTCGAAATCCCATTCTATACACTTGCGAAGGATTGTATTGTGTTTATTAAAATTATTGGACCTACAAATTCAGATAATGTTTAAGTATCTCAGATTATTTACTTGAAATTTTACGCATATGGTTAAATTAATTTTTATTATTCACCGAATTTATATAAAAACGTTATTGAATTATGAACCTTATTGTATCTGAATAAGAATAATTTTTAAACGAATTACTTTTGTGTAAAACGGCCAACTGAAATTATTTCAAGTAACCCTCAGAATACATTCAAACCCAAACTAGACTAAAACACTCGATCCCAAATAACTAAGTTTGAGTCATCGAGAATACTCTAGTTGGCTTGCAAATAGTTAGACAACTCAGACCTGTAGTTCAGTTAGGCAATAGCCGACCTATAGTCCTATAGATAGAATTACCACTTTGTGTCTATGTGATCAGCCACGAATAAAGTTTACCTAAGTAATCTTATAGTTGACCCTTACGACGCGAACCTATAGGACGAAAGGTTGTACGGTCAAATGCAAAATAGGTATACAATTAATTGTCTCATAAGATGTACTACGAAACCTAAATTCGCCGAAATAAAAACTATAGGAAATATTTTTGAATAACTTGTTTGCACCCATATTTTTGTACTTAACTGTACTTATTCCAATTCGGCACCACATGAGTATACGGGACGGCTATGGGAACACTAAGTTTAAGTGTGTTATGGGCATGGCTGTCTATCACTGCAATTTCACATTGACTCCATATTTAAATAGGTATACAATTGCTAAAAGTGTTGGCTCCTATCAAGAACTTAAAGCTATGTTTTTTTTTTATCTGACTGGGGCTTTATAGGCCGGGCCCAATAAAGCGATAGGAGTGCGCGGTTGGAGAGTAGCCTGGGGAAAATCCAGGGGAAAACCTCCGGCACGACCACGCGTGTGGTTTGGAACACTGGAATACTCTAAGAGTTTGCGCTCCAGTGAGATTGGTTGAGCGGTTTCAACCGAATCTGAGGTGTGAGTGGAATCGAGCTACTGGGAGTTATGTCGCTGGTTTACTAAACCTAGCCTAGCTGAGAAGAGCCCAGCAAGAAACTCAGCTAGGCCCGACCTGGGTCGGAGTGACTCTACCCGGTGTGCGGCGGTACCGGGACGAATAGGGACTATATGTGTCAGTGTTGTCGCGATCGCGCGGTGGACGTCCCCGCCTTAAAGCTGTTCCTAACTAGTACCTAGTAGTAAATTATGATGATGACGTTCTGACTGATTTCGGCCTCAGCAGCTGTGTATACTGTATACTAGATCTGCGGGGTAATCACGTAACTTATTTACTACCGTTAGGCAGATTTTAATGTCAAATTTCAAGTGTCAGCTCATACATTGATACTTCAAAATTGACATTAAAATCTATCTAACGGTAGTACATAAAGTTACGTGATTCGCCTGCTGGTATCAACGATAAGCATTATGGGTTGTTGGAGTGTTGTTGTTCTACTCTTTGGTGCGCTCTTAAGAGGCCTTATAAGTTTTAAAATGTTTTGATTTCTAATTATGACAAAAGTATTCATAATACCAATAAAGTGATTAAAGAATACTATGACTTTATAAAAGTTATAGATAGTGACATAGCCATTTCTTGATTTAATTGTGCGTAATAGAATTTAAGCGGACAAAAGCCGTTTTTAGTTTGAAAATGGTCGTTTTGGAGTGATGTTTGAAACGAAATTTGTTAATGAAAAATCTTATACATACATGTAAAATTTATGACTTAGGTTGCAATAGTCCTGTCCTAGATAGTAACACTGAGAAAATGTCAAGATACGTGTACACTCAAACCGAAAATGGCCTAAATAGATGAGCATTTTTAACTCATAAGGGCTCTTAAGGGGCTCCTAGCTCCCAATGACCTTCGATCTGTAACTCTTCGTTTTCTCGTGTTCTTTACTTATCGTATTAACAACAATGAGGTTTACCGGAATAGTATACTTCAAACCCACTGTCTTCGAGATATAATTATGGCATCAAACTTTGGCAATTTTAGGCCAAAACAACAGTGTTTTGGACGTAACTTTTGTCAAGATGAGTTAAAAGTAAAAATCTCTCGTGCGTTGTTAGAGACATATACATTTCATTTATATAAGCGCATAAACAACACACTAATATAGAGCTTTTATGGACCATGTTTGAAAGACCATATAAAATGAGTAGTCATTTTTTTCAAAATTTGGCTCTTGAAAATGTAGATAAAGGATTGAAAAATCGATAACCGTTCATGACATAAATATATCTATAGTTTTGACAGAGCTATATCAATTCAATACTCGTCAAAAATCGATGAATTACGCGTGGAGCCCCTTAAGTGGCTTACGTACCCGATCTTCTTTGTGAAGGTACGAGCGCATTTTGACCTAGTACCAGAGGGGCTACCGCGAACCACAAACGAAGTTTTCCCTCTCTGTCTCACTTATGTGCAAACTTGGAAGTGTGACAGAGAGGGAAAACTTCGTTTGCTGTTCGCGGTAGCGCCCCTGGCCCCTATTTCACCAAAGCTGACAGGCGCGACAATTGTCAAAAAAACATTACAATTGTATTTGGTGAATCATGTAAAACACACTTCATTAAGCACAACATATTGACTTTACCATGCCTATATATTTATGAAACAGCAGTATACATTAAAACCAATATGCATCAATTTTCTGTTTATAAAAGTACTCGCCGATGTGACAAATTGTATACGAAGTCAATGAAAACAGCTTTTCTTACTAAAAGTGTTTTCGGGATAGTACCAAAAATTTACAATAAATTGCCGAGAAATATAACCATATTAGAGGGATTGATAGAATTTAAAAAAAGTCTATTTGCATTTCTAGTTAAAAAAGCTTACTATTCACTAAGGGAATACTTGACAGATGAAGAATTGTAACTGTTTAAGCATGTTCCATCTTGACTCAAAATATTTGTATGCCTTATGGCAAAACATAGAGAGACAGTAATATTAATAATTCTAAGACCTATGTACCTATGTTTACAAATAAATGTTTTTGACTTTTTTGACTTTTGAAACAGTTTTCACATGAAAATTGTTGATTTGTCAGCCTACATATGTCAACTTGGTGAAATAGGGGCCTGCAGGCGAATCACGTAACTTTATGTACTAACAGTAGATAGATTTTACTGTCAATTTTGAAGTATAAATGTATGAGGTTACAATTAGAATTTGACATTAAAATCTACCTAACGGTAGTAAAAAAGTTACGTGATTACCCCGCTGGTACTTGGTAGTAGTTGTAGTAGTAAAAATTGGGAACCCACAAATACACATAGCTAATCGTAATTCTAATTTGTACCTGAAAAAATAATGTTGCTTTTGTTTAGTGTCTCCACGTTATTTCATTTTTTTTATTTTTTTTTTGAAACAAGCATTGTATAAAGAAAATTGAAACTGAAATTAAAACCGATCTTTCAATCTCCAAATAAAAGTATCTATCAGTTATCTGATTGATTAGCTCTGTCCTTTTCTTTCATATGAAATCAGAAAGTGAAAACGATAATATTATCTGACGGATAATTTTATTTGGCGATTGAAAAATCGACCCTTATACATAATAATACGAGTGTAATAGACTCTCTTTTATTAATGCCTATTGTTTAAGGAAAATGCAAAATATTCTTATTACTAACGAGGTTTACTTTAAACGATTGGCAGTTATAGGATCACTTTGTTGTCTATCTCTCTTTCTCTATGTTCGTCTGTCAAGACCCTTTCTCTCGGGAAAGCGTGGAGATATCGAGTTGAAAATGTACAACTCAGGTCTACAGTCCCTTGAAACTGTAAAAAAATCAAACTTTTAAATTAACGTAAAAAAAGTTACGACCTTTTATGCCCCAAAAAACTTATATTTCGACACTCTCAAGGGAATCAAAATTTATAGGGTTCGTTCCGTTGACCTAAAACTATGAAATTTGGCCAGTAATATTGTTTTATACTATACAAGTACACGGAAAAATATGAAAACTAAACATACATAAAATATAAGCTTTATTTAAAGTACGTAATCAACCATCGAGGTTGAGCAACGGTATGCGTATGTACCTACCTACAAATTAGAAATAGAAATATAATTTATTTTCCTGTGCCGTTGTTAAGTCAGCAAATATCAGTAACATGTGTGTTGAAAGGGTATGACATCAATTTTTTATTGTTGTCGGGTACTGCAAAATAATCCCGAAACATAGACCTCAAGGCGCGGAAATGGTTAATCACAATCACTTCGTCTTACACTTGTTTTGACAACTCCACCGGAGGATTTCAAAAACGCTGCCAGCGTAGGAAAGTGTTATTTTTAAATGGTATGATGAGAAATGAGTCCAAACTTCAAGCTTTTTTAGCATCTATTCTATCTTCAACATGGAACAGGGCCGTAGCTAGGGGGGGGGCATTATGGGGCAATGCCCTACCTTAAAATACTATTGCCCTACCTTAACCCATCGCATATGATATCTAGAAAACTGTTTGTTTATAATTAGCGTACCAAATTGAGACCTAAATTATCAGATTTAAGTAGCACGGGCTAGGCATCAACATAAATGATTTTGTTCATTCCTTGCCCCGGGGCCCAACAATTAAGAACTGCGTTAAACTCGAAAATCGATTCACCAGATCAGACCAAGTTAATTTTGAGTTAATTTTTTTCTTGCACCAGTTGTGCCCTACCTGTAATTACCGCTGCCCTATCTTAAATTCAACTCTGGCTACGGCCCTGACATGGAAGATATTATTATCTCTCCCCTTTAGACCCAAGTTCAGCTCGTCGAGGGCACTTAAGATGTGAGCCAACTAGATAGGTGTAGCTTACTACATTTGATTGGCCGTGATTATGGACTAGCGATTGAAGGAATTTAGCACTAGTCGGCACAAACGCATTACACAAACGTATTTGCTTTCCGTACCCATTCGCTTGACAGCACGCGACTCGCGTCGCGAAATGCCTCATATTTCTATATAAATAAGACTGTTATACTGTTCATTAGGCTGTGAGCTTAGGGCGTATTCTCAGCACGCCCTACTACCATAAGGTGACTTCTGACGGCTGAAACTAAGCGTAAACTTTGGTGTCTCTTAACAATTTTATCGTTGTATTAGCGGATTTCCTGGTGTTGTTTTTCACGCTACGTATTTGAGCGGAAAATAAATCACGTAGGCGTTCCGTCTGGTTTCTCCCATGTATGGCTTACCGTAATCACAGGGTATCTTCATATACATTCCCGAGCCTGAGCTAGGTATGGGGCCGGAAAATTGTAATAAATTAACCTTCGACGTAATAGGAGTCCAATTTTGTCAATCACCCTCTTAACATTTTCAGTGCCAAGGACTCCCCTGGGGAGTTCTATGCTCGTAGACGCGTAGCCGATAACAGACGTTTCCCCGTATGTAGAAGAAATTTTGTAGTGCTAAGAAAAGCTTGGCATCGAAATGAAAATGTCGTGTTAATGTATGGCAAAACGTAGGTTTTCACCATTTTTTCCCTACAGTTCCCCAAATTCGTTAAATACCTCCTTTTCAAGCCTCACGAAGCATTGTAATGCGAAAGCACTGACGCGTATTACTTAAATCATTTTATGCGAACCATCGAATTAAATTGAAGTGATGAAGAGAACATTTCACCCTTTTAGAGGTTCTCACGACACCTGCGCTGCTTGAATTATGTAAATATTTTTCTACGCCGTCCCTTGCGTCCTGTTTATATTTACGCCCACTTTTACACTTGGCCGTAAAGTAGGCTTTTTGGCTTTCTGAACTCGGCGAGTTTGTCATTAGAAGTTATGCAGTATTTACAAGAATTGAGTAACCTGACTTTTTATAGAATTAGAGAGGGTTTTTTTTTGTATACTATGGCTGTAAACAAGCATACGGCCTGCCATCAGCTAAGCAAGTAGATACTGTAGCCTATGGATGCCTGCGATTGCAGAACAATCACAATCCCACAACCGCACCTTTCATGATATGAGGATTCGTTGAATTGACATTTAGAGACAGTACGTTCCACATTCACAACACCACATAGAGTACTTATCTCACGAACGCGGGTGAGTCGTGGTTGTATGTTAAAATATAATACATGAACACTGTCAATGGCCGTGGTTGTTTGTGAATGTGTGCCGCAGCGTATGAGCTGAGTTTACATTGTCTATGTGATAGTATGTGCCACAACTCCAACCAATGCAAACCCACTCTCGTGAGATTATAAAGTACTGTACCTGCAGATAAATGTAGTTTCTGTAAACTAGATGTAATTCTAGTTGGGCTTCTCCGAATACGATGTCCTACCTATCTAACATCTCGTGCACGTATTTACCACAATTTGAAGCCCAATTTAACCTAGTTGGTGCAGTATTTACAGGTTACAAACATAAACGTCATTCTAAATACACAATACTGAGTTTTTTTCCATGACTGACAATTTCACCATTAAGTTTAGACATTTTGAAATTGTAATTGTAGCTTTGTGAAAAGGGCCACTTATCAATATTGATACTTCTTATTACATTTATAAAGGGTCGGCAATGCGTACGTGACTCCTTTGGAGTTGCGGGCGTCTATAGGCTGCGGTGGCCGCTTACCATTAGGTGGACCGTAAGCTTGTACGCCACCGGCGTTGTATAAAATTCCAGTAAAATTGTGATCAAACGTCAAAATTAACAGCTGTTATTTTGCCATTCCAGTCTGAAATAGATTATAAACGGCAGGCTAATAACTTTATGTACTAACGGTAAGTATATTTTACTGTTAATTTTGATTATAAATATATGAGCTGACAATTGAAGTTTGGCTTTTTTAACGGTACATATAAAGTTACATGTTTACTCCGCTGGTCAATATTTTAAATCACAAAGGTAAATAAAAGATTAGGGTCGCAGATAAATTTTAATAAAAAAAATTACAAAATATAATTTAATTTTAATTAAATAATTACAATTTATTCCTGTTAATACATATATGACAATGTTATGCACTTATGTATAAGTATATTTTGGCAGACGTGTCTTATCGTGACATGACATCATGATCTGACATAACAGACGATACTATGTGTCAGGCGTCGCAGTGCATTATGTACGATCTCCACCGCTCGGGCGACGCCGGCGCACACATTGTAAGTGCCTAAGGAAATTGAAGCGTTTCTGCTGTAGTTAAATTACATATTTGCGTAACTTGTCATCCGATCGGATACTCGCGCGCACGGATGGCAAGCTGCGCAATTTCCGTGCAAATATGGAATTTATAATTACAGCAGAGACGGTTCAATACATTGCTTGGGACTAACTAACCGCAGTGCGCTGTGCGTCTCGACCGTGCAATGAACAGAAAATTAAAATGCTTGCCGCGCCGCAATTCGGTGCAGATTGTAACATTACAAATACAACAAATACAAATACATTTATTACCATAACACAAAAAATACAAAAACAAAAGGTATGCAACGACTTATAGATAGGTACATATTTTTTAGTATTTAGGTAATGGGTACCAATCTCAGCATATGCTGGGCATACAACCCTGCGCTGATTTTCAGATTGGTCCCTATGACAGGATTGATCGCAACCCTACGAGCATCCACATACGATATAGTACATATATATTAAAAAAAAGGAAAATGCACGTGTACCATGGATTATTTAAATCTTGTAATCTTGGTTGTGGTTGTTGATGAGGAAGTTTTTTTTTTTAGTGTAGTAGTAGGTACGAATATGTGTCTGTAGTGTTGTGAATGAGAATGTAGCTTTGGTTATTCAGTGTGAGTTTTATTTTTGCCGCTGCGATTCAAGTAGATGCGTTTTCATCATTTTTTTAACACTAGAGAACATCGCGTCAAATAAGTACGAATCTGTTTTTAATCCTAGTTATAGCACTGGCAAGTTGTATCACTAACGCATGTCCCATGCTTGTACCCGAGCGCTTGGCAGATCGAGTTACAGCCCGCGTTGTTGCATGACACGTGATGCGCCATCGGTATGTATAACAGCTCCTTCAGCATGGCAGCGTGGGTCAAGGCCTCGTCTGGTGACAAAAAGGTCGCATTAAAGTTTGTGACAATAATAATTGCACTGAAAGAAAAGTTTGAGTAACTATAACACAATATTTGCTTACTGGTTACACAAAAATTGGGACTTGCGAACTACGTGTAACCAGTTACAAAACCGGGTTTGGCTATAAGATTTCAGTTGTTTACAACTAAACCACTTATGTTACTAAATAATTAATTTAATAATTTAGTATAATTAATTTAGTAGTAATTCAGTAAACAGTAAACAAATATTCATTTACTGTTTACCAAACATGTGTTAACTTAACTGGTACGGTGTACACTACGATTTTGGAACATTAAGCAAAATTTATTTCTTCGTAACTTAAGTTCAGCTATTTTTGGAATAACTCAATTAGTTCGGCTGATTATTTTTTTCAGTGTGGGTACACACATACATACATACATAAACTCACGCAAAAGGGGTAGGCAGAGCACATGAAATTCAATTCCAGTGTCAAATTTAGCAATTGTAGGTTTAAAGATGGATTAAATGTGATATTGCAGTGATAGGTTGCTAGCCCACACACTACACTACCGGTTCCCATAGTCGACTCTTACGACACCCACGGGAAGAAAAGGGAAAGTGCTATTCTAACCCGGCACCACACAAATCGATCTATTCCCAAACTAAAGTTCAGGAACAGTATAGAGTTTCAAGAAAGTAAGTGTACAGGTTTTAGAAGGGTTCGCAACACTACTCCTATATCGCCCCCTGGAGTTGCAGGCATCTATGTACGTAATGCTGCTTAATGTACATAATGTTGTATATAGAACAGCCGAGGCTCAGGAAGAAATATTCGTGCTCAGGACACAAATAAATGCCCTGAGCGGGAAAACCAGTCAGGTACTAGTCAATTAGTTCATCGATTCATCTCTCTCATCCACTCATCGTTTCTTTTGCACATAAAATGCATTTGCATTTAATTAATGCATTGAAAAATGTGCAGTTATACATTGCTGACAAGGTAGTGCTATGAAACTAGCATTGCACTAAAGATTTCATTGGGTCGAAGTACACCCACAAAGGCTTCAAATCTTGATAAGATAAAAAGATTAAGAATTGTATGCAAAACGCATGTAAGTAGCGTAAATAGCATAATCCTATGACTTCACGGATTAACAAGAAACAAGAAAATGCATATGCATTTATG
Organism: Epiblema foenella; assembly: GCA_963556455.1. NCBI lineage: Eukaryota > Metazoa > Arthropoda > Insecta > Lepidoptera > Tortricidae > Epiblema > Epiblema foenella. The sequence goes on along the minus strand of OY747099.1, from coordinate 22,732,879 downwards.
TTGCAATTCGACCATAAAATAATAACCTGTACCTACTTATACCAAGAATCGTCCATATAAAAGATTTAACCTCATTATTCCTTATTCTCGATCGAGGTAAGCATGTCTATTGCTCATGCCATGTAATATTTTTAAAACAAATAATGAAGCTTGTTATGGGGGGTATAAGATTAAAACAACTCACCATCAATTTCATTTTTGTCCATGGCGACAGGAACCGTGTCAGACGACATGAGAAACTTCGCCTGGGCAACAGCCACAAAAGCCAAAATTACTAACATTAATTTCATGTTGTTAAATAATATAATCAATGACAAATGACAATCTCGACTGACTGATTCAGGGATGTTTCAGGAACAGAACTGGCGTTGGACGCCGTGCCTGTTCGTATTTATAGGGCTCTAAGCGTTATCATACATACAAGGATAATAATATGATTCTTGGCGGGCGTGGATTCGAATAGCGGCTCATACCACAGGTTTCTTCAAGAACCACTTATGTTCGAAACATCAATTTATATTTTTTAACAGTAGATTTTCGGTGAAAGAAAATCTCGAAAGGACACTATTCTAGTCTAGTCCCAATATGGTTGCAAATTCGATCCTTTTCACTCTTTTGTTATGCACTATTTGAGTGAAAGGCGATACGAATACGAATTTTGAATTTCGGAGTAGCGTCTCAGTTTTCACTCCTAATCCACATTTCACGCCTAATCTTGGACACAATCGGGAAAACGCTAGGAGGATGATAATTTAACAGTAAGTTTTCGGTGAAGGAAAAGATTGTGAGGAAACCGTTCTTATCCCAACAAGGTCTAGTTTTCCGTTTGAGTTGTCACCTGACGGTTTTGGAAAAATAGTGCCTATGCCAAATGTTAGAACTAGATGCCAAAATGAACTTCGGGAACGATGATCATGGTTGCGAGAAGAAGCTTGTAGGCAGATAAGGTAAATGTCCCGGTGAACGACACTGACCCATTCCGCTTTAACTTGACAACTTCAATCTTAATTCATAGAAATGAAGAAGTTTGTTTATTTTTAGAATCAAAGTGTAAGTGTCACTCATTCCAAATTTAACTTTAAGGTTTAAAAAATGTACAATATTAGTTTTGGGTCTTATCTATCACACACTACTTCTTAAGCGTATTAAAATTTATGCAATGCTAAAAGCTACTCCATATTGTATTTATATAGATAGAAAACCATCAAATTATCACAATAAATAGTAAATTAGACAAATTAATCAAAATCATAAAACTATATGGGACTTCAAATATTCGCAAAAAATTTTTTTTTTTAATAGTTCAAATGTAAATTGAAAATTACCAATAGAATTCTCAAGTATCAATAATAAAGAAATTGTATGGCAACTGTGTCCTAAAATGGCAAATTACTCGTTTTTCCCACAATTTTCAGTGCTCGTCAGCTATGCTGTATCTAGCTCTCGTTTTCGTCTTTTGTGTGGTTTTAATTGTAGTTGGTCCGATACAAACATTTGATCGTGTCTAAAAACTAGTTAGAATGCCAGCATAAAAAAAATTGTAGTCAAATAGTATGGGATGTCCAAAAAAACACGGCAATGTGACTCATATCATAAAGTCGAGATTACACCCATGGAATTGTCAACATCAATAGACTACGGTAACCTTTTGCCATTAGATGAATCCTACGCCTAAAGGGAGCTGAATTTATTTTGCTTCCTTCGATTTCAAATTCCTTTATACATGTCAGACTTATTTTTAACATGTCATCCGAGGAGGATAAGTGGAAGGTAACTCTGAAATTCACTAGATTTTTCCTTGTATCAGTAAAACTAAACATAGTTGGTAGGACTGGTGATTAAAACATTGGGAGTACCTGTGTAGAAAACAGAAATAAAAAGACGTATTATTGTAGAATACTAATTTCTGTTCACACTTTAGGTACATCATATAAATTATGTTTCGATTATAAATATAATTTATATAATGTAACTGTCCCAGCAACAAAATTCGGGAAATAAAATGTTTTTGTCTTTTTTTATAGTACCTATTCTGTTTTTTTTTTTCAAAGCTATAAACTGGGACGCAGTTAAAGTATCAATGAGATTTAAGAGAGTAGTTGGACGTTTTTTTCCAAAGGTATACTATTTCTTACATAACCATTTATTAGTATATCATATGGCAATTATTTCGAACCATGAGACTAAATTAACTTATTAAAAATAAATACCACTGACTCATAGTCGACGAATTGATTTATGTACTTACCTCAAAAAAAATCCATTTGTGACCTTGTTACGCTAAAGTGACCGTTGGTGATTGGTATTTCACAATATTTATGGCCGTCGGATAGTGTGTAAGCACCTTTTGAAACACGACCTAATCAGTAACGACTGCAAGTGTGCGAGCGGGACAAACAACGGGATTTTTTATGACTTCTTCGTATTCGAACTGTTTATTTTAACATCGTCAAGTGCTCAGCACACATGGACTTATTTATATTCGTACATTCATTTTGTAGCTTGTTACATACAATACGTCAGTAATTATGTTACATGGAATATATAACATAATTACTATTAACGCTACTTCCCTTATTAATATAGGTTTCACCGACCTGCCTGTAATCTAATTGTATGGCAAGTTTGGCACGTTTCTATAAAATGACGAAAGAAGGGTTCCTTACCTAAACTACAGTCCACTTTTATAAGAACTATCCTGATACCGTTCCTTAAATAAAAATAATTTTAAAAAATAACACTCAACTTCAGTAATGTGAACTGACAAGGCCAAGATTTATTTTTGTGTCAAATTGAAGGGTGAATATTAATCGCTTGATATCAGTATTTTTTATTTAAAATCAATCAATTTTCATCGTTACAATACACAGTTTACTGAATCTTGGACTCGAGTGTCGAAGGCATAACCTGACAATATTCACCGTTACTATCCACAATTTACTGAATCTTGGACTCGAGTGCCGAAGGCATAACCTGAGAATATTCACCGTTACTATCTACAATTTACTGAATCTCGGACTCAAGGACCGAAGGCCTAACCTAACAGTAATAACGTGACGACGCTCTTGTCACCACATTGAATGTTGATCGGTTTGTTTACTTCTAATTTCTAAAAGGATCTATTCAGATATTAGAAAATCAGTTTGCATATAAGCGGTATGTGTATTAATCTTGTCTCATACCGACGTTTATTTCAGCAGCATCAGTCGTGCTGTCGGAAGGCGAGGAGATTAAGGAGGCGGCTATAATAGGATGGATGTACCGAAGAAAGGTGTAAGAGTATATGTGATGCGTGGCACTTTAAACATCACAAGTGTATTAGCGCGTATACGCGCAAGTGCTGGAATTAAATCGAAAAAAGTAGCAACATTAATCTTCGTGCAAAACAAATGCCAAATGCTAAATTTTATTGCTACTGATATAAAGGCGTGTTCTTATATTTTTGGTTTTTCTACTAACAGGAAAAATATTTTTTTTGCTTATAAATAAACAATAGTTGAGTGGCATGTGCGTTTTTATTCTTAAGCATACTAATCGTTCCATTTTTATAGTAATGGTCTATTATGTTTTGCTTTGTATGTATTGTATTGAAGTAAGTGGTTGCAGTGTTAACCTATTCGCCAACAAACTGCACCGTAGTTTGGCGAAACTTTGTAGTAATATGTAAGGTTTTGGTGAGAAATAAATTTAAAAAAAAATGTTTATTACGAGCACACACATTATAATGGATTAGGCAAAATATAAATCCATATATTATTGAATATTGACAAAATTAACAACGAATCCATTGGTAATGTGTACCTGATAACTTCGAGCCAAAAATATTGTTGTTTTAGTTTAGTCTAAAAGTCGGTATAATTTGTTTTATGAGTTTGTTTATTTTTCCATTTTTAGAGTTAATTCCTAACGTACACGTAAATAAAATTGGTAGTTGAATTACTTGCAAATGCATTATCTGTGTATATACTTTTTTCTTTTGTTAATGAGTACTTCCCTTACACTTAAAGTGGTGATGCATTTTTTCTGGTATTCATTTATTAAAAGAAACGGTATTAAATTCATATGGAACCACCAACCAAAATTATGCGGCGTAATTGCGTAACAAACATACAAAAAAAACGTGCAACCAAATTGAGCACCATAAGTACGTAAGTACTTAAGTAAGTGGGGCTAGTTTGATTTGTGTAAGATTGTCCTCTAATATTTATTTATTTATTTATTTATTTTAAGTACAGTACTTCTTTGTTGGAATTGAAGTCGGTTGAAAAGAGGGCAAGTATTGTAATTTGTACCCATTAGAAATATTTCAATAAACAAACTACTTGTTATTAGTTTTATGAGACTGGTCGGGTTTCGTGTAATAACGTTTGATTTATGGCAAATAATTTCAATAAGTATATTGTGTTACTTACCTCAGGCACAGATTTTATAAACGTGGCGATGATAAAAAACAACAGTGAATAACCCTTCATATCAAAAAACTTTCAATTCAGTCCTTATTGTTGGCAGGAGCGTTTTTTGAAATATGACGCCCCGGGCCAATAAGTTTCGCCGCCCCAGAAGTCAAGAAAGAACGATATAAATTAAAAAAATATATTAACGTCTAAATTTTTGGGGTTGTACAATTTTTTTTAAAAAGTTTCACGGGGGGACTATGCCGCCCCTGGCGGATTGGCCATGGCCCGGATGGCCCTAGGGTAAATACGCCCCTGATTGTTGGTATGAAAGTGATACTTGATTAAATTAAGAATATAATTCATTTTTTTTAGCATTTTGTCAGCTTATTGGGTAGCGCTCGTGGCCCAGCGGCGCCTGCGTAACGCTTGCGGTACGCGAGGTTAAGCAACGTGGACCGAGGTCAGTTCTTGGAGTGGTTATTAACTAAGCGCTCCCTTGTGTTGGAAGGCACGTAAAGCCGTTGGTCCCGGCTGCTGTTTATTAGCAGTCGTTAAGACAAGTTAGAGGCCTCCGGGCGGGTTGAGAACTTCTAGTTAGAAGTTGCCCGTCACTTGACAAGCCTAATTCCAATGAGGTCTGGTTTCCCCTCGGGTTACAAGGTCAGACGGCAGTTTCGCACAGACCTAAGACGATTTACCACTAATACGACAAAAATGGTACCTATTCCAAAACTTTGCACGGAGTGTTAAATCAATGCAAAGTATTTTGCATTTTTTATGACTGTCGTTTAAATTTAGCGAAAAATATTTGTATTTTATGAATATCTTGCATAATTGAGTTTATGTTCAGCCTTATCTACGCGACGACCTTGTAGCAAAAAAGCCTAAGGATTTAGTAAATAGGTAATAGAATGTTATTTAATAAAAATGTGGACGTTACTGCCATAACGATAAAAAACCGGCCAAGTGCGTGTCGGACTTCGTTCATCTAGTGTTCTATATCAAATATTAAATACATTATACTAATGATTATTAGTAAAAGATACATAATAATAAACATTGTCACCACAAGTACATTAATGTCAATGGAAAATTAAAAAATCTTTTAACAAATGACCAAAATCTGTTACGGAACCCTAATTAGAAGTGAGTGCCTAACAATGAATAATTGGTATATACGACTGTTTGAAATTGTAGTAGCCCATATCACACTGCCGTCATAGCCACAATAAAAAGAGGATATTAGTCAGCATACTTCATACCTAACAACTAACCAAGCGGTCTATCGTAGCCCACCCAAGTTGAACTATATGCTTATTTTGACTACCTAATTTATACCACGTCGGTGGCAAACTAGCTGACAGCCCACCTGATGGTAAGTGCTTACCGTCGCCTATAGACGCTTGCAATACCAGAAGCGTTCCTCGCGCGTTGCCGACCTGTAAGAAACCTTTTCACGGCTTTTTTTGAAGTCCCATTCTGTAGCCCATTGGCAATATAAAGAAACAAAGGAAAAAAATACAACCGGATATTTTACATATTTATTTATTATACTATCATGGGCACTATTTTATGAACATTGGCAAGCAGCTTCAGATAATAAATTAAAAAAAATATTCGTCTTAGTTTTTTTTTTTATTGTTTTCAGTCGCAAGCACCGTTACCCTGTATGTGTTTTGCTTTCCACGGGACAGGCCTAGCCAAGCCGTTGTTATAGCCGTCAAAGGTGTGTGCTTGGACGTCAACTAGCACACTTTAGTCCTGTATAATAATAGTATGGCACACTAACTAGACGGTTTTCGTATGTCTATAAACAGCAAACGACTTGCCGTTGCAGCTCTTAGACTATTACTTCTGTATATACGTACATTAATAGAAATATTTCATTTCATATACATTTTATTAAACAGCAATTTATCATGAAATAAAACGATTTAATCAGATTACATGTAAATACATCCCGATGTTTTCAAAAAATCTTTTCGGCACTAGACCACGTCCATTCGTTTAAGTAACCGATAACGTGAGTATCCTTGATTAAAATTAATGAGTCAGTTTATCTAAATATATAGATATAATCACAGTGACCTTTCTTCCGTAGGTACTTTACAGGGGACAGGTCACTTATATAATTCTTATAACGATTGCATTATTTGCACAGGTTATTAAATTTAATGGGATATTAAAAAAAAATCACGGACATTATTCGACCAATCAGTATTCCCATTATCAGCCCTGCCAAGTTAAAATCATGCCTGGGATATTCTCCCAAATCGTTTTATTTAACCAGTCGTCTACCGGTCCTTGGGATTCCAGGGATCATAACAAAAGAATGCTCTTGTTTTTTTTTTCGCCAGAAGACGAACGAAACGGGAGTAATAATCACGAAAACCGAAGACAGTAGTAGAAAGTCACCATACTGGATAATACTCAGCAGTAAACAAACATTCAAGAGTGAAACTATAAGGGTTCCATTCTTAGCACAGAACCTAATACTTTTTTTCTAAATTTATTTACCAAAAAAAAGTTAGATACCGTTTTACATTAACATCCGTTCGCCAAACACAACGTTTATTGGCGAGTAATGCACTCATGCTCGTAACAAATTAATGTACCTATCTACCTTAAAACCTAAAATAAAATATGTATTTAGAGGGTATCTATTAGCAATTGTTTTCAATTTAGCTTTGAAGACATGTTTGCTACTACAATCATGTTCTGGAAAGATGGTATTGAAAATGACTCTGTCACTCAGCAATAAATGAGTAAGTTAAGGCACTACTACTAACGTAATAATGTAATATACGTATAAATAGGGACTGCCTTAATGACTGGATACCGTTCAAAGTTTCTTTTAAATTAAATAAACTGCGTAACGTATCTTTTTAGACTTAAATATATAAATGGTCGGGCCTAGTCGGGCTAAACAGGGTGTCACTGGGAAGATCTGGAGACGGATTCGCAGCTTCAGATCGGCAGTTGGTAGGAAGCGGCACAGGATCGAGAAAAGTGGTGGTCGATTTGGAAGAAAATACTCTTTGGATGACGTAGTGTCGGCGAAGCTGTTAATTAACTAGAAGTAATTCCTTCCCGCACATATGCATCGTTCGGCATTTACGCATACTCCCATGAATCCGACAGCACCACAGTAGCTCTGACAGATTGTGGCAGTGCATAGTTCTCTGGTAGCTGGAAAAAAAACAGACCACTACGTAACGTTTCACCACCACTCTAGCCTAGTTAATTGATAGCAGGGATCGTTACCGGTATTCTTACTACCGGTTTTAAATATGCCGGTTATAATTGCATTTCGCTATTTATATCGCTAAAGCTCTGATTGGCGGTATAATCAAAACCGGTATTCAAATATATTAGCGGTTTCGCCAGTTGACAACAATACCTCTATTTGACACTTTACCCATAAAAACCATTACCGGTAATAGCTGTCAGTGTCAATATACTCAATTATTTGTTTCTGTAAACTGGCGTATTGTAAAAAGGGGTATTTACACCTATTTGTTGCGTTTTAGTAGTAATATTTAATTGACATCTTACCTTTCAAGTGCTATGAATAGCGGTATTGAATACAGATATTTAATATCATAATTAGTCTATACATAGAGGTATAGATAAAAGCGGAATGACAACAATACCTCTAATTAGAATATAGGTATTTTTTATGAGCGGTATTAGTTTGTTAATTTCTATACAGGTATTGAATAAAACCAGTCATACAATCCCTGATTGATAGTGACTCTGCCTACGAAGCTGGTGATCCCTGGTTCGAATCCCAGTCAGGGCATTTATTTGTGTCGCTTAACACTTGAAACACTGCGCTGCGTTCCAAAACTCAGATAGAATAGAGGGTAGATGACTTATGTTACAGTTTATAACATATGAATAACATCATCAAATTGTTACAATAAATAGTAAATTGGACAAATTAGTTAAAATCATAGAAAGTATGGGACTATAAAGATTCACAAAAAAGTTGATTTCTGTTTATTGGCCAAATGTAAATTGATAGTTAACAATAAAATTCTCATGTTTCAATGAAAAATAAATTGTATGGCAACTATGTAAATAAAGGCAATATTTCACGAGAAAAACGGCAAATTTCCCTTTTTTCCATACGACGGTAGTACGAGGCTACGAACGCGTGACATCACACCTACCGGTCAATCAGTATGCAGCGCTTTCAGTGCTCGTTAGCTATGCTGTACTTTGTCTCTGATTTTCGTCTTTTGTGTTGCTCTAACTGTAGTTGGTCCCATACAAACATTTGATCGTTTCTAAAACTGGTTCGAATGATGATTTTTTTTGTCATTTAGCCTATTGTCGATGTAGCTCGGAAGGCGGCCAAGTTGAAATGGGACTGGGCCGGTCATGTCTGCCGCATGCTGAGTGAGTTGTGGACCAAGACAAGATCACTAATTACTGGCAGCTCGACAGCTCGAGACGGAAACGCGGCAGACGAGCTAGACTGCTTTTTAAATGAATGTCCAGTAACTGCTCAGAATCGGGAGCAATGAAAGAAGTGGGGGACGCCTTTGCCCAGCAGTGGGACACTAATAAAACATTAATAATTGAATCGGTGAAGAATCGCGAATAGGAAGAAACGTTTTATATAAAGCGTAACACGTTGTTATAATACTATCCACTGTACGTCATACAATAAACTATCGACTTACCTTTGTCCTGTGGAGCACCAAAAACTGAAGCTAAAATAACGAGCAAAATACCTGAAATAACGAAGAGCCTCATTTTGTTATGTACACTGATGTGAGGAAACTTAATCTACAGAGAATACTCCTTCGTAGATACCGTTTCTTTGTGTACGGACAAATACTGATATCTTAATAACGCAACGTTCTTTGCTATCGCTATTGCAATGGAGTTAACTTGTAAGTAAAAACATTTTAAAATAATATATTAGAATTTGAATTTTGTAGCTTGGTTAATAAAGTCGCTTTTGAATGGATTCACGTACGTTTCGGCTGGTTATCTGGTTCAACAGATATCTGTCGCAAGTCGCAACACAGCGTGGATGAATCCGGTGAAACAGCTCTGATCCCAATCAGGTGTAGTTTTGCCTCTAGGTTGGAAGGTCAGATAGCATTCGGTTTCGTAAAACTAGTTCATACGCCAAATCTTGGGATTAGGCATCAAAACGGACCCTGGGCTGATGATGATTTCTCTCTCTCGCACATGTGAACTAGACTGAAGGAAGTTCAACAGACAATTGCTAAAAATGTTGAAGACTGTTACCCCTTTATTCATAAAACTTAACAAACCTCTGCTAACTAAAACGTCTGTTGTCACTGTCTCACAAGCACGTGTGTCAAAGTGACAGATAAGGACAAACGAACTTTAGCGGCTAGTTAACTAATATAGGTTTGATAGACGTTTATGAATACGGGGGTTAGATTCGTGCAGTGGTTCGTTTGTATCAATTGGATGCTTTCTTTAGAAACACAATCATCTGAGAGTACTTTTATTTCCGAAACGCGCGTGACCCATGGTTGTGTGTTGAAATATACATGCATATTTTCTATGTGCGTGTCAGGGTAGAAGCTATGAGTTCACATTGTCTCTGTTTTCGTATAATGTGTCACAACCACGTCGGCGTCTTACAATTAATAGCCCACATTTCAGAAAACATGATGTTTTTACAGAGTCGCATTGCTTTTGTTGTAAAATTAGATTTAAGGGTCCTTATATATCAGTTAAAAAACACTCATATATTTACGCCATTTTCTGTTTGAATTGACACGTATCTTGATATTTTATCAGTGTTACTATTTAGAACAGCGCTATTGCGATCTTATGTCATAAGCTTTAAACGTATTTTTGGATTTTTCATTAAGGAATATCGTTTCAAACATCCCTCCAAATCGACCATTTTCAAGCTAAAAACTTGTTTTTTCGACTTAAATTCTACTACACACAACAAAATCAAAAAATCGCTATGTTACTATCTAAAACTTTAATAATATTACCGTAGCCTTTAATAACGTTATTGGTATTATTAATACATTTGTCATAATTTGAAAACAAAACATTTTAAAACTTATAAGGCCTCTTAAGTCAAAGCAAATGTAATAATAACAATTAAAGTTGGTAATTAGTGACACCTCTTGTGTAATGAGTGATAATAATAGTATCAGATACAGCACTTATCTCACGAGCGCGGGTAAGCCATAGGTAGTAATTGTGACAAATACGAAAACGTAGACAATGTGCACTCATAGCTCCTACACTGACGTTCACATATCTGGTCGAGCAGTGTGAAATGATACCCTCACTAGAAAGAAAAACACGGCCTAGTAAATTACGTACCCTAGATTATTTACCATCATACGTGTTGCCATGCAATACTAACACTTATGGTAAAAGAACCATGGATTCCTTACTTCCAGCCATTCTTAATAACCTACCTAAGGACTTATTGCATGACCTCACGAATACCGGTTTTAACCTGAATAAATGTAAAAAATTACTTAAAAAATATTACTTAACTTTGGGATAGCTACTTAAAAAAATATTATGTTATTCGTACCAAATTATTAACTTAACTTATAATTCTAACTGAAAATGTTAAATTAAATTAAGTTATAACGCGGCATGAACCGCGCGATCTCGCCAACTATTATTTAAACCGTTAAAGGTTTTAAATAGTGGCTCATATGTACTGTAATAATTGTTCCTAATGATTGTATTAAATAAATTAAAAAAAAAAAAAAATATCCTATCCATAAACTATCAGCATATCACATGTGAAGTTAGCATCATTGGGGATATAAATTATACTTTTTTTAAGTTTTATTGATAGAACTATATCGGCGTCTTACAATTAATAGCCCACATTTCAGAAAACATGATGTTTTTACAGAATCGCATTGCTTTTGTTGTAAAATTAGATTTAAGCCAAAGCAAATGTAATAATAACAATTAAAGTTGGTAATAAGTGACACCTCTTGTGTAATGAGTGATAATAATAGTATCAGATACAGCACTTATCTCACGAATGCGGGTAAGCCATAGGTAGTAATTGTGACAAATACGAAAACGTAGACAATGCGCACTCATAGCTCTTACACTGACGTTCACATATCCCTCCTTCTACAAGCAACACAACCTTCAATGTTACGGTGATTTATTAAACGACTTGAAAAAAGGAGAATGTTCTCAAGTCGTCTGTTTGTTTTTGCTTATCAATACTATGTACAATGCGTGCAAAATTTAAGTTAGTTGTTATATTATTTAAGTTATTGTTATTTACCTATTGTTATCACTTGTAAATGCGTGCGTATTTATAACATAATCTACATGCGATTACAGACGGTTTGGTGCAATCCACCCTAAGTATAAATTGGCTTATCGGTATGCAGTGCTGACTCTCGCCTTCCGCGCCTGGCTCAGCAATAATATATTTAGGGATCCGCATTTGTGTTCAGTTCACCCTGCACGCGTATCAATTCACCATCACATAGACATTAGCCTAATTAGGAGTTCGTGTTTAACTGACAAGGAAGCCATTGTGAACCCGACCGCATATTTGCATAGTCGAACTCTAAAGATCGCTAAAAGTCCCGGCTCGGGACTTTTTTGAAGACCTCTAGCATCATGTTTATTTATATTCCGCATTATCAGCCAGTTGCGTCATGCCCGACCTGAACAGTCAGCCAAATAACATACTCATAACCTTCACGCACTAGCAACAAAGTTCAATTTTGCACAGGAATATTTATATCGATAACGGAGTTATAACTTGGTTTGATAATAAGTATAGAGGGGTATATAAGATAAAGTCAATGAATCTGCAGAAGTCGTCTTTAAGTGAGTAAAGAAGCTTGTCAAAATGAAGGGTTACTTCTTATTGATGTGTGTTGTTTTGGCTGTTATTGCCATTTCTGCTGGTTCACCGCTGGAATATGAAGGTATACGCATTACTTAGGTGTATACTTTAATAAACTAAGTGTTAAGCTAGTTAACGCTGTGAAATTGAAATGTACTTATCTCCGAAGTTTACCAAGGAAAACATATGAAATTGTTACATAACATTGATATCAATGTATATGTAGTTGACAGGAAAAATATAACTATAGCTCTATCTAGTTTTTCTTTTTTTTTCATCAAAAAACATTTCTGTACTAAAGAGCGTAGCCGTGTTTTCATATAAAATCGGCCCTTTCACGAAGTGGTTTCTGCATTTTTTTCAATGAGAACTCTCATGACAAATATTGTTTTCTGTAAATTTCAGCTTCCTATCTTTGTCATTATCGGAAATATGATTTTTTGAAAATTTCCAAAAATAACCAGATTTTTCCTAATAGGCTAATGCTATTCACGTGAATTTTTGTAACAGTAATAAACATATAATGACTCACGTATTCCTAAAATAATATTGAATACTGCCAAAAGAAATATTGCATAAATGTAGAAAATAAAACTTCAGACTTTTTTTTCTTGCTTTCTAGTAGATTTCGTGAAAGGGCCGATTTCATATGAAAACACGGCTACGATCTTTGTAATTTAATCACCTATGCATGTATTTTTGTTCTGTAAATTCCTACGCGATTATGCTCAAAGTACCTTCTTTCAAATAAAAAAAATAGAATTCGGTTTACATGATAAAGAATTATCCTGAAAAACCATCATACCAACTAAGTTATTCTGTCGCTCAAATTTGTAACAAAATTCATAGATGACGCTGTACCCATTGCGTTCAATTTGAACACCATGTTGTTGAGACTTTCCTGAATTAATAAGGTTGGAACCGGCACACATCTATGTATGGAACCCTCGGTGCGCGAGTCGGACTTGTACTTGACCGGTTTTTTTATTTAGACTCTCTCTCGCTATTTATTGAGTAGGTAATTAAGTACTAAGAAGTCAGCCTTAGTGATTTATAGGCTATAAATCACTAAGGCTGACTTCTTAGTACTATAAATTAATTATAGCACCAAGATTTTGGCCCCACTATAAAGATAGGACGTGTGGCCATATTATCTATTTTTATGACAAGCTGCTACTTGCCTGCGTGGCGCGGGCTGTGGAAGGAGGGGCGGGAGGGGTTCTTGTAGCCATTCATTATATTTTGTCATCATTCAGACCAAACCATTGAAAAAATATGGCTTCTAAGTGTCTAGTAACTGTTTTTTTTTCTAGCTGGTGACTCGCTGTTCCAGCCAGAGAATACGAAGGCGGCTCGTATCTTCCGCCGCTCCACTAAATGCGACTTCAACGCTTGCGATCAGTTCTGTAGGGGGCTCAAGTTCCCCGGCGGAGCATGTATCGGCGACAAATGCGACTGCGACAACTTCTAGACTAAACTAATAACATTTCGCGGGGATAAGGTACCTTTATCCGTGGAACTACACAAATTATGACAAGAGTGTGTGTTGATAGTTCAAATAAGCTGATTAAAGTTTTAGATAGAAACGGAGCCATTTGTTTTTTTTTAATTCCATAAAATCAACACTTACAGTCAAGCAACAAGTGTTAACTGGAGAGAACAACATAAAAAAAAAGAAAAACATAACATTATGTACATACCTAATTATTGCTAACATCATACAATGTTTTATACCTACGTAATTCTATGCTACATTGATGGAACTGGGAGTAGACTCAAGAAAACGAAATTCAGAGCTGTGGAATTATGAATATATCCAGTTCGCTGTCACTGTCTAGTATACCGTTCAGAAGAGTGAGTGCACGGTGTAGTGCAGATTGAGACAAGGCTCGTCCGGACCAGCGGGGCAGCAAACAACATCAACAAGGCCACTCTCCAACCGCGCACTCCTATCGCTTTATTGGGCCCGGCCTCTAGCCACAGTCAGGTTAAAAAAAAAGACACATGTAAATCACTTAAAAGCTTGATACAACAATAGCCCTGTTCTAGCTAAATCTATAGTAACTAAAAGGAAATATCAAAAAACAAATTCTCCCCTCTAATGCTCATTTAATTCCGATAGGCTTGAGAGGTACCCGCGCAGTGCAGTGACCGCTGTAAGCTGCGCACGGGCATTATCATGCCATGCGCGACGGCGATGGAGCTGAACACCGGGGATTGTTCTCTAATATTTATTTATTTATTTATTATTTATTTATTTATTTACAGAGGGGTTGCTAATTTTGCCTCATAATAAGTAAAAGAAATATTTTGTCAAGTATACGTTCCTTCGGGTCTCAATGGAGGTATTATAGTTTACCATCCCCAGAACATATATTGTTGGGTATAGATAGGTATAAACGAGGGTAATACCCGTAGAGTTTTAGGAATAGGAAGCGAACGAAAGATTTTTGTATTGTCTCTAATATAAGAGTATACTGCTGTTCGTGTGGGGTCCATTATAATCGCATTGGTTTCGAGTCTGCTTCGAACATATGCGTTACAGACTACCTTAAGAGTGTTTTGTGAATTAAAATATCTGGATTGACGGATTACAAAGTTCAAGCTATTTCTTGCAGCTTGCAGCAGTGCAGGTGAGAATAATATGGTCGTTAAAAGTGAGGTGTGGATCGAACAACGTGCCGAGATCCATGGCTGACGAGGCTTGCGTGAGGAGGTTGTTCTCTATCTTGTAATCGAAGTGTAAGCGCATACCATATGCACGGGTGTAGGACATTACTGAGAATTTGTCCTCATTGACAGACAATTGATTTCTTTTCTCCATTCACAAACACTATTGATATCCTCTTGTAGCTTAGTCAAGATGGTCGTTAACCGGTTTAGCTAATTTTAAGTCATCAGCAAATATCAAGCACGTCGAGTGTCTAACGGATGCTGGCAAGTCATAGAATGAGAAATAGGAGAGGACCCAGGTTACTGTCCTTGTCCTATTCGCGATAAAACCAGATATAAGCTAGATGTAGATTTTCCGCACTAAACATACTGCTTGCCTTCCTGACAACTAGTTTGTTAATACCGTTGAAAGCGAATGGGTCAATCCGGCTGTAGCCAATTTTTCCAGTAGGGTGTCATTATTAACTATGTCGATGGCTTTCCAGACAAACTATGTACTTACATAAACGCAATATTTCACGACAGAAATGGCAAGTTTCCCTTTTTTCCATACAACTGTAATACGCTGTAGTGACGTCACGTTCCAAACAACTGTAGTGACGTCACGCTTGCGGGTGAATCAGGATGGAGCGTTTTCAGTGCTCTTTAGCTAGGCTGTACTTTGCCTCAGATTTCCGTGTTTTGTGTTGCTCTAATGGTAGTTGGTCCTATACAAACATTTGACTGTCACTAAAAAGTGGTTCGAATGGCATGAATTTCTTTTTGTCATCATCATAACTAGGTGACCGGTTAGTTGAGATTAGTATCGCTATCTTAATGTAAATTATAAAAGTATCCGCATACAGTACATACTATGATTACTATGCTATTGCTACATAGGGCGAAACAGGAAGCCAACTAAACATCTTCACGCATAGATGTTAAAGTTTTAAATTATTAGAACATGCTACCCTCATATGAGGTGTAATTTAATTGAAGTTTTTGGTTTTATAATTAGGTCTGTTCGGTCTGGGGTAACGTAAATTAACATTTCATGTTATCACCCTATCCACACTATCCGAGCAACCACATCGACGTGTGTCTTACTATCCAGGTTGTTAGCTATTAGAGTGGTTGCATTTATAAGGTTTGACGAAGTAGATCGTTTTTGTAAGAAGCCGTGCTGTTCATCGCAGAACCAACCATCGAGCTGTTGATATATGCGAAAGTAGAGTGGTTTACAGGAGTCCGAAACTTGGACGCCACATACGGCTCTTATACATTTTTTTGTCCTCGAAACACTGTTTCTCTTTCCAATACATAGTTAAGTAGAAGTAGCGAATTGTATGTAGAAAACAGTCTCATTTGATTTCTTTTATGTATTCATTGTTAACTGCTTGAGTGGCGTCCACGCACCGGAAGACGAGCTGTCGGTAGGCCTCCGATAAGGTGGAGTGATAACCTGGTGAAGGTCGCGGGAATCCGGTGGAAACGAACGGCACAGGACCGGTCTAAATGGCGAGTCTTGGGGGAGGCCTATGTTCAGCAGTGGACGTCTTTCGGCTGAAATGATGATGATGATGATGATGATGATTCATTGTTTTAAAAATAAAATTTCAAACCACGGAATTGTTAGTGAGATACCAATAAACCGGGGTTACTTTGAAATTCAGGGGCGACTTTAAAAATTCAGTTTTTATGCCGTGTTTTACATTTTTTATTTTGTTAACCTTGAGTCAAGTCATACCTTCGTTAATTTCCTAACTACTTACTAAACTGAATCAAACTAGAAATACTTAGTGATGACTATATAAGTATTTTATATGTATCAAAGTAGCCACGTTTTTTCTTAAAGTCACACCAGTTTACGGTACCAAAATTTATATTTTTTAAGAATGTCTGTTCGCTTAGCTCCATTCACCCTTAATTTGACAACGTTCTCCCGGCTGGCCATCATCTTTGATCGTTTTTTTGGATTTTTTTTCTGAGCAGCATTTTAACTATTCAACGTCGCCGAGACTTGAACTATGGACTTTTGTATTTGTTCGTCAAATTAAGGGTGTTAAAAATTACCTTTTATCTAAAAAAAGGGGATACGCCTTAACCTGATTATCTATATGGTAAGGGAAGTCTTTATATAATGTCTTATTTAAACAAAGCTGAGGCAACGGCTCATAACTTTGTTTCCTGGGACTCTTAGAGGCAGGTGGCCCCGGATTTATTAGGCACTTACTGTTGGAGAAAACAAAATCAAGCCAAGTGGGAGTTGGTTATTTTTAATTTGAATTAACGATAAAATAAAATATCGTTTTATTAATTATGGTTGTCATAAAAGTGTAACAAGAGTTACACTATGACAAAACTATGATAGGAATGTAATTATATTCGTATTAAGTCCGTGGTATATTAACTTGGAGAGCAGGAGTTACCATTGCCTAAACGTCGCGATTTTCATAGCCCCTAGATAAAAAAAAAATTAAGAGCACCTGTCAACACTACACATGTCAAAGTCATTAGAAGTTTCCACGCCGAAACGAAACGTCGCTTGGGGAAAAAGTGTTTTTTCAGTGGAATTTCAGGTTTCAAGAGCATCTCAGACACCCAAATGGAAAAAAAGAAGCAAAAGAGTGAAAGGGTGTTTGGAATCACGATATTTATATGTGAAAATCGTAAAATTTGAAAAGGTAACATTAATAGCGATAATATATCGTCTTTAGATCATAATAGTAGTAGGTAACCTACACTATTACAGGTAAATTAATTTAAGTATAGCACTGAGCTATACTCCTATGTCGTTAGATATTCTCCTTTAATACTAACGTAATAGAGTTTCTAATACAATTATGCACACTGTCTCAATTGTTTTTTTTTTAATTTTGTAATAGAAACTTTGTTACCCTAGTGTTAAAGTACAATGTCCAATGGGATAAGAATGTGTCCCAGTGTCCAAGTCAAAGTAATTGTACTGCACGGCTGTATTGAATATTGCTCTATTTCCTTTTCTGATTTTGCAATGATATACTGTCAATTTGTCAAAGATTCAAGTCAAGAAACACTAATAACCAAACTTGTTAATTGTCATACGAAATGTCGCAGCAGCGGTGCTAGGTACTTCCTCAACCACTGTGCATTCTCAGTTTTATACTCTTTTTGAATACGATTGAGTTTTATACTCTTTTTGAATACGATTGAGTTTTATACTCTTTTTGAATTGAGTTTTTTGGAGTGGTCCATGTTATATTTTTTAATAATAGTAGACTTATTATAGAGTTTAAAACTGTTGCCGGTTTTATTTATTAAGTATTGTCTACGTTCACATAGACATCTATCAGATAGATGTTGCCATCTGCTCATAGATGTAACTTTCTGCCCACTAACTCCCACATTTGACGTCTGTCAGTTGTCAAGTTGATGTTTATTTTTTGTTTCGAAGCAGACCAAGGCTCGATCCAATTAATGCCTTCAACCATGTGGTATGTCAATGATAACATTAAAAAAAAATCATAAAAACGATACTTAATAAAAAAACCGGCAACGGTTTTGAAGTCTGTAATAAGTCTACTATCTATAAAAAATATAATATAATAATAATAATTCTTTATTTCAGGCTTAGCCTATATAATAACACAAAATTACACTATTACATTAAGAACATTATATCCAATACATTAACTAAAAATACATTAAAAATAATAAATAAATTAGAATGTCAAAGAATTAGAATTATTATTATTATAAAAAATATAATACCACTCAAAAAATTAAGGTTCCCAATTGTGTTTTAATTAATTTATGTATTGAAAGATGCGATATCTTTTGTCCCAATTATGTTGATCTATGTATATTCATAATTTCTACTTTACAGAACTGTTAAACCGGACCTAAAATTATTATTTGGTTTTACAACTGTCACAAAAGCAACTAGCTTGCCGCGGAAACTACGGATCCTGTCGTCAGAGTTTAACCCGTCCAAAAGCTTAAAGTTAAGACGAATGCATAATGCGCGATATTAAAATGTTATGGAAATTTATATTTTGTTGCACGCCTGAGATGCGACATGACGATGCGATGCGACGATGCGACGATGCGACGATGCGGGTCAGCGACAGAAAATTTGCCATGTGTTCTAGAATAATTATGATAAATTTTCTTTGAGATGCTGAACTAAACACCAATACACTTATAGGCCGGTAGAGTAAAACCAATTTTTGAATTTTTTCTGTCAATTGCGCCAAAGACATATTCGACAAAACAGACATAATTATTAACTTCATAAATAATGGAAGTTGTGCATACGAGATTACCTAACATTGATTTAATCGATCTCTGTCGGATTCCACATATTTAAGATATCTTTTACCCTTGCACTCTCGTATGTACTTGTCGAAAATTATGAGATGTGTTCTTGAATGCTTCTTTCACGAAATACTGGATTTTCATGCAGTTTTATAATTTCCTCCTCGCGGGGTCTAAAACATATCAATATTTTTAATGATTGGAAAGTATAATTATGTGTTTCTCCAAAACTTTTTATTTTTAGGGTTCCGTAGCCAAAATGGCAAAAACGGAACCCTTATAGATTCGTCATGTCTGTCCGTCCGTCCGTATGTCACAGCCGATTTACTCGGAAGCTATAAGCACTATAATTATGAAATTTGGTAGGAACGTGTATAGTAGGAACGTCATCCAACGTACGTTTGAAACATTAATTAATCCACTAGCCGGCTTAATACTTAGTACGATTGTCAATAAAACGCCTGAATAAATTAATGTTATCTCGATGATTTTATTCCGAACAAAGTATATAGGTAAGCATGATAATTTATATTTGCAATAACAGATTCGAAAATGATCCAATAATATTTACCAAGCGGACTGGTCTGCTAGGTAAATTAAAAATTTCAACGGCATGCATTGAGTGCTGAGCTTGTGCATTGAAATCTCACCCGTGGTAAATAATATCGAATTTTAATGTTGATCGAAAAATATGAATTATCGTGAAATATGAAATAACGAGTCCGATTAAAGTAATGGCCCAGTAAAGAAATTTATGCACGGCAATCTCTCCACCAATTAAAGAAAGCTGAAAATTATTTTATTTCACTTGAATAAGTTTGAATGAGGACTTCGTAGACCAAACTAAAAACACATAATTTTCTCTATGGAGCTAATGGTTCAACTGTAAGAACTCATAAGACAACAATTTGACCTATATTAATTTAGGGCATCGCCACAGAACGAAAGACATAACGTTAACCCGTTAGGCCTACATTTGTTTTCGCAGGACCAGTTTGTTTAATTAATTGCGGTGGACTCGTAGAAAAAATATTGTAAACAATTTTTATGTAATTAGCTTTTTTAGTCTCGTACATCACTTAGAATGTTCAGTAAGCCTCGACTAAAAAAATATACGTTATATAACGATTGCATAAAATAATTAGGAACAGTAGCAATTACGATCATCGATACACTTAGAATTCTTCATTTCAAATTTCCCGCATAAAATTTTGCATATTCCAGCGTCACACTTCCACCATTTGGTTTTCTGGACGATTTGTTTTACCTTGATGGCTTGCTCTGCTGCTGCAAAAAAGGTTAATGTTATTTGAATACATTAATATCCAACTCGCGCTGGGTCGGCGTGGGGACTACTGGACGATTCGTCTCACCTATGAGACCTGTGCCCAGCAGTGGAGCGTATAGATTGATGATGATGATGATGATAAAATGGTAATGATAAAATTATGAAGATACCACTAGGAAAATATGCAATCAGAAATCTAATTGACACTGACAATGAGTCAACTGCTTCAAATATATACAATTTTTTATTAGGTTAAGTCAGTGGTTCCCAGAGTTGACAGGACGCACCTAAACAAAACTTCCAAATTCGGGACTCACGTCTTGGTTTTTATGAAGGAAGAAAGGACCATATACGTATTAGGGACGGGTGTTTGTACAAAAGAAAATCAAAAATTTCGTACGTCAGTGTTCCCTCACATATGGTGGAAGAAGGCGATGGCTAAGATACGCTTCATACTCGTGAACAGGTGCTGTTTGTGGGGTCAAGTCTGTTCATGTTTGCAAGGACTAGTAACTTCGTACTAGTGTTCAGTGGAATTGACATGATGAGAGACTTCGCTTTGTTCTCATTCGATTTTATTTTTAGACTGACGCTCAGACCTTATACATATCTGAGGATATTTACCTATTAGATCGTATTATTTTCATGCTGGCGCTTAGAGATATATCTCACAATATTGTGATATGATTAGTGTATCTTATTACTTTTTATCTTGACGCATAGAGACCTTATACATTTCTAATAAATCTGGATTTTTATCAGTTTCATAATCTTATTTTAAACATGTAACACTAAATTTCATTAATGATATTTTGATTATTGTATTATTTTTAATTGATATAAATATATTTATAAGTGCCCTTGAGGCCTATTTGTAGAATAAATATTTTGATTTTGATTTTATCTTCCTATACTTCAGGGCAACCTAATATGCGCTCTATACTTTGGGAAATGCTGGGTTAAGTCTTTTGTCGTTCTCTGATGTATACAAGACCGACTATACTTTTTTTTTAATGTAATGCAGCATCATCCTCCTAGCGCTTTCTCAACTGTACCCTAAGGAACCTGGGGTCCACTTATCCCAACATTTGGCGTAGGAACTAGTTTATTATGAAAGCGACTGTAATTTAACCATCCAACCTAGAAGGAATGGTCTTGTTGGGATTAGACCGGTATCCTAACGATGTTTTTCTTCACCGAATAGCCATTGTTAAGTATCAAATGATATTTCGTAAAGCTTTTCGAGAAGCTCAGTGGTAGAGGCCGGGGATCGAACCCCCGACCTCCAGATGGAAGTCACGTGTCTTACCGTTCGGCCATGATACAATAATATACTGCGCCAGGTCTGGCAATCCGGTATAAGTAGGTGAAAAACTTAAGAAAATTACCCGAGGGGGTACTCCAAAATTCGAAATCAGAACTTCGTATCGTGCCGTCCCTTTCACTCTCGTGTTATACACTATATGAGTCAAAGGAACGGCGCTATATGAAGTTCGGATTTTGGTACAGTCCCTGTTGTATGTAATAGTGTACAGTTTGCAAAAACCCGCATAAGCATGCACAATAAATTATACAAATATTTAACATGAGTTAAGGAATAAATAAAACTAGTGGCTCTGTGAGCTGTAGACCTCGTGAGTGACTTTTTTATCATTTCCAAAATCTTACATTATAAAAAAGATCAATTATGAAGATCGAACCTGCTAACTATATTTCACGAGAAGTGATTGAAAAATGCGACCTGTAGACGAGAACAAACCGAAATTCGGACGCTGAATCTTACAAAATCCTTGAATTTTTTTTTTAAATTTCCAAAAAAGTGACTGATAAAAAAATTCTATATAATTACCGGACCGCTCACAAAATTTCACGATAATCGTTTGACATGTAGAAGAGAATAACCGTTGAACAAATATATATTTTTTAATTTCCAAAAACTTATCCGACAAAAAAATCTGTATATTTATCCAACCTGCTCACAAAATTTCACGACAATCGGTTGAGAAATGCGACCTATAGAGGAGAACAAATCGAAATTCGCCCACAGAAACTTACAAAATCATTGATAAAAAAATTGTTTTTGGAAACCAAAAACCGTCTAGACAAAAAATCTATATAACTATTGAACCTGCTCACGAAATTTTACGAGAATTGGTTGAGAATTGCGACCTGTAGACGAGAACAAACGGAAATCCGGAAATCCGGACATACGAAATCATTTTTGTCGAAGCTGAAGCAGAGACCTTCGTTTCACTCGGTCAATAAATAAGGAAATAGGAATAATCAAACTTGAATGGTATGAAAATAATGAGTTTGCAAACCACATCGGACACATTACTCACACATAGGTACAATAGGTCATCAGTGTGAGTGTGGCGGCGATAATGACGTCACTGGTATGAGGATCGGGATTGTCGGACCTTGTTATCTTAGACCATGGTGCCTTATCATTCGGCTCTTATGTAAAATTCTGCATGTCACTCAAAAAATAATGCGAATAACCCCCTTATTTTATAATCGTTTATCAAACCTATTTGAGATAAATTGCGGCTAAAATTCGTGTCCTTCTCTGTCCCTCTGTCCCTCTGTCATTTTGTTTGTGAGAAAGGGACAAAACACATTTTTGATAATAGACGTTTGTTAAGTTTTATGTATAACGGGATAGGAATTTACAAAAAGGGATAGGTTTTGTACAATTGTCGATATCACTTTTAACAAAGAAAATTGTCAAACTTACCAGTCGCTACCGAAAATGCTGATATAATGACAAATGCCAAAAAAAGTAACTTCATGATGACGATTTTTTTTAAATAAACGCTTCTTATTTATTTTTCTTAGACTTATTCACCTCTTTCTGAAACAAATAATATATTTACGATTTTTCGGGCATTTTCATTTAAACATGTCTTATAGAAAAAAGGTTACGTATCGAACAAGTTAAACATTAGGTACTGAAATATGACTTAAGTTATCCTTGATTCAATTTATCTAAATTTATCTAAAAACTCCACATTTACACGATAACTTGGTTAGTCACGCCTGTAATGAGTAGGTTTTCAATTTTTCAACATACTTACACTATTAAATAAATAGCTAGCCATTCCTCAAATGGTTAGTTTTACATTTCTCTTTAGAACGCTTACGTATGTAACCTATTTTAAATGTAGTATGGCTACTACTGTAAAACTGAAAAGATGCCAGTCACTCAATTTAGTTGTATAATTGGTGTGTGGGTAACCTACTTTTCATACTACTTGCATATTTTCGATTTGGAGGGTTTCGAATATCTGGGTCATTGTCAGTTGTAAAAACAAAAGTTGTCCACCCGCGGGGTAATCACGTAACTTTTGTACTACCGTTAGATAGATTTTAATGTCAAATTTCAACTGTCAGCGGGGTAATCACGTAACTTTTTTACTACCGTTAGGTAGGTTTTAATGTCAAATTTTAACTGTCACCTCATACATTTATACTTCAAAAGTGACAGTAAAATCTATCTACCGTTAGTACATAAAGTTACGTGATTCGCCTGCTGCTCATACATTTATACTTCAAAATTGACAGTAAAATCTATCTACCGTTAGTACATAAAGTTACGTGATTCGCCTGCCGGTGGTCAATAGTTAACGGCTTATGTACATATAAGTTATGTTTTTATTACATAGATTTATAGTTATGGTTTATACGGGTTACTAGACCAATCCAAAATTCAGCTTTGTGGCCCTTAACTTTTGATATGTCCACCGAAAAGACGCGAACCTAAATCTGACAATGACCCATCAAAGAAGGAGCCACATTGTTCATAATTAGTTATTACTTGAAAAAAGTTGAGCACTGGTACTAAATATTAAAAGGTAAACGTTCCAATATTTTACACCTTATACCGAATGTTGACACCTCTAATGATTTACAAAGTCGAACACTGGACTTACATACAAATACCTATTTATTAAATTTCTTACCTATATAAACGAGTGGTCTGGAAGGAGTGGTTGATCTTATCTTAAATACGCATTCGATTTTATTTCTTGTTTTAGTCACATATCGATAATTTGAATTAGACTCGGGTGAATAATTCGCTAATTTACTGATTTCATATGAAATTATAATTATTATAAACCATACGAAACGAATAATATGTTTCAAATGTTGAGCTATTTGTTTTATGGACTTGTTGGCTATTTGTCTTGGATGTTTTCTATGTTTTTAAGTATTTATACCTGTTAAATATATTGTCGTTTAGCACCCAACACATATATAATATGTAGTTGAGTTTCTTTTGAGGTGGTTTGATTTTTCAAATATTGTACCGATATATTCATATGAATTTTTTTGGTAAACTGCAGGACCCATCTCATCTAGTAGAGGAGGCTTGTGCCAAGCACGTATATGTAGGTTGATGATGAGGATGATAGTGAATATTTTATCTATATCGCCTGATGATAACATAGTAAACGTACAACTAAAAAAGATGCAACCAGAAATCGACCTAATTGACAGTAACTAACTACTTGAGAAAGATGATTTTTTATTAGGTACGTCTTTTATCGTTTTCTAGCCAAGAATATATTGCAAGTATAATTTATTCTGCTTATGAATATTAAACGATTAGGAATAAAAATTCTCACGAGTTGACAATCAAATTTTATTGTTTACTTATTAATAAATGAAAGGAATGATGATTCTCCCACGTTGTTCAGTTAGGAAAATTAATATCTGTGTTAAAATAAAGTGAAAAAAATAATATCCTTGAACGTCTTTGTGTCAGTTACAAATTGACTTTAGATGAGATATCTTTTGCGTTTGCTTTTATAAATTATTAATTTTCTGCAATTGATAATGATGGCAATCAATTTTCACGACACAGAAGTGTCACAATTTTATCGAGTCCCTAAGCGGTTTGTTTTTTTTAATAGCCTATTGAATACTGCTGGGCAAAGACCCATGTGGTTCTATTGCGCGCTTCTGCCTCCCAATTGCTGATAAATGTCTTCAGGTCATCCCACCATCTCTATTTAGGCTTGTGTTTAATGTGGCTTCCAAGTGGGTGCCTCGTCTGCGTCGCCTGCCACCTACTTGGTAGCTACAATAGGCCACCTATCTACATGCGACATACCTGGCCGGCCCAGTCCCAATGAAGTTTGACTTTTTTTTAAACTAACGTCAGGTATGCCTATTTTGGAGTCCAGCGTAGTGTTAAATTAAGGAAAACACCAAATAAAACTTTATTATAAAAAAGTGGTTGCCTGTAAAGTCGGTTTACGGACGATAATTTTACGTGATAACGTCATAAGGATACATTGATGGAAAATGTAATTTCCGGGCGCTTACGCGTTTTATCCTTTGAGAAGAGAAACCAGTTTGACTGTCATCTGTTTAGGTATAACTAGAAAACATTCAGTTGGACTAGCTGCATCAAAGTAAAAGATTCAAAAAGCTATTTCACCGTTCAAACAATAAGGTTCAAGATTGTAGGTCCCATACAAACATTTGATCGTCTCTAAAAACTGGTTCGAATGGCATGATTTTTTTTGTCATCATGTCTATGCACTTATGAATAGTCAGTTACAACATCATTAAAAGCTAATTATTTTGAGCATTTTATTGATATTTTTACATTAAGATTCGTTGTTTTGACTTCTAGAGAAAATGCAGGTGCAGGGGGCTCTCAACACAGCCTCTCTCTGGTGACCTTACCACCGTACCTTACATACCACCATACCATACTTACCATCACCATAACATTACTGGCAATTGCCTACTGCCAAGGCGACTACCAGACTTGGAGAGGTGGGATCGGTATTCATTGGTAATTTGTTCTGACTTTTGAAAATGGCGCTTAAGACTCGACCGTCGCAATAATCTTGTCTTGATCACTCGCTGTGTTAGCTTGCTATGAATTACTGCCCGCGCGTGGGCATTTGCTATAGTCAATTGTCAAAACATATTATTTCATAAAAGTAAAAAAGTAATAAGTACATAATTTGTACCTAATCAAGAATATAAAATGTTATATAAGTACAAGTGTAGTAAATTCGTTGAAAGTGGAATAAAAGGGTGACTTCGTGAATTATTTATTAATGTTATGAGTTTTGAGAAAATACACGTTATTCATTACGTCCTGCACATTATGATGTATTATTTTTTGTGCTAAAATTATAATAGTAACAATTTGAATACAAAAAAGAGCGCTCTTGGTCCAGCGTATGCGATGTTAAGCAACGTGGGCCGAGCTCAGGTCTTGGGTAGGTGACCGCTTTGAGTGGTTATTAACTGAGCGCTCCCGTGCTTTAGAAGGCACGTTAAGCTGTAGATCCCGGCTGCTGTCTATGACAGCAAGTCGTTAAGCCAAGTTAGAGGCATTCGGGCGGCTTGAGAACTTCTAACAGTCAAGTTGCCCACTCACTTCACAAGCCTAATTCCAAAAAGACCTGGTTTCGCCTCGGGTTGGAAGGTCACATGGCAGTCGCTTCCACTTCTTAACTTAAGCGGTAGTGAGGGCCACTAGGAGACTTCCACCGCGCGAACTTTTACCTGACTGTTTATATACGCGTTAATATTGCTTCAAACGTCCTTACATGCTTTTAAGATGTAAATACTAGGCAATGTAAGGATTTTGTGCTTAATGAATAAATTATGTGCTAAGTGGTCGTAAGATTACCTCGCACTTATTCGTATTGCTCGCTTTTGGAGCTTAAATAGTCGATCGCGATCAGCCGCTGTCCCCTAAATGTATACACCATAAGTCAATATTGAGTATTATTAACACCTATTTAACAGTTATAAATAATACCTACATAAGAACTGAAACCATAAATCAAAAGCGAAGTACATAAACAAAACAAGACGTTTTAATAGGCTCATTAAAAAAGGTATTATCAGAAATATCTAGAAATGTAAATTTAGTAGTATATAAAGCCCAACATAAAGCCAGTCTTCACACTTTTACAGACAACGTCACACGAAGCATTACCGTAGTATTTCACCATGAAAGTACTCTTCTTTGCGCTATGCATCATCGTGGCACTCTATGCCGTAACCGGTAAGTTTAATAAGTATATTTTAAAGTATTTACCCCCTTATTTATAAACGTCTATCAAACCTATATTAGTTAACTAGCCGCTAAAGTTCGTTTGTCCTTATTTGTCACTCTGACATTTACCTTTGTGAGAAAGGGACAAAGAACATTTTAGTTAGCAGAGTTTAGCCTCTTCTCATTGTGTTTTTGTACTGTACTGTATCCTTTGATTGAGGTGTGCAATAAAGAGTATTTGTATTGTATTGTTAGTTAAGTTTTATGAATAAGTGGGTAAGGCTTTACTAACATTTATGCAATTCATTAGAGTTTCGTAGTTCAGTTGCAAAAAACGAAACCCGTGTTTGTGTAATTCCCTCAATTTAAACGCCAATAACCAAATAACAGAAATTATTTCAAGGAACAGCCATATGTAGGTATTTTATCGTACTTAACTTATTTCCCAGCAGGACTTACTTTATTCACATAATGTGTCTTGAAAGTAGCAGGCCTAAGCTTTTTCATATTCATTCCACTCATCATCACTACTGAGAACAGCATCAATACAAATACAGTACAAATACTCTTTATTGCACACCTCAATTAAAGGATATAGTACAGTACAAAACACAATAAGTAGAGGCAAACAACAGGCAGGCAGGGGTTAGCATCCTTAATAATTCGTTGAAATGGTCAATTTTATTCAAAACTTAAGCAATATTTCTGCATTCATTGCGCCTAATAACCTGATACTTATAACGTGACGGCGCACCCGCCACATTCAATGTTGATCGGGTTTTTTGCCTCTCATTTTACTTATCGTAGTTACGGAAAGGTCAATTCAGACATTAGAAAATCAGTTTGCATATAAGTGGTATGTGTATCAATCTTGTCTCATGCCGACGTTCATTGCAGCAGCATCAGTCGTGCCGTCGGAAGGCGAGCAGATTAAGGAGGCGGCCGTAAAATTAGGTGGATGTACCGAAGAATTGTGTAAGAAGATATGTGATGCGTGGCACTATAAACATCACAAGTGTATAACCGTGGATACGTGCAGGTGCTGGAATTAAATCGTAAAAAGTATCAACATTAATCTTCGACCAAAACAAACATCAAGAAATTGAATATGTTTGTCTTTATTTTAATACAGAAGTTAATTTTCTTACAAAATTTATATGGAAAAAATAAGAAAATATGTTTTTGTTGGTTATTAATAACTACCTGAATAATAAAAGTTTATTGGCATATGTGTCTTTTATTTCCCATGATACTAATTGTTTATATACATAGAGGTTTTTTAGGAGACCAGTAATTAAGAGTCCTTATCAGTTAAAAAACGCTCATCTATTTAGGCCATTTTCTTGATTTATAATATAATATAATATAATATTTGTGGACAATCTTACACAAATCAACCTGGTCCCAAACTAAGCAAAGCTTGTACTATGGGTACTAGGCGACGATATACATACTTATATAGATAAATATATACTTAAATACATAGAAAACATCCAAGACTCAGGAACAAATATTCGTGTTCATCACACAAATAAATGCCCTGACCGGGATTCGAACCCGGGACCTCCAGCTTCGAAGGCAGGGTCACTACCAACTAGGCTAAAGCGGTCGTCAAAGATTTGACACGTATTTTGATATTTTCTCAGTGTTACTATCTAGGACATAATAGGACTATTGCGGCCTAATGTTATAAATTACAAATGTATTTTTTGGATTTTTCATTAAGAAATATCGTTTCAAACATTACTCCAATACAACTATTTACAAACAAAAACGGTTATTTTCCGCTTAAATTCTACTGCGCACAATAAAATCAAACAATGGCTATGTCATTATCTAAAACTTTTATAAAGTCATCGTATTCTTTAATCACTTCATTGGTATTATCAATACTTTTGTCATAATTTGAAATCAAAGCATTTTAAAATTTATAAGGCCTCTTAAGTATATTTATATTTATGTGACTTAGATTACCATTTTTATAGAACTAAATAACATATTATTATAGGGTATTGACGAAATCTTACATCGACACCTTAGACGGCAAAGGAGAATGGGCAAAATGTCCCATCGGTGTATACAGTTGAGACATATATTATCTCGTTTGAAAGGTCTTAATCGTGGCAGTATTTCATTGTATGGCACCAATGTTGGACAGCGTGCAGGGGCCGAGTAATTGACAAAAGTATGTATCTCATAAAAATGTTTATTATACAAAATGCAAATGATATAATTAAATATAAGGTATCTCGTATGAAAGATAATGATAATTGGGCCACGTAAGGCTGCGGATATCAGCGCTGAAATATTTACAGGACTAGAATTAAGAAACGAAAGATATGTGTGAACGAAAAATCAGCTACTACTCAAAGATGCCTACGTGTATACACTGGTGACTTATATCACGTTAAATTAAGCCAATAGGCTTGAATACATTGATAGCGTTTCGGTGACACAAGACATCAAACAAAGTTTTCCCTCTCTGTCACACTTACATCCGAACGTCCAAGTGCGACAGAGAGCGAAAACTTCGGTACTTGCGGTAGCGCCTCAGGACTGTGTCAGATAATACGCGGAGCGACACATTATATCTCGTTTCTACGTGTGTTGATATCTATGCTTGCATCTCTTTCGCATATCTTTGTGTGTATTGCCGGCACCAATCTTATCCTTACTTCATGGTTTCAGTCCATTAGTAAATAAACTTCGTAATTATAACTACTCACTGATAGATGGCGTTAAATTATATGCCTATTATAGGACAAAGCTTTTAAAGTTTAATGATTAGAAACCATTGGGTGAATTTTTATATAAGTATTTTATTCTTTATTTCTTACAAATAAGATTGCATTATAGTTGGACTGGATGAACCATAGGTTTCCCTTCTAGAGCTGACAGCACGTTGTTGGCGGCAATTTTTGACATCATGTTTCTAGTCTCGTGTGTAGCGCTTCCCAAATGAGGTACAATAACTGTAATTAAAGCAGTCATTAAGAAAACTATGTTAAGTACCGCAATTATTTACTTACAATTCAGCACTAGATCACAGCAAAGTAGATGAGTGTTCACCAGATAAAAAGATGAAATACTTAGATGTTGCCAATACTTACAACAATTGGGAAGTGATATAAGAGGGTGGTCTTTCGGTAGAGGTTCGGGCGTCACGACGTCAAGTCCTGCAGCGAATATGCGCTTCTCTCTCAAAGCCCGGGACAATGCCTCTTGGTCTACGACACCTGTGTAAATAAATATACATTTTTTTAAATACCATGACGGTTGCAATAAAGCATAATGCATACCTAATGATATATATCGTCGGTTGATAACCAAAACTCACTATCAAATCTGTCACTACTCTTCGAAACCTCGTATCTCAGTACTGAAACGATGTTGAGATACGAGCTTTATTTTAAGTAGGTATTTGTTACTTAGTGAGTTGTCAACCGACGATATAGACCTCCTTGCCGTATCCAGCGTCAGCGACTCCGTCGACTGTCTATTTGGGAATATGGAAAGCTCTGACGTGGCTCGCAAATCCTATCCTTGTTTTGAAGTAGCCACTAGCGCGTTTCCGAACCTTGCATTTAGGTACTGAGTTGCGATTGGATTTGCTGACTAGCTGTGTTGACGGTTGCAATAAACGGGGAAGAACCATTACACCTACACAGGGTGAAACAGAACGAGGGACTTTCTTTCACTTGACTTATACAATTGAAATGATGTACAATGGAACTGTAATCATTAGGAAGCTTGTGTTACAGCAAAAAACATTAAAATGATAATGATAACTTTTAGTGTTAGTCACAATTCTATTGCTGCAAAATTTCTAATTTTGAAGTGACACACGTCACTAACTTTCTTATAAAATAAGGTTGATATATGCTGTTTTCTAATTGATTTTTAAGAAGACTCGAAAATGGTTAAGAATATTAACACAGTTTATTTGCTAAAGGAATAGCATTAAGGCTAACCAATACCTGTTTGTTGGAAAGATTTTCCTTTTGTTCCACCCTGTTTTAATTTATTAAGGCCGTAAAAAGATAAATATCGCGTTGGTTAAAATGCCGTTCCGAAACTTTCTCAATAGAAAATTATCCAATTTTAAGTCTTTATTCTCCTTTTATATTAGCCTAGGTACCTACACCCGCCATCTCACGGCGAAAAAAATAAAAAATAGCATTCTTTTGTAGTGACTGGTAGACAACGGGTTACAACACAATCAAGTTAAAATGATGATGATTTGTCTCATCTAAAATCTTATAAGAGGAAATACGAATAAAAATGGATAAAGTCAGATATTTATCGAAATTTTGTCCAAAACAGCTCTCTTCTCAGTCGTGGACTCTTGTCAGAGTGGTAGTGGTTATGGGTTGCCTTCTTCAGTATTAGTTGCAGCTTTTGCGAGCTTTCTCCACCTTTCTCTATTTGTAGCATTGCGTGTACACTGTTAGGGAACATTTTGTAGTGGATTTTATTAGATAGTAGCGGCCGCCCGCGACTTCGTCCGCGTAGATTTTAGATGGTAACAAAGATATAAATGAGGTTTATTTGTTTCTCTCAGTTGTCTGATGCTATTAATCTTTTGTGAAAAATTCCTCAATAGAAAAAACGAATGTCCGCCATCTTGGATTTGAAAATGGATGCTATTTTCGTAATCGGCACCCCGAGGAACCTCAACGATATGACACCCATATCGATTTTTATTTATTGTATTTAAACAGAGAGTCTATTTACGAAGTTTGAAATCTCTCACTTCAAAAAAGATTTGCTCCCCGGACAAACTTGGAACCCCTTTTCACCCCCTAAAGATGATCAATTTCAAAAAACGCTGAAATAGTTTTTGTTGTATTTAAACAGAGAGCCTATATACGAAGTTTTCAATCTCTTACTTCAAAAAATATTTGCTCCCCGTACAAACTTGGAACCCCCTTTTCACCCCTTTAGGGGAGCAATTTTGAAAAACAATGAAATATTTTTTGTTGTATTTAAACAGTCTACTTACGAAGTTTCAAATCTCTAACTTCAAAAAAGATTTTCTCCCCCTACAAACTTTGAAGCCCCTTTTCACCCTTTTAGGGGACGAATTTAGAAAATCGCTGAATTCGGTTTTGTTATATTTAAACAGAGAGTCTAAATACGAAATTTCAAGTTTCTAAGTCCAAAAAAATTACGTTTCCCATACAAACTTTATACCCCTTTTTGATCCCCTTAGGGGTGGAATTTCCAAAAATCCCGTCTTATCCCTTGCGTACGTCATAAAAGTAAGCTCTGGACCAAATTTTAAGTTTCTAATTCCAATAGTTTCGGCTGTGCGTTGATGGTAGATCAGGACTTCTTCTTTTATATATTTAGATAGAAGATAGATATAAAGAAGATAGATTAGATGTCCATCTTGTAGGTGACCAGCTGCGAGAACGTTGACCTTCTACTCTCCCCTGCACTACTAGACGCTCAATTGAACTTTCGTTGCGGATAATATATCCAAAAATTTTCAGGATCATTTCATTTTCCGAAACAGCTGTTGCCGCCGTTTCATGACGTTTTTTCCTGTGCGGAAGATAATTATCAGTTTACCTCTTCCAAGTATGTAGAACAGAATAAAGGCACCCGCTTAGTTTTATAGCAGATTTATACTCGTAATACTGCTCTAATAAGCTAAAACACGTCCTACAACTGTCGAAGCAAATTGAATGGGATGTAAAGTTGACAACTCCTGCCTCTGGCTTTGCTAATAACAAGTGCATTCATGTGTAGGTAACTCAATGCTCTATTAATACCCTACAATAGTATAGATTTATGTTATTTCTATATAAATGGTGGTATGTGTCTCATAAATATAAATATACTTAATTATTAGTCTCCTAAATAAAATATTGATGCAAATAAACTATTAGTGTGATTGGAAATAAAAACGCACATATACATAAACTTTTATTATTTAAATAGTTATTAATAACCAACAAAAATATTTATTTTTATTATTTCCATGTCTGTCTATGTCTTTAGACACGACTTTGTCATAAGATTTAGTGTAGATATTCTTGGTGTTTGTTTTGGTCGAAGATAATTGTTGATACTTTTTACGATTTAATTCCAGCACATGCACACATACGTGGTTACACACTTCTGATGTTTATAGTGATCCTCATCACATACCTTCTTACACCATTGTTCGGTACATGCACCTAATTTTACGAACACCTCCTTATTCTGCTCGCCTTCCGACGGCACGACTGATGCTGCTGAAATGAACGTCGGTATGAGACAAGATTGATACACATACCATTTACATGCAAACTGGTTTTCTAATATCTGAATAAATATATATTTATTCGAAGAACCAACAGCTACTATCAATTACAAATCATAAATGGTGTAGAGACCCTCGGTCCGTGGGGTCCCAGGGCCCAAGAGTTCTTCAAAGAACTTACTAAAAGGTTAGTGGACACCACTGGTGACCAAAGGGCTGGCAGCTTCCTCGCTCAACGCATAAGCATTGCTATACAGCGAGGAAATGCTGCCAGCATCTTTGGCACTATGCCGCGGGGGGACCCCTTATTTTAGATTATTTATTTTTAAGTTTTTATTTTAAGTTTAGTTTGTAGGCCTTTTATTATATTGTATATTATATTATATTATGATATCTGAATTGACCTTTCCGTAACTACGATAAGTAAAATGAGAGGCAAACAACCCGATCAACATTGAATGTGGTGTTGACAGCGCCGTCACGTTATAAGTATGAGGTTATTAGGCGCAATGAGTACAAAAATATTACTTAAGTTTTGAATAAAATTGGCCTTATTTCAACGAATTATTAAGGCTGCTGTTCTCAGTAGTGAGAGTGAGTCCACATGAGTGGAATAAACACGAAAACGCTTAGGCCTGCCTATTTTTAAGAAACATTATGTGGATAAAGTAAGTTCTGATGGGATAAATCGAGTAGAATAAAATACCCACATATGGCTGTTCCTTGAAATAATTTCTGTTATTTGGTTATTGGCGATTATAAGGGTTTCATTTTTTGTAACTGAACTACGGAACCATAAAGAATAGCATAGATGTTAGGTAAACTTTAAAATATACTTATTAAAACTTACCGGTTGCGGCATAGAGTGCCACTATGATGCAGAACGCAAAGAAGAGTACTTTCATGGTGAAATACTACGGTAATGCTTCGTGTGACGTTGTCTGTAAAAGTGTGAAAAATGCCATCACGTTGGGCTTTATATACTAAACACTTTGAAGTTACAATTCGTACTATTTATAGTAATACATTTTTTTGTTACATTCTAGTTATTTCAAGTAATAATATTGTTATCACCTGCTGATAAACCTTTGTTGATACCTTTTCAAAAATGTCGTGTTAATGTGTTTAGGTACATGAGATTCAAAAATGATGCATCTTCATAAAGATTTTCTTCCACAACAGTTCAAGGGCATAAGCGCCTGACCTGTTACAGACAACGTAATAAATAAATACATATTTGTGTACGATCTTACACAAATCGACCTAGTCCCGAACCGCCCAAACTAAGCAAAGCTTGTACATGGATAATAGGCGACGATATAAATATACTTATATAGATAAATAGATACTTAAATAAATAGATAACATCCAAGACTCAGGAACAAATATTCATGTTCATCACACAAATAAATGCCCTGACCAGGATTCGAACCCGGGACCTCCAGCTTCGTAGGCATTGTCACTACCAACTAGGCTAAAGCGGTCGTAAAAAATACAAAGCATTATAAAATTATTTCACCATGAACTCTTCTTTGCATTCTGCATCATCGCGGCACTCTACGCCGTAACTGTAAAAGTTTAATAAGTACAATTTAAGAAAAGCCTTCATATCCATAATATTAATGCTATTCTTTAAAGTTAGTTTTTTAGTGTCCGACCGAAACATGTTTTTTGTAAAAACCGAAACTTTTATAGATTGTATATTGCGAGATAAATAAATCATATCATATAATCCAAGTACCAAAAGTTTTAGGTTTGTAAGTACCTGGCACTGGTATGAACTGCTTATTTAAAGTATAAATCATTCCAATTTTTTAACCGAGCTCTTGACCGCGTTTAACGCCATTCAACTGTAAATAGCTAAGTAAAGCGAAGCAAACAATCTTCAGTTTTTGCCAACAACGTTTGCCGGTGTCAGTGATGGGTCAACTCGTGGGCAAGTAGCGGACATGCATACAGTAGGAATATGATAGATAATTTACAGTACAACTAACATGGATGTTTAAAATTATGTAACTACTAAAAACGGTATTCGGTAACGGTAACGGTACTACTCTACGGGAGTTATTTTTCAATATATTGTTTTGCGCACATAATTCAGTAACTTTATACATTCAGAGCTTGTATCGAATCCGGTCATCCTGATTTTTCAAGACTTCTTTATTATATTGGTCCAATGAATAATCCAAGTTTATGACCTTGAGTGCCGAACGCAACTTTGTTAAAAATCCAAAAACGGATAATAATAAAGTGCTAGTTACTGATAGTACCTTATTTTTTTAAAGTAGACTAAATTTGCTATAATATGATACTAGAATCATTTCTGTACACCAAATTGTTTCCGAGATAGAGCCTATCAAAATTTATATTTTCGTCGAACATCGCAAACTTTTAAAGGCTTTACGCGGAAACTATTGGACCTTCAGAGAAAATTCTAGTCTTCTCAAAAAACGTCCTGAAAGGGTACGTATTAGCAACTCTGATCATTTAGGGTTAAAACCGGTTTTTCGATTTGTGACAAAGTTGCCTTCGGCGCTCAAGGTCACAAACATGGTTTATGTGCCATGAACAGTGTAGGCCAAAATCATAAACTAGTCTGCAAAGTCAGAACTACCGGGTTTCACACACTACTCTATACTTTCAGGCGACAAAGTTACTGGATTAACTCGCTCTTGCTTTATAATTTTTAAAATGTTTCGCGAAAGTTTTCTTCAGTCATCATCATACCTATACATGTTAAGCTATGAAAATGATTCAAACAATAATTGGTATTTAAATTAAACGTACTGACTTGCTTTCGAGCTGAAAAACTTACCAAATCCTTAGCTTGTCTCTATCCTTAGCTTTTGCCAACTGAGCCATTGCTGACATCAACCACCAACCAAGTTTACTATGACTCTGCTACTCGACTCGACTCTTGCTACTCGTATTACAACTTTATCATCAAGTAACCCAATACTAACCTCACCAGAATTCGTAAGTTTATGTTTTGAATATTGCACACAGTCTGCTGTAATTGTGTCTATCGCAATACTAGCTAGGTCCATATGCTCGCCAAACTTCCTCCTACGATGTATGAAACTTGGCCGTTCCTAAACTACGAACTCCATGGAACTGACGTTGCCCGCCTAACATTTCCTTCGTGTACTAATCTAAAAGACTTATTTGATATGAATTTTAAACCGTTATATGACTTTTCTACTCAGAGTACTCCTCTAGTAAAATGTTAGCTATTTTAAGGTAATTAAGGAAAGTTATACTTTTCTTTGCGTTTTAAGTAGGGCTGCTGTTAGGAGAATAAATGAGAAGCTGATGATACCTACGGTTAGATTATAAGTTTTACATGACATTCTGGATTTTAGAATAGCTGTCCTGATACGCACGAAAATTAGGTAATCAGTAATGCAATAACACATAATGTGTCGGATTGAAGGCGTATGTATGGTTCTTCACCTCGGATCCCACGGGAATTCATAAAATGCTTTTCATCATTTGTTTCTCCCCGACATAATAATTTAAAGTGGACCAATAATACAGTGAAACCCTAATAGGGACAGTAATAAAAATCACAGCAATATTTCACAGAAGTAAAACAATTTGCTAAAGACAGCATTCCTCGCTATAAAGACTACCTCAACAATAGATAAGCTCCGGCTGCCATATCGCATAATTTCTTATCGCAGTTCACGCAATTGTATTCACAAAAATCACCTTGAATTGTACATCATAAAGTGTAAATTCCAATAGACCAATGAAGTGAGATAGGAGTTATTAAAATTAAGTACACAATTGCTGTTTCTGAGTGCAGGTGCATACAATTTGCCATGGTATATAAGTTCTGCGACCAACTTTGGAACTTCACTGCCATTAACTGTTCTAGGTAACTTGTTCTGCAAATTTGATATAATGTATCCGCTCTTTTTACTTAGTAGTTCATCGATGAATGTTGGGTATAAAATGTTTTATGATGTTAGTAATTACATAGTTTAGTTTCGAAGTTCACTTTGTACTTAGATTACTTCTGCATTTGACGATGTGGAGTTTGAATCAAGTATCGGGCCATTGAGAACGAAACTGTCAAAAACTAACCCTTATAGTTTCGTCATGTTTGTCTGCCCGTCCGTCCATCCGTCCGTATGTCACAGCCGGTTTAATCGGAGACTATAAGTACTACAATTATGAAATTTGGTAGGAAGGTGTATTCTATTATGAACCGCTACATAAAAGTAATTTGAAATTACAAAAGTATTAAATTAGGGGGCACTCCATACATGTAAACCGGTGGATGAAAAAAATAATTGTGTGGGGTATCGATGGATAGGCTTTTAAAAATGATATGGAGGTTTCTAAAAAACTTTTCCATTTAAGTCAACCGTTGATGAGAAGTTAGCTGTCAAAGTCACAAAAAGTGTGATACGACTTTTTTAGATTCAATGTATTGGATAGTGATTTTAAATGTGGACTAATAGGTGTTGGTACGGAACCCTTCATAGTGCGTGGTCCGACACGCACTTGGCCGGTTTTTTTTAATTTCTGAAAATCGAGGCAACAAAAAAAAATGTAATTATCGAACCGAAAATTTCACGTGAATCGTTTGAGAAATGCGACTAGAGGAGCTGGAAACCCGCCCGCAGAAATATGATATCATTGAAAATAAGAATTTTGTTTTGAAAATTTCCAAAAGCTGACTCGACAAAAAACAATCTATATGATTATCGAACCTGCCCACATAATTTCATTAGAATCGGTTGAGAAATGCTACATATAGAGGAGAACAGCCTGAAATCCGGACACACGAATGTATTTTGATGTATTTATGTTGCCGCTATCAAGAAATACTAAAAAACAGAATAAAATAAATATTTAAAGGGCTCCCAAACAACAGACGTGATTTTTTTGCCGTTTTTATTGATAATGGTAGGGTTCCGTACCGGTTGGTGCGGAGTCCGAGTCGCACTCGGCCGGTTTTGTTAATGTTATAGGGGGCAAACGAGCAGACGGATCGCCTGATGGTAAGTGACTACCGTCGCCCATAGACACTTGCAACGCTAGAGAAGTCACAAGCTTTCAGATGGGAGCACGCTTACCGTAAAGCAGGCCGTAAGCTTGTTTGCTTGTTTTTGTTTGTCATTGTATTAAAAAGTACAACATTGCAACCTCGAAGGCTACGACGACTCGTAGCTATAACAGAAAAGCACACTCGTTTAGGTTACTTTATAACTCTGAGCTCGTAAAACGGGTTCGATTTCGACACTAAACAAAGTAATAAAACGATAATAAAATACTGTTTAAATACTTATTCAGTTGTAAAATCGTATTGCTGTAATAACCCCGTTTGGTAATCGGCAGGAGATTCATTACTGGGTAAAACGAGTAAATTGCATTAACACCATTGCAAATGGAATGGTGAGGAGACCAAGGTCTACTTTTCAATTGCTGGGAGTTCATTTGGAGTCGACCCCACGATGCACGATACGGCAGCGACGAGGCTTAAGGGGATGCCTCGATTCGGTCAGCCACGCCCCCGTAAAAGAGATACGCTTATGTCTTTCGCGCACTACAAAACAGGATGCAACATTCTTCGGGAATGGCTTTGTTAGACAAATGAGACAACCATTAGGAAAATTATGACCCTTGCAGGTTACTGATTTGGGCACTATGGTTGCATACCATGGTTTAGTAAAAAAGATTTAGCGTGCTAAACAGAAAATTGTGAAACTGTTTCAATTAACTACCTACTGCTAAAATGAAATGATTATGCGCGTACAAATTGCCCGTGTGGTTGCCGGGTAAGAATTGCGCCACCCCATCTCTTCCCGTGGGTTTCGTAGGAGGCGAATAAGGGAAAATCGGAGGGTGGGCAGCAGCATCCTTCGATCATTACCACCATCAAACTGCGGTCGCCAACCCGCTTGCCAAGCGTGGCGACTATGGCAAATCCCCCCCAATGGGAAAAATAAATTGGGGGAGGCCTATGTTCAGCAGTGGACGTCTTTCGGCTGAAATGATGATGATGATGGTACAAATTTCACCCCCCCATTTTACAGTCGATCAAAATCACCCCGATGTACACAGTGAACCTGCCCGGGTGATGGCGTGTACAAGTTCAACCGCAATGCGGTAAAAACAAATTGCTGATCCACTTATATGGCCTATTTTTACATTAACTTGTTTAAATATCAGGTATTTACTTTCCCTTAATGGGATCGGTTTGGAATCAAAATTGTTTTTTTTTTAATAGTCAGTTTAAACGTATCTCATGTAAGATGCTGTTTGCACTAGTGAAGTAAAGATATTGAGAAAACAGTTTTCTTTACTCTTTAAATAAGTAGTTAACTCGACTAACGAAATTATTTTTAACTAGCGACCCGCCCCGGCTTCGCACGGGTACAATGCTGATGCATGTATTATACATATAAACCTTCCCCTTGAGTCATTCTATCTATTAAAAAAACCGCATCAAAATCCGTTGCGTAGTTTTAAAGATTTAAGCATACACAGGGATATAGGGACATAGGGACAGAGAAAGCGAAATGTTATGTTTTGCTAATTTAATTCTGACATATGACTGGATGTCCAAAGAAATCTCTGTCGCTCATACTCTCTTGAAAAACATGAAGCCTAATACTTACACACATAATCTCTCGCTTGTATTCCTAAAAGGGCTAGGCAGGGCACATGAAATTTAATTCCAGTGCCACATTTAGCAATTGTAGGTTAAAAGATGGAGAAAATGCAATATTGCAGTGATACGTTGTTAGCCCATCGCCTACAACACACTACAACCCGGTTGGTAGACTACTAATAATGCCTAATTTATTAACTTCACCCATGTGTTAAAATGAAATGAAAGATACTAGTAATAAGAGAGGTAGGGCACAGCAAAATGTCATCTTGCTCGAATTTGGAGCAGCCCAATTGGGGAAGTACCTCCGCCTTGCAGAAGACCACAGCCACAATAACATTATC
Source organism: Epiblema foenella (assembly GCA_963556455.1). Lineage (NCBI taxonomy): Eukaryota > Metazoa > Arthropoda > Insecta > Lepidoptera > Tortricidae > Epiblema > Epiblema foenella. Next base: position 22,692,136 of record OY747099.1, on the reverse strand, counting down.
TACTATACAAATATGTGTTGTGTTCCTGGAGGTGAGCAAGGTTGCCAGAGCTCCCGAGGATGCACTGTGTTGAGAGCGAGGGACCTAAATTTGTCCCTTCTGCTCTCAACACAGTGAATTCTCAAATTTCATAAAGGGTCGGCAACGCGTACGTGACTCCTTTGGAGATGCGGGCGTCTATAGGCTGCGGTGGCCGCTTACCATCAGGTGGACCGTACGCTTGTTTGCCACCGGCCTTGTATGTAAAAATAAAAAATAAAATGTACTATTCATAAATTGTGTTCAAAGCGGTTATGCTCAACTTTCTCCTGCCACTACCAAACTCAAAATTGAAATATTTTTTATAGAATATTGATTAAAATGATGTTGTTGTTGATGTTGGGTCAAATTTCGATGAATAACGTATTAATTCTTGTCCCGGATGCTGACATCTTTGCCAACAGATTGAGTAGGTTTCTCAATACCACTATGTATGCCATAATTGTAAACTGTATTACGATTTTCATATCTCTATACCTCAATATTGTTTTGTTTTACTTGATAATTTATGCTGTAATTGTGATTTCTGTAATGCGAACATTTTCCCGTGTAAACGTTTTGGTGCAATACTGTTAGCTCATATGTGTGTTGAAATAATAAATAAAATATATTATTAGTAGAAAATCTCACAAAATTCGAATTACCCCATAGTAAGAAAAAGGCTGTAAGCACCATAGTAATAAATATACTGATACTGAAGTACATAGAGATGATTTCAAGCCTTACCAACAAATGTTCATGCTCAACACATAAATTGTACCGGGATTCGAACCATAAGTTTCTAAGCACTTAGCTAAACCGGTCGCTAAACTGTATCGGTCCAGACTGTATTTTAAATTCAGTTTGAATTTATCTTACCACAACAGGAAAATTATTTTGATCTTTCGATTCGTACTTTGTACATAAAGTAGGAGTACATAAAACACTGACTCACTCAGGAAATGTCATGAATTCTAGAAGATAATTTTGTCAGTATGTTTTAAGAATGATTAAGGCTTTAGGAACCATTACTCCTTGCCCTTATTCAATATAAGATAGACATGGTTTATGTTACTTGCCTAATTGATTTGTTTATCCTTTTGCGGCCTACAAAACTTTTGCGCTAAATGTAATATTCGGCAGAGAGTGTAACTGAATCTTATATAAAATATGTATATATAGGCGGTCATAATAGTTGAACAACAATAACTTAAATAATATTACATCTAACTTAAATCTAAAACAGGCCCTTGGGGCACTGTACCGAAGATGCTGGCGGCATTTTCTCGCTGTATCGCAATGTTGATACGTTGTGCGAGGAAGTCGCCATCTCTTCGGTCACCAGTTACGTCAACCAAACTCTTCGCATGTATATATATAAATCTTCATTTGTCAGAATAGTTATGAACGAACCGCCCCAAAAATATTTTTATACAAAAAATACACCATATTATTAATTCAAGAAAACGTATCAGATTCACAAAATAATTATAAATATACGCATTGATTGTTACCAAATCGAGGGATCTTCAAAAGATATAAGTACCTCAACTAATTATTTATTATTATTAATTTATTTAACTTAAAATATAAACTCAAAGTAAGGGCATATACATTTATTTCGCCAAACTGCTTATACAGTTTGTTGGCGAGCAATGCGCTCTCTCCTTGCAAATAGTATCTACGATAAAGTCACAAAAGATCATCAATAAATGAGGTTCATTCTTCTTCCTCGTTCATTCTTGGCTCAAGAGAGCAATCACAATAAGGGTCACCCTCCTCGTGACATGAATAGTGATAAGCTAGCGTGGTGAAATTAACTTGGAATGTATTTAATCATAATGTCAAAGCTTAAGGAAAATATATACATAACAGTCGAACCCACAAGGGGCTTAATACTTTTGTACTTTGTCACTTCAATGTCATGTTTAAACTGTCATACTTACATTTCCAACGGATGAAAACGACAAAGTACCAAAGTGTCCAGCTACGTATGAGTTCGACTGTATATTCGGCTTCAGTAGTTGGACACTGGTAATTTGTCTTTTTAACCGACTTCAAAAAAAGTTTCGTAATTGGTTGTATGTTATTTTTTTAGCGTTCCGTACCGTACCCGAAGGGTAAAACGGGACTATTACTAAGATTCCGCTGTCCGTCTGTCTGTCTGTATGTCCATCTGTCACCAGGTTGTATCTCATAAACCGTGATAGTTAGACAGTTGAAATTTTCACTGATGACGTATTTCATTGCGGCTACAACAACAAATACTATAAAATAGAATAAAACAAGTATTTCAGGGGGTTCCCATACAACAAACGTTATTTTTTCCCATTTTTATAGATAATGGTACGGAACCCTTCGTGCGCGAGTCCGACTCGCACTTGGCCAGTTTTTTGTCCGTTACCTCAGAACTCCGTCATTTACGAACCGATTTGGAAAATTCTTTCTTTGACTGAAAGGATATACTTCAAGGTTGGTCCCTTTGTTACCAGAATCTAGTTTTTATGATGGGGTCCAAGAGAAATTGAGGAAACTCCTAAAAATTTAAGCGAAACATACCGATTTTACTATTTTTGGTAACAAATTGAGCATTTACATTCAGAAATAGCATTTGGTGGATGAGAACTGATGAAGAAGACCACGGATGGTCATTCAAAACTCCTTGTGTTTCTCAGTTAGCACTAAGATATTTCGATCAAATGAAGCGACTATGTCGAAACCAATTTGGTCGTGATTTAATGTTACCATTAACCTGATCTGGTAATGGAAGCCGGAAGGTAAGCACGGGACTCCGTAATAAAACGGTGTAGCTTAACGGTGTTTGAGCTTATTGGAATCGTCATGAGATGCACTCTGGTAATGATTCACTAAGGCACTTGACCCACCGCCGGCGAGCAGCGAGTACTTTCATAGTAATTCTACTCGTTTTCTCGCTCAAGCGAGTGGAATTACTATGAGATTACTCGCTACTCGCCGGCGGTGGGACAAGTGTCTAAAAAGTGTGAAATAAATATTATTATTATTAAAAAATAAAAAGCGACTCAAAAAAAACACTGAAAGTAAAAAAATAATTACCTAACTTATAATATCTCAATATTACATTAGTCTCAACGAATACGCTTCTTATTGAACAATGTGCTCGTATTGTAATTTTTAAACTCGGTGCCATTTCATCAACTTTAATCAATTTCTTTGTATGGTAGAGAAAGGAAAAGTAAAAAACATTATCTCATTTTATTAGAAATCTTGTTCGTTATGTTTTAGTTATATAAAATTGAGAGTAACAGTGGAATTACATTATTAACTACCTAATTCGAACCTTAAGAGCCCGAACTAGATTGTTAAACAGGTGATGACAGATGACAGATGTAAGCGTTCTCGCACTGGAGGAGTGTTCATTTTAAGATTGAATTTACTCTACACATTTTTTTTATGTTATAGGGGGCAAACGACCAGACGGATCGCCTGATGGTAAGCAATTACCGTCGCCCATAAACACCTGCGACACCTGATGAGTCGCAAGTATTTCTACCTACTTACAAACAGTAGATGTAGTAGTCCGTTTAGCCCCGCTGCTACGATTCTCTTCTACGCGTAGTTACAGTCCTAAGTTACATAAATAGTCATAGATGTAGGTATTTAGAAGCGTATTAGGTGATTATTTATATAGTCTAAAAAGACTATTTTTATAACACGCCTTACAACCCGGGTCGCTACTCCATAAAACCTAAATACATTGTCAAATATTCAGCACCAATTCACTCCAACGTTCATAACCGTCCTTTTTCATCCTCTGACAATGACACGAGTTGCGAATAAATATAAACTATTGTGCTGAACTTATTGCAATCCTCTGGGTGCCTAAAAATAACAGCGTTTTGTTTTTATTGAAGTAATAAACGCCTGCGCTTTTCTGAATAGCAAACTTGAATAAAGTAGGAACAAAATCAAAATCAAAAATGTAAATCAAACATTTATTCTGCAAATAGGCCACAAGGGCACTTTTACATGTCAAAACATAAATTTACAATTTATGAAAGTCTGACTATAATAAGTAATCCATTTTTCATGTCAAAATATTAATTTACAGTTCAAGAAGGAATAATAATTTCGAATTTACAATTATAACAATATTAATGTCATACAGTGAAGATGTTGCAAAGTTATCTATTACAAATATTACAACATCAGTAAAGTTAGAGATGTATAACGTCTCAAGATTAAACAAGGAGTATAATGAAATTAATATAATATTCCAGAGATGTTCATGGTCTCTGAGCGTCAAAATTAAAATTAATTTAATATTGTTAGAGATGTATATGGTCTCTAAGTCACTGATAATAAAAACGAATCCACAACAGGATGATGTCTCTCGTCAATCCCCTATAAAAAGACACTAGTATTAACGTAGTCACTATGTCCTAGCAAGCATGAACAAACCAGACTCCACAAACAGTTTTGTAAATAACAAAAGGCACACAAAAACCTTACATCTCCCAAAGTAATGAATACAATGACAACGTCAATTTGACAAACATCCTCCGAGCGCCGTCATATATACTGTCTAAGGTTACCAGTCATACACACTCTTATCTAGGGTCTAAGGCTGACCTTACTGATACTCAAATACGTATCTGAGATATCGCGAGAACAGCCTCTTCGCTGCTGAGCCGTCAGCTCTAATGCGGTGGGCAGTCAAAACTCCGCTCAGCAACAGGAAGCAGCCAGCACGGCACCAGGACCATAACACCTGGCTTACCACCTGGGCGATATCATAGAGTTAACAAAAAAAATACATGCGAAGGTGATTAAATTACAAACTTAGTCTAGTAATGTTTTCTCATAATAAAAAAACAGAATATAGGGATTATTATATTTTTCCTGTAATGTATACATTGATATTCATGTAATGTAATAATTTCTCTTGGCAAACTTTGGAAATAAAAAAAAATGTTTCAGAATGCGTAATTCAAGCCCTTTCATATGATATTCCACTTGACCTAGTCAAGTGATTTTAAAATTTTGAACCTCCTTTTATGTGTCCTTCATCATCATCATCCTAGCGTCATCCCAGTACAGTTGCATCCTAAAGGATGTTCGGGGTCCGCTACCTAATCCCAAGAGTTGGCATAGACACTAGTTTTTACGGAAGCGACTGCCATCTGAACTTTCAACCCAAGGGAAAACCAGACCTTATTGGAATTAGGCTTGTCAAGTGAGTGGGCAACTTGACTGGTTAGAATTTCTCGAGCCGCCCAAAGGCCTCTAACTTGGCTTAACGACTGCTATCATATACAGCAGCGGGGATCAACGGCTTAGTGTCATTATTCACAGAAAATAAAAACCGGTCATGTGCGAGTCCGACTCGCGCACCGAGGGTTTCGAACAAAGATGTGTACCGGTTCCAACCCTATTAATTCAGGATAATCTCAAAAACATGATGTTGACGCGCAGCGAGAAAATACAGCCAGCCTTTTGGGCACCCTACCAATTGATAGAGATTTGGGCCAAATTTTTTATTTGTAATTTTAATTAGGTTATTTGTTTTGTTATGTTAATTAGGTTATGTACTTAGATTTTCTTTTTTTATGAATGACTGAACAGCGATGAAATAAAAGTCATTACCCATAAGAAATAAGTACGCAGTTTTCGAGAAATTTAGCGATGTGACAGGCAGACAGACGGCGTGCAACCATTAGGGTTCCTTTTTTACCTTTTTGGTACGGAACCCTAAAAATGCATCTATATTCTGGTAATGACCAAAGTTATAACCGTTAAGTAATATACATTTTTTAACATATACTCACGAAACTCTAAATCCCATTATGCTGCGTGATCGTTTTCCACATTTTGTATGAAATGTCTCAAAATTGAAACCTAAATTACTAGTGTAAATAATGTTGTACTTATTTATAAAAACATAATCTATGTGCATAAAAAGGAATTGTTTCATTTACTAAAGATCTGTATTATAATGCTGACATATAACGCGAAAACGCAACGTTCAAGCTGAAAAACCCCGCGCACACTGTCTGGTTCCAGCAGAATACCAGCGCTGTGACAGCAATGTCACAGCACATGCTGAGTCGGCACCTTTTCGCGGCTAGTCATGACAATAGTATAGGCATATAGTTTTGTGTCCATTAGCACTGTTTTTATTTTATAACTGTGATTATTGTAAGAGTAGTTTTTTCTAAATTGTCAAGTCATATCCGTCACTAAAGTTTTTACCTATCTATCTATCTATAATGGCATAATCAGTCACATTTAATTAGACCTCCTTTACCCGGCGCGACTGTTGCTGCGCTGCTCATTTACCTATAACTTGGCGTCTCATCCCATCCAATATTAACTGATTACTGGCAGCTCGTTATGGGTATTACCTGTGATAACGATTAATTAATCACAGTTCAGCAATTATGATTATGACTCGATTTATTAGTTCTGCTAAGTAAGTGATTAACAGTATCATGTGCCTACATTATACATATATCTCTCTGTTATATTTACATTATTTACTATACAAGTATTTAGTGTTGTGTTCCTGGAGGTGAGCAAGGTTGCCAGAGCTCCCGAGGATGCGCTGTGTTGAGAGCGAGGGACCTAAATGTGTTCCTTCTGCCGTCCACACAGTGCATCCTCAAATCTTATAAAGGAATAGAATAGAAAAGAAAAAAAATAGAAAAAGCTTTATTTCGCTTTTTTTTTTAAAGGGTCGGCAATGCGCACCTGACTCCTTTGGAGTTGCGGGCGTCTATAGCCTGCGGTGGCCGCTTACCATCCGGTGGACCGTACGCTTGTTTGCCACCGGCGTGGTATAAATAAAAAAATATTCTACGTAATATGGATGTAACTGTATTCCATTCATCCTCCTAAAGTTATCCCAGTACAGTTGCATCCTGAAAGATTCCCGGGGTCCGCTACCTAATCCCAAGATTTGGCGTAGTCACTAGTTTTTACGGAAGCGACTGCCATCTGACCTTCTAACCCAAGGAAACCAGACCTTATTGGAATTAGGCTTGTCAAGTGAGTGGGCAACTTGACTGTTAGAAGTTCTCAAGCCGCCCGAAGGCTTCTAACTTGGCTTAACGACTGCTATCATAGACAACAGCTGGGATCAACGGCTTAGTGTCATTATTCACAGAAAATAAAAACTGGTCACGTGCGAGCCCGACTCGCGCACCGAGGGTTCCGAACAAAGATGTGTACCGGTTCCAACCCTATTAATTCAGGACAATCTCAACTTGGCTTAATAACGATAGCTATCATAGACAGCAGCCGGGATCAACGGCTTAACGTACCTTCCAAATGACGGGAGCGCTCAGTAATAACGACTCAAAGCGGTCACCCATCCAAGAACTGACCTTGGCCGCCTTTGCTTAACCGCGGGCGCTGCTCCATGGATGTAACTGTATTTATTGTTAATACATATGTTTCAGCTCTTGCACCCCCGGGGTGATTTGGTTCTGCTGGGGTAACATTATACAGTATATTAAGGTATTGTTCACATTTTTTGATCACTTGGTCCATGTACATTATTTCGAATTTGACTGTACAAGTCTTGTTTAGTTTGGTACTAGGTTGATTGTGTAAGATTGTCTCGAATAATTATTTTATTTATTTTTATGTAAGTATGTATGTATGTAAATACTTTATTATACGCAAAACACGGGTAAAAACAGCAGAAAAATTCGATTACATTGGTTTGGTTTTATTTTACCCCACAATGTAGTTAGCCTTGCATGCTTTCTTGCACATATGTAAATGGAACTTTATATAAGCTTTTACCCTGCTTTAAGCGTAAAACACTACAGCAGCTTACTTTAACAAGGAAAATGTTGAAAATACCCAGATAGCGAACACATTGTTTTTGATAGATGCGCTTAAAATGCAAGCTGCATTTTAGAAGTTTGAGCTTTCAAGAAACATCTTGAGTTTATGTTACAACATGAAGCTATATTCAATTTGTCGGAGAAGAGATTTTTAATGAACACAGTGTTTTAAAGTGTGTTGTAAAATTGCATTATTGCCCACTGAGGTGACCAATAAAAACAATATTATGGGCGAGTCGCGCTACCGCTACTTCGGAGGTCGGGGAGGAAGGCGCACCGAAAGATCTGGCTTGGGTCTGGCTCTGACGACCGCTTTAGCCTAGTTGGTAGTGACCCTGCCTTCGAAGCTGGAGGTCCCGGGTTCGAATCCCGGTCAGGGCATTTATTTGTGTGATGAACACGAAATTTGTTCCTGAGTCTTGGATGTTTTCTATGTATTTAAGTATCTATTTATCTATATAAGTATTTATATCGTCACTTGGTACCCATAGTACAAGCTTTGCTTAGTTTGGGACTAGGTTGATTTGTGTAGATTGTCCACAAATATTTATTATATTTATTTTTATTTTTATTTTTTTAGTCGGTTCAACGTGGGTCTCATCATCATCAGGTATAGGGGGATTCCCATATAACCAATCGGGTCACCCCCTGCGCCCGAGTGGTATGCGTAATGCATCCCCCCCCCCCTAAACAAAAAAGGGCGTTAGATATTGATAGTGTATACGCCCCACGTACCATTGATAATGAAAGTATGTTTATTTGCCATTTTGCGTTTCAGAGACGATGTTAAGTAGACCCTAAAGAAGTTCCCTTTTAATAATCTGACGTTTTGGACGTGACGCAAGCTTGTGGCGACTTTTTTAATGTAAAAGAATGTCGAATATACATAGAGGGCTTATAAATAGTGAAGGTAACTCAACAGAGTGCAAGGCTATCATGTGTCAATCCGACGCACCTGAGTAATCCCAAAAACCCCTCTTGGGTTCCCCTACCACTAGCAAGCTAGCCCGCACGATCCTTGCTCACACTGGAGGCTTTTAGAAACCCCAAAAAATGTTTCTTCCATTTGCGCCTGGTCTCGGTCCGCCTTCCAAAATTAATTACAGAAGACCCACGGTCACGTACAATCACCAATTAACACAACTTGCTAAACAAATAACTAGGTATTGAATTAGGTTAAGCGCAAAGTTCAAATTAATTAGTGCCCGGTGTCACCTTGTAGTTGGTACACGAGTTGCTAGTTCAACACTGATGTATAATGCCATTGTTATGTTATATTAATAAGATATGTCTTTCTACTTTTTTTGTGAATATAATTGACACATTTTTAGTATTTTTTCTACTCCTGTACTTTTTTTCGCGACTTACGCAATCGTGAACTCTAATATAAATACATACTTTATTTATTCTGTAAAAAGTCTATCTAGTCTATTGCCCAAAAACACACTCCTTACCCGACTTTAATGAAAAATAAAAGCAGAGTTAGGTGCAACAGACTACTACAAATACTATGTTTAGTAGTCATTCTGTGGTGCGTTCAAGTGAAACTTTTATGATTAAAATCAGTGCTGCCAACTTACCGCAACATTGCTATAATTTTTATGTATTAATTAATGCATAATATATTATTTACAAATATAAATACATACATTTATAATCTTTTTTGTGTTATTTACAAGTTTTATCTATTTTCGAATATATTTATGAAAAAGAAACAGTTGAGTTCCGATCCGGATTTGAATTCAGTTTAGGTCAGATGCCAAGTCTAGCAAATTAAAAAAAAACAAACCATGAACAAAGTGTCATATTTTTCATTTCCCACCAAATTCCTAATTGAAAACATAAACATTCAAACTGATAAATGATTATATTACTTAAATAAAACGTTTTTTTTTTGTGTTCATGAAGAAAATGTGTAGATACGTTGATTCTTTTAAAAATCCACGAAGAAGTTATATAGCATTACTGAAGAAATTGCGTAGGTAAGTTGTACAATTACTAAGAGAAATATGGCGCATGAAAAGTCTGAAAATACTTACTTTTTTTTTGATATAAGTCGTAGAAAAAGTATTGTATGCAACGGTGTATAACTGGTATAAAAAGGCTCGTGGTGTCTTTACTTGCGATGTTCGCCAATGCTCACATCGCAACCCACACCACTCGCCTTTTTATACCCTTCTTATACACCAGTTGCATAATATACTATTAAACATGTCTAAAATGACCTTCTCTAACACCCCTTAAAGTTTCTACCAAAAACTTTCGTAATAATAGAAGTAGACGGGGCTTTATAAACAATGAGCCTTTTGCGCACACCTACGCACAGACCTTGAACTAACATTCTCAAGATATGAAAAAATACCTCCCAAGACACGGAGGACAATACGTGTGCGGCGAAAAATATTTTGGTTGGAACATCTCCCGAATACTTGCCGGGAAATGGCCACGTTCCAGTCTCTATTGAAGGCAAGTAAAGTACAAATTTCTGGGAGAAAATGATAAACATTAGTTTCTCTGGAAACAAGGTCTATGAATTGTATTTTTGGAGTGGTACAGTCAACGAAATTGATTTCTATGCCACTTCTTACCTTGTTACAGTGAAAATCAATGTGGAAGCCGCTAGAGATCTCATATTCATGTCACTGTGACAAGGTACGAAGTGGCTGAGAAATCAATTGGTTGACTGTACACAGCGGAACGTCATCTCGCTCATATTTGGACCAGCCCAGCTGGAGAAGTCTTACAAAATACTGCCGCCGTAATAACACCACTTCATGCTGTCATCAGTGGCGGGTAGATTGGCACCCGAGGCGTTCTAAGCATCCCCCCTCCATACTTAGATTAGAACAACATATATAGCCTCCACCTAATTCCCGAGTGTCTTACGAGCTAAGCGGCAAGGCCAAGCGCGAGAAAAACCGCGCTAAACGTAGGACCTAAAGCCCGAAGCGCGACATCTAGACTAGGATTGCCATAAGCATGAGGACGAGCACCGGGACAGTTAAAGAAAAAGTAGTATAGCTAGAGCTCATGAAGAAAAATTGGAAGGACATCAGCGCAATGCCTCATCCCCAAAGTCAAAGCAGATGTAGGAGCGGGTCTGGTCTTTGCCGTAGGACGGTATCCATCATGCGCGCGCACCACGCAAACACTGCCTGTCTTAAGCGTTAGGCTTATAGCCGTCCGTACTACGTACATGCATAAGTACTTAAGCTGCTGGTCCCTACTAATTAACTATGCTTTGTAAACCGGGACAATTTGCTTAATGGGCGGGACACTGGGACACCATGCTTCAAACCGGGACATGTCCCGGCATACCGGGACGTATGGCAACCCTAATCTAGACTCTTCCTATCCCCGAGCGTCTCACAAGCAACCCCGAGAGCCGAAGGCCCGAAGCGTCCCATCAGTTCACTCCCCTCCCTATTTCACAAGCAATACGTACGAGTGCAACGAAAGCCTGACTCGAGTCTCTCTCTCGCTCTCCGCTTCCCATAGCAGATTTTACCGAAGTTTGTCACCCCTTGGTGCTTGGTACCGCCCCCACCCTACGCCGCCACTGGCTGGCACGTATGTGGAGGTTCTTGTTATGATATCTTCCTGATGTTGTTCAGGTTTCCTCATATGTCAGTCTACTGTGGGAAGACGCGGGGCGGTATGAATACAGTAATACTTAGCCGCGATTATTATAAGATTAGAGGTGACGCTTCCGCTCATCTTACGTCAGTCAGGAAGGAAGAACTCATTGGTTACGTTTGGGAACAAGCGGTAGGAATAGTTAAATAACAATAACTTAAAATTAATTTAAATCTAAAACAGGCCCGTGGGGCATTGTACCGAGGATGCTTGCGGCATTTCTTCGCTGTATCGCAATGCTGATACGATGTGCGAGCCTGCGAGGAAGTCGCCAGCTCTTCAGCTCTTCGGTCACCAGTTACGTCAATCAAACGCTTCGCGATTTCAGTAAATAATGTGGGAACGAAGTATAGAATATTTACTGACTAAACAAACAGCTTACTGATGCCATATCGACAAATTGAGAAATGGCTGAACTGTATGGTTTCTGTATAGCTGCAAATTTGCCATACATATATAATCTCTACGGTTTTCCAAGACAATTTAAACAAATAATAAGAAACATCGCGCACATCTAGAGGGAGGTACAGTCTGCATCAAAATTAAATGCGTAAATGAAGAGGTCAAAAGCACTTATTCCATTACAATAAAAACTTGAACTCTTTATAAGCATTAGTTACTTTTGATACTGACTGTACAAACGTGATATTTAATATTCATTACAACCACTCAATTAGCGATTCGTAGCGCTTTTGCGAATTTCTAATTTGTACCGAAAATTGACTAAAAAAGATGAATAATTAATTTATTATTTCTAGATGTTTGAGCGGAATAATTAACAATATTTGAGCGGAATACGTAACAATGTTCATATTCTCAAAATGAAATTAAAGAGTGTATTTATTCATGCCTAGGGTCAAAGTGCCACGTTGACCGAATGATAACAAAAATAAATTTCATTTAAGAGCCTACATTTTAAAAATTAACTAGTTACTTGCGGAACCCTAATGAAGGGTTAAATTTCATTATCTCTTTATACAACACCAAGCAGACACCGCAGCTAATTGACGCTCGCTACTGCGGCTTCTTAGGGCATGACCGGGAAAACGCTAGGAGGATGACTCACTAACTAGTAAAATACCAGCCAAGTCCGGGTAGGACTTGCACACGAAGGGTATACCGTGCCATCGTACCTACAAAATTCAACACTATTTTTTTAATACTTTCCTATGTTATTCCAATAACATTCTTTGTTAAAAAAATTATACAATGCCGGTGGCAAACAAGCGTATGGTCCACCGGATAGTAAGCGGACACCGCAGCATATAGACGCCCGCAACTCCAAAGGAGTCACGTGCTCGTTTTCGACCCTTTACAAAATTTGAGGATGCACTGTGTTGACAGAAGAAAGGGACAACTTTCGGTCCCTCGCTCTCAACACAGTGCATCCTCGGAAGCTCAATTACTCTCTAAGAGGATTCTGCTGGCACTCTATGGGTAAGGAACACTAAAATACAAATTAATAGACACGTTAATCTGTTAATTGTCATGGTTCTTAACAATACTATTATACAACACCAATAACAATAATAATAATAAGTATACACCTGAGCCAGTTCTCGAAAATGGTCGTGCCACGCTCTATTTGGATCGATCTGTCATCACGGACAGGACTATTGTAGCCAATAAACCTGATATCGTGCTGACAGATCGATCGAAGCGCCAGGCAGTGCTCGTTGACATCACCATCCCCCATGACGAAAACCTCGTGAAGGCCCAGAAGGACAAAGTCAGCAAGTACCTAGATTTGGCACACGAGGTGACCGCCATGTGGGATGTTGATTCAACGATCATTGTCCCGATAGTCGTCTCCGCGAACGGTCTAATAGCGAAGAGTCTCGACCAACAGCTCAAGAGACTCGCTAGATGGCTGTGTCAAGGGTCAGATACAGAAGGCGGTACTCCTGTACCTTTACCATGAGTTTGCAAGACCGTATTCGCTAGCGACTGCGTAAACGATTTAGTATGCCGATTCTTAGTTCTATTGCGTAACCGACAGAGGCGCTGTACTTTTGCCCATACAAGTTTTTACGCAGTCGCTAGCGAGTACGGTCATGTAAACTCATGGTAAAGGTACTGGACACGGCGCGGATAGTCAGGAGGTTCCTCTCTCTGTCGCCCTAACCACCGATAGCTTAGGCGCCGCCTCGCTGCCGGCGGCACCCTAGGTTAGGATTTTATAATATTTTTATGTTTTGTAAGTGTATTTTTATATTTTACTTTTTATAAAGATATTGTAAAAGCCTAGCCTAAGACTCAAAATAAATAAAGAGAATAATAATAATGATTTATTCAGCAAAATAGTTCATACATGGGTTTGTTAGACAATTATTCATCAGACTCCAAACTAGGCTGAGCCTGTGTCTTAGTATTCTGCGAGTGCGATTAACAAGATTAACATGTTTAAAAAGTAAAATTAACTTACATGTGCATATTGAAATAATAGATTATTAAATGCCATGCTTGCTTTTGTGTGTGTGTGCGTGTGTGCGTGTGTGTGTGTGTAACAATGCGCTTGCGAGCAATTCGTATATTCAGCATCAATCTTTAGATAAGGTTTTAAATATTAATAAAGGTCGTATAAGACCGATCTTTATTATTCAGTAAATCTGTGTTTGCTATTTAAACTCAGTGTAAAGCCTTTCTAATCCTGAACTAGCTACGAAACCTTCACTACGCCCTTCAGACGGAAGGATATATGTTGGACTCGCCCTCAGCGACAACTGTGACATATTTGTTTATATATATTGACAAAAAAATTAAATTGTAAATACAATGATAAGAGGTTGTGTCTATCTTAAGCTAAAAGCTACCATTTGGCGGAATCAATGAGGTGCCTTTTCCTTACTGGCACAATTAGAAATCGTTTTTAGAGTTCCGTACCAAAATGGTAAAAAAGGAACCCTTATGGTTTCACTTTGTCTGTCTGTCTGTCTGTCACATCGCTAAATATCTCAAGAACTAATTATGCTACCGATTTGAGATTTTGGAACATTTAGAAAGAAGGGTAACCCAGATGCATAGAACATGCTTTTTTAAAAATATTTTTTGTTATCTGCCAAAAAATAACAAAAAATAGGTGGTTCAAAATTTGATAATCTAGTGAATATGTCAAGTGGGGTCATGAGACCCCACTTGACATATTCACTAGATTATCAATCAATGTGCAACTCAAGTCCTTTCATATGAATGAAAGGACTTGAGTTGCACATTCTGAAACATTTTTTTTTACGTTGAGCCATTTCAGTCGCTCAAACGTGTAACAAAATTCGCCGATAGATGGCGCTGTACCTATGACGTTTAATTTCTACACCATGTTGTCGAGATTATCTTGAATTAATAGGGTTGGAACCGGTACAAACCTGTGTACGGAACCCTCGGTGCGCGAGCCGGACTCGCACTTCAGCAGATATTATTTTTTTATGCTGACTGTGGCTTTATATTAGGCGATATAAAGCGATAGGAGTGCGCGGTTGGAGAGTAGCCGGAGGAAAATTCAGGGGAAAACGTCCGATACGACCACGCGGGTGGTTTTGAACACCAGAATACGAGTACTCTAGAGAGTACTGTGTAAGTAAATCTCTTTCTTGTTTAATTAATTAATGACTTAACATGGTTCCTGTGATTATGTTCAATGGTACTATTAGTAAAATATACTTAATATTTTAAAACAATTTCATAATTTGATGAGTCAAGTGAATGTTTAAACTAAAAGTCAATTAAGAAGCTGATTAAATATAATAAGTTACTTTTTTAAACTTTTAGATCAATTGAACTTTTTTTTATAATTAACTAGCGACCCGCCCCGGATTCGCACGGGTGCACTATTTAATGGATGTTATTATACATAAAAACCTTCCTCTTCAATCACTCTATCTATTAAAAAAAACCGCATCAAGATCCGTTGCGTAGTTTTTAAGATTTAAGCATACATAGGGATATAGGGACAGAGAAAGCGACTTTGTTTTATACTATGTAGTGATAAGTATAATTTATAAATTTCATTAAGTAAATAATTAAAATAACTATAATTTTTCTAATCAAGCAAAAGTGGGCTTGATAGTTCACTTTTTTTCAGTGTAAGAGCTTGCGCTCCAGTGACATTGGTTGAGCGGTTTCCACCGAAACTTAGGTGTGGAATTAGCCTTTATAAACATCAAAAAGGGACCATTTCGTCGAGAATTTAATTTTGCGATGAAAGTATAGCACACGCAACTCGTGCAAAATGTATGTAATCTTAAAACATGCATTAACCCTCGGCAGTGATAGTTTGAAGGTAATCGAGCACCTAATGACGATATAGCTATCCGAAGTATTCTGCTGCCGCTATTGGTGCTCTAGGGCGCAATATCGGCATACCGGGCGTTCAATAGTCTGTATTACTGTCGCTTTAATTAGTGTGAGCTAGTAAAGTATGTCCTTTGCAATAATATATAGTAGAGTCCGGATACAGCGACAGTCAATAAGGGACCGATGACATTACGTCGCACTTTTTTTTACTTGACTGTGGCTCTATAGGCCGGCCCCAATAAATCGAGAGGAGTTCGCGGGTGGAGAGTAGCCTGAGGAAAATCCAGGGGAAAACCTCCGACATGACCACGCTTGTGATTTGGAATACATACTGGAATACTCTAAGAGTTTGCACTCCAGTGAGATTGGTTGAACGGTTACAACCGAATCTGAGGATGTGATTGGAATCGAGCTACTGGGAGTTTTGTCGCTGGTTCACTAAACCTAGCCTAGCTGAGAAGAGTCCAGCAATAAACTCGGTCGGACTGACTCTACCCATTGTGCGGCGGCAACGGGACGAAAAGGGACTATATGTGTCAGTGTTGTGGCGATCGCGCGGTGGTCGTCCGTCCCCGCCGGCGGAATGCCTAAGTGTATTCGTCGTGTCTGAGTTTTACGCCGTAAGCGCAGCGTTCCATCTTTCTATGGACGCTGTGATTACGTTGTCCGGGCCCGTGAGTGTGTGCCTAGGACGCCGGCCCGTACGGGCCCTAATTAGTGTTCGCCGAGTTACTACAGAGGGGGGAGGGATGGGAACGTAGTCGACAGCCTTCCTAACTAACGGATTCCTATGATGGGGAGCGTTATCAAAATAACGTCTGGCAGTCTGCTTAAAGAAACCATACATGGTGTTAATCCCCATGTCGTGGTGCAGACTGAGGTTCGACTGGTATCTCGGGGCACCAGTTGCTCTACGGAGAAAACGATTCTGAATGACCTGAAGTGGCTTGAGCGATGTCATAGGCACGTGAGCAAAAGCTACACTTGCATAGGACATGATTGGACGAACACAAGTTTTGTAGAGTGTCAGCTTATTTCTAAGTGACATTTTACTAAATTTGTTAATCATCGGCCCAAGCCTTCCTAGCACGAACAATGCACGGTTGCGTACCCTACTGATGTGGCTACGGAAAGTCAGTCTTCTGTCGAGGGTCACTCCAAGATAATTGTCTTCGTTGGCCCAGGGGATGGGCCGGTCAAACATCTGGATCGGAACGTCGCACTAACAGAAAGTGTTTTGTATGAAAATCTAACATGAGGGGATTTATATGCCGAGTCGTAATAAGCGGATTCTACTGTACATGTACTAAGTATATACGATACTGAAGATTGATTTTACTCTACCTAGATATTTCTTAGTCAATTATTCCAGCCTGAAAACTAGTTTGTCGAGAATATTTTAATTAGTTCATCAACAATGGCTTCAATTATATTTGTAAATTCCATTTCAATATTACTCAAGCTCGAGTTAGGTACATTTATCTAGACCTAAAGCTT
The DNA here is from genome assembly GCA_963556455.1 of Epiblema foenella. Lineage (NCBI taxonomy): Eukaryota > Metazoa > Arthropoda > Insecta > Lepidoptera > Tortricidae > Epiblema > Epiblema foenella. Next base: position 22,674,863 of record OY747099.1, on the reverse strand, counting down.
GAAACACATCCAACCATAATGTTACGGTAGATAGGCAATTATCCTCGTTAGGCCCCGTGTCATATAGGTACTACATAAAATACAATTGATTTTAAACTATACATACGTTTATTAAGATCGAGATTATTTTGTTAATTTTTGAAGGTCAGGCCTCAGGAGGTTATAGCGATATTTACATTGATTGTGAAATACCTGTGTTTCAAACCTCAAAAAAGTAACTGTGTAGCAAAATCACAATCAAAACATTTATTCTGCAAATAGGCCTCAAGGGCACTTTCACAAGTCAAAATCTATCTATATCAAATAAAAATAAAACAATAAACAAAGTATCATTAACTAAATGTAGTGTTACATGTCAAAAATAAGACTAAGAAATTAATAAAAATCGAGATTTGTTAGAGATGTATAAGGTCTCTAAGCGTCAAGATAAAAGGTAATAAGGTAGTGTAACAGAATGCAGCTAGCTGTTTCTGTCACTTTCTTATTAAAATAATTTTCCAAGAGATTGTGGGTAGAATTCACCTTTATAACTTTGAGTCATTTATTAAATGGCTAAATAGAGATTATATCAAGTAGAATGTTTAGAGTAAAGGAATAAAATAAATATTCCTGAGTACCTGTAATAATGCCAGCTTAATATATTAAATTATTTAAGAAAAGGGAATTCTAAAATATCAATAAATCTAACAATAATAACTACAACCCATTTTCTTTTGCCGCGTTGCTTTTGATGCGCGCTGCGCTTTTGTTTTTACGTTTACCGCACGTCCAACTAATATAAAACACTCAACATTCAAAATTCAACCTTATGAATGAAAACATAAAGTAGGTTCAAGATAGGGTCGTTGCGACCTTCTGTTATTTTACTTTTACCAACTAATATAAAACACTCAACATTCAAAATTCAACCTTATGAATGAAAGCATAAAGTAGGTTCAAGATAGGGTCGTTGCGACCTTCTGTTATGTAAAGGGCCGGCCGGGATTCGGGCGGTCAGTAGGTAGGTACACTGTCGCATTTGTCACGTTTGTCGCACTTGTCGCATTTGTCGCACTTGTCGCACTTGTCACACTTGTCGCACTTGTCGCACTTGTCGCATTTGTCGCATTTGTCACACTTATCGCATTTGTCGCAGATATGAGGGTATAAAAGGACATGCGGGGCGGTAGGTAACTTACTTAGAATTCGTCACTCAGACTGTCAAGGTCTCTGGCTTGCTCAGTAAAAACTCTTGGTGGGTGAATTTATTGGCATAAGAGTGGTTCGTCATTATGAGGGATTTTCTCCCCATCATGAGGGATCACTTTTTGGCATTATAACTAGTAAAATTAGTGGGTTTTTTGTATATTTTCAATAAGTTTAAAAGCCAGAACTTTGTCCAGGTTTACAGTATACCTGAGGGGTCATTCCTGCCTAACGGTGTCAATGGGCATGATTCAGAGTCTTAGTAGTTATCAGGTCTGAAGGTGGCCTGACGTCTCCTTTTTACCAACACAGGAGACGATCTATCCTTCACGTTCTCACAATGCCCAGCTGGCAACGTAAACGAGGCTGCCATAGTTTGGGTCAGCATAGAGGGTGCTCCTCGCTCGTTGAAATTGTGCAGTATTTGGAGAACGGTCTTGTTAAATATATTTATATATTTCTATTATATACACAATAGGGCGTCCTACTCTTGCCTCCATGCCCTCGGGCGCAAGGGGGGGGACAACCTACACAGGCTGATAGTATTGCAATCCTCAGTTTAGCCGACTGAACTCTTTAGAGCTTAGTTAGGGAATACGCATTCTCAGAAACTAAATCTGGTAAGGGATTTTAGTTTCTAGTTTAGATCTCCTGGGGATAATGTTAGATTTAACTTCATACACTGAATTAGGGGTAACAGGTTTGGAATTTAAGGGTTTATTTTATCCAGGTAATTGAAAATTCGGATATTAAGGGCGTTCTAGAAGTCAAGGGTTTAACTTTTAGAATGGTTCACGTGGTTGAATAGGGATGTCTATCGTTTGCCCGAAATTCATATGGAATAATTTCAATTGCTCGATAAACATTTGCCCGATTTTCATTTGCCCGAATGGTTTATTTACTAGAAAAATCGTTTGACATACTCTTGTATTCCCGAATATTACATGACAGAATGATACGAATGCCATACGTATTGTTATCCATATTATTAAGTGCAATAATATTATTTGATAGAATATTTATACGCCATATATAGTTTATCCGAAACAGTCCTAATTATGAATTTGCTTATAAAATTTCTGTAGGCGCTCGAAAACAATTCAGTATATTGCGATGTGGGTATGCGGCCGTGTTATTGACTACCGACATTTTATTGTCAACTGTGTACAATTCTCGTGCAATAGTTCGCTGTTGAATTAGTGTTTAAAATGGATACAAATACTGTTTGTGAATTGTTTCAAACCTCTAAAGGTGGTAATAAACTAAATGTAAATGGTTATACATACGAACAGAACAAAAAAGTGAAGTCCAAGTTTTACTGGGTCTGTGAATTATACAAGCAATTAAAGTGCAATGCGCGAGCAATTACGTTGTGTCCCGAAAATTCTACAAACCACACGATTATAAGGAGTGATGATAATCATAATCATGAGGCCGATGCAAATAGGCTGTATGTGGCAAACTTATCGAATGATTTAAAAAGTATTACGGCAAAAAATACTAGTCAAAAACCGTGCCAAATTATTCAAAAAGCTTTAAGTAAATGTCCCGAAAATCTGTCTGAAAAACCATCTACCAGTGCTAAGAAACAAGTTGTTTACCGAGAGAAAAAGAAACATACCGAAGTATTTCGTGAGCCAAGTGATATTTACTTCACGGTCAACCATGACAAACTAAAATTAAATGATGAAAATATTATTATGAAAGATGAGTTGTTTAAGGACGACAAGCGTATCATAATTTATTCATCACGGAAAATGATGGAGTTTTTGTGCCGATCTTCACTGTGGATATTAGACGGTACATTTAAAATTGCACCTCCAAATTTTTTGCAGTTATATTCTATTCACGGGAATATTTTGGGCAATAGAAAAACCACAGTACCGCTTCTATTTGCACTGTGTACACATAAGGACAAAAATACTTATAATAAACTGTTCGAGTTCATTATTGAATACAGTAATGACAATGATTTAATATTGAAAGTAGAGCATTGTATAATGGATTTTGAATTATCAGCGATACAATGTGTGAGGCATCATTTTCATGGAATAAAGTTGAACGGTTGTCACTTTCATCTGGCACAAATAATATACCAGCGAATACAATCCAATGGGCAAACTGTACTATATGGAAAAAATCTTCGTTTCGCTTTAGAAATGAAGTCTTTGCTGGCGTTGTCATTTTTAAGCCCAAGCGAAATACCCGAATACTTTAAGGAATGGAAGAAAACCATTTTACCAGAAAGTGTGCCTATTGTGGAATGGTTTGATGAAAATTACATTTCTGGTACTAAAAATAAACCACCGCGCTTCCCTCCATCGTTCTGGAGTATTCTGCATATACAAAATGCTGGTCTTCCTCGAACACAAAACTTTGCCGAATCTTGGCATAATCGAATCAACACAATAATGTCAAAATTGCATCCCGGTTTTTATTTTTTCAGTACAGAAATAAAGAACGAGGCGCATAAAGTAATGATGGACATCGAAGGAATTCTCAAAGGTGAACCAGAAAAAAAGAAAAGTAAAAAAACATTAAATCGTACTAATAAAATCAATGAGATATTATCCAACAAAAGCGAATATACAAATGAAGAATTTTTGCGTGCTTTAGGGTCAAAGTTGTATTTGCACTAAGGACAAATTAACAACTTACACAAATTGTGTAAACTTGTTGTGTGTAATAAAACTAATAAATATATGATTGTTGATTAAAATGGTTTTGTTTTTCTAATACCTACATGTCAGTATAATCCTATCCGAGTCCCACTCCCGCTATCCTCTTCTAACCTATCCGTGATCCGAGTCGGATTAAGTAGTAAAGTAGCTTTTAAAACATGTTATTCTGCTCTTTTATAAAAAAATAACCTCGAAGAGGATAGCGGGAGCAAAGCTCCCGCTATCCTCTTCTAACCTATCCGTGATCCGAGTCGGATTAAGTAGTAAAGTAGCTTTTCAAAGAAAGTTATTCTGCTCTTTTAAATTTCATTAAAATTATGGATTTTCATTCTCAGCTATTCGATTCGAACAGTAGAGATGGATGGCAAATAAAAGTATAGCATGTGATAATTATGGATTACAATGATTATGGAAAAAGACATTATTGAAATTGATATTATGGGAAATAAAGATTCTGGCATTTGATTAATATGGTAAATAATGAGTATGGCATACGAAATTATAAGAAACAATATAATGGCAGTTGAATAGTATGGCAGTCAAAATTCGGGCAACTGAAATTCTGGCAAGTAAGGGTTTCCCGGTTGAATAGCTATCGAGCACTTTGGGTTATGTAGTGGTTACTAGGTATAATCTAGGTATCTGGGTTTCGATTATCAGGTTAATTCACGTGGATAGGAGGCTTATCAAGCGGTTGGGTCATACAACTTACTAGGTATAGTCTAGATGATGGGTAAAAGTTTTAGCAAGGTATAATATTATTTGTAATCAATAGGATAGCAGGACTTCCCAGAAATATGGGATTGTTCTGGTTTAGTGGCAGGCTGAGCGGTCCACTACTCTTATGTCCAAAGATAAGGCCTTGCAGTATTTCACCTTATCTTTCAGCGCGAATTCTGAAGTACTAGTAGACTCAATTGCTATAATTATATGGTAATCTTTTTCTAAAACAAATTTTAAGCCCGAGAGCTACAAAGGGTTTTTTGCTCGTTGCGTCCTGGGACAATGCGGATGAATAAACTCGGCATAGTTCTCCATAATATTATTAATTTGTCATTTTGACATTTGTCTTACACTCCGAATAGTGTTAAAAATATTGGAGGGGGCTTGTCCAGTCAGGGTCGAGAGCCACTGGTTTCTGTTTAATAACAGAGAGAGATAGCAATCTCTCGGGCGGATGGAGGGGCCCGACCTTATACCAATAACAAAATTATTCATAATCCCTACAAACCTGCAAAATGATCCTAATATGATAGGGTTAGCGCATCTCTGTATACTAGGTTCGAAACATACGTACGTTCGACTTGACATACCTACTTAGGCTAAATATTATTACAACTTATTTAAACCCAATTTAAATCCCATTAATTTATCTCAATAAAATCCTAGAACTAAAGTATTTCAATTTTAAAGTTTGTCGTGGGGAGATTTAGTACCATAATCATTAATATTATTATAAGATTAAGGAGCAAAAATGTAGGTAAAATGCATTAGCTGTAGTGAAGGTTGGAAAATTTTAGTAGAAATGGTAGAAAAGTTGCACTTGGTAGAAAAAAGTAGTAGATTTAGTAGAACAAAATTAGGCATAGCAAGGTTTCTAGGTAGTTGGGGAGTCCAAGGTCTGACAAGCATTCACATTAAAGAGCATGGGTTTCTACGGTACACAACAATACGGGGTCCTACCACTTACGATTTTCATTGGCCAAATAAGTACTCAACTAGGTTTAATTTATTTAAATCAATCTCTCTTCTTTTTTATCTTTATTTTAAGGGGCGTTTATTACAGTAGGTAAACTAATCATAATAAAATATTGTGAGATATATCTCTAAGCGTCAAAATGAAAATAATAAAATCTAATAAATAAATATCCTCAGAGATATATAAGGTCTCTGAGCGTCAGTCTAAAAATAAAATCAAATGAGAACAGAGCGAAATCTCTCATCATGTTAATTCCACTGAACACTAGTACCATTTACTAATTGTAGTAAATTAGACAACTGGCTTAAAAGCTTCTTGGTCGTTTAAAAAATTATTGACGGAATAATACGCCTTGCTTACCAAGTGAAATACGAGTATAATAGAATAATTTATTGGAAAAATCTTTATAGCTAATTTTACATTAGGCTTATTAATGTAACATTGTTTACTCTGTATTTAATCTGATTAATACCTGTTTTTTAATTGATTTAGTTTTGGTAAAATAATAGTTAGACAAGAACAGTGGAAAGGAGGTACATATTTTTACTGTAGTGTCAATCCATTTGATTTCTCATATGGAAGAAAAGCTTACGACGGGGTCGAACATCAGGAACGGCTGAATATCTCAATTCTTGTCTACGATATTGTTGTTACCTAGTCGAATTGGGGACCTTGAGCTATAGCAATTTTGATAGACTTGCCCATGCACTTGTCGACACGGCAGAGTCAGATGTTATATATAGTCGCTCCCGCAAAAAAACTGGGAACTATGGCAATTTTCGGAAAAATTACTTGCCCACTTTATGGATCGCGGGTCATTTTGGCTACATTATCAGTGAATATACAGGGTGTTCGGCACATGGACCGTCAACATTTTTAGGGATGGTGGTAGGGTCCTTTGCTACCTTTCCACCCTTGGACCTTGGGTCCTAAGAGTGCGAGTGTGTGGTGTGTGCCATGTGTGGAGTGGGCTATGGAGGTATTACGATTTTGCGATTTCCAAAATAGAAGTTCGAGAGTACCTCGACAAATCCTTTGTTAGATAAGTGCGACTTTCCATATTTAATTATCTATAACAAAGACAATTAAATAAAACATACATTTAAAATCTTACACATAAAGGTTATGAGCCTTCGAATATTTTTTTTATTTTGGGTAATTTAGTTAAAAACAATAATAAAATCGTACCTCCATGACCATTACTCTTAGAACCCAAGGTCATAGATCCAACGGTGGAAAAATTGCCAATGACTGATGTAACTTCCAGTGCCAGTAACGCACTAAGTGGGCGCTGGTCTTGTAGGCGCTTTTCTCAACATACGGTTTCTCGCATGTTGGCTGCGTGTGTAGCGCTATGAAATCATTGGCTGTTATAGTGTTAATACGTTGGATTGAGGCTGAAAAATTAATAGTCAAAATGAACTGACAAATTAACTAGGGAACGTTTCCACGTTATGACAAGTATACAGGCTGTTCAGCACATGGACCGTCAAAATTTTTCGGGGTATTAGTCCCTACTAATACCGTGTTGAGAAAAGCGTCTACGAGACCAGCGCCCACTTAGCGCGTTGCTGGCACTGGAAGTTACATCAGTCATTGCAAGTGCAAGTTATACGTAGTGGCTGCGTATCATATACGTATTCCAGGTATCATTAGGGTGCAAGGTACAACCAGCAGGGTATCCATGTAACTTTTATGTACTGACATTGGGAATAACTTAGTGCCATTTTTAGGGTTCCGCACCCAACGGGTAAAACGGGGCCCCATTAATAAGACTCCGCTGTCCGTCCGTCCGTCCGTCTGTCCGTCTGTCACCAGGCTGTATCTCATGAACCGTGATTGTTAGACAGTTGAAATTTTCAGAGATGATATATTTCTGTTGCTGCTATAATAGCAAATACTAAAACACGGAATAAAATAAATATTTAATGGCGTTCGCATACAACAGACGTGATTTTTTTGTCGTTTTTACAGATAATGGCACGGAACCCTTCGTGTGTGAGTTCGACTGGCACTTGCCAATTTTTTGCAAAAAGTCAAAACGGATAAACCTCGTATTTAATAATATCTAAAACATTTTCAGAATTCAATCCTCTTAAATGAGCTTTTTGACTGGCGACGGATGCACAGATGCGGGGTGATACCAATGCAATATTTCTGAGCAATGAGTGTTGTTTGAACACTTTGAATTACGACAAAACTAAGTATTGGGTAAGAAAAACGGGTTCCACTCACATCCATAGGTTTTAGGTCCATAAACATTCTCCTGATAACTTGCATCACTATTCACGAGGTTTTCACATGTATTAACAGTTTTGAAGGTTTTATATGCGTTCCGTGCCGGCCGGCGATTGCGAATGTGTCAAATATATGTTCCTCGATGACAGGAACATAAGAGTTTATGAACTATGAAGTTCAGTAGCGAGGTGGTGAAGGTTGTTGCGCGCCTATTATGAGACGCACATTTGGAGAGGAACATGTTCCAAGCCCAATATCGTACAAGTGTCTTATCGCTATTACGCCTTTTGCGCAAATGTTTGACACTATCCCGTCAGGTGAGGAAATCTATGCGTCATAGTGTAAGGACACGTTAAAGAACAAAATACCTAACGAAGTCGCTTAAGGAAGTTGCTGTAGGGCCGAGTTGTCAATCCCCAGATGTATCTCTCAGGTAAATGTCAGCTCTGTTCTTTTCTTTCAAGACATTAGGTATTGACAGGCGTAATTTTAACTGGCGATTGACATCGAGCCTTAGGAATAAAATTGTCCATAAAAATTTAAATCGCTTAATCTCCTTCAAAGCGCGTCATGTCAGCAGAGCTCGATTTTATTTATCTTGCTCAAAGCGTACCTATGCCCAAATCAAATACTTGGAATGAATTCCGGGTGAACTTCATCAATCGTTATCCAGCCTACACTAATTAATGTAATGGAGAACAAACAACCGCTTGGGAGCCGACACCCAATGTTTGTGCTGTTTTAGCCGATGTAATTAATAATCTTGCCCAGCAATCGAGAAGCATTAAGTAGAACATGCCAAAGACCAAGCGATGTTCAGTAGATCTTGTACGGTTTCATCACCGTACTTTTCTTAATCTATAAGCGGACACTCCATATACACTAAGTACCATATATGACAATGTTGTATCATCTACATATTTTAGTTTAACCGAATCTGTAGCTAATTTCCAAATATTTGAAATCATTGACCAGCGATCTCTCCTTCTTCTCCATCATTAAGTTAAGCTGGGTAGTTTAGTTAAGATGTGTTATTAGTTAAGTTTATCTTTGTATCTCTCTTAGGGTGCCCTGAAAACCAGCGCCTTAGCATATATTGCTATTGGCATATGCTGAGTGGTATCCTTTTTGGTGTTTAATTTAGTGTTTATTTCATCTTATTTCATTTTGTGTATTGTGTAATGATTTAAGACCAAATAAATATTTCTTTCTTTCTTTCTTTCTTTCTTTCTTTCTTTCTTTCTTTCTTTCTTTCTTTCTTTCTTTCTTTCTTTCTTTCTTTCTTTCTTTCTTTCTTTCTTTCTTTCTTTCTTTCTTCTTTATGCTTACTTGCGACCACTTTGAGTCGCACGGCAACGAACTAGTAATTAGTTAAGTTAGAAAAGAAAGACAGATTACAAAACGGTGAACTTTATCTAGGGGATGAGCAATCAACTATTTTATTTACTGTATCGTTACCTTATTGCGATACATTTAATTTCTTTCTTTCTTCTTTTCTTTGTTTCATCGCACTACGTCAACGCGCCCGTACTACAAGTCAAGTGTATATAGCAGCTAACTGGCCGCTGAAGAATACCACCAAAAACATTCCATGTAAAAATAGGCCTCATCTAGAAACTCTCTCACTGTAAAAGTTGTGAGATATTACGTAGAGCCAAGATTGTTATTAATCTTTATTTGCTGACTAAATACAATTTTGAGACTTGAGAATCACATAACTTTACCTCATTCAGTAATTTTTACATACCTAAAACTATGTACTATTATATAATATGTACTAATTTTTATATATTAATAACAATACCTGACTTGGCTCTACGTAATATCTCACAACTTTTTACAGTGAAGGAGTTTCGAGACTTGGCCTATTTTTACATGGAATATTTTTTATGGGATCTAATTTCTTTTTGTAGGTAAATGTGTCAATACAATTTTGTGTATGCTCCTAGAACTAACTTGTCATAGATACAGGAACTATAAAAGTATAACTTTGTATTGCATGTTGTATTTGTATAGGATAATAAACTTACTTATGCAGTTTTTATATCTCTGAAAAGTGACTTAAATGGCAATATTTTTTGTTTTTTATGACTTTATAGGCTAAAAACTAATTATTTTTAAAATTTGAAGCTTGTGGGCCTACTAGAAGTACCTTAGAATTATGATGTTCGGTCAGTCAGTCCGTGTGGCAGTGACAAAACTAAGGAACTTTGACGGACAATAGTTCTTAAACTACAAGTTTAAATTGTGTAGGTGTATTTTGACAAAGCGTGTTGCGGTATATTTTTTGATTTGTTGACGATGCCTGTTGCTAATTATTAAATTGTATGGATTTTTGGACGAAGTGTGTTGCGGATGCGTAATGTTCATAATTTTGGACGAAACATGCGTTGTGAATGGCTCTATGATTTATGGTTGAACAATAAAATCATATAATAGAATATTATTGAGAATGTATCAAGGTCATGTATTATAGTCTATGTATATGTCACTGAAAATGCAGGGTTTATCTGTAGCCAAAACAAAATTACAGGATATTGAAAATGAAAAGAATGGTACAGCCGTGCCTCTTTGTTTTGCTTGTCGTGGGCTCTGCCGTGCACCCAGATCTCATTCTACCGAGTACACATTGGGAATTCGAACACCCCCCCCCCCCCCCCCCCCCTAAACTTGTGTTCGAAATATCATTTGATACTGATTATTGAGAAAACTGGTCTAATCCAGACGTGATCAGACAGATAGCAAAAAGATCAGATGGTAGGCGCTATTGTCAAACTAGCACCTAGGCCAAATCTAGGAATAGTTAAGCCGAAATGGACCTATGATTCTAGATCAAATAGGTGGTCTACGTTCACATTCAGATATATAAGTAGCGAAATAATTACATTAATTTTATTCTATATCTTTAAAAAATGTGGTTATCTGTTAAGTCGGTTTACGGGCAATAATTTTACATGATAACGTCATAATAAAAGATTGATCAATGAAAAATTGCATACTTTTATGAATAGAATTATTATCACAAAGTACGGCTAATTTCCGGGCGCTTACGCATTTTACCCTTTGAGGAGAGAAACCGGTTTGACCGTCAACTGTGAATGTATAACTTAAAATCATTCAGTTGGCCGAGTTGCATTAAAATAATCCGTTCAAAAAGCTATTTTACCGTTCGAAAAATAAGTTTCAAAATCTAATAACATTTTTAAAGAAATACGCTTAACAAGGCTCAGGTTAGTCATACATTACGTCACACTTTTTCGTGTTGGCATCCGTTCATCTATTTATAAGACTTTGTCACGTCAAAAAAACAGTGTAGTCCACAAATCGTATCAATATCTGCCTAACTTCACCTTTACACCTGACTTTTCTTTGCCAACAAATCCGTAATTAAAATCTCTTTTCTTCTCTGTAAACATATCGTTTTAACATTAATTTATTTTGAAATCCCGTCGTCTTTGAATGTGAAGTATATCCATTTGATTTCAAATTAATTCTGAATAGACAGTTTAGTTTATTCAGAGAACAGTCAGCTAAAATAAAGAACATAGTCTTGAGTTGAGAATTGTAAGTAAATATAAAAATGACATGTAAGATTACTTATCCAGCGAGTCGAAATTTTTGACCTCGAGTGTAGTAAACCACTTTTTAGGGTTCCGTAGTAAACAAGGAACTCTTATAGTTTCGCCATGTCCGTCCGTCCCCTGCTTTTCTCAGTAACCGTTAGTACTAGAAATCTGTAATTTGGCAAAAAAATTACCTCCCCTACATGTAATTGTAAAGTGGTGGTGCTATTTTTTTTTCTTCCAAACTCCATCGTGTGGGGTATCGTTGGATAGCTCTTTAAAAGCATTTTTTGATTCAAGAATCGGTTGGCGTGATAGTAAGATTTGAATTGATAATTTTTGCTGTGGTCAAGTGTCCCCCCCCCTGCCAGCTAAACGGTGGCTACTAGGCATGTGAAAATAATAGTAGTAGTATATACGATGAATTTAAAAGGAAAACTATCAAAGCTAAGTAGACATTACCGTAAAGGGCAAAAATATGTATGTAACACAACATCTCAAAAAAATACATCATCAGTACTAAGATCAGTAATAACCCTTCTACGGGTCCATAATTCCGCATATGACCGGTGACGTGATGGACGGGCAACTACGGAACCCTTGTAATATAAGTATTTAAAATTTAAAACGATATTATTAATTTACCGATACATAATAGAATACAAACTAATATTACAAACTATCTATGCCCCGCGACTCCATCCGCGTGACACATGTGAATTTGACCGATTCATGATTTTTCTGCTCGTCGACTTCAATGTTTGAATTAATATAGAGGTATCGTAGGTGAAACTGAAATCACATACATTTCTCTATTGGTTCCCTTCAAGTGAACTCTTGTGAAATAAACTGTACCCTTATGAAATTGGTCAATCACGTGTCGCCTTTACTGTACTCTTAGGAAATTGAACAATCACGTGACGCCGCGGAAATAGAACAAAAGACATCAACGAGCGACCTAACCATGTGCCTAACCTTCATTTCCGCAGGTTGTTTAATTAATTTCCCGTAGAAAAAAGTTCCTTCTAGTTGGAGAAGCTGCCCTAAGTATATGTACTCGGAAACAACTTCGAGGCAGACTCCGTTTATAAAGATCGGTCCCGGATCGACGTGCTCGTTGATCATAACTTTGGTTTTATCCAAGTTCATCCGGAGACCGATTCGCCGAGACGAATTAGTGAGGCTGAATAGTTACATAGCTTTTTTAGTCTCGAACCTTACTTAGACCATCCGGCAAGCCTCGTGGTCGAAACGCGGTTCTTGACCAAAAAAACATACATTATATAACGATTGCATAAACTACTATAAAAGTACCCTAACTGTTGACCCGTGTTATAATCGATCACGATAATTATCATCATGCCAAATAAAAACATCAATTTAACCTGATATAAGTCCGCGACTCTAGTGCCAAAATATACCCTGGGCTCTTTTAGCATATATGGGGTAACAAAACTAGTGCGGATCCATTTAAAGGATGATTCACACTAGACCGTTCCGTGTCCGGGCCGGCCCGTTTTCTATGACAGAAAATCAACGGCCGCCCGGCCACGGACGGGCCCGGTGACGCTCGGAAACGGGCCGGCTCGGACACGGAACGGTCGCTCTATTATCAATGCAAACGTTTGACGGCCGATGTAGCTACGTCCGAGGCTCGGAAACGGCACGATCCCGGCCCAGCCCGGACGCGGAACGGTTAGCACATTGACACACAAAAAAGCTCGGAGACGGGCCGGCCCGGAGACGGAACGGCCCGGATACGGAACGGTCTACTGTGAATCATCCTTAAGGGCATATTCCGTATCGTGTTCTAGTTAGGAAGAAGTAGAAGAATTTTTTTTGACGCAATAAGTTTCGCGTATAGACATTTTATCATGTAGGTAACTACACGGATGTTCTGTTTAAAGTACTTGAAAATACAGTGAGTTTATCGTTTGTTTACTTTTCTTGGTGCAAGGGATGTAAACATTGATGGTTTATAAAGATAGATGCGTCTGGTTTATAAATAATATAAAGATAGTGTTTTCGTTGTGTTGACAGCTAGATACATATTTATGCAGGTCCCACTCTCGACACAGCGTATCCTCGGCTAGCTTTTTAATATACCTACGCATAGCTGAACTTAGAAAACTCATAATGACATTTACAGAATACACCAAATATGACCGAGGAATATATTGAAATATTGTGAAATTACAGAATAAACAAGATTGTCCATTGCGTTCCTACGCTGTAATACGACAAACGTGATGGACACCTTTGCATCCGGAATGACACGAGCGGTCTATTTCAGTAATTTATGACGTGTAAACTTATCTGATAGCAACTGACCAATTCAATAAATCGGAATTTAAATCACCTCGAGTGTACCCCCGCAAACTGAGAGTTACGACGCGCCGAAATTACGTAGAACCCGCAGCTAACAACTATTACGGCAAAAGAACTCGAAGTTACTTAACACCACGCATTTTCAATACCATCTTTCCAAAACATGATTGTAGTAGCAAACACGTCTTCAAAGCTAAATTGAAAAAATTGCTAATAGATACCCTCTAAATACATATTTTATTTTAGGTTTTAAGGTAGATAGGTACATTCATTTGTTAAGAGCATGAGTGCATTACTCGCCAATAAACGTTGTGTTTGGCGAACGTTTGTTAATGTAAAACTGTATCTAACTTTTTTGGTAAATAAATTAAAAAAAAAATTATGAAAATGTTAACCTGTTATTGTAGTAAATAAATAATATTATCGTAGTCAATAGGTACAATACTTATGTTGTAGGTAGTTGGGGCCACATTAGCCTCGCAAGTAGCGCCCGGCCGTGGCTAAGAGTCTCGGTTCAAGAGTTGAGAAGAGGTCTAGTGATTCATCTTGATCCAGCATATTATTGATAAACCTTAGGGCAAGGCCATTCCAGTGCAAATGACCCCTCTAACACGCATGAGTTTGCAATTAACCATCCCGCTCTCTACGGAAGCTCTGTGCGCAATTTCGTAAATATTTAATACATTTTTATTGATTGTTGGAACACTGAATCACTTATTAAAAATCTATCCGGTTATTTCCTCAGAACAATAAAAATGCTATCGTTTTTGTCAAAAAAAAAACGTATCACTGGCGTTGATAATTACGAGACCTGCGGGGTAATCACGTAACTTTTTTACTACCGTTAGGTAGATTTTAATGTCAAATTTTAATTGTCAGCTCGTACATTTATACTTCAAAATTGACAGTAAAATCTATCTACCGTTAGTACATAAAGTTACGTGATTCGCCTGCTGATATTAAGTATTTTTTGACAGAGTTACCAAGGCATTTTTCAATATTTTGTTCGATTATTTCTTTTCTTTGTTTCTTTTTCAGTCTACTGTAATTTTTGTGTAGTGTTTCTATATTATTTCTTCACACTGGAAGCTCAAACTTCAGTATTTTCGTCAGATCTGTGAATGGGCCTTGCCTTAGAGCGTGGCGGAGGGGTGAGTTGGACAGGGACCTAGTACTCGCGCTTGTTAGGTTAAGTAGGGACAATTTACGTCGACGGAGATTATGCCTTGACACTGGAGGAACATTTCGTGATACCTGCGTTAATAGGTATTTGATCAGTAAACGAAGAAGTGCACAAGTGTGATATTTCGCTGAGCTTCCAGCGCCGTGTAGCCCACCTTTGAAATTATTCTTGTATTTCTTTGTCATACACCATGAAGTCGCAGTCCTTGGAAAGTCGTGTGTAGAGCCAAAGCCAACAACGCAGAAGCCCTTTTAGACAGATTAATCTAAAACCAACGAATATTATTAGCGTGGGAACTTCTTCACGACTTTGTTTTATACTATGTAGATAGTATAAAACAAAGTTGCTTTCTCTGTCCCTATGTCCCTATATCCCTATGTATGCTTAAATCTTTAAAACTACGCAACGGATTTTGATGCGGATTTTTTTAATAGATAGAGTGACTCAAGGGGAAGGTTCATATGTATAATACATGCATCAGCATTGCACCCGTGCGAAGCCGGGGCGGGTAGCTAGTAAATTATAAATTAGCGTTCGGCATGCAATAGTGGCCACTAAGGGTACTTAAGGCCTATTTGTAGAAAAAGACGATTTTTTGACTGCCTTATCTATAATTAGATTTAAGTCTAACGCCGCTCCGTCACCCGAGGCAACCTGCGCCAAGTAAAGCTAATTAGAGTAATGAAAGCTTGAGTTGTGCTTGCCCTTTAGTATCGCTCTTCGTAGCTTCTAATTATTTTGTAATGCTACATGCACTATGTTTATATAGGAAAGCTACGAAATGAAAATGTTATCCATAAACTTCGAATTTAGAAAGGGTGATTTAAAATCTAGCCTTGGTTTTGTGCAGTCGTTTTTTAAGCGAGTATTACATTGTTCCGAATTCAGAATCTTTAGAATGGGACGTACATAGACGTAAGAGCGAGATACTTCAATTACCCTCGTCCTAACTTATATGTACGTACAGTCGAACCAACTAATTCATGACCCACTTGGCCTATAAATGGATTGAAACCGTCGAAACAATAGGGTTTACATGTCCCGCACTATGTAGCACTTAGGTCTTAAAACGATTTTAAACGATATTAACAAATTGAGTTAATATGGGTCGGAGATCTATGCATTTTTAACCTTTGTTATTACTGCAATAGATATATTTTTAATAAAACAGCTATGTTTTGAATCTCGAATAAGCTGTAATTTATAATAAAAAACTTAACTCTTTTCATCACAAAATAAATATATATTTTTTCAATAATCAATTGCATGTCAGATGTCAAGTGGTCAGACAATGAGATTTCCACCATCCACATTTGGCATTTGGCAGAACAAACAGCTCGAATTATAGTGCTCAGTGAAGAAGGCTATGGCATTACTGTGAAGAACAGAGATAGTATTAGCATTTCTCTTTTGTGATCAACAGTCATGGTTATCCAAACTGTTTAAGACAGTAGTTAGTAAATGTCAGTGTCTAATAAATTGATAACAAGTTCGTTACCATAGAAATGTATGTTCAGGCGAATTTCAACCGACTAGTATTTAGTTGAATTAGCAAAATGACTTTATGGTGGGTCATGATTCAATTTTGTCGATCGTACGTCTCGCTGTATAAATTTTAAATTCAGGACAATGTAATACCCCATTTAATATAGCATCTACTAATTTCTGCCCGACGTTTTAAATAATAGCCAAAACTATTTTTGTTAATTTTCCTAGAATTGTTTTGCCTTATTATATATAGTATATAGTTACCATAGTTTTCAGGGATAGATTGTAGCAACTGAAGCGGAGTGAAGGCTAACAGTTGCGAGTCGTAGCTTAACTGTATGTTACATAAGACAAGCGCCGTTAGATGTCTCAAATTATCCAAGACCGATACATTGACTTAAACATATACAGCATAACAGAAATAGTATATTAGCCGCTCAAGACAATAATCAGAATCGATTTGCGATTCGTAAGATCTAGAGTATTTTACAACTTAAAAAACTCATACCTACCTAAAGAAAACACAGATACATTAAAACAAAATGTTCCTAAGCATATATATATATATATATATATATATATATATATACATCCAGGAACTCATTTGGCGTCATGCACGTGGTGCATCATTACGACGTCCACCAGTTCTCCTTATATTTTTTATCATCTCTCGATGAATATTGCTTAGTTTTTTGATTTCCTACTCCATAGGATACTTCATTTTCTTGGTCATTTATTTTCCGCGATATTCATTTTGCAGTTAGGCCCAAACATTTTTGGACCCCACACACTAGTGGAGCTTTTTCGGCCTCCTACGTATATCAATATTATTTATTCATGCCGCGGATATTTTTACGTCCAAATCAGACGGTTGGGATTTGAAAGTGCGACGTTGCCAGCATTGTGATTCGTTTATTTATACTTGTCTCTTTCTTTCACGGAGTCTCGTAAAAAGTATTGTCTATTGTACTTAAATAATTATTTTTTTATAGGGTGAACCTATGAGAGATGGGTAGACCGCCATTTTATTTGGTTATTCTCATTTTTGTATATATACAAGATGTTATTACAAGATTAATTTGACTAGATGAATTTGACTTTTCTGATAGATTATTCTCAGCATGTAATCGCCAATTGCTGAGCGTATCTTCGAGTACCTACTTAAGGTACGCCACTAGCTAGCCTCATCCAGGAATGACCCGATCGAGCTGTGATTGTCTTACCACAAAACTCTATTTAAATGGTACACCCAAGAAATCCAAATATCGACATATTTGTTAATATTATCAGAATCTGAAAATTTTCTTCGCTATATCAAAAATTGCAATTTTTGCCCGTAAATACCTACATTTATTAACCGAGTGTTAACGAAGGTCTATGTTTTAAGATTGGACGAAAATTCTTTCGTATGTCCGGCTGGCCGCGATTTGTCCGTTTGTTCTCCTCTACAGGTCGCATTTCTCAACCGATTTTCGTGAAACTTTGTGAGCAGGTTCGATAATACGATAATTAATTTCTTTTCGAGACACTTCTTGGAAAATCCAAAAAAAAATTTTTCGTTCAAGGCTCTCGAGGTCTACAGCTCACAAAGCCACTAGTGTATGACCGAGTTTAACGAAGATTTATGTTTTAGATTAGACGAAAATGCTTTAGATTAGTATGTCCGGCTGTCCAGCTGTACGGCGGTTGTCCAGCTGTCCAGAGGCTGTCCGGTTGTTCTCCTCTACAAGTCCCATTTGTCAACCGGTTCTCGAGCAATTTTGTGAGCATCTTCGACAATTATATAGATTTTTTGTGTCAAGAGTTTTTGAAAATTTTTCAAAATGGCGGAGTTATGCAAAAAAGACAGACTCGCGAGGTCTACAGCTCACAGTTCCACTAGTGTACCTAGTTATAAGTTTAGTTATCTGATTGTTGCGAAACCCTTCCAGGAGAGTTTATGCATTTATAGGAGAAGGAATGAGTAGAGCTATTTGATTAATGTATACGGACGTCAGATATCGTACAGTATGAAAAGTATGGGTCAAACCGACATCCGTATATGTTTCGTGCAGCTTTGAAGCTATATACGGACGTCAGTTGACGATATATGCTATTCATGCCGTATCATATTCGACGTCTCATTATTTTTCCAGTGTTTTTTTAAATACTACGACGGTGGCAAACAAGCATACCTTCTGCCTGATGGTAAGCAGAAACCGTAGCCTATGGACACCTGTGATTCCAGAAGAACAAGCGCGTTGCCGACCCTTTATTAATTTGAGTACTCGTTGTGTTGACAGCTAAAGACTAATGCCGGTCCCTTACTCTCAACACAACGCATGCTCTGGAGATCTGGTCACCTTACTCACCACCAGAAACACCACACCACATACCTACAAAGCAAGTAGTGGTGTTATTATAGTTGTAGTCTTTTATAAGGACTGTGAGATGAAAGTACTTCCCCAGTGGGGCGGGACATGACTTTCCGATGTGCCCTACTTCTCGAAAAGTAGTGCTATACATTCTCGTATACGGACGCCAAATATCGATTCACTACGCACCATTTTTGACGTTCATGTTTTATTCTACAGTAGTGCCATAGATTCATGTATACGGACGTTAAATATCGTGCAGTATGAAATGTCTGCTTCAATCCGACATCCGTATAATATGTATCGCGCAGCATTGGAAATGTATACGGACGTCAGTTGACGGTATATACTATTCATGCTGCACCATATTCGACGTACGATTAATTTTCTAAAGTACCCATAGCTTTGGAAATGTATATGGATGTCAGGTAGCTGTGTATATTATTCATTACGCCCCATATTTAACGTCCATGTTTTATTTTACGGTAGTGCCATAGATTCATATATACGGACGGCAAATATCGTGTAGTATGAAAAGTATGTGTCAAACCGACATCCGTATTTGTATCACGCGGCTTTGAAGCTATATACGGACGTCAGTTGACGGTATATATTATTCATGCCGCACCATATTCGACGTCCGATTATTTTAACTGCGTAAAAGTTTACTTGGACTACACTTAATACGGATGTTGACACCAAACAAGAAAATCAATAAGTTAGAATTTTCTCGAAAAAGGATCAAATTCTTAATCAAAAAGCGTAAAAAGTAATTCAAAAGAACAAATAATTACATAATTATGTCTTCAAACTTTTAAGAGGGGGCATAGTCTGTCCCGTTTCCGAAAAACGCACCTTTGTATTGGAACGATCGTCATTTCCTATATCGCTCGTGGTCAATGACGTCATTAATCTGATGCGCTTTCTCTCTATAATCAACGACATTAAAACGGTTGTAGCTTCGTTATTTTTTGAGATATTTGAATAGGAATTTCACCATTTGGCATATTTTTTTGCCTTATCTTTTGGAATAGTCTTATAGAGTAGTAAAATTTTGAGTCAATATCAATATTAGTCATGAAATTACCGATGTTTCGTCCCTAAAATTTAAAATTTGTTAATTAATCTGTTGCTGAATTTATTGTATTATTTCAAATTATTCATGATTTACATTTTCACTTTTTTTTACTCTCGGACGCTCGAATATCGATTTTAAACGTAATCGGACTTTAAATGAACAAGATTAATATGGCCGTCACTTTTTGTAAATCTGATGTCAGATTCATTCTAACTGGCTTCTCGGATGCTCAGATATCGATTTTGAATGTAATCGTATCTTAAATAAACATAATCAAGATGACCGCTACTTTTAGAAAACCTGACATCAGATTCATTCTAGTTAGACCAGTTGGCCTCTCTGATGCTCAGATATCGATTTTGAACGTGATCGTATCTTAAATAAACAAAATCAAGATGGCCGCCACTTTTTAAAAATCTGATGTCAGATTCGTTCTAAGTGGTCTCTCTGACGCTCAGGTATCGATTTTAAACGTAATCGGATTGTAAGTTAACAAAATGAGATAGTCGCCTCTTTAAAAATCCTACGTCAGATTCTTTCCAAGTAACCTCTCGGACGGTCAAATATCGATTTTGAATATAATAGCACCTTAAATAAACAATATTAATATGGCCGCCACTTTTCAAAAATATGACGTCAGTTTCGTTGTAACGGGCCTCGCGGAAGCTCAGATATCGATTTTGAACGTAATCGGATTGTAAATACAGAAAATCAGATAGTCGTCTCTTTTTAAAAATCTGACGTCAGATTCTTTCTCAGTGACCTCTCGGATCGGTTTTGAAAGTAATCGGACCTTAAATAAATAATATCATGATGGCCGCTACTTTTAAAAAATCTGACGTCAGATTCGTTCTAACTGGCCTCTCGGACGCTCAGATATCGATTTTGAACGTGATACGACCTTAAATAAACAAAATCAAGATGGCCGGCACTTTTTAGAAATCTGACGTAAAATTCTTTCTAACTGGCCTCTCGGACGCTCAGATATCAATTTTGAAAGTAATCGGAATCGGATAAGGTCGGTGCCGTCTTTTGTTTTCGGGGCGCGCTGGTGGCGGACGAGCGCCCTGGAGCACGTCGCCGTGCGGAATTCACGAAATTAGACGTTAAGGATATAACAATAAAACCCAGAAGATATACACTTTGGCATTGTCGAGCAGGTGGTATGATAACCTACTTATCACCGGGACTAAGGAAAGGGTTTCTAACACCATTTTTATACGGACGTCAGTTGACAGTATGTACTATTCATACCGCACCATATTCGACGTCCCAATATTTTTCTAAACTAGGTCTAATAAGTTCATGTATACAGACGTCAAATATCGTGCAGTATGAAAAGTATGCGTCAATCCGACATCCGTATATGTATCGCGTAGCTTTGGAAATGTATACGGACGTCAGTTGACAGTATATAATATTCATGCCGCACCATATTCGACGTCCGATTATTATTCTAAAGTAGTGCCATAGATTCATGTATACGGACGTTAAATATCGTGCAGTATGAAATGTCTGCTTCAATCCGACATCCGTATAATATGTATCGCGCAGCATTGAAAATGTATACGGACGTCAGTTGACGGTATATACTATTCATGCTGCACCATATTCGACGTACGATTAATTTTCTAAAGTACGCACAGCATTGGAAATGTATATGGACGTCAGAGATAGCGGTGTATATTATTCATTACGTCCCATATTTGACGTCCATGTTTTATTTTACGGTAGTGCCATAGATTCATATATACGGACGGCAAATATCGTGCAGTATGAAAAGTATGTGTCAAACCGACATCCGTATTTGTATCGCGCAGCTTTGAAGCTATATACGGAGGTCAGTTGACGGTATATATTATTCATGCCGCACAATATTCGACGTCCGATTATTTTAACTGCGTAAAAGTTTACTTGGACTACACTTTATACGGATGTTGATACCAAACAAGAAAATCAATTAGTTGGAATTTTCTCGAAAAAGGATCCAATTCTAAATCAAATAGCGTAAAAAGTAATTCAAAAGAACAAATAATTACATAATTATGTCTTCAAACTTTTAAGAGGGGGCATAGTCTGTCCCTTTTCCGAAAAACGCACCTTTGTATTGGAACGATCATCATTTCCTGTATCGCTCGTGGTCAATGACGTCATTAATCTGATGCGCTTTCCCTCTCTAATCAGCGACATTAAAACGGTTGTAGCTTTGTTATTTTTTGAGATATGTAAATGGGAATTTCAACATTCGGCATATTTTTTTGCCTTATCTTTTGGAATAGTCTTATGGAGTAGTAAAATTTTGAGTCAATATCAATATTAGTCATGTAATTACCGCTGTTTCGTCCCTAAAATTTAAAATTTGTTAATTTACTTGTTGCTGAATTTATTGTATTATTTCAAATTATTCATGATTTACATTTTCACTTTTTTTGCTCTCGGACGCTTGGATATCGATTTTAAACGTAATCGGACTTTAAATGAACAAAATTAAGATGGCCGCCACTTTTTGTAAATCTGATGTCAGATTCATTCTAACTGGCCTCTCAGACGCTCAGATATCGATTTTGAACGTAATCGTATCTTAAATAAACAAAATCAAGATGACCGCTACTTTTAGAAAATCTGACATCAGATTCATTCTAACTGGCCTCTCTGACGCTCAGAAATCGATTTTGAACGTAATCGGACTGTAAGTTAACTCTTTTTAAAAATCCAGAATTCCAGATTCTTTCCAAGTAACCTCTCGGAGGGTCAAATATCGATTTTGAATATATAGCACCTTAAATAAACAATATTAAGATGGCCGCCACTTTTCAAAGGTATGACGTCAGTTTCGTTCTAACGGGCCTCTCGGAAGCTCAGATATCGATTTTGAACGTAATCGGACTGTAAATAAAGAAAATCAGTCGTCTCTTTTTAAAAATCTGACGTCAGATTCTTTCTCAGTGACCTCTCGGATCGGTTTTGAAAGTAATCGGACCTTAAATAAATAATATCATGATGGCCGCTACTTTTAAAAAATCTGACGTCAGATTCGTTCTAACTGGCCTCTCGGACGCTCAGATATCGATTTTGAACGTGATAGGACCTTAAATAAACAAAATCAAGATGGTCGTAACTTTTTAGAAATCTGACGTAAAATTCTTTCTAACTGGCCTCTCGGACGCTCAGATATCAATTTTGAAAGTAATCGGAATCGGATAAGGTCGGTGCCGTCTCCTGTTTTCGGGGCGCGCTGGCGGCGGGCGAGCGCCCCGGACCGCGTCGCCGTACGGACTTCACGAAATTAGATTTTAAGGATATAACAATAAGACCCATTTGATATACACTTTGGCATTGTCGAGCAGGTGGTATGATAACCTACTTATCACCGAGACTAAGGAAAGGGTTTCTAACACCATTTTTATACGGACGTCAGGTTACAGTATATACTATTCATAACGCACCATATTCGACGTCCCATTATTTTTCTAAAGTAGTGCTATAGGTTCATGTATACAGACGTCAAATATCGTGCAGTATGCGACATCCATATATGTATCGCGCAGCTTTGGAAATGTATACGGACGTCAGTTGACAGTATATACTATTCATGCCGCACCATATTCGGGGTCCGATTATTATTCTAAAGTAGTGCCATAGATTCATGCATACGGACGTCAAATTTAGTGGCAGTATGAAAAGCATGCATCAAACCGACATCTGTATATGCATAAAGTAATAAATAACCCTAAAGTTAGTAATAATTTATTTTTCTAATTCCTTATCCATATCCAATAAGAAAGCTACGACCAAAAATATCCTAATTTATTTTTTCCAGACAATTTTGCATGGTAAATTACCCAATTTAAACAGGTACTAAAATAAAAAGAAAACAAGTTAATAAAGTTCGTCTTATTTTTAAGTAGTTTCAAAGAAGTACTAGGTGATTTAACTCACCATTTTACTCACAAACCATTTTTTTAACTGATTTTAGACATGTGGTATACCGTTAGAATAGCCATGAAATGGAGAAGTTTTTATGATATTGGAAGATCTGAGGAGTTCCAGCTTTTTTTTGTGCCATGTAGTTGAGCTTGAAAATTTTTATTTTCTGTCCTTTACACTATGTCGGCTCATAACTTTTTTAAATAAAAAAAATAATAAGTTTTCTGTAGGATACTCATAAATTAGAGATTAAAAACATACAGAAGTTTTTGGGCTATCAGCTTAAAAAAAATAACAAAAAACCTGATTGGTAAATTTTCGGTTAACGCCGAGACATAATTTAAAAAAATCATAAACAAAATACCGTGGGTAGAACGAGTGTAAATTGGCACTAAATGTGTTGCTACTGACCCTACCAACCCAACCTAGTCTTTTGGCAGACGATTTGCCAAACAGCTTGTATATCATTTCAAATTGTAATATTATCTTATAAAAGCTGATGTAAAGTAACATATATATTAGATAGTGCCTACGCTTTTATAATATTTATATGATAAATTGAAATGATATATAGCATAGCAGACCCACGTTACTAGAATGCATATTTCTACTAACAGCTTATAAATATTTTTTTGTAATAATTAGTTTCTTACATAAGGTAATTTGTTTGTCAAGGCACTTCGGATACCAGTAAGTAGAAGAATAGACGTCAATTAGCCATATATGTCATTCACTACGCACCATTTTTGACGTTCATGTTTTATTTTACAGTAGTGCCATAGATTCATGTATACGGACGTTAAATATCGTGCAGTATGAAAAGTCTGCTTCAATCCGACATCCGTATAATACACATGTATCGCGCAGCATTGGAAATGTATACGGACGTCAATTGACGATATATACTATTCATGCCGCACCATATTCGACGTCCGATTAATTTTCTAAAGTAGTGCTATAGGTTCATGTATACAGACGTCAAATATCGTGCAGTATAAAAAGTATTCGTCAATCCGACATCCGTATATGTATCGCGCAGCTTTCGAAATGCATACGGACGTCAGTTAGCTGTATATATTATTGATTACGTTTCATGTTTTCCATGTGTTGTTGTTTACCTCCATATTTTATTCTACAGCATGGCATGAGCCATTTTCTATAAACGTAACTTACATTGCATAAGTCCCACTAGGGAATTGAGAAAGTTAGTGACTAGGAAAAATCGTGAAATCAGGACTTACTCCTGTAGCCTTATCCTTAGTGACGAGTCCAAACAGAGAATTGCCGAATTTCGGGAGATCTCGTTCAGGAATCTGATGGATAAGATCAGATTCCCGTTGGACCATACCCCCCTTGGATCGGCCGGAACACCCTACCCCTACTTTCGAGGATAGTGAGTAAGCCGAATGCCTTGCGAGTAGCTTAGAGTCCCAATGTTCGCCTAGTCTCCTACACACCGACGAAGCCCATATTAGATGGGTCGATTCCAAAGTGAACAGGAGATCGCGTCTCCCCGTAACTTAACCCATTTTACTGGTGTCGGTTAAGGAAGTCAGTGACCTTGTCAGGCCTTCGTGTTAGGAAGGCTCCGGGTGCGGATGATGTATCCAATCGTATCCTGAGACTTCTCCCTGAAACCCTCATTTTGGTAGGTATCTTCAATGCCACGTTAACCAATGCTCATTTTCCAGCCGCGTAGAAAGGTGCAACAGTCATAGGGATTGCGAAGCCTGGAAAGCCCCAGACCTCGTCTGTCTCTTATAGGCCGATCAGCTTACTTAGCTCTCTAGGAAAGCTATATAAGCGGATCTTTCTCACTAGGATTCTACCCTAATCTTTCTCACTAGATTTACAGCTGAGAATAACGGCATCATCGACGAGCACTTCGGCTTTAGATCCGCACACTCGTGCATCCAACAGGTGCACTGTGTCACGGAGCACGTGCTGTACGCTTTCAGGCGATTCCAGGGGCTCAGGACCGGTTCGATCTTTCTCGACGTATCAAAGGCTTCGACAAGGTCTGGCATTACGTGATGATATACAAGTTATATTAGCTCGGTATGCCTGACAGACTCGTACTCAACCTACGATATTTTCTCAGGAATCGAAGCTTTTGATACAGACTATAGGGCACGTACTAGGACCCACACCCCACCCGGGCCGCTTCAGGTCATTCAGAATCGTTTTCTCCGTAGGGCGACTGGTGCCCCGTGGTGCCAGTCGAACCACAGTCTGCACCACGACATGGGTATTAGCACCATGTATGGTTTCTTTAAGCAGACTGCCAGATGTTATTTTGACAACGCTCCTCATCATAGAAATCCTTTATTGAGGAAGGCTGTCGACTATGTTCCCATCTCTCCTCCCTTCTGTCGTAACTCGACGATCACTGATTAGGAGCCGCACGGTCCGGCATCCTAGGCACACACTCACGGGCTCGGACAACGTAATCGCAGCATCCATCGAAAGATGGAACGCTCCGCTTACGGCGTCCAACTCAGACACGACGCGTACACTCAGGCATTCCCGCCGGCGGGGACGTCCACCGCGCGATCGCGAAAACACAGACACATACAGTCCCTATTCGTCCCGGCACTACCGCCCGCGCGGTTGTGTTTAAGGTTTTCCCCTGAATTTTCCCTATGCCACTCTCCAATCGCGCACTCCTATCGCTTTATTGGGCCCGCCTATAAATCCACAGTCAGGTTTTAAAAAAAGTGTCATAGATTCCATATATACGGACGTCAAATATAGTGCAGTTTGAAAAGTATGCGTCAAACCGACGTCCGTATATGTATCGCTCAGCTTTGAAAATGTATACGGACGTCAGTTAGCTTTCTCTATTACTAGCGACGCGGCCCGGCTTCGCATCGGGGATCCAGTTTTTTAATGTTGGAATGTATGTCATTTTCAAAATCGGCACCCCGAGGAATCACAAAGATATCAGCCATATTGATTTTTAAGTATTCATATGGATTTTTAAGAAAAATAATTGTTCGCCATCTTGGATTTGCAAATGCATGTCATTTTCGTTATCGGCACCGCGAGGAACCTCGAAGATGACACCAATACCGATTTTTAAGTAAGACAAATGTCCGACACCTTGGATTTGAAAATGGATGTCATTTCTCTAATCGAAACTCCGAGGAACCTCGAAGATGACACCCATATCGATTTTTTAAGAAAAATGTATGTTCGCCATCTTTGATTTGAAAATGCTTGTCATTTTTGTAATCGGCATCCCGAGAAACCTCGAAAATAACACCCGTATTGATTTTTCCACACAAATTTTGGAACCCTCTTTTCACCCCTTAAGGGGAGCAATTTCGAAAAACGCTTAACTGTTTTGTTGTATTTTAACAGAATCTATATACGAAGTTTTAAATCTCTCACTTCAGAAAAGATTTGCTCCCCGTACAAACTTGGAACCCCCTTTTCATCCCTTTAGGGGACCAATTTCGAAAAACGCTGAAAGACTTTGTTTTCTTTAAACAGAGTCTATTCACGAAGTTTTTAATATCGCACTTAAAAAAAGATTTGCTCCCCGTACAAACTTTGAAATCCCTTTTCACCCCTTTAGTGGATCAATTTAGAAAAACGCTGAAATACTTCATTAATATATTTAAACAAAGTCTATATACAAAGTTTCATATCTCTCACTTCAATAAGTATGTGTTTTCATGCAAATTTTGGTCCCCCGTTTCGCGCCTTTAGAGGGTGAATATTGAAAAATCCTTTCTTATTGCACCTCTAGACCTTATAGGAAACCTACGTGCCAAATTTGGGATCTCTATAGCCAGGGGTTTGGGCTGTGCGTTGATATATCAGTCAGTTAGTCAGTTTCTTCTTTTATATATTTAGATTTATTACGCCCCTATTTGACGTCCACGTTTTAATCTACAGTAGTGCCTAGTAACGTAGGTAATATAGATATATCATTTCTAATTGTAATATAATCTTATAAAATTTTAAGGCACTGAAGTAAGCGTCTCAGGATTTTATAATCTTTATATAACAATTTGAAATTATACGCATTATTTAACGCATATTTCTACGAACAGCCTATACATATTTTTTAATTTTAGTTTTTTTTTTAAAATAAAAGCTTGTTCTGTAAATTTATTTTTTATTTCCTATTTTTTTACACTTAGGTATTTAAATCACAAACAACAACATACGTTTTAAAAACAAATGTCCGTGCGCCACCTACTATTATATATTTGTATATGTTTTGGTTGCAATATTGCGCCCGATCTAATGCCGCGTAAATGAGCTGGCAACGTCGCATTGGGGACGCCAAATACGCGGTGTCATCATCAGAAGATAATCGAAGTATACGTCTGCCGTATATCCGCGCAACAGCAGCGCCACACGTCGACTGAGTTTTTGCCGTGAACTTTTCAGAATACAATTGCAAGCGTCTGGCCGATTTTTTGACTTCCATCGATTTTTGGTGTACAGGTAGCCAAGGCCAAAAGGACTTACGTGGCATAGGTAAAAAAAGTGGCGTCCGGTATACGGACGCATTATGCCGGTGGACGCCAGTTTAAATGTAATTTCGCCTTCAGCGGACGGCAGATTGATTGCGGGATATATATATATATATATATATATATATATATTTATGCAAATAATTTTAACTAAAATAGAACAATAAACATTATTATTAGAGATGGCCGACTATGGATTTTGCCGCCTTGCCGACTAGCCAACTAATCGGTGCTGGGGTGGTGGACTAGTCGCCGAGTAATCTAATCGTCGACTATAAACGTGGCCGGATAGCCGGCTTTCCCGACTAGCGGGTAAATCTCTAGAAACTTGAAGTAAATATTGGTAGTTATTTTTATTATTTTGCAGTAAATCATTAAGTGCCGAATACTGGGTCTCTTTTGCCGACTAATCGCCGAATATAAATGTGGCCGAATAGTCGGCTTTCCCGACTAGTAGGTACATCTCTACATTCTCTACAAACTTGAAGTAAATATTGATTGTTATTTTTATTATTTTGAAGTAAATCATTAAGCGCCGAATATTCGGTCTCTTTTGCCGACTAATCGCCAACTATAAATGTAGCCGAATAGTCGACTTTCCTGACTAGTCGGTACATCTCTAATTATTATTTAATACAACTGTAGCAGAAAAATTGTATTTATTATTAATTTCATTGTCTGATTTTTTTCATAATCATTAACATGACACCTGATTTTTGTTACAAATAGAAACAAGTACTAGTTCTTAAAGATTAACAATAAACATTTGTGTCCAGGCGTATGAATAAAATGACCTTAATGTTGTCTTAAAGACTCAATGATTTTTAACCTCCCTGACCTACTTGACTTGAATTCAGTCTGAAGCACGCACACCAGAGCATAATTACACACAAGCGAAGCTTGCGCTTACGTAGATAGCCGGGGGCTTCTCATAAGTCATTAGTTAGGCGGCCCACGTTTTAACGAGGTCCTTAGGAAAGGAAAGTGGGCGCGGTAAATAACGCCACCTGAGCTCGCATCATGTACTGTCTAAAACAAAAAAAAACATTAAGGTTCTATGAAATTCTAGTGTTCTTAAGACCTCTCGTTGGTAAGATATTTGGTAACGGTGCGTTTTTGATATAGTAAAGTTGTTTGGATGACATCTGTATCGCGAAACTTAAGGAAATGTTTGAAATTTATCGTTCGTTGAAGTACTCAAGGGCTATGTATGATTTTAATTTACCTAAATAGATTAAAATCATGGTGTAAGAAAACAAGGTTTGACAATGCGGATCGTGACACGATTGACGTCACTGTAGACGACACACTCACACCTACCTACGTCCTACATCCGCATACCACAGATAAGCTGATACCGTAGCTTGTGTCACCCACTGTAGGTACTAACCGATATACCAGTTTGCCATACCTGGTGCAGTATATTATTGTATTATGGATTAAAAAATGCTAAAATACCAATCAGATGACTTCCTGGTCCTGTTGGCCCTTTTGAAATGAAACTGCAGTATCTTGTGAGTGTGTGGTAAACATTTGTTACGTCATAAATATTAATGTAAACAATATTTTATTCAAAACGTATAACTATTGGTTTGGTCGGGCTTACCGATGATAAAATCGAGGGGTGAGTGGTCAAACCCGATAAGTCATCTAAAAGGTTTATTGAAAATAGAACTCTGCGTAATGGATGTTGAGTTCTTATTTCAAAAAACAATTATCTCGATTTATCGGGTTTGACCACTACGTATACTACTTTAGGTTAGAAACATATTATAACACTTTGACATGTACCTCTATGTAATAAAAACCGGACATGTACGAGTCTGACTCGTCCACGGAAGTTTCCGTATTTTGTAAACCTTACATGTGCAAACCATTACTTAACTAGATGATTTATTACGTACTTTAAAAAAATACTGTATATTTTATGGTTTAATTACAAATGTATAGTTTCAGATTTTTTCCTCCCGTGCTTTGGAAGGCACGTTAAGCCGTTGATCCCGGCTGCTGTCTATGATAGCAGTCATTAAGCCAAGTTAGAGGTCTTTGGGCGGCTTGAGAACTTCTAACAGTCAAGTTGCCCATTCACTTGACAAGCCCATTCCAATAAGGTCTGGTTTCCCCTCGGGTTTGAAGGTCAGATGGCAGTCGCTTCAGTAAAAACTAGTGCCTAGGCCAAATCTTGGGATTAAGTAGCGGACTCCGGGCATCCTTCAGAATCCAACTGTACTGGGATAACGTCAGGAGGATGATGATGATGTATAGAAATACTTACAGTTGGTGATAAAAACCGCACTTATAAACTTCATTTTGACTTGCACAAGTGTGTGGCCGCCTTAACAGACGGATAGTAAATGAAGATTATACCTACAAATGTCCCTACCGATTCAAGAACAAATGCGGGTCTTAAGTGGCTCTTAATTTGGACCCCAGATACCGCCCGCTGAGATATGGAGTCTGGAAATAAAACTCTTTTTCTATTTTTGGAAATAAAAAGAAAAAATAGACTTTTATTGTAATTTACTGAAAAGCAGTAATTGCGTATTTTGGGACAATTTTTTTAAGACAGAGTTTGTAGACGCCGGTGCCGGTGATGATGGAACTCGACGACTTAAATAAAACTTCGATGTAAAGTATAATTTCAATAAGTGCTGATTTACAAAATAGCTTGGCCAAAAGAGGTATGTGCAGAAGTGGTTGTATGTAAGAACAAAGATAGGTAATGACGAGCAAGATTTGATAATTTGAGTTAACGTATGTTACAATGGTAGGGATAAAGCGTATGTGAAGCGTTGCTATTGGTGGCTTTAAAAAAGCCGCTCTTATACTAACCGTGCCCGACGCACGCGTTTTGCTACTGCATACTAAGTTATTATATGGGTCAATCAACTTTTTCTTGTTGTTATTTTGTCCCGTCAGCGAGGAGACATCAGTATCCGTGTTTCTTAGAAAAATGTTTATAATATGGACTTTAAGCGTGACCAAGAGATGATCCATGTCCAAATGGATTTAAGCTCTTCGCTAAAACTCATGTTTGATAGATTTAAAGCCTATAAAATCACAGTTTTAAAGAGTGACTCAGGAGACGTAACCATGGTAACGAGCAACAAAGAATAGTTGATTCACCCATATATGTATAAAATTAAATAAGAGTTGCGTTCGCAACAGAGTTTTTTGGAGGAAACCTTTCCTCTTTATAACACTGATCTTTTGTTATGAGACTGTTCTGAAATTAGAACGTGTGTTTAAAAATTCGTTTGTTAAATATTATTTTGTAAGTTGGTTTATTCAAATTTGATATAATGAGTCATACATTTAATGAAAGCAAAAATAAGAAAATGTTATCATTTAAATTAAAACTGTACCTCATACTCATAGTAATTATACTGGCTTGAGCGAGAAAACGAGTAGAATTAGTATGAGATTACTCGCTGCTCGCCGGCGGTGGGACCAGTGCCTTAAATCGGGTCCTGAGGTTCCGTACCAATACCTACTAGTCCACATTTAAAACCACTATCCAATACATTGAATCTAAAGACATCGTATCTTCATAGGGAACTCACGGCACTTACAACCAGCGAGGGGTGAGTGGTCAAACCCGATAAGTCATCGAAAAGGTTTATTGAAAATAGAACTCTGCGTAATGGATGTTGAGTTCTTATTTCAAAAAACAATTATCTCGATTTATCGGGTTTGACCACTCACCCCTCGGACCTTTTGTTTGAACAAGGCAGTTTTTCAGCGAAAACACAAAAACCGTATAACCTATCTTGTTCAAACCAAAAAAATTTGAAAGTTATTTATTAATGCACAGGTCTCTCACCAACGGTTGACTAAAATGGATTTGTTTTTAGAAACCTCCATATCATTTTAAAAGCCTATCCATGGATACCAGACACGAGTATGCGCGTTTTTTTTTCATCCTCCGGTTACATGTTTTGTAGTCCCCCCTCCCACCGCCCCCAATCTAACATTTTTTGTAATTTCACATCACTATTATATAGCGGTTCATAGAATACACCTTACTACCAAATTTCGTATTGCTTATAGTCTCCGAGTAAATCAGCTGTAACATACGGACGGACGGACGGACGGACAGACATGACGAAACTTTCCGTTTTTGCCATTTTGGCTACCATTAAAAATATTAACAGTGAACTACTAGCATTATTGAGTCGTATTTCCGTAACATACTTTTTTATGTTATAGGGGGAAAACGAGCAGACGGATCGCCTGATGGTAAGCAATTACCGTCGCCCATAAACCACTTCAACACCAGAGGAGTCGCAAGTGCGTTGCCGGCCTTTCAGAAGGGAATACGCTCTTTTTTTGAAGGTTTGAAGTTCATGGCCGGAAATACTTAAAGAAAACGTCTCCGAACTGAAGCCTGTGACAGTAAAACTTACTTAGAAATTCAGGACCCGGCCCAAAGTATCTAGGTACAGTGGAGGGCATAAATATCTATGTATAAATTTTTGGACCTTATTTTAATTGGATAAGGTGAAAGGCGTATTTTTATTCCATTGGATAAGTAATGTAATAGAGTTTATTACAAGCATCACGATTTTTAGACAGTGTGTGTCTGTAATAGAAACTCTATTAAATTAGTGTTATAGTATAATATCCAGTGTCATACGTAAATAAATATTTACTTGTAGGTAAAATGCTCAATCGGCTTGCTTTTTCTCGAAAAGGCAAATGGAGAGATGAGAGATGAGTTCTGTAGATGAACCGAGTTTAGAAACTCAAGAAATCTCCAAGATGTGAGTACGAATATACTTTAAAAAAGGTCCAGGAATTAATATGCAAACAAAGTTACCTTCACTAACGCTTCAGTCTGTAAGAAAATGTATATTATTTTTCAAGTATATTTCGAAGTAGGTAAGGTAAACTTTATTAGAATTTAGTATTAGATAGCTTTACAAACATTTCCGTATTATCTAATAAGAAAGGTCACTCGCTTTGATTATTATGCAAAATCCACTTTGAGTGTCGTGTAAAGGTACCTTCACCCAGACAATGAAATTACCGGCAAATCAAAGTAAACAGAGCGACATTTATTTGAATTCTGCTTCTCATTTTAGGGAGGGTTGTATCAAACTGTCTGTAATAGTAAGGCCACGGATTCGACGCAAGCGGGCAGCGGGTCGGCGAGCGGCATAAGCAGCGGGCGGCGAGCGGCATGAGCAGCGGGGCAGCGAGCGGCATGAGCAGCGGAGCGGCGCGAGAACAATGGAATCGCGCCGCTGTCGTCCAGAATAGGCACATTCAAATCTGTACATTTTGATTACGTCGCTCGCGCCGCCCCGCTGCCCGCCCCGCTCGTCGCCCCGCTGCCCGCTAGCGTCTAGTCCGCGGCCTTAAATCTGATCGTATGGAGAGTTTGGCGAGTTTCTATGGAATGACAGCTACATGCGTCATATTTAACGTCTATCTACAATCGCACGTTAGAGCATTCCGTCTCAAGCGTTCCATTGCATCCTAAAGGGCCCTAAGTTTATCTTGTTGAGAAGCTAGAGTTAAGCTTATTTTCTAGTTTATATTCCAGAGATCAATCAGTACCATTAGTAGTTTAACAAGATCATTTGACTCTTGATGTTCCATTTGATAGCAGGTAGGGGTATGTTTTATCAACAAACACGCTCGGTAACGGGGACCAGTAACTATAGTATAATAGAACCATGCCTAGTGAATACCGGTCCCTATTACCGTATAGTAAATATATTTACAATATCCCCGGGAAGCTGATTCAAAGTATCGTTGCCTATTATCTAGCCGTTCCGTGTTGGTTACTTTAAAAAATGGGTCTAACTGAAAATCAGTGCTGGGAAACTTGGCCAGTTAATGCTGAGGTTGGTAGCTTTGGCAAATATGATTTCAACGTATGCAGATAATAATTATAAATTATAAGAATACCCCTTTTGCCCCTTCCTGTATAAGCTTAGATTAGTTAATACCTAAGTTTATTATCTGCACATTATCCTCCGAAAAGCCCCGTGTCATATAGGTACTACATAAAATACAATTGATTTCGAACTATACATACATTTATTAAGGTCGAGATTATTTTGTTAATTTTTGAAGGTCAGGCCTCAGGAGGTTATACCTAATTTTATTATTATATACAATAGTCCGTAAATAACGCCAGATATGTGTATACATTTCTAGCCTTATTTACATTCTGTGACGTCAATTCCAAAGACTTCTTGCTATCTCTCTTTATCAACTTTCTAAATTAGTCTTCATAAAAAAATCTAAGGTTGTCAATATCGTCGAGTCCACCTTGAACTAGTTATAAGTACACCTACATGTATATGCGTATTATCTAACTAGGTTCCCAGCTTGCCGTACTTACTACTTCCCATTATGTTTGTTGTTCACGGCAAGTGCGGCCTTCTTAGCGGAGCTGAAAACATTAGGGTTACCACATACTAGCGATCCAAACCGATGGAATAATAACTTTGTTTCTTATCAGCACGGGAATTACAAAAATAATGGAAATAAGAAAACCGGCCAAGTGCGTGTCGGGCCACGCACAGTGTAGGGTTCCGTAGTTGCCCGTCCATCGCGTCACCGGTCATATGCGGAATTACGGACCCGTAGAAGGGTTTTTACTGATCTTAGTACTGATGATGTACTTTTTTGAGCTCTTGCGTTGTATACATATTTTTGCCCTTTACCTATACGTCTTTTTTGTTGCATAATTAGGCCATCAATTGCCACATCTGTTTGTACCAAATTCCAGCTTTCTATCCCACGCGGTCTTTAAAAAAACTTTTTGTGACAGACGGAACAATGATAAAATTTTTGTTCGAAATACTATTATATTATCGCTAAGGAAAAATACTACTCCGCTAAAAAAAGGACTACAAACGTACCTTCGCAATCACAACTGACAGTAAACATTTTCTTTGCGTTTCAAAACTTAACGGCTCGCCTGCATTTTGAGCGTGTGAGGAGCCTAAGTTTTACCGCTAGTTACTTCATTAGGCACGCGTAGACTTTGTAGTTAAGTTAAGTTTGTCTTTGTTCAACAGCCCCTAAATATTTATTATCGCTATACTATAGCTAGCGTGAAAATAACCTAAGTTATACTCCTGGACCTTGGGTGGAAAGTAATGGTGTAACTCAGCCCATCATTATGAATATACTTTACTTAAGTTTAAGGTCCATGTCTTTCTGGGTCAAGATAAAAGGTGTTGTAAGGGAGTGTTCTCGGTACACTTATGATACTAAACGTTTATGTAGGTTGTTTATCTTATGTACCGTAAACCGGGGTTACTTTCGAATTCAGGGGCGACTTTTAAAATCAAATTTTTAAGCCGTATTTCTAGTTTTTATTTGGTTATCCTGGGTCGGTGTCATACCTTGGTATATTTCCTAACTATGTACTGAACTGAATCAAATTAGAAATACTTAGTGACGATTATATTAGTATTCTTAATCTATCAAAGTGGCCCCGTTTTTTTCTAAAGTCACCCCAGTTTACGGTATCTGTAAAACTTCTCCAGGATATTACCTACCCACTGTTTCGTCATGCTCAATTGAACAAATATCTGTAAAAAAAAAAATTTTTCGTACAAGCTTTTATATTACTGCTGACTATACTTTTTTCCACAGCCATCAACTACTCGTTAAGAGGCCTTATAAGTTTTAAAATGTTTTGATTTCAAATTATGACAAAAGTATCGATAATACTAATAAATTTATTAAAGGCTACGATGATTTTATTAGAGTTTTAGATAGTAACATAGCCATTTTTTGATTTTGTGTGTAGTAGAATTTAAGCGAAAAAAACAAGTTTTTATCTTGAAAATGGTCGTTTTGGAGTGATGTTTGAAACGATATTTCTTAATGAAAAATCCAAAAAATCCATTTAAAGTTTATGACATACGGTCGCAATAGTCCTGTTCTAGATAACATCGAGGAAATGTCAAGATACGTGTAAATTCAAACAGAAAATGGCGTAAATAGATGAGCGTTTTTTAACTGATAAGGACCCTTAAGACGGTTAATGAGCCCAAACACGGTGAGTGTATCAGAATCTTTTGTAGATAAGGCGTTGCTTTGGCCACCTTCTGTCTCCAGCATCATATCAGCTCGTTGGTGTCACTGAACTTACATAGCAAATTACCGTATGCCAAATATCAGCTGAATCTTGAAATTGATCGCTTGAAATTAAAGATTCAACAAGCGATACAAATTTTGTAAAGAAATTAAAAAATATGCTCACTGAACTGGCATGTTATAATGTAAACGAATTTCTGCAAAGAAATCACTGACTGTAACATATGCGTACATACTAACAAAAAATAGGTACTTGTGTGTCTGTTCAGTTGTTGTATTCATGACTTGTAAATGTTTTTATTTTACCAATAAATAATCTGAATCTGAATCGGATACCGGCAATTGGCTGAAAAAGGAGTGGAAATTTTGAGGACAATTAACGTACGAATAGTGAAAGCTAAATAATAGATCGTAACAAAAATATACCAAATTGATGAAAATTAAATGTACACTGTTAGGTAAGAAGGAGAAAAAATAAGGAGGTATAAAGATCCTGCCAGATGGTAGCATGACGGCACGCGGATAAATGTCAGATTTACGCTATTTTCTGCGTAGTCACGACATCAATGAATTTCAGGTCGTTGTGAATGCTTTGGGTTTTGTATTCTAATTACGACACTGACACTTTAATATTTGTTGATACTTATTAGTTTTTTTTCTGAGGGGTGATTACGTGACATTTTCGATGTGACATTTAATATTGACAGATCTACCTAAGTTTCATAAGTTACGTAATCAACTAGCTGATTTTCACTCGAATTCAGAATACTATTCACCTACCTATTCTTTATGCAAATAATACCCGTGAATTTATTTTCACAATTTTTCCAAACTATTTATTACAAAGCAGCTCAATAGTGTTCGAGAAATCTTTAGAGCGAGCTAGAATTGGAGCTATTCCCGTTACTTTTTTGTGAACCGTTTGAACGGACACGTAAAAAAGTCGGGCTTTTGTTCAATTCGCATCCCTTATTTATGTATGAATGAGCCATTAGTTCCAACGGCCGCCGCAGTCGCTCGGGGCGCGGCGGTAGCAACCACAGTGCTGAGGTGGAACAGAAAAGAAAACATTATTATACTTTCTCAGTTATTATCATTTTCTTAGAACTATCATCCTCGTTGATGTTTAGAATTGGTGCAGCTATAAGCCTACGGCTAGCACAATCGTCACATGCGCGGCGCGTGGCGCAAAAGGGGAGGGGCGTCAAACGAATAACGATAACAGGCGGCAGATCCTCCGTACATGATGATCTAAACTTGTTATCTAGAATACTAAATACTAGAAACCACTTAAAGTAGCTTTTCCGTCTACTATACCTATACATTAGCCTTAGGTCTATTTATAATAATTGTTGAATTGGGATTTAAACAAAACAAGTTGGATTCAAAATACGATGTCACCGGCATGTCACAGAGATATTTCCACGTCCTTGGCACTTACAAAACGGCCCAGAAATTACAAAAATCATGACAAAACTTTGACATTAACTTATTTGTGACATTACTTGCCTGCAGCTGCTTACATTATTTTTTAATTCTAATAGCCGACAGCCAATGCCATAAACAATAGGGTACTTTCATTCTCAAACTCAAAATTAAACAATCAAAGTATTTCTTTATATAGTTTTTACTTAGTATAAGAAAAACGAATATAATACTACTTTGTTACAAAAACATATGATTTACATTTAATTTTAAAATTGTTGTTTTATTAGCTGCATGACACGTGCACGAATACACCGACCACAATTTTCTTTTCGTGAGTGACATTAGCACAGCAGAACAACAATAACAACACACACCAACGATACGGACGATTCTGAAGGCTCATTCTTAGTTTCACTAAAGGATATGCACAGTTGCACACTTGACGTTTCTATGTTTCTGCTCTTATGACGTCACAATAATGGCGGTTGCGTTTTTGGCGCGAATTAATATCGTTCAAATTTTAACCATTTTTTATTTGCAATATATAAGAATATTTTTAAATACCTTAAAAAAATCTAGATCAGCCTATTTTGTTTCTTGAAATTTCGGATCATCATCATTTTTGAAGATTAATAATCTCAGTAACTTGGTTGTACCGCAGCAGTTTTCCAGGTGTTGATTTTACATCAATTTGTCCCAATATTAGTCTTTATCAAGATCTCAGTACATCAATAAGCACACTTACTTATTTGACAGTACTCATTTATTTACGCTACTGTTCCAACGAGTATTTGTGTGCATAAAACCACCATTGTTTGATCTCGCACTCTCCTTTCACGGTTCCCCAGGTTGGGTGAACAACACGGAACTACAAATACATGGGACTTGCTTTGTACATACATGTACACACACGTACTGGCTTTACAAAATATATTTCAAATGGAAACGAATCACACTTATAAAGAAAAACGTATTATAATCTAATAATTCAAAGACAAAACAATGTGGGCACCTTTGCACCGAAAACGGATAACGGCGGTTAATTTGATAAGTTTAGTTTTTATTTATTCTACATGTGGTTTAAGATATTTCTTAAGATATACTTCGTAACTTTTATAAAGAACAAATAAAATATGAAAATCGGTTGTCGAAGTGTGAAGTGTGCGAGTGTTTTTATTTTTAATTGTATGTACCACAATACTACTTGTAACTTACATCACGGCACATAAAAACATGTTCCCCGTACATAAACAAGTTACATTACCAACACTGGTAGGGGACAAAATATTCCTGATACACAACTACGTATTAGTCAATTTAAAGGGTTACTAATATTTAAATAGTCAATTTGAAGGGTTATTAAAAAATCTAGAGCTGTTTTCAAAAAGATGCCTGATTGAGTAGACTAATGACCGGAAACGAGTAATTATGCGAGACCTTCGAATAATAGAGTATCCGCTGCGCCGGATGAATGAACAACGCTTGTAATTTTCTCGCCAAAACATACATTTGTTTACAAGTAAGTCAAATAAAAATTATGTATTAAATTAAAAATAAATGTTTTTCAAGTTTAAATGTAATTAAACTAACATGTGACCTCCTAAAACCTTACCCAAAATAGTTTTTGATTTGTCCGAAGGCTGACAACCATGGCATATTGAAAAAATAATCAATTAAAAGTTAAACCGACTTTTTAATTCCCGCCTCTTTCATTCATAATTTCACGAATTAATTTTGTAATGAAGTATTGTTTTAATAATATTTTTGTGATATGTGCGATTTATGCGATTGTTAAATAAAACGTATGTAAATTGTAAACTACGCCAGATGTACACCGCCCACAATAGTAAGTAAACACATTTTATTTTGTCCCTTTTAATTACCTACTGTTTTAGTTAGATTTGTTTCTTTGATTTTTCTTTCGAAACTGTATTTGATATACGTGCGGAAGTGTCATTTTCACTCGTCCCGAGTCTTGTCCCTCACCTCGGGCCGAGACAACTCGGGACTCGTGCAAAATGACAGACCTTCCGCACTTGCATCAAAATTTTAATGTCAGAAGTCACTATGTGTCAGTCGCTACGAAAATACACATTTTATATACGACTCGAAATAAGATTAAAATTTCCCTGTTTTCATGGTGTGAAATGATCGAGCAAAGTTTTAAATATCGTGTTTTGACCCGTAAAAATATATAGTACGGCTCTTATACTATAACATGTCTCAATATCTCATCAAAAAAGTGAGTATTTGATTGATTAATGTTGAATGAAAAATAGTATGATTTCGAAAAAGGCCCACTTAATGAAATCTAGGTTATGTAGCAGTTTTTTTTAAATCCCTGTACATAACTGGCCAGCCATATTAGTATTGTAACGGGAACAGACATTCCTTTCATATTACCTAGTTGTGTACCAGGAATATTTTGTCCCCTATCAATGCTGGTAATGTAACTTGGTTACGGGAAACAAGGGACAATAACACGAGCGCATGCCATAATTCCAGTGTGTTTGTCAGAAATATACAAGTAAATATATTTGATAATAGGAAGGTAAACATCCCAGTGCTCAACACCTTAGTGCCTAATAGATGACACCTATTAATCACCGCTGTCATCATGACAAGATTCAAGATGCCAATGTGTTGCCAGTGTCGCGCACAGGGATGTATACATTAATATAATACTGTGTAAGTATACTAGGTATCTTTATCGTATTATTTCGATTGATCAATAATTTCGCGACACGCATAGCAATGAATAGCATTTTCAAACATGATATAGTAGACCAACACGATATAGTTGACATAAATGCTCTAAAGCTCGTTTCTAAAGTTAGGCATTTATTTATATATTATTTAATGAGGCTGATAAAACAAGTTACAGGCATTTTAGACTATAAAATAAGAGTTAACAAAAAGAGCTAATGCACAGAAAAATGAAAACGTTTAAGACCAATGATGCCAGGCGCAGGCGGCTGCGAAATTTTCATGTTAGTTTTAAAACTTAAATTGCATTCAACATTTCGCTTCCAGTTTTCTTATTTTTATGTAGGGTTAATTTTAAGTTTTTTTCAGTAGTTTATTGAACGGGCATTCCGCGTTAATGAGTACGTACTCAGATTCGGTTGAAGCTCAACCAATCTCACTTCGAAACCACACGCGTGGTCGTGTCGGAGGTTTTCACCTGGATTTTCCCCAGGCTACTCTTCAACCGCGCACTCCTATCGCTTTATTAGGCCCGGCCTATAAAGCTACGATCAAGTTTGAAAAAAAGAGTATGTGGTGGAGAATAAAAAATTCAATTCATTTGCAACTCTCTAATAACTGGTAATACTATCTCAGAACTACGCAATTACGTTTGACACTCTAACTTTGTTTAGATACCGGATTTGATTGTATGAAATCGTTCAGTTCTGATTTGAATACTTATTTGGAGTAATTCAATAAATTACCATGAAGGCTAATGATCATTATGACACGTCTGTTTCGCATTTTAATCTGATAATAAATGTGTTTTACTTACACATGTTCACACGTTGAGCCCCATTTACATAAGTGCAAAAATCGCATTGCGGGATTTCATTGAACTCATTGTGTGTCAGACGCAATAACGAGTACTACTTCGTCCTGCCCGCGACTTCGTACGCGTAGAAGTAGTAGCTAGTATTGATATAAATATGGGATTGGAAATGTAAATGTTGCATTAACCCCCCTGATAGCGAGTTGGATGTTGAGGTGGGAGTTTGTTTGCAAGTCTGCAACTCGAACTCCCTGCCAAGTGAATTGTTGACCAATTTTAGAGCTAATTTATTTTATGAGTCATATTATCGATTGACTGGATCATTACCAATGTGCTAGCACATATCTATAAAAGGATACAAAGTGACGGTCGTGTAATCATATCTTTTTGATATTGAAACTGATCATTATCAGATTATCATTGATTGCCCTAATTATAAAATAAAATAAAATACCACATTTATCTTTATTGTTAATGTTTATCATATAAATCTGGTTATAAAAGTAAAAGGCGGAAAACTGATATTTTTTCATGGCAATCGTGATTGCCCTTTGTTTAGATTTTTGCCGATTACGGTTCATCCCCTGCTGAAGGTACATACATTTACAATGGTTTATAATAAAAATGTCAACTGTGATAAAAAAATTAGATAATTGTATTTCCCTGTCGTTATCAAAAAGAGTATTATTGAATATAACTTAATTTTATGAAATAAGTAAATGAAATTTTATTGTGAAGTAATAACAAAGAAAATAAATGATTTTTTTTTTAATTTATTTACCAAAAAGTTAGATACAGTTTTACATTAACATCCGTTCGCCAAACACAACGTTTATTGGCGAGTAATGCACTCATGCTCTTAACAAATTAATGTACCTATCTTCCTTAAAACCTAAAATAAAATATGTATTTAGAGGGTATCTATTAGCAATTTTTTAAATTTAGTTTTGAAGACGTATTTGCTACTACAATCATGGTCTGGAAAGATGGTATTGAAAATGCGTGGTGTTAAGTAACTTCGAGTTCTTTGGCCGTAATAGTTGTTGGCTGCGGGTTATCAATATCGTTCTAAAATATTATTATTAAATAACTTTCATACTATCATCGTGTTAGAGTTTTTAATATTGGATAGCTGAAGATTTTACAAAAAGAGTTTACATGCTAATAATTTAAGGCTCTTCCTCGATTCTCGTAAACCTCCCCTATAGGTCTAAGATAACAAGGTCTGACAATCCGGATCGTGACACCACATTACGTCACTGTCGACAACACACTCACACTTACGTCCGCATACCATCGATAGGCTGATGCAAGGCTAATGACGTAGGTCGTGTCACCCATACTACTAACAGTCCAGTTTGTTACAGCCCTAAAAGTCAATAACAGGTGCAAAAGTCTGAGAAAGTTACCCCACCATAAACTATTTCTTATACCTAAATTCAAAAATGTATATGGTGCTAGAAGACATGCACACTTACGTCCTAAAATAATAAATGAATTACCCGAAGAGGTACGAAATGTATATGTTAGCGGAAAAAAAGTCAAAAGACTAATTAAAATGCACCTACTGAAGTCTAGAGACTTCAGCTTCATTCTGCAATAATAATTGTAACACAGTGTTA
This sequence comes from Epiblema foenella, assembly GCA_963556455.1. Classification (NCBI taxonomy): domain Eukaryota; kingdom Metazoa; phylum Arthropoda; class Insecta; order Lepidoptera; family Tortricidae; genus Epiblema; species Epiblema foenella. Next base: position 22,632,012 of record OY747099.1, on the reverse strand, counting down.
GTTTGAGAACTCGCCATCGGCATACAAACCTCCCCAAGGTTTTACCTACGATGGGTATTAAATTAAGTAAAAATGTTCATTTTTGTTGTTGATCAATAAAGAAAAAAAAACAGATGTACCGGATTGCCACACCCGGTGCAGTATATTGTTGTATCGTGTCTAATATCTCACTTTACTTGAAAGCATGCGGAAAGAAATATGTTGTCATATTTTTTGTGTTTGTTATTCTATACGTTAAAATAGCACCAACTGAAGTCTCTTTTATTTTATTTAACCAATAAGGTACACAAAACGAATTACAGACAATATAAGACATAGGATAAAAGTTAACAGTCATAGCCGCTATAACTCTTTATGATTATGATCGAACAGAAAGATTTAAAAAAATACGGCGTTTATGCTAAGGAGGGAGCAACATTTTTAGAAGGTTGTTTCAGAATTAAACATTAACAGAAATGTAGGTAATAATCAAACTAAAACTTCCAAACTCACTGTTGGATTAGAGTGCATCCCTCAACAAAGTATAATCAAAAGACAAGCGCAAAACTCCAATAAAAGGTCTATTTTCCGCAAAATTTAATAAACCATTGGGTACCTTCTTGTACGCTGTTATAAAATGGCTGCCACAGGACGTGTTGTACGTAATATGTGGCAGACAGAGGAGATTAAAAATGTAATTTCCGGGACTCGTCACTACCGGGTAGCCGTTAGATGTGGTCATGTATGAAACATGGTGCCGGCTCTAAGATTGTAAAGACGTGAAAGGGTTACACAGATATAGGCTACTTTCTGACAAGGCGTGGCGCAACTTGTACGCGGTATTTTATATTTTTCTGACGCACACTGAAGTCCTTACTTATCGGTATACGGTCGATATTATTTTTTAAGCAGTAGCATATATCAGAAGGGTCATTGTCAGATTTAGGTTCGCGTCTTTTCGGTGGACATATAAAAAGTTAAGGGCCACAAAGCTTAATTTTGGATTGGTCTAGTAACCCGCATAAACGGTGTTTCCATAACTATAAATCCATGTAATAAAAACATAACTTATATGTACATAAGCCGTTAACTATTGCCCATCGGGTGGACAACTTTTGTTTTTACAACTGACAATGACCCAGAAGCGATTGATACTGGTGAAGTTTGGTACCGCCCGGCATCCGCGAATCGACATTAAAGAATCTAACAATTTGGATGACAGTTGACACTAACAGCTGAGAGCTTACTTTTCTTTTACAAATTGATGTTTGTAATCAAAATCAAAAACAAACATTTATTCTGCAAATAGACCACAAGGGTGTAAAATTACCATTGTGTCAAAATATTAATGTATAAGAATACATTTTTCATGTCAAAATAATACTTTACAGTTCAAGAAAGAATTGTAATTTCGAGATTACAAATATAACAAAATTAATGTCATACAGTGAAAATAAACTTGCAAAGCTATCTACTACAGATATTATAACATCAGTAAAGTTAGAGATGTATAAGGTCTCAGTCTGATTAAACAAAGAGCATAATGAAATTCATATAATATCCCAGATGAACTTGGTCTCTGAGCGTCGAAATACAATTAATAATTACTATTCTAACGTCCTCAGAGTTGTACATGGTCTCAGAGCGTCAAAATTAAAACTAATTTAATATTGTTAGAGATGTATGGTCTGAGACTCACTGATAATAAAAACGAATCCAGAACAGAATGATGTCTGAAATGATGATGATGATGATGATGGGGCCTAAATATATAATAAAGTGCCAAAGGAAATTAAGGATAGTAGAACTAGTCATGGGTTCGCACTAAAACTCAAAGCAATGTTAATCCAAAAGGCCTATTATTCCGTAGCTGAATTTATGTCGGAATAGCTTGTTATTATTATTTTATTTATTTATTTATTTATTTATTATTTTTTACTTTTGAAATGAACTCTGCCAACATTACCTTAATTCGACTACATTATTATTATTATTTGCTAAAATTAACTTCAATTTTATTTCATTATTATAAATTGACATCTGAATTCCACTACTTTATTATTATTATTTGATAAAAAATTCTGTCTAATTTAATTTTTATTGTATTAAGTACTTTAAATTAACATGTAATCTCTTGTATAATGACAGTGTATGAATAATACCACTAAATGAATATGAAATGAAATATAAACATTGTCTCAGCTATAAATTCACAATTCACACACACACCATTATGTCAAATATGACTAAAACATCACCTAATTGGCTCCTAACATATGTCAAGCCGCGTAAAATGAAGCTCAGAATGTTCGTCCCAAGAATATCCCATGAATATTAAATGCCATTTCCATTAACGGATCGAGCGTCGCAGTCATTAAGAAGATGTGTTTCTCTGCGATTCACAACTGTCAGCTCGCTTATTATAACTTGACCCTGAGGTTTCTAACAGCTATAGTTGGAATCAGAATTAAACTAATTGGCTTGAGTTGAGGTGTCGGTGCGATGAGTTTTCCTGCTCAGCACAATTATAGGGGTCGCGTCATCTCTGCTTAAATGCAATCAGCGGGTGCTGATATCTCAATATCACTATCACTACATAGTATAAAACAAAGTCGCTTTCTCTGTCCCTATGTCTCTATTTTCCTATGTATGCTTAAATCTTTAAAACTACGCAACGGATTTTGATGCGGTTTTTTTTAATAGATAAGAGGGACTCAAGGGGAAGGTTTATATGTATAATACATGCATCAGCATTGCACCCGTGCGAAGCCGGGGCGGGTCGCTAGTTATGAAATCATTTAGAACGTGTAAGTTTGCAACTTGACGATATGTGATAATCCACATCGAAAGGGACCTTATGGCGGCAGGCGCTTACGTTACACCTATTCACTATGATATTGGAATAGCGGCAATAAAGGCGTAAGCGCCTGCAGCCATAAGGTTCCTTTCGATGTGGATTATCACATATGTTGATTATAAGAGTTAAAATATTTTTATTTTAAAAATAAGTTTCTTTAAAAAAAAACATTTTTGGTACAAACTTTTATTGCCGACTGTACTTTTTTTCCACAGTTATCAACTAGAGACGGTTCTGATAAGCCCAGGCACGACGAGTGTATCTAGTTCAGGAGTTGCTCTAGCCACCTTCTTTCTCCAGCATCAGATCAGCTCGTTGGTACGATAATATTATACTTTCATCGAACTTACATACGTGTGCCACTTGCTCTATTTTCGATGGCTAAAATTTGACAGCTAACGTCATCACTAAGGCAAATTTACTGAATATGATGCAAGCTGTACATAAGTGCATATACTGTGCTTCAATAAATACTCCACATTTACTCCACATGCTGCAGAGAACACATTATTATATCCATATGCAATAAGCAGTCTTGATCCTTGCACTCACTAGCTCGGAAAAAATATCTCATTACTTATGATCTCGTTTTGCAGCACATTGAATGGAGGGATTCGTATTGTATGCAATTTCTTGTTAAGGAGACGTTTGCGCCTTTTCGTACAAATATTTTAATGGACTACATTATTTAATCTCAAAACATTTTCATGTTGTCAAGATTGTAATTTTGTCAATAAAAAACTGTTATTTTTTTTGCAATTTGGTTGTTTTTTTTGCTACTATATATAAATTTTACTTGTCAAACATCTAAGGACATGTGATCTGGGGAGGAGCACTGCTTATCCTAAAGCTCAGGTTATACCTATTTAGGAAGTAGAGTTTCTAGTTACTAAGACAAACTTTGTAAAGATGTTTTTGTGAATAAACTATTATCTATTATCTATTAAATTTCTGCTGAATTCTAAAAAAGTATTATCAATAACCTATATATGTGATAATCCATATTGAAAGGGACCTTATGGCGGCCGGCACTTATGCCTTTATTGCCGCTGTTCCAATGCAATAGGGAATACGTGCAACGTAAGCGCCTGCCGCCATAAGGTCCCTTTCGATGTGGATTATCACATATATATATATATATATATATATAATGGATTTTAAAACACTGCTGTGCGCTGACTGCGTGACATTGGCCACGTGAAGTCACGCGACTTAGATCCTGTTTTGAAATGACATAATACAGTAAAAAAATTAATACGAACTGAATTCAAACCTGTAAGTTCTTCAGCATGAGAAAATATACGTTTTGAGTCGGCGAAATATATCCACAACCCCAAGATAATAAACAAAATACAAAATAAACGATATTTTTACAATTTTTACATGAATGTTTCTTTTATGCTAGTATTAAATTGTCATGACCTTTTTACTTCTAAAAAAAATGTATACAAACTCATTTTCGCATATTGAAAATTTTGAGTGAATAAAAAGTTTTAAGCCATTCATTGTCGCGGACGCCCGTCTCTGTTGTAGTCTCTTGGCGTCTTTGGTGACCTTAACAGTGCCTTGGGCCCCGATAGGAGTCCAATTCCTATTGGGCGATTTAGCTTTTAAACAGAAGTCCTCAGGATGGCAAATTTGCCCGTCCAGTAATACAATGGGCCTCCCTTGGACGAGACCGGGAATATGTTGGAAAGAATCCTCGCTTCCCGGGTCAGGAGTATTTAGAAATTGCGGGCCCCAATGTCATTCCAATATCCTTACCTCAAGCGCATCGTGGAGCACTAAGTACCTCAGGCAGCGGGTATAGTAGTGCTCTGTGAAGAAAGGGGAGGGTAAATGAGGCCCATGGCTTGTGGTGTGCCCCAAGGGTCCGTGCCAGAGTTGGGCAAAAATTAACTTGAAAAAGATTAAAAACAAGCAATTTTTTTTTTTAATTTGATCTGAATAAGAATAATTCTTGCATTCTCTATTTAAAATAAAACGACCGTGAATAAATCATGGAACTTTTATTTTAAATAAAGAATAAAAAACTGAATAGTAATTTTACAAATGGCATTATTCTAAATAAGTTTTTATTTAATAAAAAGTTATTTGGAATAAAGTCAATATTGTAGTAAAACTGTTTTATTTTGTAAGTTGATTTTCAGCCATTTTTTTCAATGGTGTGATTGATTTGATATTTGGTAAGCGTAATACGTAGATTTTATGCCAATAGGTAAAACGTTTCGAGACCGTCCTAAACAATAAGTGCAATAACAAATTACTTAACAACAATAACAACACGATAAAGCCGTCGCGAATGAATTCTTAGAAAACACCTTTACCAGGCGGTGCTTCAAACGATATAGATATTTTTCCTACGTTATCTTTCCTATGTTATATTAGTAAATTTTAAATATCAGCATGATTTTTAAAACACCACGTCCTAACTTAAATGGGTCGTCATAACTTTAACAAAACATGTACTTATTTCGATTTCTTACAGTAGCCATTGAAGAGTTCTACTGTACATCTCCTGACTCCACCATGAGACCATCATGACCAAGTGTAATAAACATTACAAACGTATCAAAACAAAGCAATGCGCCCAAATACGAAAAGGCTATACAAGTAGCCATTGAAGAGTTCCGCTATCCACCTTCTGGTCTAGTTCCATCATTAGATCAGCTCAATTGTATCAAATTATTAGCTTGCATTTGTATCATTATCAAATTAACAACAACACGAGTAACTGAGCTATGCGACAGTGGTCTTGTATGACTTATTGTATTCATTTTGATAATACCGTTCTAAAGGCAGTGAATGACTAAATAAAATATGAATAATTGAATAATATAGACCAGGTAAATATTCAAATAAAATAAGTTCGGTTTTACGAACGTGAGTTACAATTAAAACGTTTTAATTGTTATTTGGGGTGAACTCATCGGCATATTAAATAATAAATATGTTTCGCGAAACTTTGAATTTAATAGACTTGTGTTGGCGCAACATAAATGCATAGTATGCATACCGAGATGGAACGGTAGGTACTATCGTGACGTAACGGCGACGTCACGACCCCGCTCCGATCACCTCAGACTGCACCGTACAGCCATAGCGGCAACACATTTTATTTTATTTTATATCCTATTTACTTTAACTACCTAAACGCATGTAAGCTTAATATCTACAATAAATAAGATTTTGTACTATCCTGTAGTTCCTTCATTGATGATCCTACGGTTCCTAGGTCAGAAGAGAGCTTATAAAGAGGAGTACACCTATCAACTTGTTTTGTAACTAAACAATGCAGGCGTAGTCCTCAAAACGTTTGTTATCAAAGTGACGTTTATCCTAAAAATGAAACTCCCATTAAACTTTCTTAAGCTGATAACACAATTCCGTATCAACTCTCATAGGATCTAATATTAAATAGGAATGCATGCTTGAACAAAAATCATATGCGCTTAACGTTTTCTTGCCCATTGATCCGAATAATTCGCTTCTGCGTAGTTCTGTATTGGTAATGGAAAATCTTGGGAATACATGAAAGTACGTTTATAGCTAAGTTATAAATAATTTTATACGGTAATATTGGTAATTTCTTCACCGTCTGAGTTGCGTGTTTACGTACTATAGTTTTAAGAATCAGTGTCGTTGCAAACCGACTCATACAAAATATTAAAAATTTCATATACATATTTTTATGAAGGTTTAGGAGTTCGGTTGAGCCACTTTTGGTAGAGACACTAAAACTTTCCCGTTGCGATCAATCCCATACATAATTGGTAATACCAATTGATGATTTTAGGATGGTGTTAGAGGCCTTACAAATTACAAAATGCTAAGAATTTAATTTATGAGAAAAATATTGATACTTCCAATAAACTGATTATGATACGATGCGTTTAATAAAGTTAGTAACAAAAACATGTTTTGGATTTATTGTATGATGTAGAATTTAAGCAGAGCAAATGAGTTTAAAGTGAACTTAGACTTTTTAGTTTAAGACCATATTTCTTAATGAAAATACAAAAATATACATTTTATAATCTGTCATACCAGGCCACAATAGTCCTGTATTACTAGATATTATTGGAATTAGGGAGCGGACTCCGGGCATCCTTCAGGATGCAACTGTACTAGGATAACGCTAGGAGGATTATGACTAGATATTACCAAAAAATAAAAGTGTCAATTCACATAGAAAATAGCTGAAATAGATAATCGCTTTTAAACCGCATTGGTTAACATCTAATGATTTACTGTATTATTGTGATATAAGATTGAAAGTGGCATACAATGGGTCACTGTCAAACACTGGAACGTTCATCTTATATAATTTAGCATAAAAATAATATCACAATTACATACGATGCAGAAGTTCCCACAAAAAGCAAACTATAGAGTAAAAAATAAAACAAACGCGAGGTACTTTTTAATATTTCGCATTATTGAAAAACCTTCCACCCGATAGTCATTCAGCTTCCAACAAAAATGCACATTTTCCAGTTATGATCTCACCTTTATAATTCCCATGTCCGCTTTGTCCCGTGTTCTTAAAGCCATGAAATTTTATAAGCGTTATTACGTAAGAGATCAGTAGCCATGGAAGCTTCATACCTTCGGGCCCGTTAAATGTTATCCATGGCTACTGTGGGTACTACGGAAAATTGCGATATATAATAATCACAGACTTACCAGACGCGACACGCAAATAATAATACCACAACCGAGCGAGACAGTCGTATACATTTTTGTAGAGCGACAGAGTGTTACATATATTGTTTGTTGTCCCTGTCACATTTTCACTTTTTTTGTCGAGCACAACTTATCTTACATGATAGTTGTGCCCAAATACGTCATTACCCGCCGAAGTTAAGGAAGTAATTTATGGTAAACCGGTAGTCATTTGAAACCAATTCTCAATTTATCTGCATAAGACCTTTTCCGTCACTCTTGTGGCTCACGTATAGGACCTCTTTAGAAATATTTATTCTCTAAGATAATAATAGAATTACAGAGAAGGCTGAATGTCCTTTGATGACAGAGAAGGTTGGATATACAGTAAACAATTTAAATCTATAATCCGTAGTTGTTATTGTTTCATTACGTACTTAATGCGATAAACAATAAAAACGACGGATTATAGATTTCATACAAAAGCGTTACCTACCCAACCAGCAAAATAGTCCCAGAATGCGCACTTTATAAGAGTGGTAGGCTTATAGCGCTCTAATATTTGTTTAGGAAAATGTCATCGCTCTTATATTAGTCTTAGACAAGCTCGTACGGTCTTAAGAACGCTCAGTCTTATTACCTAATCTCATATATGTATATAAGAGCATTTTATAATGCTATTATAAGCGTCTTGCTCTTATATTAGTCTTAGACAAGCTAGTACGGACTCAAGAACGCTCAGTCTTATTACCTAGTCTCATATATGTATATAAGGCATTGTACAATGCTATTATTAGCCTCTTGCTCTTATATTAGACTTAGACAAGCTAGTACGGACTCAAGAACGTTCAATCTTATTACCAAGTCTCATATATGTATACAAGAGCATTGTATAATGCTATTATTAGCCTCTTGCTCTTATATTAGTCTTAGACAAGTATACGGACTCAAGAACGCTCAGTCTTGTTACCTAGTCTCATATATGTATATAAGAGCATTGTATAATACTATTATAAGACTCTTCCTCTTATATTAGTCTTAGACAAGATAGTACGTATTCAAGAACGCTTAGTCTTATTACCTGGTCTCGTATATGTATATAAGAGCATTGTATAATGCTATTATAAGCCTCTTGCTCTTATATTAGCCTTAGACAAGATAGCACGGTCTCAAGAACGCTTAGTCTTATTACCTAGTCTTATATATCTATTTAAGAGCATTTCATAATGCTATTATAATTAAGACTCTTGTTCTTATATATAATATAATAACATTTACGAAGACTCGCACACTTGAGAAAACTTGTTCTTATAGCCCGATTCTCTAAGCTCATTTGATTTTATAATATATTTACTAGACGCTGTTTTAAGGATGTCAGGCTAATATCAGCATAGCACAAGACTGCACTGTTAGTACGTACTTTTCTGATCTTAAGTAAAGCTATAATGAGATCAATAACACTTTGTCTAGTAAAATATTAGAGTGACATTGGATCAACACACTTACAATACAAAATACAAGATCAATATAAAATGCTTTGATCTTAAATATATTTTGGGAACACAATTGTAAGAGCAAGATTTAGTTGGCTAAAGTGAGACTGTGATTTTAATATTAGTGAGGGTTCTGCAGGTTCTACTTATATACAAGAGATCGATATTGAGAGAAATCATCATTTATCAGATTAAGATAAGCACAATGGCGATTTATACTAAATAAGTAATAATATTATATTACATCCTTCAGGAGTCTTTACAAATTTTCATTGCAAAGACTATAAAATAGTCGGTTGCTTGTATTGATTATCCGAAGGGAATTATATCATACTAGTTAAATCGTTATGCCATTTATTTGTGGTCTCTCTTAATAAATGAAAAATATAATTGAATCCTTGCTTTTATTGAAAAAGGACACAATCAATTACATATTTAAGAATGTTCTTCCAAAATCAGTAATATATTATACTTGACGTATCGTTTTTTAAATGGTACAACGTTTGAAAGTTCATGTGTAACGAATTTGCCAATTTCGTTTCGGTCTCATTTATCTTAAGGGTTTGTGGTGTTTGTGTGGCAGATTCTGTCATATTGTTCTTCGGTTCAAATTTGTTGTTTTTTTCTTGTTCTTTATTTGATGTGTCTTTGTAGTCAAATCATTTTCTTCACGTCACACAGGGGGAGACCTAACACTTTGTACTTGCCACGGGCGGTAATGAAGAAAGTCTCAGATTGCATATTTATCACCCTTCCCTTCGACTCGGGCAACAAATGCCTGAGATTCAAGTAATTTACCATTAATAAATAGACTCAACGCCTTTCTTGGTGTATGAAATTGAAGACTTGATACCAAATGAAATTAAACCATTTTAATTTAATTCAAATATGTAGGAACATACATTTTATTATTCCCGACATTCGTGGTACGTACACGATTTCATTATCAGCATAAAGTAACAAACACTGCACTTACCAAACTTTAGAATTTAAATAAGGCTTAGGTCTTTAAAAAGTCTGTAGCCTTTTTTATGACTTAAACCTTATTAAAATCACTAGCTCTTCTAAACTAATTACATCAATCTAGCCCTAAAAATAACCTCGGAACTTTAAAGTTTGGAGTAAACGGCTCGATTCTTTTGGAACAATACTTCTGAAGAAGGTTTTATGTAGGTAAGCACGGAACCCAAATTAATTCAACATGGCCGTATAATTCGTACTCAGAATGCTAATATTAGTGTAAACGCTCTTACAATAGTCTAATAGTGCGCTGGGAAAATGCAGCTGTAGCAATGGCGATACTCCCAATACAAATAAAGAAATAAAATAACTAAAAGAGAACACGAAATACCAGGAATGATAAGGCGCATCAAGTTTGAAGCGAGAAACAGGGTCTACTTTACAGTAAATAATTTATTCCCAGGCGATTGCTTACCGTAAAACAAACACACCCGATGATAACAAACACTACGTCAATATATTTCAATATCAATAATTACTTCAAGTTTGTTACTTTTTTTCACATGATGCACTAGCTGTCACACTAACGACTCCAGAATATTGAAATACCGTGTGAATTTAAACAATATCAAAATAAGCTAGTTTAGACTTACAGGATTCTAACTTTGGACCTATATAATCCTATGTAGGCTTATAGGGTACTTACGTAAAAGCGATATTAGCCTAAGTCAGCTTAAATTAGTTTTGGGCAAGATTATTTTAAATACGAACAGCATTCAATAAGACTGATATTGGAACGATATTAGCATATTTACTCTTATAATTGGTGCCCAAATCCGGGCTTAGACGATGATATAGAATCAATATAAGAGCAAAAAAATTTAGTCTTGAGACTTTTATAAGCCTGATTTTTGCTAGTTGGGTAGTTGCTATACGAAGATTTTCAAAACAGCCATTCACAACATTTTTTTTGGACCTGACTGTGGCTTTATAGGCCGGGCCCAATAAAGTGTTAGGAGTGCGCGGTTGGAGAGTGGCCTGTGGAAAATCCAGGGAAAACGTTCGATACGTCCACGCGGCCGGTTTAAACACTGGAGTACTGTAAGAGTTTGCGCTCCAGTGTGATTGGTTAAGCGGCTTCAACCAAATCTGAGGTGAGGTGAGGTGTGAGTGAAATCGAGCTACTGGGAGTTGTGTCGCTGGTTCTCTAAACCTAGCCTAGCTGAGAAGAGTCCAGCAAGAAACTCAGCCAGGCCCGACCTGGGTTGGACTGGCAGATACATTTGTTGTTCTTCATACACTTGATAGTCGGACATTATGTGGCAAAATATCTCGGACCACCGAGGCCATTACCAGAAGTCGTCGGCAACACCAAGGCTTTCTGGTATAATGGTTTTGACGTGAGTAGCGCTAACAACCAATCACGCAAAATAGGTGCATATAACCTATGACGTAGAGTTGAGGATATCTCAGCCAGCGTAAACCTTAATCTATGTAATATGTATGGTCCTCATTTTTACTAAAGCGTTCCTAATCGGAATATTTCTCAAACGCGATTCTTCACTAAAGTATTTCATCACATCATTTCGTATTTACAGTCATCACTCGCATTTGTAATCTGTGCTGTAATCCTTCTAATATTATAAATGCAAAAGTTCAGATGTTTGGATGTTTGTTACTCAATCACGCAAAAACGCCTCAACGGATTATTATGAAATTTGGTACACAAAGAGTTTATATCCTGGAATAACATATATGATACTATTTATGTCAAAAATTGTACCTCGAAGGGATAAAATAGGGATTTGAAGTTTACGCGGACGAAGTCGCGGGTAAAAGTTAGTACCTGAGAAATAATAATAATTTTTATTCAGAAAAAAATCGTGATTCGATCATGCACATCACTAGACAGATTAAAAATCACTATACATGTACAAAACGTAAGTACGAAACAAAACTAAACCCATTCCGAAAATAAATAATAATAATAACTACTTCAATGCTTCAGAGCAAATGCACAGAAACCAAAATAATCCATTAGTAGCTGTAAATAATCTTTCTTTCTAAAATAATCCATTATTTATTCGGAATTCCGATAAATATGAAGGACTGTAATTAAATTCAGTCGCACAACACTATTTAAATTATGAAATGAAGGTATACGTTTTACTAACTAAAATTTTCGGAGCCTTCAGACCAAGTAATTACTAAAGTTTTCATTATGTTACGTACTTTTCGTGGGAGACTTTGTACAATGTGTATGTTACAGTTTGTACGTTATTTTATAATAGGGATGTTGACTCAAAATTTATTGGTATCTAAATTATATCCAAAAGAAAGAAGACATAAAACTATGCCAAATGGTGAAAATCCCATTAAAATATCTCAAAAAATAACGAAGCTACAACCGTTAGAATGTTGTTAATAAGAGTGAGAAAGCACTAATTTGTAGTGACGTCACTGACTTAAAGCGCCATAGTAAATGAAGATCGTTCCATACAGAGGTGCGTTTTGCGAAAAAGGGACAGAACATGCCCCCACTTAAAACTTTGATGACTTGTAATTATGTAATTATTTATTTTTTTGAGTTACTTTTTTCGCTATTTGGTTGAGAATTTGATCCTTTTTCGAGAAAATTTGAAGTAGTTGAGTTTCTTACTTAGTGTCAACATCCCTATTGGCTTATCCACTGTACACACACACACGCAGGAGAACGTATGAAGGAAACCATTGCGACGAAACCGGCCTTATCTAGGTCTATTTTTCCCTCTGTGGTGGGTCCGATGGAAGTCGCTTCCGTAAAACTAGTGCCTAAGCTAAATCTTGGGACTAGGTATCAAAGCGGACTCTGGGTTCCTTAGAGCACAATCGGAAAAACACTAGTAACATGATGACCCTCACTTTGGCCCCATAGGAGATATACAGGTTGGAAGAAACTTACGGGGCCCTGGAGGGAAACCACCTTAAAACCTTAAGTTAGCTCATTTTACCTAAAGGAAACATTTTTTTATTTTTAAAAACAAACAATTCACTTCGCTTGTCACACCCGGGAATCGAATTAGCTAAAAATTCTAAAAGTAACCACGCATTATTTTATTCCGCTAGTCAATATAGTCATTGTAAAAGATAAAATTTCTCCAAGAAATAAAACCGGATTTTTAGTGCACAATTTTTTAGAAAATCGTAGAAAATTTAGAAAATATTTGATTACAGATTTGTGCCTATTTAAAACTAAAAGAATGTTTCCTTTAAGTAAAATAATCTAACTTAAGGATTTTAGATAGTTCCCTCCAGGGCCGATATTTTTTTCCAACCTGTATAAGGACTTGCTTCAGGAAAGACGATAAGTTTTTTATTACGAGTGTGTATGTGTTTTAACGCTAGGTAGTAATTTGTTTCATAAATAATTATATCCTGATAATATTATAAACGTGATGTATGGGGATGGATGTAACTACATTCCACTTAATCTCAAAAACGGCTAGACGGATTTGGCAAAATTTTCAAAGATTCAAAGAAGCAAAAACACACACACACACACACACACACACACACGCGCGCGCGCTCAACTGAAACTGAAACAACTCAACTGAAAGATATATAAGGTTATCTGGAAGAAATCGATCTTTAGCGATAAGACCGCCTGTTGTTTGCCTCTACTCATTGTGTTTTTGTACTGCACTGTCCTTTAATTGAGGTGTGCTATAAAGAGTATTTGTATTGTATGAATAATAAAAAAAAACAAAAAATATATATTAAAATAATGGTATATTAAAATTGTCGACTGAGATTAGTTTGTTCCTACTTACAGTTTTTACTTTGCTTTAGTTAACATTAACATAATTGTAGTTAACACCATGTAAAATAATGAACCTCCAGGTCTATTGTTTATTCTTGTGTAGGTAGCTTTCTTACCTTCCTTGTGTGGTACTGACAATTTGGTTATTTTATGTAACTGTTTGTGTTCTAAATAAATGAAAAAAAAGAATAGCTCTCCCCGCGGCCTACTGCAAAAGATGTTGGCATCATTTTCCCGCTGTATAGCAACGCTGACGCATTGTGCGAGGAAGCTGCCAGCCCTTTGGTCACCAGTGGCGTCCACTAAGCTTTTAGCGACACATATTATATCCGTAAAAGAATGACAATAAAATAATTGTCGGTAACTCCCCATATCTATAAGGCTAAATAACAAGTGATGATTCAATCAACTGCTAAAATAAAAAGATAAAGCAATAAATTATCTGTTAATCTATGCATATATAAACTTGGATGCACTGAAGTACGTGATTCGCTAGTTATCGAAGCAACAGTAACATGTGGCGTCTTAACTTGGTGTTCGTTGCAGCGGCATTGTGCCTCAGTATGTATATTGTTTATTGACCGACGGAAACGAAGGTCTCTGCTTCAGCTTCGACAAAAATGCTTTCGTATGTCTAAATTCCGGATTTCCGGATTTCCGTTTGTTCTCGTTTACAGGTCGCAATTCTCAACCGATTCTCGTGAAATTTTGTGAGCAGGTCCGGTAATTATATAGATTTTTTCTGTCGAGTCAGTTTTTGGATATTTTCAAAAATAATTTTTATTTCAAATATTTTGTAAGTTTCTGCGTCCAAATTTCGGTTTGTTCTCCTCTACAGGTCGCGTTTTTCAACCGCTTCTCGTGAAATTTTGTTAGCAGGTTCAATATTCATAATTGATCTTTTTTTATAATGTCAGACTTTGGAAATGATAAAAAACTCACTCACGAGGTCTACAGCTCACAGAGCCACTAGTAATTAATATGACCAACTAGATAACTTAATTTAATTATATATTATTTAATGAATACTAACTAGCTATATGCTACTGTCTAGCTATATGTCTAATAGTTGTCACCTGCTGTTTTAAAATTTGAAAGTGTCAAATATTGCGTCAGTGTCATGTACTAGGACATTGAACTTCAAAGATCCAGAATAAGTCATACTCGGCCTTATAATAGTAGATTGCATTATTATTATTAGGGAGCAAAATACAATATGTCATCGAGGGCTAGCGTGTTGAATCCCAAACGAATCAAAGGATTCCAGGATATAATCCCGAGCGTAGCGAGCAAAAACGTGTTTTGCTCCCTCTAAACGGGCTAGAAAAGTCTTTTTTTTCGAATAGGAGAAGTGAAAAAAGTAGTTACCGGCTAGGTTACTATAATTAAGTAAGTAATATGGTACTACGGCCACGACTCTCACAATTATTTTCGCCGTTCAAAAATGTCACTTCGAATATTTACGCAATTTCCTTTGTGTTTGTGAACGTAACGGACGCTGTAGTCTTATTTCTTGCATTGAGATACTGTATTTAGCATCCTTGTTAGAGTTTTGGTCTGCACAACCACTGCACTTAAATAAGGCTCCCTTTTTTCCGTTTCTTAATGGATTAAGTAATTAATCATAATTAGGTATACTAGAGGATAATCCGTGGATAGGTTTGCTAAATACCTTTCAGAATATCTAACTTTAAACTTAGTTTTCGAGATATTGCAAGCGCAAATATATCAGTTTCCTAGAGTAATCTCCAGAACTCATCCGACTGCAAAAATTCTGTAACAGATGTACCTACAGAGAGGAACTTTGAATTGGGTTATACTTTATTCGTCATCATAGCTTGGGTTTGTTGTGATACAGTGAGCAAACGTTTGCGTATTCGTCACTGTGCCGTGAAATCACCAAATGGTCACAACGGAAGATCAGCGCTGGTCCTGCCAGCATAACGCTGAGTTGTGACCATTTCGTGGCAATATGTTATTCTGTTCTGTCATCTTTGTAAATGTCTTGTGTTTGTTGCGAATAAATGTTTCTTTCTTTCTTTCAATTAAAGGGGTCAGTTTGTAAGGAAATTCTAAACAAAGTTTACCCATTTTATTTGCTATTTACAACATTATAATATGTTTTATGTCACACCTGGCCATAAAGTGGCAATTGGCCAAAAGGGGGCGACATAAAATTTTGTACTTACCTCGGGCGGTAATTAAGAAAGCCTCAGATCGCATAATTATCGCCCTTGCCTTCGGCTCGGGCGTCAAATACCTGCGATCTGAGACATTCTTTGTTTTACCGCCCTTGGTAAGTAATGTACTATTATATTACAGTTTCAACATGTCAGAGCGCTTCAGTAGCCGAAACAGCAGTAGACCCCAAAATCCGTCTTGGAAACACTGTTAGATACTTCCGAACATCATGGTGAGTGTAAATAACCTGATTATGTAATTTTAATAGATTGTATATTTAAAAAATAATGTGTTTAAATTGTAATATTTTTATTTTTTATTGAAATGTGTGAGATTTAATTGTTACATAATTAATTATGATAAAGACACAAATATATATATAGACTTAAGACATACCCTCAGCCTAAACAAGTAATGTTAAAATATGTTTAGGTAAGAGGTTATTATTATTATCATTGTTAAGATATTCTTAATATCTTTTACTTTTAACAACCGGTAAAGCCAAAATCTTGTTAGGAATCAACGAAAGATGCAATAAATTGTTAATGGATCCTATTTTCAGATCAAATTTGTGGACAGACTTTGGATATCTTTATTACTAGGTTCTATATATGTATATTTAAAAACCGGCCAAGTGCGTGTCGGGCCATGCACAGTGTAGGGTTCCGTAGTTGCCCGTCCATCACGTCACCGGTCATATGCGGAATTACGGACCCGTAAAAGGGTTTTTTGCCCCGTGTGGTTGCCGGGTAAGAATTGCGCCACCCCATCTCTTCCCGTGGGATTCGTAGGAGGCGAATAATGGAAAATCGGAGGGTGGGCAGCAGCATCCTTCGATCATTACCACCATCAAACTGCGGTCGCCAACCCGCTTGCCAAGCGTGGCGACTATGGCAAATCCCCCCCAAATTGGGGGAGGCCTATGTTCAGCAGCGGACGTCTTTCGGCTGAAATGATGATGATAATGATGATGAAAAGGGTTTTTACTGATCTTAGTACTGATGATGTACTTTTTGAGATGTTGTGTTGTATACATATTTTTGCCCTTTACGGTAATGTCTACTTAGCTGTGATAGTTTTACTTTTAAATTCATTGTACTTATATACTACTACCATTTTTTTTTCACATGCCTAGTGGCCAAAAATTATCACTTCAAAGCTTGATATCACGCCAACCGATGAATCCAAAAACGCTTTTAGAAACCTTATAATATTTTTGAAAAGAGCTATCCAACGATACCCCACACGATGGGGTTTGGAAGAAAAAAATTTATTCTACCGCTTTGTCGGCGTCATTAATATGTATACTCATGCTAAATAACAGCTTTCTAGTACTAACGGTTACTAAGAAAAGCGGGGGACGGACGGACGGAAATGGCGAAACTGTAAGGGTTCCTTGTTTACTACGGAACCCTAAAAATGAAACGAAACACGCAATTTAATCTTCGGAACTTTGTGATACTTATTAATGTGTTTAATCATTAACCAGGGAACAACTAATAAGTGGCGAAGATCTGGTCCAAATAGACAACTCCGCAACTGGTGTTGCTGGAATTGTGAGTGCCACCACAAATGTGGCCGTTGTTGTACACGGACGACAGAGCAGTGTTGAGAGCGATTTCGCAAACACTCTTAAGTTTTGTAAGTATATAATAGTATATTACTACAGAGGCCGGCAAGGAAGGGGTTGCCGGTTACATATAGACGGCCGAGCGTAGCGAGGCTGGATAGTTACGAGGTTGGCAACCCTTTTCACGCCGAGGTATGTATAGTGCTTTTCTCGAACATGCAATGAAACAAATAAAAACAAACTCCTAAAAATCAAATTTTAATTTCTAAAGAAACTAAAAGTACCTAAATAAGATATTAAATATAACTTCTTCATCGCTATTGCCATCGGCTTCGGAACTCATATTTAAATTGGTAACAAATTCAACAAAAATCCAATTACAAAATGATTTAAAAAATACCTTCACGGTTTGAGTAGAAATTTTTACCGGCTAATGTTTAGATAAAATATTTTAAATGTGTATTTTTTTAGTTAAAATTGCAATGAATATTATTGGACTGTGTTAATAATGTGTTATTTATTATGTTCATGTCGATTTTATATAATTAAAACAGCAAAATATAGCAAACATCGTTTATTTTATTTATTTAAGCCGTGGTCTCCCGGCGGAAAAAAATAAACAATAACATTCGTTTGTAATGAGCCCGGGGATCCCCGGTACCGGTAGACGATGGGTAGTCGTAGTGGCAGTATGTCGTGGCGAATGCTTATGGCTGAACGTCGTGATACTGTGTCACAAATAAATATGCAATGGAAATTAAAAAAAGCATCTTGCAGGCCTGGGCCTCCAACTTTGTATGAAATTCCTTTAAAGGCCTCTCGTCTAGCCACACCCGACACGTGACACTTCGCAGCCTATTATAAGGAACATAACCTCAATATTTCATTGCATGTTTCAGAAAATATATACCATCTATCAATCTTCTTTTTTATTGCGAATGGGTTTGCTCTTGGCCAGCATCTAACCCAAGAGTAAAGACGAGGCCAAAGATGGAACGAGCTCACACCCAGAAGACTTAGATATTGACTTTTTTCCAAATTTGGAATTGCCGTTCGACATCCTTTTCCTAATTTCACTTCCTTGACAATTTACTTGACAATCAAAATTTTTCCAGTGACTTCGTTAGCATGAAAATCAGTTTCCGAGCGATGGTTTCTAAAAATAGTGAAATTTATCGATATATTTTAGAAACAAAACTTTAATTCATTATACACATAAACCTTTCTCATGAAACATGCCTCAATTGGGGGGTACAGTGTGAATATTCATTTCCGTAGTTCTTTAGTTTATCGCGTACAGACATATCCTAATATCCTAATTCTAATAATATTATAAGTTTACGCGGATGCATGAACATTCCTCTTAATCTCAAAAACGGCTGGATGGATTTAGCTGTTTGGAATGGAGGTAGCTTATACCCTGGATTAACACATAGGCTACCTATTATCCATCGCAGGGCGTTGCTAGTTCTTTTATAATATTTAGAGATGATCAATCTTTTTCATGGTATATCTACCTTTTTTGCAGCACTGGCCGCAGCGGACAAAAATATGGTCATCATTCTAGTGGACTGGTCATACATGTCAATTGCACCCTACGAACAACTCGTACCGTTAGTACCTTTCATTGCTGCGGAACTGAGAGCTTTTATAGTACTGTTGAATGGTGCTAACCTGGAACGGAACAACCTTCATTTCATCGGCTTCGATCTGGGAGCTCACATAGTTGGCATCGCTAGTCGGAACAGTAATACTCGTGCTAGGAAAATCACAGGTATTCACGGTTGAAATTTCAGATAGCTCTTATTGTGATATAAAAAAAATACGTTCATCTTTATTGGCTAAATCTGGAATTAAGTGAACCTAAAATATCGAGTTCTTACATCCGGATACGCATAGGCGTAATATATCTCAATACCCAAATTATATTTGAAACAAGCATAACCAATAGAAACTGCATTGTTTTCCAATTTTAAAATTAGCAAATTATCACCAATTCTTTACTCAACGTCACTCTGATCAGGCATGCGTGTAGGTTAATGCAGAGCATCGGGTTAATTCACCATCGATCCAGCAGATATCAATGCTTGTATCACTTTTGAATCGTTACTGTCGCGAGCTGTAGTTGCGGTGTGTGACGAATAAAAGTACCGACTACCCCGAAAACAGGACTATATTATTAATCAAAAAGTCGCATTCGGAAACCCTTAGAACGTTTTTACATTTCAGCTTTAAGCCCTGCCGGTCAGAGTTGGAGCGCTTCCTCGGGCCTCAGAGGAACTGACGCAGATTACGTCGAAGTCATTCACACGGACGCAGTTGGTATCAGAGCCTACGGTCTTACTGAAGCCATCGGGGGCTCAGCCTTGGATATTTACCCAAATGGAGGGACCAGGCAGCCTGGTTGCGTGCTCACTGACAACGACTGCCATCACCGGAGAGCGTACGAGTTGTTCGCAGCTACCGTGGACACTGGTGGTCACTTAATAGCTCTGCGTTGTAATTCCATAACGCAAGCTTACAACAATCAGTGTACTAACACCCCTGCTGTGTTCGTGGGTACCTTGTCACTGATCAAGTTACAGTAAGTTGACCATTAATCAACATCTCGTAGATTAAGATTTCAAACATGTAAATTTTTCGTACAGAAAAGTTTGTAGATGCCTGAACGGTGTTCTTTCGGTTAGGTCCGTAAACCATTTGGTATTCTTGCTCAATGATTCTTCAACGTGATTTAGATGTTTTTTACAGTTTTGTTACACAGTTAAAGAATAAATACGAGTAGGTACAAAATACAGATCGTGGAAGTAGATTTACTTTATAGTCTTGAATTTACAATTTAACTTGTCTGAATACATAATTAGAGTAGATAGCAGTTCAATTATAAGAATTATGTGTATTTACATACAATCAACCTTATTCTCCGGACATAACGTCCAAAACTTATGTATACGTACGAGTATAAGTTTTTACAGGTACCATTACTAACTATCCATTATCTATAATATTGTACTTAAATCACGAATTCACAGTAACATTTCTCTTTTTTTTTCTAGGACGGGAATTTACCGAGTCAATACTGGCAGCATTTACCCCTACTAGTGCTTGAGAAGTATCTATTTTGTATAATACGTACATAACATGCGCATGTATTCAAAATTCCAAGGAAATAAATATATAATATAAAAAAAAAACTATTGTATTTTCAATAATATAATTACATTTCCTATTCACCTTTAATTTTCCTACCACTTCCTCCTGGATTTATATGAACCGTACAATTAACTAAAGCAACTTCCTGATTTGTCGGTACGGAGGCGGTACGATATAAGAAAGCACAGTTGTTAGTTGCAACTGTCAGAGGAGTAAAGCGTGCCACACACTGCAGCGGCTTGCGGTGGCGGCCGCGGTAGCGGCCTGTTGTACACTATGACAATCCTAACATTCATTCAGACACACGCGGCCTTGATTTTCATAGTCACAGCAGGCCGTCACCTCAGGCCGCTGCAGTCTTAATTAAGTACAGCGTCGTTAATGCGTGCCTGCATTTCGACTTGTCGGCGCGGAGGCGGTACAATATGGAATTTTAGCTGTCAACTCAGTACCGCTTGTTACTGCGCGCCTATATTTATAAGAGTGCTTCCCGACTTGCGAAAAAATTGCCTGAAATGTAATAGTGTAATAAAAACAAATTAATCCAGATAGTCTAATGATTAATCTAAACAGGTTTCTTTGTCCCTTCATTGCATACCGTTACGTTTTACTAAATGATAAATCGAGGGCCAAAAAAACTCGTTTTAAAGAGCAAAGGCCCAAACTTTGTAAAAAAAAAATCTAGGGGTAGTTTTATTAAGTTTTATAATATTATGTACATGAGTTGATTATTTCCACAACTAAACACCTATGCCTATAAAATAGTCGTAATGCCTCCAATTTGAATTGAAGTACTCAACGAGAAGTAAAAAGTAACATGATTTTGGGATAAAGTACCGCGACCCCGATGTTACGGTAGTATTTTTGGAATCAGTTTATCGATAGGTTTATGAATATAATGTCTATTATAATTATGTTTTACGCAAAAAATATGACGTTATAACTGGGAAGAGTCTAAAATACTCCTAATTAAATATTTCTGAATAAAAAATCTCCATACGCGAGCTTTCCCACAGGACTGCAGCTGAAGTTAGGCCAGGGACTAAATAGTATTTTAGACATCTGAAATAATATTACGGGGTTCCCCGATCTTTGCCTCCAGTTTGACTTCTTTTCATACAAACGCGTGAACCACCCTAACAACAAAAACAGTATAATATTAACACGACATTCACCGAATTAATCACGAAGTAATAATCCATACTAATATTATAAATGCGAACGTGTGTTTGTCTGTAACCCCTTCACGCTTAAACCGATTTCGATGAAATTTGGTATGGAGATAGTTTGAGTCCCGTGAGAGGACATAGGATACTTTTTAACCCGAAAATCATCCCTTAAGGAGGTGGAAGTTTGTATGGAAGAGCGATGATAAAGTGAGCAATTGATTTACAAAATATCAATTAAAGTCTATTGCGATGAACGAGTTGTACGAAGACGAAGTCGCGGGAAAATGATAGTAATAAATTGTCTTTAATCAGGTATATTTATATGCAACCATCAAGTTACAGTAAGTATTAGCAACTAAATATTTTAATATTAGAAATTAAAAAGCTAACGTTTAAATATAATATACCCCAGGCGAATAAAATGAAAGAGACAAATTAAATAGCTAATTTCTTAGTTGAATAACACCAATGAGAGCTCAGATAAAGCTCCGCCCAGTCGGGCCATCATCATCACAACCCGGCTAGCTCTAAGATAGAACGAGAAAATCATGCTGGACTCTCTGGATGCCCCTAATGGTTTCTTGTAATTAATCTATTTTAATTTTCTGTACGCAAACATATGCAAATATGAATCCGCCTACATGTTTTAATGACGTAATATTTTACGCCCTGCCTTAGACGGAGAAAGAAGACAGAAGTATATAAATAACTAGCGACCCGCCTCGGCTTCGCACGGGTACAATTCTGATGCATGTATTATACATATAAACCTTCCTCTTCAATAACTCTATCTATTAAAAAAAACCGCATTAACATCCGTTGCGTAGTTTTAAAGATTTAAGCATACATAGGGATATAGGGATATAGGAACAGAGAAAGCGACTTTGTTTTATACTTATGTAGTGATGATACAAGGGATTTCACCATGTCAACGTACTCTAAGTAGGAGACTAAACATTTTGTACTTGTAGTATGTTATTTCATAGCTGGTTTTTCTCTTGTAAAGAACAAGCGAAAGTTTAATACAAATCCTTCAAATTTCCTTAATAATTTACATTGAAACTTAATACTCAATTGCATGAGTCTATAAAAGATACCTATTTTAAGTATATCGCATATTGTGTGGGCATGGTCGTAGTAGGAATGAATCACTTTTTACAGAATGTGTATGACATCACCTCTGATATAGTACTTTTAGCTCATGAGCGCGAGTTAGCCATACCTAGTTGTAGCTGTGACACATACGAACACATAGACGATGTGAACTCATAGCTCCTACGCTGACGCACACATAGACAATGTGTATTTTTATCTCAACACACAACCATTTTTCACCCGTGTTCGTGAGATAAAGGTACTGTACTGTCATATTCTTAAATTATCACTAGTGGTTCTGTGAGCTATAGATATCGCGAGAGATCTTTTTTTCAATTTTTAAGCTCCAAGGCTTATGAAAGTAAAACTGAATCAGGAACACAGGAATACAGTCTTTATTGGTAAAAAATAAAGTATATTTTACAAGTCATGTCGTTACTCATAATGGTAATTATATTTAATTAATTGTAGGTAATTAACTACGTTTTCAATATTTCTTTTCTAGCTATTTTTCTTAGCACACAAAAACTCGTCGATCGAATAGTATGCCTGATTTATCAGCAATAATTTAAGTTTGCTTTTAAATATTGTGACGCTGTCTGAGTCTTTTATGTCAGTTGGGACTGCATTCATACAAAGACAAAAATCATACAAATTATCGAACCTGTTAACAAAATTTCACTGCTGCTCACAGAACAGCTGGACATCGGGACATGCGAGCTGAAATAGAGATTCTTCGCTGGCTCGACCAATTACTTTTGCCATACTGACGATAATAAGCTGTAAGTCAAACACTGGTAATGCATACAATACCCCATTGTTTTTGTCTATTGCTATGAATTTAAGATTGCCACGATTGAAAGAGGTGCCAAAAACGTAATTGGGCGATAGTAGGCCTTGGAACGTTTACAATAACAGTCATTTTGAGGTCCCATTAAACCTCATTACATTACATTCGCAGAGTACCTCTTTTTTAAACCTGAAACAAAATATGCACGTAAGGTAAACCTCCCAATAATGACCCTTATTATTCATAAAATCCTGACTCTCTTAATTGATCGAGTGAAACGAAGGTCTCTGCTTCAGCTTCGACAAAAATGATTTCGTATATCCAGATTCCGGATTTCTTTTCTCGTCTACAGGTCGCAATTCTCAACCGATTCTCGTGAAATTTCGTGTGCAGGTTCGATAGTTATATATAAATTTGTCGAGACGGTTTTTGGAAATTTCCAAAAACTATTTTTTTATCAATGATTTTGTAAGTTTCTGCGGGCGAATTTCGGTTTGTTCACCTATACAGGTCGCATTTAATTTTCTCAACCGATTCTCGTGAAATTATGTGAGCAGGTTGGATAAATATACAGTTTTTTTTTGTCGAATAAGTTTTTGGAAATTTAAAGAAAAATATTTGTTCAATGGTTTGTTCCCCTCTACAGGTCGCATTACGCAAACGATTCTCGTGAAACTTTGTGAGCAGGTCCTGTAATTATATACATTTTTCTTTGTCGAGTCAGTTTTTGCAATTATCCAAAAACAATTTTTATTTCAAATATTTTGTAAGTTTCTGTGTCCTAATTTTGGTTTGTTGTCCTCTACAGGTCGCATTTTTCAACCGCTTCTCATGAAATTTTGTTAGCAGGTTCGATATTCATAATTGATCTTTTTTATGTCAGATTTTGGAAATGATAAAAAAATTCACTCACGAGGTCTACAGCTCACAGAGCCATTAGTATTAAAAGTGCCAAGAAATGCGCCATTGACAAGCGCTGTAACAGTCCTTTTATTTCAAAGCCACAAAATAGGTTCTGAGGCGCTTAACCTTCAGAAAGAGAGAGAGAAGAGGCATTTTATGCATAACAATGTGTGTTTTATAGTTTTCTTGTGAAAAAAAAATCCTTTACAATCTTTTAAACATAGTTCACCCACTTTAGCGCGGTCGTTGTTCCTATCCTCAAAGGCAAATAGCAATCTCTTCGCAAATGTATCTGTTTCGATTTGCCGCTTCGGGTAAAGCCGATGGGATTCGCTGCATTGTCTGTACCTATCCATTATTTTCTTAACTTGTAAGTACTTGTTATGCCTTCAGTGTGCCTTCCATACGTTTATTTACGTTTTAACTAACAATAGTTTTAACAGAAATAAAAACACATTTTTTGCATGACACACATATAACACGTATACGTAATAACAAATAGTGGTTGTCTGTAAAGTCGGTTTACGGACTATAATTTTACGTGATAACGTCATAAGAAAACATTGATGAAAAATTGCATTTTCCAGGTGCTTACGCGTCCCTTTGAGGAGAGAAACCGATTTGACCGTCAACTGTTTAGGTATAACTTGAAATAATTCAGTTAAGGCAATTCGTTCAAAAAGCTAATTTACCGTTCGAACAATAAGGTTCAAAATTTAAAAACATTTTTATAGAAATTCGCTTAACAAGTCTCAGGTTAGTCACACATACGTCACACTTTTTCGTGTTCATCAATTTTATAAGACGTTATCACGTCAATAGGAATAAACAAAAACAACAACAAAATATGTCGTGAAGAGGCCCAACTCAGCATGTTCTAACAGTTATAGCAGTTTTATCAAAAAATATGCACAGCGTAATTTTATTGTAATTTTCTCGACCAATCAGTACTTACAATGAAACACACTCACCATTTAGGTACCTCTTTGAAACTTCGTAGAGACAATCAAATGTAAGTGACATGAGTTTTTACTTGTTAGGTCGATAAATATATTTAAATCTGCTTTAAAAATGCTGACTTTTATACTGCATGACATAACGTATTATTATAAATGCTACGCCCTGCCAAGGCCCATGTGAGAGTATTTTGTTCTTATAAGATCTGTAAAATACCACGACTGCAACTCAAGATTATGATTCGTATCAAATAAAATATTAAATACATCAAATTATGCTCATGAGGGTTAATTTCCAGCTACTAAAGTAATTGACCGAGTGAAACGGAGGTCTCCCATCATTTCAGCGTCAGATAGTGTATTATTATAACTTTAGACCGCCTGTTTAGTCTTATATCTACCTAGTTCTTTATATAAATATTATCTGTAATATTCTCTCTATGTTGATTGTTGGTGCAATAAAGAATATTTATTATTCTTATAACTTTTACCTATTTAAGTGAGTTATAATTCTCTCAGTTGAAACTAATAATGATATGAAGGAGATAAAAAACGAAAGTAACACCTAAAGTGGTACTAGAGCTTTAACAAGATGTTAAACAGAAAAAAAAACAAAAAAATCTTATATATTATGTTAAACAGGTTTTAGAGTTAGAACAGCGTTATTTTTTTTTTAACCTCGCCGCGCCGCGCCCAATAAAGCGATAGGAGTGCGCGGTTGGAGAGTAGCCTGGGGAAAATCCAGGAGAAAACCTATGACATGACCACGCGTGTGGTTTGAAATACTGGAATACTCAAAGAGTTTGCGCTCCAGTGAGATTAGTTTAGCGGTTTCAACCGAATATGAGGTGTGAGGGGAATAGATTTACTGGGAGTTTTGTCGCTGGTTCACTAAACCTAGCCTAGGTGAGAAGAGTCCAGCAAGAAACTCAGTTAGGCCCGACCTGGGTCGAACTGACTCTACCCGGTGTACGGCGGTACCGGGTCGAATAGGGACTATATGGATCAGTGTTGTCGCGATTGCGCGGTGGACGTCCCCGCCGGTGGGAATGCCTACGTGTACGCGTCTTGTCTGAGTTGGACGCGTAAGCGCAGCGTTCCATCTTTCGATGGAAGCTGCGATTACGTCGTCCGGGTAGAACAGTGTTCGCCAAAGCAAGTATACTTTAAAGGCTATGCTGCCTACATACAGTTTTTACTTTGCTTTAGTTAACATTAACATAATTGTAGTTAACACTATGTAAAATAATGAACCTCCAGGTCTATTGTTTATTCTTGTGTAGGTACCTTCCATGTACTGACAATTTGGTTATTTTATGTAACTGTTTGTGTTCTAAATAAATGAAAAAAAAGAATAGCTCTCCCTGCGGCCTAGTGCAAAAGATGTTGGCATCATTTTCCCGCTGTATAGCAACGCTGATGCATTGTGCGAGGAAGTTGCCAGCCCTTTGGTCACCAGTGGCGTCCACTAAGCTTTTAGCGACACATATTATATCCGTAAAATATTGACAATAAAATAATTGTCGGTAACTCCCCATATCTATAAGGATAAGTAGCAATTGATGATTCAATCAACTGCTAAAAAGATAAAGCAATAAATTATCTGTTAATCTATGCATATATAAACTTGGATGCGCAGAAGTACATTATTCGTTAGTTATCGAAGCAACAGTAACATGTGGCGTCTTAACTTGGTGTTCGTTGCAGCGGCTTTGTGCCTGAGTATGTATATTGTTTATTGACCGAGTGAAACGAAGGTCTCTGCTTCAGCTTCGACAAAAATGCTTTCGTATGTCCAGATTCCGGATTTCCGGATTTCCGTTTGTTCTCGTTTACAGGTCGCAATTCTCAACCGATTCTCGTGAAATTTTGTGAGCAGGTCCGGTAATTATATAGATTTTTTCTGTCGAGTCAGTTTTTGGATATTTTCAAAAATAATTTTTATTTCAAAGATTTTGTAAGTTTCTGCGTCCAAATTTCGGTTTGTTCTCCTCTACAGGTCGCATTTTTCAACCGCTTTTCGTGAAATTTTGTTAGCAGGTTCGATATTCATAATTGATCTTTTTCATAATCAGACTTTGGAAATGATAAAAAAACTCACTCACGAGGTCTACAGCTCACAGAGCCAACCATAAAGTGGCAATTGGCCAAAAGGGGGCGACATAAAATTTTGTACTTACCTCGGGCGGTAATTAAGAAAGCCTCAGATCGCGTAATTATCGCCCTTGCCTTCGGCTCGGGCGTCAAATACCTGCGATCTGAGACATTCTTTGTTTTACCGCCCTTGGTAAGTAATGTACTATTATATTACAGTTTCAACATGTCAGAGCGCTTCAGTAGCCGAAACTGCAGTAGACCCCAAAATCCGTCTTGGAAACACTGTTAGATACTTCCGAACATCATGGTGAGTGTAAATAACCTGATTATGTAATTTTAATAGATTGTATATTTAAAAAATAATGTGTTTAATTTGTAATATTTTTAATTTTTATTGAAATGTGTGAGATTTAATTGTTACATAATTAATTATGATAAAGACACAAATACATATGTGGACTTAAGACATACCCTAAGCCTAAACAAGTAAAGTTAAAATATGTGTAGGTAAGAGGTTATTATTATTATCATTGTTAAGATATTCTTAATATCTTTTACTTTTAACAACCGGTAAAGCCAAAATCTTGTTAGGAATCAACGAAAGATGCAATAAATTGTTAATGGATCCTATTTTTAGATCAAATTCGTGGACAGACTTTAGATATCTTTATTACTAGGTTTTATATATGTATACTTAAAAACCGGCCAAGTGCGTGTCGGGCCACGCACAGTGTAGGGTTCCGTAGTTGCCCGTCCATCACGTCACCGGTCATATGCGGCATTACGGACCCGTAAAAGGGTTTTTGCTGATCTTAGTACTGATGATGTACTTTTTTTGAGATGTTGTGTTGTATACATATTTTTGCCCTTTACGGTAGTGTCTACTTAGCTGTGATAGTTTTACTTACAAATTCATTGTATATACTACTACCATGATTTTTTTCACATGCCTAGTAGCAAAAATTAT
The DNA here is from genome assembly GCA_963556455.1 of Epiblema foenella. Lineage (NCBI taxonomy): Eukaryota > Metazoa > Arthropoda > Insecta > Lepidoptera > Tortricidae > Epiblema > Epiblema foenella. The sequence goes on along the minus strand of OY747099.1, from coordinate 22,603,378 downwards.
CACTTCAAAGCTTAATATCACGCCAACCGATTGATTTGAATCAAAAAATGATTTTACAAACCTTATAATATTTTTGAAAGAGCTATCCAACGATGGGGTTTGGTAGAAAAAAAATTGCACCACCACTTTACATTGTATGGAGGTACCCTAAACATACATTTTTTTATGATTTTATTCTACCGCTTTGTCGGCGTCATTGATGTGTATACTCATACCAAATTACAGCTTTCTAGTACTAACGGTTACTGAGAAAAGCGGGGGACGGACGGACGGACATGGCGAAACTATAAGGGTTCCTTGTTTACTACGGAACCTTAAAAATGAAACGAAACGCGCACTCCGGAACTTTATGATACTTATTAATGTGTTTAATCATTAACCAGGGAACAACTAATAAGTGGCGAAGATCTGGTCCAAATAGACAACTCCGCAACTGGTGTTGCTGGAATTGTGAGTGCCACCACAAATGTGGCCGTTGTTGTACACGGACGGCAGAGCAGTGTTGAGAGCGATTTCGCAAACACTCTTAAGTTTTGTAAGTATATAATAGTATATTACTACAGAGGCCGGGAAGGAAGGGGTTGCCGGTTACATATAGACGGCCGAGCGCAGCGAGGCTGGATAGTTACGAGGTTGGCAACCCTTTTCACGCCGAGGTATGTATAGTGCTTTTCTCGAACATGCAATGAAACAAATAAAAACAAACTCCAAAAAATCAAATTTTAATTTCTAAAGAAAAAAAAGTACCTAAATAAGATATTAAATATAACTTCTTCATAGCTATTGCCATCGGCGTCGGAACTCATATTTAAATTGGTAACAAATTCAACAAAAATCCAATTACAAAATGATTTAAAAAATACCTTCACGGTTTGAGTAGAAATTTTTACCGGCTAATGTTTAGATAAAATATTTTAAATGTGTATTTTTTTAGTTAAAATTGCAATGAATATTATTGGACTGTGTTAATAATGTGTTATTTATTATGTTCATGTCGATTTTATATAATTAAAACAGCAAAATATAGCAGACATCGTTTATTTTATTTATTTAAGCCGTGGTCTCCCGGCGGAAAAAATAAACAATAACATTCGTTTGTAATGAGCCCGGGGATCCCCGGTACCGGTAGACGACGGGTAGTCGTAGTGGCAGAATGTCGTGGCGAATGCTTATGGCTGAACGTCGTGATACTGTATCACAAATAAATATGCAATGGAAATTAAAAAAGAGCATCTTGGAGGCCTGGGCCTCTAACTTTGTATGAAATTCCTTTAAAGGCCTCTCGTCTAGCCACACCCGACACGTGACACTTCGCAGCCTATTATAAGGAACATAACCTCAATATTTCATTGCATGTTTCAGAAAATATATACCATCTATCAATCTTCTTTTTTATTGCGAATGGGTTTGCTCTTGGCCAGCATCTAACCCAAGAGTAAAGACGAGGCCAAAGATGGAACGAGCTCACACCCAGAAGACTTAGATATTGACTTTTTTCCAAATTTGGAATTACCGTTCGACATCCTTTTCCCAATTTCACTTCCTTGACAATTTACTTGACAATCAAAATTTTTCCAGTGACTTCGTTAGCATGAAAATCAATTTCCGAGCGATGGTTTCTAAAAATAGTGAAATTTATCGATATATTTTAGAAACAAAACTTTAATTCATTATACACATAAACCTTTCTCATGAAACATGCCTCAATTGGGGGCACAGTGTGAATATTCATTTCCGTAGTTCTTTAGTTTATCGCGTACAGCCATATCCTAATATCCTAATTCTAATAATATTATAAGTTTACGCGGATGCATGAACATTCCTCTTAATCTCAAAAACGGCTGGATGGATTTAGCTGTTTGGAATGGAGGTAGCTTATACCCTGGATTAACACATAGGCTACCTATTATCCATCGCAGGGCGTTGTTAGTTCTTTTATAATATTTAGAGATGATCAATCTTTTTCATGGTATATCTACCTTTTTTGCAGCACTCGCCGCAGCGGACAAAAATATGGTCATCATTCTAGTGGACTGGTCATACATGTCAATTGCACCCTACGAACAACTCGTACCGTTAGTACCTTTCATTGCTGCGGAACTGAGAGCTTTTATAGTACTGTTGAATGGTGCTAACCTGGAACGGAACAACCTTCATTTCATCGGCTTCGATCTGGGAGCTCACATAGTTGGCATCGCGAGTCGGAACAGTAATACTCGTGCTAGGAAAATCACAGGTATTCACGGTTGAAATTTCAGATAGCTCTTATTGTGATATAAAAAAATACGTTCATCTTTATTGGCTAAATCTGGAGTTAAGTGAAACTAAAATATCGAGTTCTTACATCCGGATACGCATAGGCGTAATATATCTCAATACCCAAATTATATTTGAAACAAGCATAACCAATAGAAACTGCATTGTTTTCCAATTTTAAAATTAGCAAATTATTACCAATTCTTTACTCAACGTCACTCTGATCAGGCATGCGTGTACGTTAATGCAGAGCATCGGGTCAATTCACCATCGATCCAGCAGATATCAATGCTTGTATCACTTTTGAATCGTTACTGTCGCGAGCTGTAGTTGCGGTGTGTGACGAATAAAAGTACCGACTACCCCAAAAACAGGACTATATTTTAATCAAAAAGTCGCATTCGGAAATCCTTAGAACGTTTTTACATTTCAGCTTTAAGCCCTGCCGGTCAGAGTTGGAGCGCTTCCTCGGGCCTCAGAGGAACTGACGCAGATTACGTCGAAGTCATTCACACGGACGCAGTTGGTATCAGCGCCTACGGTCTTACTGAAGCCATCGGGGGCTCAGCCTTGGATATTTACCCAAATGGAGGGACCAGGCAGCCTGGTTGCGAGCTCACTGACAACGACTGCCATCACCGGAGAGCGTACGAGTTGTTCGCAGCTACCGTGGACACTGGTGGTCACTTAATAGCTCTGCGTTGTAATTCCATAACGCAAGCTTACAACAATCAGTGTACTAACACCCCTGCTGTGTTCGTGGGTACCTTGTCACTGATCAAGTTACAGTAAGTTGACCATTAATCAACATCTCGTAGATTAAGATTTCAAACATGTAAATTTTTCGTACAGAAAAGTTTGTAGATGCCTGAACGGTGTTCTTTCGGTTAGGTCCGTAAACCATTTGGTATTCTTGCTCAATGATTCTTCAACGTGATTTAGATGTTTTTTACAGTTTTGTTACACAGTTAAAGAATAAATACGAGTAGGTACAAAATACAGATCGTGGAAGTAGATTTACTTTATAGTCTTGAATTTACAATTTAACTTGTCTGAATACATAATTAGAGTAGATAGCAGTTCAATTATAAGAATTATGTGTATTTACATACAATCAACCTTATTCTCCGGACATAACGTCCAAAACTTATGTATACGTACGAGTATAAGTTTTTACAGGTACCATTACTAACTATCCATTATCTATAATATTGTACTTAAATCACGAATTCACAGTAACATTTCTCTTTTTTTTTCTAGGACGGGAATTTACCGAGTCAATACTGGCAGCATTTACCCCTACTAGTGCTTGAGAAGTATCTATTTTGTATAATACGTACATAACATGCGCATGTATTCAAAATTCCAAGGAAATAAATATATAATATAAAAAAAAAACTATTGTATTTTCAATAATATATTACATTTCCTATTCACCTTTAATTTTCCTACCACTTCCTCCTGGATTTATATGAACCGTACAATTAACTAAAGCAACTTCCTGATTTATCGGTACGGAAGCGGTACGATATAAGAAAGCACAGTTGTTAGTTGCAACTGTCAGAGGAGTAAAGCGTGCCACACACTGCAGCGGCTTGCGGTGGCGGCCGCGGTAGCGGCCTGTTGTACACTATGACAATCCTAACATTCATTCAGACACACGCGGCCTTGATTTTCATAGTCACAGCAGGCCGTCACCTCAGGCCGCTGCAGTCTTAATTAAGTACAGCGTCGTTAATGCGTGCTTGCATTTCGACTTGTCGGCGCGGAGGCGGTACAATATGGAATTTTACTGCGCGCCTATATTTATAAGAGTGCTTCCCGACTTGCGAAAAAATTGCCTGAAATGTAATAGTGTAATAAAAACAAATTAATCCAGATGGTCTAGTGATTAATCTAAATAGGTTTCTTTGTCCCTTCACTACATACCGTTACGATTTCCAAAACTTATGTATACGTACGAGTATAAGTTTTTACAGGTACCATTACTAACTATCCATTATCTATAATATTGTACTTAAATCACGAATTCACAGTAACATTTCTCTTTTTTTTTCTAGGACGGGAATTTACCGAGTCAATACTGGCAGCATTTACCCCTACTAGTGCTTGAGAAGTATCTATTTTGTATAATACGTACATAACATGCGCATGTATTCAAAATTCCAAGGAAATAAATATATAATATAAAAAAAAAACTATTGTATTTTCAATAATATATTACATTTCCTATTCACCTTTAATTTTCCTACCACTTCCTCCTGGATTTATATGAACCGTACAATTAACTAAAGCAACTTCCTGATTTATCGGTACGGAAGCGGTACGATATAAGAAAGCACAGTTGTTAGTTGCAACTGTCAGAGGAGTAAAGCGTGCCACACACTGCAGCGGCTTGCGGTGGCGGCCGCGGTAGCGGCCTGTTGTACACTATGACAATCCTAACATTCATTCAGACACACGCGGCCTTGATTTTCATAGTCACAGCAGGCCGTCACCTCAGGCCGCTGCAGTCTTAATTAAGTACAGCGTCGTTAATGCGTGCTTGCATTTCGACTTGTCGGCGCGGAGGCGGTACAATATGGAATTTTACTGCGCGCCTATATTTATAAGAGTGCTTCCCGACTTGCGAAAAAATTGCCTGAAATGTAATAGTGTAATAAAAACAAATTAATCCAGATGGTCTAGTGATTAATCTAAATAGGTTTCTTTGTCCCTTCACTACATACCGTTACGATTTACTAAATGATAAATCGAGGGCCAAAGAAACTCGTTTTAAAGTGAAAATTTGGCCCAAACTTTGTAAAAAAAAAATCTAGGGGTAGTCTTATTCAGTTTTATAATATTATGTACATGAGTTGATTATTTACACAACTAAACACCTATGCCTATAAAATAGTCGTAATTCCATTTGAATTGAAGTACTCAACGAGAAGTAAAAATTAACATGATTTTGGGACAAAGTACCGCGACCCCGATGTTACGGTATAGTATTTTTGGAATCAGCTTATCGATAGGTTTATGAATATAATGTATATTATAATTATGTTTTACGCAAAAAATATGACGTTATAACTGGGAAGAGTCTAAACTACTTCTAATTAAATATTTCTGAAAAAAAAATCTCCATAGCGAGCTTTCTCACAGGACTGCAGCTGAAGTTAGGTCAGGGACTAAATAGTATTTTAGACATGTGAAATAATATTACGGGGTGCCCCGATCTTTGCCTCCAGTTTGACTTATTTTCATACAAACGCGTGAACCACCCTAGCAACAAAAACAATATAATATTAACACGACATACACCGAATTAATCACGAAGTAATAATCCATACTAATATTATACACGCGAACGTGTGTTTGTCTGTAACCTCTTCACGCTTAAACCGATTTCGATGAAATTTGGTATGGAGATAGTTTGAGTCCCGGGATCCTCTCCCGGGACTCAAACTCATAGGATACTTTTTAACCCGAAAATCATCCCTTAAGGAGGTGGAAGTTTGTATGGAAGAGCGATGATAAAGTGAGCAATTGATTTACAAAATATCAATTGAAGTCTATTGCGATGAACGAGTTGTACGAAGACGAAGTCACGGGAAAAAGATAGTTATAAATTGTCTTTATTTAGGTATATTTATATGCAACCATCAAGTTACAGTAAGTATTAGCAACTAAATATTTAAATATTAGAAATTAAAAAGCTAATGTTTAAATATAATATATCCCAGGCGAATAAAATGAAAGAGACAATTTGATTAGCTAATTTCTTAGTTGAATAACACCATTGAGAGCTCAGATAAAGCTCCGCCCAGTCGGGCCATCATCATCACAACCCGGCTAGCTCTAAGATAGAACGAGAAAATCATGCTGGAGTCTCTGGATGCCCCTAATGGTTTCTTGTAATTAATCTATTTTAATTTTCTGTACGCAAACATATGCAAATATGAATCCGCCTACATGTTTTAATGACGTAATATTTTACGCCCTGCCTTAGACGAAGAAAGAAGACAGAAGTATATAAATAACTAGCGACCCGCCCCGGCTTCGCACGGGTACAATTCTGATGCATGTATTATAAATATAAACCTTCCTCTTCAATCACACTATCTATTAAAGAAAACCGCATCAACATCCGTTGCGTAGTTTTAAAGAATTAAGCATACATAGGGATATAGGGATATAGGGATATAGGAACAGAGAAAGCGACTTTGTTTTATACTATGTAGTGATGATACAAGGGATTTCACCATGTCAACGTACTCTAAGTAGGATACTAAGCATTTTGTACTTGTAGTACGTTATTTCATAGCTCGTTTTTCCCCTGTAAAGAACAAGCGAAAGTTTAATACAAATCCTTCAAATTTCCTTAATGATTTACATTGAAACTTAATACTCAATTGCATGAGTCTATAAAAGATACCTATTTTAAGTATATCGCATATTGTGTGGGCATGGTCGTAGTAGGAATGAATCACTTTTTACAGAATGTGTATGACATCACCTCTGATATAGTACTTTTAGCTCATGAGCGCGAGTTAGCCATACCTAGTTGTAGTTGTGACACATACGAACACATAGACGATGTGAACTCATAGCTCCTACGCTGACGCACACATAGACAATGTGTATTTTTATCTCAACACACAACCATTTTTCACCCGTGTTCGTGAGATAAACGTACTGTACTGTCATATTCTTAAATTATCACTAGTGGTTCTTTCTGTGAGCTATAGATATCGCGAGAGATCTTTTTTTCAATTTTTAAGCTCCAAGGCTTATGAAAGTAAAACTGAATCAAGAACACAGGAATACAGTCTTTATTGGTAAAAAAAAATACATTTTACAAGTCATGTCGTTACTCATAATGGTAATTATATTTAATTAATTGTAGGTAATTAACTACGTTTTCAATATTTCTTTTCTAGCTATTTTTCTTAGCACACAAAAACTCGTCGATCGAATAGTATGCCTGATTTATCAGCAATAATTTAAGTTTGCTTTTAAATATTGTGACGCTGTCTGAGTCTTTTATGTCAGTTGGGACTGCATTCATACAAAGACAAAAATCATACAAATTATCGAACCTGTTAACAAAATTTCACTGCTGCTCACAGAACAGCTGGACATCGGGACATGCGAGCTGAAATAGAGATTCTTCGCTGGCTCGACCAATTAGTTTTGCCATACTGACAATAATAAGCTGTAAGTCAAACACTGGTAATGCATACAATACCCCATTGTTTTTGTCTATTGCTATGAATTTAAGATTGCCACGATTGAAAGAGGTGCTAAAAACGTAATTGGGCGATAGTAGGCCTTGGAACGTTTACAATAACAGTCATTTTGAGGTCCCATTAAACCTCATTACATTACATTCGCAGAGTACCTCTTTTTTAAACCTGAAACAAAATATGCACGTAAGGTAAACCTCCCAATAATGACCCTTATTATTCATAAAATCCTGACTCTCTTAATTGATCGAGTGAAACGAAGGTCTCTGCTTCAGCTTCGACAAAAATGATTTCGTATATCCAGATTCCGGATTTCTTTTCTCGTCTACAGGTCGCAATTCTCAACCGATTCTTGTGAAATTTCGTGTGCAGGTTCGATAGTTATATAAAATTTGTCGAGACGGTTTTTGGAAATTTCCAAAAACAATTTTTTTATCAATGATTTTGTAAGTTTCTGCGGGCGAATTTCGGTTTGTTCACCTCTACAGTTTCTCAACCGGTTCTCGTGAAATTTTGTGAGCAGGTTGGATAAATATACAGATTTTTTTTGTCGAATAAGTTTTTGGAAATTAAAAGAAAAATATTTGTTCAACGGTTTGTTGTCCTCTGCAGGTCGCACTTTTCAACCGCTTCTCATGAAATTTTGTTAGCAGGTTCGATATTCATAATAGATCTTTTTTATGTCAGATTTTGGAAATGATAAAAAAATTCACTCACGAGGTCTACAGCTCACAGAGCCACTAGTATTAAAAGTGGCAAGAATTGCGTCATTGATAAGCGCTATAACAGTCCTTTTATTTCAAAGCCACTAAATAGGTTCTGAGGCGCTTAACCTTCAGAGAGAGAGAGAAGAGGCATTTTATGCATAACAATGTGTGACTCAATTTTATAGTTTTCTTGTAAAAAAACATCCTTTACAATCTTTTAAACATAGTTCACCCACTTTAGCGCGGTCGTTGTTTCTATCCTCAAAGGCAAATAGCAATCTCTTCGCAAATGTATCTGTTTCGATTTGCCGCTTCGGGTAAAGCCGATGGGATTCGCTGCATTGTCTGTACCTATCCATTATTTTCTTAACTTGTAAGTACTTGTTATGCCTTCAGTGTGCCTTCCATACGAATTTATTTATGTTTTAACTAACAATAGTTTTAACAGAAATAAAAATATATTTTTATTCATGACACATATATAACACATACGTAATGACAAATAGTGGTTGTCTGTAAAGTCGGTTTACGGACTATAATTTTACGTGATAACGTCATAAGAAAACATTGATGAAAAATTGCATTTTCCGGGTGCTTACGCGTCCCTTTGAGGAGAGAAACCGGTTTGATCGTCAACTGTTTAGGTATAACTTGAAATAATTCAGTCAAGACAATTCGTTCAAAAAGCTAATTTACCGTTTGAACAATAAGGTTCAAAATCCAAAAACATTTTTATAGAAATTCGCTTAACAAGTCTCAGGTTAGTCATTCATACGTCACACTTTTTCGTGTTCAACCATTTTGTAAGACGTTATCACGTCAATAGTAAAAAACAAAAACAACAACAAAATATGTCGTGAAGAGGCCCTAACTCAACATGTTTTATCAGTTATAGCAGTTTTATCAATAAATATGCACAGCGTAATTTTTTTTGTAATTTTCTCGACCAATCAGTACTTACAATGAAACACACTCACCATTTAGGTACCTGTTTGAAACTTTTAGAGACAATCAAATGTAAGTACCATGAGTTTTTACTTCTTAGGTCGATAAATATATTTAAATCTGCTTTAAAAATGCCGACTTTTATACTGCATGACATTACCTATTATTATAAATGCTACGCGCTGCCAAGGCCCATGTGAGAGTATTTTGTTCTTATAAGATCTGTAAAATACCACGGTTGCAACTAAAGATTATGATTCGTATAAAATAAAATATTAAATACATCAAATTATGCTCATGAGGGTTAATTTCCAGCTACTAAAGTAATTGACCGAGTGAAACGGAGGTCTCCCATCATTTCAGCGTCAGATAGTGTATTATTGTAACTTTAGACCGCCTGTTTAGTCTTATATCTACCTAGTTCTTTATATAAATATTATCTGTAATATTCTCTCTATGTTGATTGTTGGTGCAATAAAGAATATTTATTATTCTTATAACTTTAACCTATTTAAGTGAGTTATAATTCTCTCAGTTGAAACTAATAATGATAGGAAGGAGTTAAAAAACAAAAGTAACACCTAAAGTGGTACTAGAGCTTTAACGATGATGTTAAACAGAAAAAAAAAACCAAAAAAATCTTATATATGTTAAACAGGTTTTAGAGTTAGAACAGCGTTATTTTTTTTTTACCTCGCTGCGCCGCGCCCATTAAAGCGATAGGAGTGCGCGGTTGGAGAGTAGCCTGGGGAACATCCACGAGAAAACCTATGACACGACCACGCGTGTGGTTTGAAATACTGGAATACTCAAAGAGTTTGCGCTCCAGTGAGATTAGTTTAGCGGTTTCAACCGAATATGAGGTGTGAGGGGAATAGATTTACTGGGAGTTTTGTCGCTGGTTCACTAAACCTAGCCTAGCTGAGAAGAGTCCAGTAAGAAACTCAGTTAAGCCTGACCTGGGTCGGACTGACTCTACCCGGTGTGCGGCGGTACCGGGTCGAATAGGGACTATATGGATCAGTGTGTACTATAACTATGTAATAGGCTTAGTAGTGCTGTATTTGCCCTTAAAAAGTTGCAGCCATTGGTATCACGAAGTTCATTAAAATCTGTTTAGTTTTCACACTTTCACTCGCTAATGTCATATGGTATAGCAATCTGGGGCAATTCAACTGATTCCAAGCGGGTCTTCTTATTACAAAAACGTGCGATGCGATTGCTAGCGGGAGTAAAACCGAGACATCCATGTAAAGATCTATTTAAAACGCACGGCATCATGACACACTACTCCCTGTACTTGTTTGAGGTGCTCATGTTTGTCAGAAGCAATTTGCAAACTTTTAAACGAGTTGAAGTCACGGGGAAGCAGATCCGATCCACCGGGAGACTTAGGACAGTACCGCGTCGCATGGCACTCTCAGCTAAAAATCCACGGGTAATTGGACCAACCTACTACGAGCGCCTACCCGCCAAATTAAGAACTGAACCATCTGACGACCATTCAAACGTCAACTGAGAAACTTTTTATTAGAAACCCCGTTATATTCTATTAGCGAATACATGGAAATAAAATATAGTTGACATTGTTTCATTTAATTTAATATTATTGATTTAATTTAATTCCTGTTTTAATATTTACTTTGACGACCATTACGAAATATTGATATTTAATTTCCTTGTTATCCGTGTTTAGAGTACCAAAAATATTAATATTCATGACGATCCTCTCAGGTGAATTTTATCATACTCATTGTATTATTTAACTGCTATTTTATTCATTGATTTTTAATTTATTTTGTTTTATTTAATGTTATTGACGATCACAATGGAGATTCCTGTAAATTGACATTGTAATTTATATTGTAATCTTATATTGTGAATAAATGAATCTGAATCTGAATCTGAATCTGTTGTCGCGATTGCGCGGTGGACGTCCCCGCCGGTGGGAATGCCTACGTGTACGCGTCTTGTCTGAGTTGGACGCGTAAGCGCAGCGTTCCATCTTTCGATGGAAGCTGCGATTACGTCGTCCGGGTAGAACAGTGTTCGCCAAAGCAAGTATACTTTAAAGGCTATGCCACTGTTATGTTTGAGGTTAGGTTAGACAGAGATTACTACAAAGGCATGGCTCATTGCTAACTTTTTTATTGGGGTACTTATTACGACAAACTCGCTTAATATGGCCTTTACAACCACACTTATCACACACGGAGTTAGCAAATCTACAACTGGATGCCGAATGTCCACGGTAACCGCAGGCTGAGCACGAGACGCCAGTAGAAACAATGGGCCGCGCGCCGGTTGAGGCGGGCGCCCTGCTGGCCGCCATTTTGTGCACGCCGAGCTCCTTATCAGCTGCACTGGAGCCCGCGGACCCGGCTGCGACGGCGCGCGCGCCACGTCGGGCGCTGCGTACACTCTCCGCCGTTTGCAAGGCGCTGGAGAATGTGAGGCTAGATATCAGCTCAGTGAAGAGCCTGTCGCGTTCCGGTCCCTGAACCATGCCTATAACAAATCGATCACGTAGGGTCTCGTCGAGTGTCGCTGCCGGAAACCCGCAATGCAGTGCCAGGCCACGCACTCTGGCTGCCCAATCCGATAAGGTTTCATTTTCGAACTGCACGGCACTGTAGAAGTTATTACGCTCAGCAAATCCACACACTTTGGGCTTGAAGTGGCCGTCCAAAAGTAATACTACATCCGCATAACTTTGTGTTCCCAGCTCTTTGGGTAATGCCAGATCACGCAATAGTTTATATGTGCATTCTGCTAAGCTGCTGAGTAGTATGGCGCGACGTTTATCCCCAGTCGACTTGTCAACCTCAGCCACTATGTCGTTTGCTAAAAACCACTGCTCCAAACGATCTTTATAAATAACCCAATCTTGGTTTTCATGATTAAATGTGCTTAACACGCCTACCGAAATTTTAGCCATCGTCGCCACTGTTATTTTGAAAATAACTCCTCAATTCGAGGTAATGGATATTTATCTATTTGGAGTTGCTTATTGAGTGACACTGAAAAGTCTGCACAAATACGCACTTTGCCGCTTTGTTTAAGTACTGGCACAATTGGACTGGCATAGTCAGAATAATTGACGGGTTGTAAAACACCCAATTGAACCAGTCGATCCAACTCTGATTCTACCTTACTCCGAATGGCAAAGGGAAGTGGCCGCGGTCTGAAATAGATCGGTTTGCTATCCGGTTTCAGGTTTAGATGTACCGCTACATCCTTACAACAGCCTAACTTATCTGAAAACAATTGCGGATATTGGTTGCTAAACATACCTGTTAGATCGGTATCGGTGGATACTTCACTAATAGAATGCAAATCATTTTCAGAAATCGAGCACATCTGTAATTTAAAGGTAGATATAAAGTCTCTCCCTAGTATAGGGGGACCTCCATTCTTTACAACGTACACATTAATGATACTAGTTTGGTTCTTATAGGAAAAGGTCAACCTAATTACTCCTAATGTGTTAATGACGTCACCGTTATATCCTTTTAGTACTGTTGATACCTTATCCAAGGGGGCTGACGCGAAATGATTATAATACAGCTTATCGGAAATAGCTGTCACAGCTGAGCCAGTATCTACCTCCAAGTTAATAGGCAGTTCATTAACCAAAACACGCTCCCGCAGAGGTTCACTTTTGTAGGTACGTATATTAAAAAGCAATCGCTTACCTTCCTCATCACCACTGTCTAAGCAGCACTCAACAAAAATTCAATTTCAATTTTCATTTCATTTCATTTCATTTTCATTTCATGCTGCCTACATACAGTTTTTACTTTGCTTTAGTTAACATTAACATAATTGTAGTTAACACTATGTAAAATAATGAACCTCCAGGTCTATTGTTTATTCTTGTGTAGGTACCTTCCATGTACTGACAATTTGGTTATTTTATGTAACTGTTTGTGTTCTAAATAAATGAAAAAAAAAGAATAGCTCTCCCCGCGGCCTAGTGCAAAAGATGTTGGCATCATTTTCCCGCTGTATAGCAACGCTGATGCATTGTGCGAGGAAGTTGCCAGCCCTTTGGTCACCAGTGGCGTCCGCTAAGCTTTTAGCGACACATATTATATCCGTAAAATAATGACAATAAAATAATTGTCGGTAACTCCCCATATCTATAAGGCTAAGTAGCAATTGATGATTCAATCAACTGCTAAAAAGATAAAGCAATAAATTATCTGTTAATCTATGCATATATAACCTTGGATGCGCAAAAGTACATTATTCGTTAGTTATCGAAGCAACAGTAACATGTGGCGTCTTAACTTGGTGTTCGTTGCAGCGGCTTTGTGCCTCAGTATGTATATTGTTTATTGACCGACGGAAACGAAGGTCTCTGCTTCAGCTTCGACAAAAATGCTTTCGTATGTCTAGATTCCGGATTTCAGTTTGTTCTCGTTTACAGGTCGCAATTCTCAACCGATTCTCGTGAAATTTTGTGAGCAGGTCCGGTAATTATATAGATTTTTTTGTCGAGTCAGTTTTTGGATATTTTCAAAAATATTTTTAATTTCAAAGATTTTGTAAGTTTCTGCGTCCAAATTTCGGTTTGTTCTCCTCTACAGGTCGCATTTTTCAACCGCTTTTCGTGAAATTTTGTTAGCAGGTTCGATATTCATAATTGATCTTTTTTATAATCAGACTTTGGAAATGATAAAAAGACTCACTCACTAGGTCTACAGCTCACAGAGCCACTAGTAATTAATATGACCAACTAGATAACTTAATTTAATTGTATATTATTTAATGAATACTAACTAGCTATATGCTACTGTCTAGCTATATGTCCAATAGTTGTCATCTGCTGTTTTAATATTTGAAAGTGTCAAATATTGCGTCAGTGTCATGTACTAGGACTAGGACATTGAACTTCGAAGATCCAGAATAAGTCATACTCAGCCTTATAATAGTAGATTGCATTATTATTATTAGGGAGCAAAATACAATATTTCATCGAGGGCTAGCGTGTTGAATCCCAAACGAATCGAAGGATTCCAGGATATAATCCCCAGCATAGCGAGCAAAAACGTTTTGTTCCCTCTAAACGGGCTAGAAAAGTTTTTTTTTCGAATAGGAGAAGTGAAAAAAGTAGTTACCAGCTAGGTTACTGTAATTAAGTAAGTAATATGGTACTACGATCACGACTCTCGCAATTATTTTCGCCGTTCAAAAATATCACTTCGAATATTTACGCAATTTCCTTTGTGTTCACAACGTAACGGACGCTGTAGTCTTATTTCTTGCATTGAGATACTGCATTTAGCATCCTTGTTAGAGTTTTGGTCTGCACAACCACTGCATTTAAATAAGGCTCCCTTTTTTCTGTTTCTTAATGGATTAAGTAATTAATCATAATTAGGGGGATCCATCATTTTACCGAAAATCGTTACATCGATTATCATTTCCCATAACACTATTCGCAGAATTTTATTATCACTTAGGAATCATTCATCGAACTTCGTTAGATCGCTCAAACATTTGCTCGAATTACCTTTTACACAAGAATCAACTCATCGAATTTTAATTCAGTATTTTAGTTGTTCATCGACGTAGTCGTTCATCGAATGGCCTTTAGTATAATTTTGGTTTAACGAAGGTTTCAGTTCCCAAAATTCTTATTACCTCGAACATCATTTCACCACTGTTTATTATTCTTGATATATCTTGCCTTCGGCTCGGGCGTCAAATACCTGCGATCTGAGACATTCTTTGTTTTACCGCCCCTGGTAAGTAATGTATTATTATATTACAGTTTCAACATGTCAGAGCGCTTCAGTAGCCGAAACAGCAGTAGACCCCAAAATCCGTCTTGGAAACACTGTTAGATACTTCCGAACATCATGGTGAGTGTAAATAACCTGATTATGTAATTTTAATAGATTGTATATTTAAAAAATAATGTGTTTAAATTGTAATATTTTTATTTTTTATTGAAATGTGTGAGATTTAATTGTTACATAATTAATTATGATAAAGACACAAATATATATAGACTTAAGACATACCCTCAGCCTAAACAAGTAAAGTTAAAATATGTGTAGGTAAGAGGTTATTATTATTATCATTGTTAAGATATTCTTAATATCTTTTACTTTTAACAACCGGTAAAGCCAAAATCTTGTTAGGAATCAACGAAAGATGCAATAAATTGTTAATGGATCCTATTTTTAGATCAAATTTGTGGACAGACTTTAGATATCTTTATTACTAGGTTTTATATATGTATACTTAAAAACCGGCCAAGTGCGTGTCGGGCCACGCACAGTGTAGGGTTCCGTAGTTGCCCGTCCATCACGTCACCAAAAAGGGTTTTTACTGATCTTAGTACTGATGATGTACTTTTTTTGAGATGTTGTGTTGTATACATATTTTTGCCCTTTACGGTAGTGTCTACTTAGCTGTGATAGTTTTACTTACAAATTCATTGTATATACTACTTAACTACCATGATTTTTTTCACATGCCTAGTAGCCACCGTTTAATGGTAAGGGGGGGGGACACTTGACCGTAGCAAAAATTATCACTTCAAAGCTTAATATCACCCCAACCGATTGATTTGAATCAAAAATGATTTTACAAACCTTATAATATTTTTGAAAGAGCTATCCAACGATACCCCACACGATGGGGTTTGGTAGAAAAAAAATTGCACCACCACTTTACATTGTATGGGAGGTACCCTAAACATACATTTTTTTATGATTTTATTCTACCGCTTTGTCGGCGTCATTGATGTGTATACTCATACCAAATTACAGCTTTCTAGTACTAACGGTTACTGAGAAAAGCGGGGGACGGACGGACGGACATGGCGAAACTATAAGGGTTCCTTATTTACTACGGAACCTTAAAAATGAAACGAAACGCGCACTCCGGAACTTTATGATACTTATTAATGTGTTTAATCATTAACCAGGGAACAATTAATAAGTGGCGAAGATCTGGTCCAAATAGACAACTCCGCAACTGGTGTTGAAGGAATTGTGAGTGCCACCACAAATGTGGCCGTTGTTGTACACGGACGACAGAGCAGTGTTGAGAGCGATTTCGCAAACACTCTTAAGTTTTGTAAGTATATAATAGTATATTACTACAGAGGCCGGGAAGGAAGGGGATGCCGGTTACATATAGACGGCCGAGCGTAGCGCGGCTGGATATTTACGAGGTTGGCAACCCTTTTCACGCCGAGGTATGTATAGTGCTTTTCTCGAACATGCAATGAAACAAATAAAAACAAACTCCAAAAATCAAATTTTAATTTCTAAAGAGACTAAAAGTACCTAAATAAGATATTAAATATAACTTCTTCATCGCTATTGCCATCGGCGTCGGAACTCATATTTAAATTGGTAACAAATTCAACAAAAATCCAATTACAAAATGATTTAAAAAATACCTTCACGGTTTGAGTAGAAATTTTTACCGGCTAATGTTTAGATGAAATATTTTAAATGTGTATTTTTTTAGTTAAAATTGCAATGAAAATTATTGGACTGTGTTAATAATGTGTTATTTATTATGTTCATGTCGATTGTATATAATTAAAACAGCAAAATATAGCAAACATCGTTTATTTTATTTATTTAAGCCGTGGTCTCCCGGCGGAAAAAATAAACAATAACATTCGTTTGTAATGAGCCCGGGGAACCCCGTTACCGGTAGACGACGGGTAGTCGTAGTGGCAGAATGTCGTGGCGAATGCTGATGGC
Organism: Epiblema foenella; assembly: GCA_963556455.1. NCBI lineage: Eukaryota > Metazoa > Arthropoda > Insecta > Lepidoptera > Tortricidae > Epiblema > Epiblema foenella. The sequence continues at coordinate 22,586,503 of OY747099.1, read as the reverse complement.
TGAACGCCGTGATACTGTGTCACAAATAAATATGGAATGGAAATTAAAAAAGAGCATCTTGCAGGCCTGGGCCTCCAACTTTGTATGAAATTCCTTTAAAGGCCTCTCGTCTAGCCGCACCCGACACGTGACACTTCGCAGCCTATTATAAGGAACATAACCTCAATATTTCATTGCATGTTTCAGAAAATATATACCATCTATCAATCTTCTTTTGTTATTGTGAATGGGTTTGCTCTTGGCCAGCATCTAACCCAAGAGTAAAGACGAGGCCAAAGATGGAACGAGCTCACACCCAGAAGACTTAGATTTTTTTCAAATTTGGAATCGCCGTTCGACATCCTTTTCCCAATTTCACTTCCTTGACAATTTACTTGACAATCAAATTTTTTCCAGTGATTTCGTTCGCGTAAAAATCAGTTTCCCAGCGATGGTTTCTAAAAATGGTGAAATTTATCGATATATTTTAGAAACAAAACTTTAATTCATTATACACATAAACCTTTCTCATGAAACATGCCTCAATTGGGGGCACAGTGTGAATATTCATTTCCGTAGTTTTTTAGTTTATCGCGTAGACATATCCTAATATCCTAATTCTAATAATATTATAAGTTTCCGCGGATGCATGAACATTCCTCTTAATCTCAAAAACAGCTGGATGGATTTAGCTGAAATTTGGAATGGAGGTAGCTTATACCCTGGATTAACACATAGGCTACCTATTATCCGCGGCAACACCGCAGGGCGCTGCTAGTTCTTTTATAATATTTAGAGATCAATCTTTTTCATAGTATATCTACCTTTTTTGCAGCACTGGCCGCAGCGGACAAAAATATGGTCATCATTCTAGTGGACTGGTCATACATGTCAATTGCACCCTACGAACAACTCGTACCGTTAGTACCTTTCATTGCTGCGGAACTGAGAGCTTTTATAGTACTGTTGAATGATGCTAACCTGAATCGGAACCTGCTTCATTTCATCGGCTTCGATCTGGGAGCTCACATAGTTGGAATCGCGAGTCGGAACAGTAATACTCGTGCTAGGAAAATCACAGGTATTCACGGTTGAAATTTCAGATAGCTCTTATTGTGATATAAAAAAATACGTTCATCTTTATTGGCTAAATCTGGAATTAAGTGAAACTAAAATATCGAGTTCTTACATCCGGATACGCATAGGTGTAATATATCTCAATACCCAAATCATATTTGAAACAAGCATAACCAATAGAAACTGCATTGTTTTCCAATTTTAAAATTAGCAAATTATCACCAATTCTTTACTCAACGTCACTCTGATCAGGCATGCGTGTACGTTAATGCAGAGCATCGGGTTAATTCACCATCGATCCAGCAGATATCAATGCTTGTATCACTTTTGAATCGTTACTGTCGCGAGCTGTAGTTGCGGTGTGTGACGAATAAAGGTACCGACTACCCCAAAACAGGACTATATTATTAATCAAAAAGTCGCATTCGGAAATCCTTAGAACGTTTTTACATTTCAGCTTTAAGCCCTGCCGGTCAGAGTTGGAGCGCTTCCTCGGGCCTCAGAGGAACTGACGCAGATTACGTCGAAGTCATTCACACGGACGCAGTTGGTATCAGCGCCTACGGTCTTACTGAAGCCATCGGGGGCTCAGCCTTGGATATTTACCCAAATGGAGGGACCAGGCAGCCTGGTTGCGTGCTCACTGACAACGACTGCCATCACCGGAGAGCGTACGAGTTGTTCGCAGCTACCGTGGACACTGGTGGTCACTTAATAGCTCTGCGTTGTAATTCCATAACGCAAGCTTACAACAATCAGTGTACTAACACCCCTGCTGTGCTCGTGGGTACCTTGTCACTGATCAAGTTACAGTAAGTTGACCATTAATCAACATCTCGTAGATTAAGATTTCAAACATGGTAAATTTTTCGTACAGAAAAGTTTGTAGATGCCTGAACGGTGTTTTTTCGGTTAGGTCCGTAAATCATTTGGTATTCTTGCTCAATGATTCTTCAACGTGATTTAGATGTTTTTACAGTTTTGTTACACAGTTAAAGAATAAATACGAGTAGGTACAAAATACAGATCGTGGAAGTAGTTTTACTTTATAGTCTTGAATTTACAATTTAACTTGTCTGAATACATAGGTAATTAGAGTAGATAGCAGTTCAATTATAAGAACTATGTGTATTTACATACAATCAACCTTATTCTCCGGACATAAGGTCCAAAACTTATGTATACGTACGAGTATAAGTTTTTACAGGTACCATTACTGACTATCCATTATCTATAATATTGTACTTAAATCACGAATTTACAGTAACATTTCTCTTTTTTTTTCTAGGACGGGAATTTACCGAGCCAATACTGGCAGCATTTACCCCTACTAGTGCTTGAGAAGTATCTATTTTGTATAATACGTACATAACATGCGCATGTATTCAAAATTTCAAGGAAATAAATATATAATATAAAAAAAACTATTGTATTTTCAATAATATATTACATTTCCTATTCACCTTTAATTTTCCTACCACTTCCTCCTGGATTTATATGAACCGTACAATTAACTAAAGCAACTTCCTGATTTATCGGTACGGAAGCGGTACGATATAAGAAAGCACAGTTGTTAGTTGCAACTGTCAGAGGAGTAAAGCGTGCCACACACTGCAGCGGCTTGCGGTGGCGGCCGCGGTAGCGGCCTGTTGTACACTATGACAATCCTAACATTCATTCAGACACACGCGGCCTTGATTTTCATAGTCACAGCAGGCCGTCACCTCAGGCCGCTGCAGTCTTAATTAAGTACAGCGTCGTTAATGCGTGCCTGCATTTCGACTTGTCGGCGCGGAGGCGGTACAATATGGAATTTTACTGCGCGCCTATATTTATAAGAGTGCTTCCCGACTTAATAATTATTGTAATAGTGTAATAAAAACAAATTAATCCAGATAGTCTAGTGATTAATCTAAACAGGTTTTTTTGTCTTTTTATTGCATACCGTTACGTTTTACTAAATGATAAATCGAGGGTCAAAGAAACTCGTTTTAAAGTGAAAATTTGGCCCAAACTTTGTAAAAAAAATATATATACTAGGGGTAGTTTTATTAAGTTTTATAATATTATGTACATGAGTTGATTATTTCCACAACTAAACACCTATGCCTATAAAATAGTCGTAATGCCATTTGAATTGAAGTACTCAACGAGAAGTAAAAAGTAACATGATTTTGGGACAAAGTACCGCGACCCCGATGTTACGGTATAGTATTTTTGGAATCAGCTTATCGATAGGTCTATGAATATAATGTATATTATAATTATGTTTTACGCAAAAAACATGACGTTATAACTGGGAAGAGTCTAAAATACTCCTAATTAAATATTTCTGAAAAAAAAATCTCCATACGCGAGCTTTCCCACAGGACTGCAGCTGAAGTTAGGCCAGGGACTAAATAGTATTTTAAACGTGTGAAATAATATTACGGGGTGCCCCGATCTTTGCCTCCAGATTGACTTATTTTCATACAAACGCGTGAACCACCCTAGCAACAAAAACAATATAATATTAACACGACATACACCGAATAAATCACGAAGTAATAATCCATACTAATATTATACATGCGAAAGTGTGTTTGTCTGTAACCTCTTCATGCTTAAACCGATTTCGATGAAATTTGGTATGGAGATAGTTTGAGTCCCGGGAGAGGAGATAGGATACTTTTTAACCCGAAAGTCATCCCTTAAGGAGGTGGAAGTTTGTATGGAAGAGCGATGATAAAGTGAGCAATTGATTTACAAAATATCAATTAAAGTCTATTGCGATGAACGAGTTGTACAAAGACGCAGTCACGGGAAAAAGATAGTTATAAATTGTCTTTATTCAGGTATATTTATATGCAACCATCAAGTTACAGTAAGTATTAGCAACTAAATATTTAAATATTAGAAATTAAAAAGCTAAAGTTTAAATATAATATATCCCAGGCGAATAAAATGAAAGAGAAAATGTGAATAGCTAATTTCTTAGTTGAATAACACCATTGAGAGCTCAGATAAAGCTCCGCCCAGTCGGGCCATCATCATCACAACCCGGCTAGCTCTAAGATAGAACGAGAAAATCATGCTGGACTCTCTGGATGCCCCTAATGGTTTCTTGTAATTAATCTATTTTAATTTTCTGTACGCAAACATATGCAAATATGAATCCGCCTACATGTTTTAATGACGTAATATTTTACGCCCTGCCTTAGACGGAGAAAGAAGACAGAAGTATATAAATAACTAGCGACCCGCCTCGGCTTCGCACGGGTACAATTCTGATGCATGTATTATACATATAAACCTTCCTCTTCAATAACTCTATCTATTAAAAAAAACCGCATTAACATCCGTTGCGTAGTTTTAAAGATTTAAGCATACATAGGGATATAGGGATATAGGAACAGAGAAAGCGACTTTGTTTTATACTTATGTAGTGATGATACAAGGGATTTCACCATGTCAACGTACTCTAAGTAGGAGACTAAACATTTTGTACTTGTAGTATGTTATTTCATAGCTGGTTTTTCTCTTGTAAAGAACAAGCGAAAGTTTAATACAAATCCTTCAAATTTCCTTAATAATTTACATTGAAACTTAATACTCAATTGCATGAGTCTATAAAAGATACCTATTTTAAGTATATCGCATATTGTGTGGGCATGGTCGTAGTAGGAATGAATCACTTTTTACAGAATGTGTATGACATCACCTCTGATATAGTACTTTTAGCTCATGAGCGCGAGTTAGCCATACCTAGTTGTAGCTGTGACACATACGAACACATAGACGATGTGAACTCATAGCTCCTACGCTGACGCACACATAGACAATGTTTATTTTTATCTCAACACACAACCATTTTTCACCCGTGTTCGTGAGATAAACGTACTGTACTATCATATTCTTATTCACTAGTGGTTTTGTGAGTATAGATATCGCGAGAGATCTTTTAACATTTTTTAAGCTCCAAGGCTTATGAAAAATAAAACTGAATCAGGAATACAGAAATACAGACTTTATTGGTAAAAAATAAAAATAAAAATTTACAAGTCATATCGTTGCTCATAATGGTAATTATATTTAATTAATTGTAGGTAATTAACTACGTTTTCAATATTTCTTTTCTAGCTATCTTTCGTAGCACACAAAAACTCGTCGATCGAATAGTATGCCTGATTTATCAGCAATAATTTAAGTTTCCTTTTAAATATCGTGACGCTGTCTGAGTCTTTTATGTCAGTTGGGACTGCGTTCATACAAAGACAAAAATCATACAAATTATCGAACCTGCTAACAAAATTTCACTGCTACTCATAACAGCTGGACATCGGGACATACGAGCTGAAATGGAGACTCTTCGCTCGCTCGACCAATTAGTTTTACCATACTAATTTTATTTCAAATGTTTTGTAAGTTTCTGCGTCCGAATTTTGGTTTGTTGTCCTCTGCAGGTCGCATTTTTCAACCGTTTGTCATGAAATTTTGTTAGCAGGTTCGATATTCATAATTGATCTTTTTGATGTCAGATTTTGGAAATGATAAAAAAATTCACTCACGAGGTCTACAGCTCTGCTCACAGAGCCACTAGTATTAAAAGTGGCAAGAATTGCGTCATTGACAAGCGCTGTAACAGTCCTTTTATTTCAAAGCCACAAAATAGGTTCTGAGGCGCTTAACCTTCAGAGAGAGAGAGAAGAGGCATTTTATGCATAACAATGTGTGACTCAATTTTATAGTTTTCTTGTAAAAAAACATCCTTTACAATCTTTTAAACATAGTTCACCCACTTTAGCGCGGTCGTTGTTTCTATCCTCAAAGGCAAATAGCAATCTCTTCGCAAATGTATCTGTTTCGATTTGCCGCTTCGGGTAAAGCCGATGGGATTCGCTGCATTGTCTGTACCTATCCATTATTTTCTTAACTTGTAAGTACTTGTTATGCCTTCAGTGTGCCTTCCATACGAATTTATTTATGTTTTAACTAACAATAGTTTTAACAGAAATAAAAATATATTTTTATTCATGACACATATATAACACATACGTAATGACAAATAGTGGTTGTCTGTAAAGTCGGTTTACGGACTATAATTTTACGTGATAACGTCATAAGAAAACATTGATGAAAAATTGCATTTTCCGGGTGCTTACGCGTCCCTTTGAGGAGAGAAACCGGTTTGATCGTCAACTGTTTAGGTATAACTTGAAATAATTCAGTCAAGACAATTCGTTCAAAAAGCTAATTTACCGTTTGAACAATAAGGTTCAAAATCCAAAAACATTTTTATAGAAATTCGCTTAACAAGTCTCAGGTTAGTCATTCATACGTCACACTTTTTCGTGTTCAACCATTTTGTAAGACGTTATCACGTCAATAGTAAAAAACAAAAACAACAACAAAATATGTCGTGAAGAGGCCCTAACTCAGCATGTTTTATCAGTTATAGCAGTTTTATCAATAAATATGCACAGCGTAATTTTTTTTGTAATTTTCTCGACCAATCAGTACTTACAATGAAACACACTCACCATTTAGGTACCTGTTTGAAACTTTTAGAGACAATCAAATGTAAGTACCATGAGTTTTTACTTCTTAGGTCGATAAATATATTTAAATCTGCTTTAAAAATGCCGACTTTTATACTGCATGACATTACCTATTATTATAAATGCTACGCGCTGCCAAGGCCCATGTGAGAGTATTTTGTTCTTATAAGATCTGTAAAATACCACGGTTGCAACTAAAGATTATGATTCGTATAAAATAAAATATGAAATACATCAAATTATGCTCATGAGGGTTAATTTCCAGCTACTAAAGTAATTGACCGAGTGAAACGGAGGTCTCCCATCATTTCAGCGTCAGATAGTGTATTATTGTAACTTTAGACCGCCTGTTTAGTCTTATATCTACCTAGTTCTTTATATAAATATTATCTATACATATAATAAAGCTGTAGAGGGTCGAAAATCTGTACATTGAAGATATTAGCAAAAAAATTGATGGAGGGGTCTTAGAATCGATAACAGAACACATTTCAACAGTTTTTAAAATTTGTGTCTGTTTGTCTGTCTGTTTATTTGTCTCACTATCACGCGAAAACTAGCCAATAGATTTCAATACAAGCTTCACTAATAAGTTTAATTGATCTTCGGACAGGTTATAGGCTATAAAAATCATACAGATTGGAGATGGAAGGGGGTGAAAAGAGGGGTTGAACTTTGTACGACAAGTCCTTCAATTAATGACTTAAAGGCTTGAAAATTGGTAGGCATACAATTGGAAGCAAAATAAAAAGAATCCCATTCAAAAATTGCACAATAAACAGATAATATGTGAAAAAACGGAGGGTAAAAAAAGTGCTTAGGGGACTAACGACAAATAACCAAAAATCCCTCAACCCATTGTAACTGTTTGAAATGAGAGATTTAATTATGTTAGTCAGTCGTTGTCAACATTGTCAAACCAGTGCCTTGAACTTCGTCTACCTATATCTGATATATCTTCGTTGTTAGAGTGGTCGAGTATGATAACGGTGCCATCTAAGGGCCTACAAAATACCACAAATTCCCACTATTCCCACTTTTCCACTAATATTTTAAATGTGAAAGTTCGGATGTTTAGATGTTTATATATTTGTTACTTAATCACGCAAAAACGGCTAACCGGATTATGATGAAACTTGGTACACAACGAGTTTATAGCCTGGATTAACATATAGGATACTTTTTATACCTTCATCATCCCTCAAATAGATAAATTCGGGGGTGGAATTTGAATTTCATAGATATCCTGAATCATGTGGAATATTTACAGTACCTACCCGCTGACTTACGAAAAGTTGTCTCAGATGAACCAGTGTAAGTCTGAGCTCCGAATATGCACATAGTTGTCACGAATCGTAGGGTCAAGATACAATAAGGACGTGTCGTGAGGCGAGTCTAGACAGTTGTAAATTTAAGATATTTGACGTTTGGCGTGTCAGAGACGTGCCGTTCATTAAAGTCGAATCGAAATCAATGTAGATTATTTACTACTTGCACAATTCAATAATTTGAGTCTTATAGTTGCTACCATAAGGTAGGTATTTTCATGTAAAGTTTTTATTTTTACCATCGTAGTTATAAAATAAGTAATGTCGCTACCAATTGATTATGATGAGTTATTATTATGAAAGATTACGGATATTTGTGACTTAATTATATCAAAACCAAAGCGACTCATGTGAATGTGAATGTTTAGCGCATTTCAGTACCTGAAGTTCTATTAATTTTATTACATACATGCATAATGGTAAGCAAAACGTAGTAGATTTGCGTTATTTAGGTACTGACTTACACCCTCTAAAGCGCTTGCGTTTTAAACCAAAACTTACTGACCCATTGAGCCTAAATAACTTTACTGTTTATAAAATTGGAGATTAAATAAATTGGACGTAGACGATTGTTGTCAGCATTGACTGACCAGCGCTTTGATATATGCCTACATAAAAAATATAGAATTTTCACTCCACTCTATTCTTAAAAAAAAAACGGACGGTTGAGAAACATAAAATAGGTTTTTTTTTCTTGAACCTAACTGGCTTTATAGGCCGGGCTCAATAAAGCGATAGGAGTGCGCGTTTGTTTGGAGACTGACTCTATCCGGTATGCAGCGGTATCGGGACAAATAGGGATTATGTGTCCGTGTTGTCGCGATCGTGCGGTGGACGTAATTTTGGGTCCATAGAAACTGTTACAAATCTTTTGGTTTATTATAGGTCAATTTATCCAAAATACTAATTTAATGTAGGTAACATGAAAACAGTGATTACCTAGCTGATTAGTTATAAACAATCAAATCACTGGGAGGTACAAGTATTAGGTATATGAAGAGGTTTTGTGCTACGGTCGTCCGGCGTCCACCTTAATTCGGTCTTCAGCTGCTCGCCGGTTTTATCAGGCTTTGTTTCGAATTTCTTGGAATTATGAGGTACATGGGAGATATGGAGGGATTTCAAATTTTAGGTTCTTGAAAAGAAAATAAAAGTCAATGGTCCTAGCTTGAAATTATAGATAGTGGCTACTTAGAAGGAGAAAAGTAACTTTAGGCAGCATTCCATCTCTCAGTCTTCGGGCTTACAATTTTTTTTTTAATATAATTGTAATATGATAATGTGTGCGTAGGTACTTCAAAATATTACTATTGTTTTAAGCAGTAACATCTATTGACGAAAATTATAAATTGAATTTAAGGAAGCGCGAGTCCTTTTGGTAGATGTCACTCTGCGTAAGCCTCCCTAGGCTTTGTAAGAGAGAAGTGGTTGAAGGACTTGGTAACCGAGTGTGATTACAGATTGTTCAGACAGCTCAGTTAAAGCGATTGACTGCGTATGTCAGGATGCCACAGGTCCGATTCTACCTTTTGGACGTAGAACTTTCACTAGAAAAATAGCTACGATAAAGAGAGAATTTCTTACAGATATTTTGATAGGGTGCTTAAAATTTTTGTAAACATGTTTGTCTTAGTAAACTGAAAGTACCTATAAAAAACATTTTCTTAGGAAGACTAGAAGTGTTCAATTAATTTTCATACCGAGGGATAATGCGTAGAGGTTTTCACTGCAAGTATACTGTTGTAGGACATTAATAATCTTGGGTTATAATGTAGGACTCCTGACACTTTGCATTTCGAGCAACATCAGAATTTTTGTTCTATTCAAGCATAATATGTCTTCCCCTGTGGTCGCTACATCGAGCATGTCAGTACTGAGGCTCGGAAAGTAGGGAATCGGATAACGTCATCGAACAAGAACGTATGTGTAGACGTACGCAACATCAAACCGTGACACCACTATGCTACATGGATGTGATGAGGTAGTTTCTTAGCAGTTATTAGTGTTTTGTTACATAGTATAAGAAATCATCAAAAATAATTCATACGCATAAATGCTATATGGGATCGAGTCGATAGCGTTCTCCGGCCTGGAATGAAATATGTATTTAACGTCTGACTTACTTAGCCAATACCTATTAGCAACATACATACTTACATGCCTATATATAGGTATTGATAAATCATACCCATTTTGTTTCATTATCCGCCTATTACATTTTCTTCAGGACACATGCTTCCTTTCATAGATAAGAGGGCCCATTTCACTTGCTAATATAGTTACCTATATAAATTAGAAACTTTGTAAGGTTGTAACTTTAAGACGTAAAATAAGTAGTTTATAACCTAACCGGCATTTATCTACCAAGGGCAAGGAATAGTCAGTAGAAGTTCACGCGAACGAAGTCGCGGGCAAAAGCTAGTCTGTAATATTCTCTCTATGTTGATTGTTGGTGCAATAAAGAATATTTATTATTCTTATAACTTTAACCTATTTAAGTGAGTTATAATTCTCTCAGTTGAAACTAATAATGATAGGAAGGAGTTAAAAAACAAAAGTAACACCTAAAGTGGTACTAGAGCTTTAACGATGATGTTAAACAGAAAAAAAAACCAAAAAAATCTTATATATGTTAAACAGGTTTTAGAGTTAGAACAGCGTTATTTTTTTTTTTACCTCGCTGCGCCGCGCCCATTAAAGCGATAGGAGTGCGCGGTTGGAGAGTAGCCTGGGGAACATCCACGAGAAAACCTATGACACGACCACGCGTGTGGTTTGAAATACTGGAATACTCAAAGAGTTTGCGCTCCAGTGAGATTAGTTTAGCGGTTTCAACCGAATATGAGGTGTGAGGGGAATAGATTTACTGGGAGTTTTGTCGCTGGTTCACTAAACCTAGCCTAGCTGAGAAGAGTCCAGCAAGAAACTCAGTTAAGCCTGACCTGGGTCGGACTGACTCTACCCGGTGTGCGGCGGTACCGGGTCGAATAGGGACTATATGGATCAGTGTGTACTATAACTATGTAATAGGCTTAGTAGTGCTGTATTTGCCCTTAAAAAGTTGCAGCCATTGGTATCACGAAGTTCATTAAAATCTGTTTATTTTTCACACTTTCACTCGCTAATGTCATATGGTATAGCAATCTGGGGCAATTTAACTGATTCCAAGCGGGTCTTCTTATTACAAAAACGTGCGATGCGATTGCTAGCGGGAGTAAAACCGAGACATCCATGTAAAGATCTATTTAAAACGCACGGCATCATGACACACTACTCCCTGTACTTGTTTGAGGTGCTCATGTTTGTCAGAAGCAATTTGCAAACTTTTAAACGAGTTGAAGTCACGGGGAAGCAGATCCGATCCACCGGGAGACTTAGGACAGTACCGCGTCGCATGGCACTCTCAGCTAAAAATCCACGGGTAATTGGACCAACCTACTACGAGCGCCTAGCCGCCAAATTAAGAACTGAACCATCTGACGAAACATTCAAACGTCAACTGAGAAACTTTTTATTAGAAACCCCGTTATATTCTATTAGCGAATACATGGAAATAAAATATAGTTGACATTGTTTCATTTAATTTAATATTATTGATTTAATTTAATTCCTGTTTTAATATTTACTTTGACGACCATTACGAAATATTGATATTTAATTTCCTTGTTATCCGTGTTTAGAGTACCAAAAATATTAATATTCATGACGATCCTCTCAGGTGAATTTTATCATACTCATTGTATTATTTAACTGCTATTTTATTCATTGATTTTTAATTTATTTTGTTTTATTTAATGTTATTGACGATCACAATGGAGATTCCTGTAAATTGACATTGTAATTTATATTGTAATCTTATATTGTGAATAAATGAATCTGAATCTGAATCTGTTGTCGCGATTGCGCGGTGGACGTCCCCGCCGGTGGGAATGCCTACGTGTACGCGTCTTGTCTGAGTTGGACGCGTAAGCGCAGCGTTCCATCTTTCGATGGAAGCTGCGATTACGTCGTCCGGGTAGAACAGTGTTCGCCAAAGCAAGTATACTTTAAAGGCTATGCTGCCTACATACAGTTTTTACTTTGCTTTAGTTAACATTAACATAATTGTAGTTAACACTATGTAAAATAATGAACCTCCAGGTCTATTGTTTATTCTTGTGTAGGTACCTTCCATGTACTGACAATTTGGTTATTTTATGTAACTGTTTGTGTTCTAAATAAATGAAAAAAAAGAATAGCTCTCCCCGCGGCCTAGTGCAAAATATGTTGGCATCATTTTCCCGCTGTATAGCAACGCTGATGCATTGTGCGAGGAAGTTGCCAGCCCTTTGGTCACCAGTGGCGTCCGCTAAGCTTTTAGCGACACATATTATATCCGTAAAATAATGACAATAAAATAATTGTCGGTGACTCCCCATATCTATAAGGCTAAGTAGCAATTGATGATTCAATCAACTGCTAAAAAGATAAAGCAATAAATTATCTGTTAATCTATGCATATATAAACTTGGATGCGCAAAAGTACATTATTCGTTAGTTATCGAAGCAACAGTAACATGTGGCGTCTTAACTTGGTGTTCGTTGCAGCGGCTTTGTGCCTGAGTATGTATATTGTTTATTGACCGAGTGAAACGAAGGTCTCTGCTTCAGCTTCGACAAAAATGCTTTCGTATGTCCAGATTCCGGATTTCCGGAATTCCGTTTGTTCTCGTTTACAGGTCGCAATTCTCAACCGATTCTCGTGAAATTTTGTGAGCAGGTCCGGTAATTATATAGATTTTTTTTTGTCGAGTCAGTTTTTGGATATTTTCAAAAATAATTTTTATTTCAAAGATTTTGTAAGTTTCTGCGTCCAAATTTCGGTTTGTTCTCTACAGGTCGCATTTTTCAACCGCTTTTCGTGAAATTTTGTTAGCAGGTTCGATATTCATAATTGATCTTTTTTATAATCAGACTTTGGAAATGATAAAAAAACTCACTCACGAGGTCTACAGCTCACAGAGCCAACCATAAAGTGGCAATTGGCCAAAAGGGGGCGACATAAAATTTTGTACTTACCTCGGGCGGTAATTAAGAAAGCCTCAGATCGCGTAATTATCGCCCTTGCCTTCGGCTCGGGCGTCAAATACCTGCGATCTGAGACATTCTTTGTTTTACCGCCCTTGGTAAGTAATGTACTATTATATTACAGTTTCAACATGTCAGAGCGCTTCAGTAGCCGAAACTGCAGTAGACCCCAAAATCCGTCTTGGAAACACTGTTAGATACTTCCGAACATCATGGTGAGTGTAAATAACCTGATTATGTAATTTTAATAGATTGTTTATATAAAAAAAATAATGTGTTTAATTTGTAATATTTTTAATTTTTATTGAAATGTGTGAGATTTAATTGTTACATAATTAATTATGATAAAGACACAAATACATATGTGGACTTAAGACATACCCTAAGCCTAAACAAGTAAAGTTAAAATATGTGTAGGTAAGAGGTTATTATTATTATCATTGTTAAGATATTCTTAATATCTTTTACTTTTAACAACCGGTAAAGCCAAAATCTTGTTAGGAATCAACGAAAGATGCAATAAATTGTTAATGGATCCTATTTTTAGATCAAATTTGTGGACAGACTTTAGATATCTTTATTACTAGGTTTTATATATGTATACTTAAAAACCGGCCAAGTGCGTGTCGGGCCACGCACAGTGTAGGGTTCCGTAGTTGCCCGTCCATCACGTCACCGGTCATATGCGGCATTACGGACCCGTAAAAGGGTTTTTACTGATCTTAGTACTGATGATGTACTTTTTTTGAGATGGTGTGTTGTATACATATTTTTGCCCTTTACGGTAATGTCTACTTAGCTGTGATAGTTTTACTTGTAAATTCATTGTATATACTGCTACCATGATTTTTTTCACATGCCTAGTAGCCACCGTATAGTGGGCAGGAGGGGGGAACACTTGACCATAGCAAAAATTATCACTTCAAAGCTTAACATCACGCCAACCGATTTTTGAATCAAAAAATTATTTTAGAAACCTTATAATAGCTATCCAACGATACCCCATACGATGGGGTTTGGTAGAAAAAAAATTGCACCACCACATTACATTGTATGGGAGGTACCCTAAACATACATTTTTTTATGATTTTATTCTACCGCTTTGTCGGCGTCATTGATGTGTATACTCATACCAAATTACAGCTTTCTAGTACTAACGGTTACTGAGAAAAGCGGGGGACGGACGGACATGGCGAAACTATAAGGGTTCCTTGTTTACTACGGAACCTTAAAAATTAAACGAAACGCGCCCTCCGGAACTTTATGATACTTATTAATGTGTTTAATCATTAACCAGGGAACAACTAATAAGTGGCGAAGATCTGGTCCAAATAGACAACTCCGCAACTGGTGTTGATGGAATTGTGAGTGCCACCACAAATGTGGCCGTTGTTGTACACGGACGACAGAGCAGTGTTGAGAGCGATTTCGCAAACACTCTTAAGTTTTGTAAGTATATAATAGTATATTACTACAGAGGCCGGGAAGGAAGGGGTTGCCGGTTACATATAGACGGCCGAGCGCAGCGAGGCTGGATAGTTACGAGGTTGGCAACCCTTTTCACGCCGAGGTATGTATAGTGCTTTTCTCGAACATGCAATGAAACAAATAAAAACAAACTCCAAAAAATCAAATTTTAATTTCTAAAGAAACTAAAAGTACCTAAATAAGATATTAAATATAACTTCTTCATCGCTATTGCCATCGGCGTCGGAACTCATATTTAAATTGGTAATAAATTCAACAAAAATCCAATTACAAAATGATTTAAAAAATACCTTCACGGTTTGAGTAGAAATTTTTACCGGCTAATGTTTAGATAAAATATTTTAAATGTGTATTTTTTTAGTTAAAATTGCAATGAATATTATTGGACTGTGTTAATAATGTGTTATTTATTATGTTCATGTCGATTTTATATATTTAAAACAGCAAAATATAGCAAACATCGTTTATTTTATTTATTTAAGCCGTGGTCTCCCGGCGGAAAAAATAAACAATAACATTCGTTTGTAATGAGCCCGGGGATCCCCGGTACCGGTAGACGACGGGTAGTCGTAGTGGCAGAATGTCGTGGCGAATGCTTATGGCTGAACGTCGTGATACTGTGTCACAAATAAATATGCAATGGAAATTAAAAAAGAGCATCTTGCAGGCCTGGGCCTCCAACTTTGTATGAAATTCCTTTAAAGGCCTCTCGTCTAGCCACACCCGACACGTGACACTTCGCAGCCTATTATAAGGAACATAACCTCAATATTTCATTGCATGTTTCAGAAAATATATACCATCTATCATTCTTCTTTTTTATTGCGAATGGGTTTGCTCTTGGCCAGCATCTAACCCAAGAGTAAAGACGAGGCCAAAGATGGAACGAGCTCACACCCAGAAGACTTAGATATTGACTTTTTTCCAAATTTGGAATCGCCGTTAGTCATCCTTTTCCCAATTTCACTTCCTTGACAATTTACTTGACAATCAAAATTTTTCCAGTGACTTCGTTAGCATGAAAATCAGTTTCCGAGCGATGGTTTCTAAAAATAGTGAAATTTATCGATATATTTTAGAAACAAAACTTTAATTCATTATACACATAAACCTTTCTCATGAAACATGCTTCAATTGGGGGCACAGTGTGAATATTCATTTCCGTAGTTCTTTAGTTTATCGCGTACAGACATATCCTAATATCCTAATTCTAATAATATTATAAGTTTACGCGGATGCATGAACATTCCTCTTAATCTCAAAAACGGCTGGATGGATTTAGCTGTTTGGAATGGAGGTAGCTTATACCCTGGATTAACACATAGGCTACCTATTATCCATCGCAGGGCGTTGCTAGTTCTTTTATAATATTTAGAGATGATCAATCTTTTTCATGGTATATCTACCTTTTTTGCAGCACTGGCCGCAGCGGACAAAAATATGGTCATCATTCTAGTGGACTGGTCATACATGTCAATTGCACCCTACGAACAACTCGTACCGTTAGTACCTTTCATTGCTGCGGAACTGAGAGCTTTTATAGAACTGTTGAATGGTGCTAACCTGGAACGGAACAACCTTCATTTCATCGGCTTCGATCTGGGAGCTCACATAGTTGGCATCGCGAGTCGGAACAGTAATACTCGTGCTAGGAAAATCACAGGTATTCACGGTTGAAATTACAGACAGCTCTTTTTGTGATGTAAAAAAATCACGTTCATCTTTATTGGCTAAATCTGGAAGATTAAACATATTCATTTAATTAAGTGAAACTAAAATATCGAGTTCTTACATCCGGATACGCATAGGTGTAATATATCTCAATACCCAAATTATATTTGAAACAAGCATATCCAATAGAAACTGCATTGTTTTCAAATTTTAAAATTAGCAAATTATCACCAATTCTTTACTCAATGTCATTCTGATCAGGCATGCGTGTAGGTTAATGCAGAGCATCGGGTTAATTCACCATCGAACCAGCAGATATCAATGCTTGTATCACTTTTGAATCGTTACTGTCGCGAGCTGTAGTTGCGGTGTGTGACGAATAAAAGTACCGACTACCCCAAAAACAGGACTATATTATTAATCAAAAAGTCGCATTCGGAAATCCTTAGAACGTTTTTACATTTCAGCTTTAAGCCCTGCCGGTCAGAGTTGGAGCGCTTCCTCGGGCCTCAGAGGAACTGACGCAGATTACGTCGAAGTCATTCACACGGACGCAGTTGGTATCAGCGCCTACGGTCTTACTGAAGCCATCGGGGGCTCAGCCTTGGATATTTACCCAAATGGAGGGACCAGGCAGCCTGGTTGCGAGCTCACTGACAACGACTGCCATCACCGGAGAGCGTACGAGTTGTTCGCAGCTACCGTGGACACTGGTGGTCACTTAATAGCTCTGCGTTGTAATTCCATAACGCAAGCTTACAACAATCAGTGTACTAACACCCCTGCTGTGTTCGTGGGTACCTTGTCACTGATCAAGTTACAGTAAGTTGACCATTAATCAACATCTCGTAGATTAAGATTTCAAACATGTAAATTTTTCGTACAGAAAAGTTTGTAGATGCCTGAACGGTGTTCTTTCGGTTAGGTCCGTAAACCATTTGGTATTCTTGCTCAATGATTCTTCAACGTGATTTAGATGTTTTTTACAGTTTTGTTACACAGTTAAAGAATAAATACGAGTAGGTACAAAATACAGATCGTGGAAGTAGATTTACTTTATAGTCTTGAATTTACAATTTAACTTGTCTGAATACATAATTAGAGTAGATAGCAGTTCAATTATAAGAATTATGTGTATTTACATACAATCAACCTTATTCTCCGGACATAACATCCAAAACTTATGTATACGTACGAGTATAAGTTTTTACAGGTACCATTACTAACTATCCATTATCTATAATATTGTTCTTAAATCACGAATTTACAGTAACATTTCTCTTTTTTTTTCTAGGACGGGAATTTACCGAGTCAATACTGGCAGCATTTACCCCTACTAGTGCTTGAGAAGTATCTATTTTGTATAATACGTACATAACATGCGCATGTATTCAAAATTCCAAGGAAATAAATATATAATATACGAAAAAAAACTATTGTATTTTCAATAATATATTACATTTCCTATTCACCTTTAATTTTCCTACCACTTCCTCCTGGATTTATATGAACCGTACAATTAACTAAAGCAACTTCCTGATTTGTCGGTACGGAGGCGGTACGATATAAGAAAGCACAGTTGTTAGTTGCAACTGTCAGAGGAGTAAAGCGTGCCACACACTGCAGCGGCTTGCGGTGGCGGCCGCGGTAGCGGCCTGTTGTACACTATGACAATCCTAACATTCATTCAGACACACGCGGCCTTGATTTTCATAGTCACAGCAGGCCGTCACCTCAGGCCGCTGCAGTCTTAATTAAGTACAGCGTCGTTAATGCGTGCCTGCATTTCGACTTGTCGGCGCGGAGGCGGTACAATATGGAATTTTAGCTGTCAACTCAGTACCGCTTGTTACTGCGCGCCTATATTTATTAAGAGTGCTTCCCGACTTAATAATTATTGTAATAGTGTAATAAAAACAAATTAATCCAGATAGTCTAGTGATTAATCTAAACAGGTTTCTTTGTCCCTTCATTGCATACCGTTACGTTTTAGTAAATGATAAATCGAGGGCCAAAGAAACTCGTTTTAAAGTGCAAATTTGGCCCAAACTTTGTAAAAAAAAAAAATCTAGGGGTAGTTTTATTAAGTTTTATAATATTATGTACATGAGTTGATTATTTCCACAACTAAACACCTATGCCTATAAAATAGTCGTAATGCCATTTGAATTGAAGTACTCACCGAGAAGTAAAAAGTAACATGATTTTGGGATAAAGTACCGCGACCCCGATGTTACGGTATAGTATTTTTGGAATCAGCTTATCGATAGGTTTATGAATATAATGTATATTATAATTATGTTTTACGCAAAAAATATGACGTTATAACTGGGAAAAGTCTAAAATACTCCTAATTAAATATTTCTGAATAAAAAATCTCCATACGCGAGCTTTCCCACAGGACTGCAGCTGAAGTTAGGCCAGGGACTAAATAGTATTTTAAACATGTGAAATAATATTACGGGGTGCCCCGATCTTTGCCTCCAGTTTGACTTATTTTCATACAAACGCGTGAACCACCCTAGCAACAAAAACAATATAATATTAACACGACATACACCGAATTAATCACGAAGTAATAATCCATACTAATATTATACATGCGAAAGCGTGTTTGTCTGTAACCTCTTCATGCTTAAACCGATTTCGATGAAATTTGGTATGGAGATAGTTTGAGTCCCGGGAGAGGACATAGGATACTTTTTAACCCGAAAGTCATCCCTTAAGGAGGTGGAAGTTTGTATGGAAGAGCGATGATAAAGTGAGCAATTGATTTACAAAATATCAATTAAAGTCTATTGCGATGAACGAGTTGTACAAAGACGCAGTCACGGGAAAAAGATAGTTATAAATTGTCTTTATTCAGGTATATTTATATGCAACCATCAAGTTACAGTAAGTATTAGCAACTAAATATTTAAATATTAGAAATTAAAAAGCTAAAGTTTAAATATAATATATCCCAGGCGAATAAAATGAAAGAGAAAATGTGAATAGCTAATTTCTTAGTTGAATAACACCATTGAGAGCTCAGATAAAGCTCCGCCCAGTCGGGCCATCATCATCACAACCCGGCTAGCTCTAAGATAGAACGAGAAAATCATGCTGGACTCTCTGGATGCCCCTAATGGTTTCTTGTAATTAATCTATTTTAATTTTCTGTACGCAAACATATGCAAATATGAATCCGCCTACATGTTTTAATGACGTAATATTTTACGCCCTGCCTTAGACGGAGAAAGAAGACAGAAGTATATAAATAACTAGCGACCCGCCTCGGCTTCGCACGGGTACAATTCTGATGCATGTATTATACATATAAACCTTCCTCTTCAATAACTCTATCTATTAAAAAAAACCGCATTAACATCCGTTTCGTAGTTTTAAAGATTTAAGCATACATAGGGATATAGGAACAGAGAAAGCGACTTTGTTTTATACTTATGTAGTGATGATACAAGGGATTTCACCATGTCAACGTACTCTAAGTAGGAGACTAAACATTTTGTACTTGTAGTATGTTATTTCATAGCTGGTTTTTCTCTTGTAAAGAACAAGCGAAAGTTTAATACAAATCCTTCAAATTTCCTTAATGATTTACATTGAAACTTAATACTCAATTGCATGAGTCTATAAAAGATACCTATTTTAAGTATATCGCATATTGTGTGGGCATGGTCGTAGTAGGAATGAATCACTTTTTACAGAATGTGTATGACATCACCTCTGATATAGTACTTTTAGCTCATGAGCGCGAGTTAGCCATACCTAGTTGTAGCTGTGACACATACGAACACATAGACGATGTGAACTCATAGCTCCTACGCTGACGCACACATAGACAATGTGTATTTTTATCTCAACACACAACCATTTTTCACCCGTGTTCGTGAGATAAACGTACTGTACTGTCATATTCTTAAATTATCACTAGTGGTTCTGTGAGCTATAGATATCGCGAGAGATCTTTTTTTCAATTTTTAAGCTCCAAGGCTTATGAAAGTAAAACTGAATCAGGAACACAGGAATACAGTCTTTATTGGTAAAAAATAAAGTATATTTTACAAGTCATGTCGTTACTCATAATGGTAATTATATTTAATTAATTGTAGGTAATTAACTACGTTTTCAATATTTCTTTTCTAGCTATTTTTCTTAGCACACAAAAACTCGTCGATCGAATAGTATGCCTGATTTATCAGCAATAATTTAAGTTTGCTTTTAAATATTGTGACGCTGTCTGAGTCTTTTATGTCAGTTGGGACTGCATTCATACAAAGACAAAAATCATACAAATTATCGAACCTGTTAACAAAATTTCACTGCTGCTCACAGAACAGCTGGACATCGGGACATGCGAGCTGAAATAGAGATTCTTCGCTGGCTCGACCAATTAGTTTTGCCATACTGACGATAATAAGCTGTAAGTCAAACACTGGTAATGCATACAATACCCCATTGTTTTTGTCTATTGCTATGAATTTAAGATTGCCACGATTGAAAGAGGTGCCAAAAACGTAATTGGGCGTCATTTTGAGGTCCCATTAAACCTCATTACATTACATTCGCAGAGTACCTCTTTTTTTAACCTGAAACAAAATATGCACGTAAGGTAAACCTCCCAATAATGACCCTTATTATTCATAAAATCCTGACTCTCTTAATTGATCGAGTGAAACGAAGGTCTCTGCTTCAGCTTCGACAAAAATGATTTCGTATATCCAGATTCCGGATTTCTTTTCTCGTCTACAGGTTGCAATTCTCAACTGATTCTCGTGAAATTTCGTGTGCAGGATCGATAGTTATATAAAATTTGTCGAGACGGTTTTTGGAAATTTCCAAAAACAATTTTTTTATCAATGATTTTGTAAGTTTCTGCGGGCGAATTTCGGTTTGTTCACCTCTACAGTTTCTCAACCGATTCTCGTGAAATTTTGTGAGCAGGTTGGATAAATATACAGATTTTTTTTGTCGAATAAGTTTTTGGAAATTAAAAGAAAAATATTTGTTCAACGGTTTGTTGTCCTCTGCAGGTCGCACTTTTCAACCGCTTCTCATGAAATTTTGTTAGCAGGTTCGATATTCATAATAGATCTTTTTTATGTCAGATTTTGGAAATGATAAAAAAATTCACTCACGAGGTCTACAGCTCACAGAGCCACTAGTATTAAAAGTGGCAAGAGTTTTGCATTGATAAGCGCTATAACAGTCCTTTTATTTCAAAGCCACAAAATAGGTTTTGAGGCGCTTAACCTTCAGAGAGAGAGAGAAGAGGCATTTTATGCATAACAAAGTGTGTTTTATAGTTTTCTTGTGAAAAAAAAAATCCTTTACAATCTTTTAAACATAGTTCAGCCACTTTAGCGCGGTCGTTGTTTCTATCCTCAAAGGCAAATAGCAATCTCTTCGCAAATGTATCTGTTTCGATTTGCCGCTTCGGGTAAAGCCGATGGGATTCGCTGCATTGTCTGTACCTATCCATTATTTTCTTAACTTGTAAGTACTTGTTATGCCTTCAGTGTGCCTTCCATACGTTTATTTACGTTTTAACTAACAATAGTTTTAACAGAAATAAAAACACATTTTTATTCATGACACACATACAACACATACGTAATAACAAATAGTGGTTATCTGTAAAGTCGGTTTACGGACTATAATTTTACGTGATAACGTCATAAGAAAACATTGATGAAAAATTGCATTTTCCGGGCGCTTACGAGTCCTTTTGAGGAGAGAAACCGGTTTGACCGTCAACTGTTTAGGTATAACTTGAAATAATTCAGTCAAGACAATTCGTTCAAAAAGCTAATTTACCGTTTGAACAATAAGGTTCAAAATCCAAAAACATTTTTATAGAAATTCGCTTAACAAGTCTCAGGTTAGTCATTCATACGTCACACTTTTTCGTGTTCATCCATTTTGTAAGACGTTATCACGTCAATAGTAAAAAACAAAAACAACAACAAAATATGTCGTGAAGAGGCCCAACTCAGCATGTTCTAACAGTTATAGCAGTTTTATCAAAAAATATGCACAGCGTAATTTTTTCTGTAATTTTCTTGACCAATCAGTACCTACAATGAAACACACTCACCATTGAGGTACCTGTTTGAAACTTCTTAGAGACAATCAAATGTAAGTACCATGAGTTTTTACTTGTTAGGTCGATAAATATATTTAAATCTGCTTTAAAAATGCTGACTTTTATAAATAAATAAATAAATAATAAACAAATAAATATTAGAGGACAATCTTACACAAATCGAACTAGCCCCACAGTAAGCTCAAGAAGGCTTGTGTTATGGGTACTAGACGACGATATATTTAATAGATATAAATACTTAAATACATAGAAAACATCCAAGACTCAGAAACAAATATTCACGCTCATCACACAAATATTTGCCCTGACCGGGATTCGAACCCAGGACCGTCAGCTTCACAGGCAGGTGCACTACCCATTAGGCTAAACCGGTCGTCATCGTTATAC
Source organism: Epiblema foenella (assembly GCA_963556455.1). Taxonomy (NCBI): domain Eukaryota; kingdom Metazoa; phylum Arthropoda; class Insecta; order Lepidoptera; family Tortricidae; genus Epiblema; species Epiblema foenella. Next base: position 22,563,863 of record OY747099.1, on the reverse strand, counting down.
TGCATGACATTACCTATTATTATAAATGCTACGCCCTGCCAAGGCCCATGTGAGAGTATTTTGTTCTTATAAGAGCTGTAAAATACCACGGTTGCAACTAAAGATTATGATTCGTATAAAATAAAATATTAAATACATCAAATTATGCTCATGAGGGTTAATTTCCAGCTACTAAAGTAATTGACCGAGTGAAACGGAGGTCTCCCATCATTTCAGCGTCAGACAGTGTATTATTATAACTTTAGACCGCCTGTTTAGTCTTATATCTACCTAGTTCTTTATATAAATATTATCTGTAATATTCTCTCTATGTTGATTGTTGGTGCAATAAAGAATATTTATTATTCTTATAACTTTAACCTATTTAAGTGAGTTATAATTCTCTCAGTTGAAACTAATAATGATATGAAGGAGTTAAAATACAAAAGTAACACCTAAAGTGGTACTAGAGCTTTAACGATGATGTTAAACAGAAAAAAAAACCAAAAAAATCTTATATATGTTAAACAGGGTTTAGAGTTAGAACAGCGTTATTTGTTTTTGAACCTCGCCGCGCCGCGCCCAATAAAGCGATAGGAGTGCGCGGTTGGAGAGTAGCCTGGGGAAAATCCAGGAGAAAACCTATGACACGACCACGCGTGTGGTTTGAAATACTGGAATACTCAAAGAGTTTGCGCTCCAGTGAGATTAGTTTAGCGGTTTCAACCGAATCTGAGGTGTGAGGGGAATAGATTTACTGGGAGTTTTGTCGCTGGTTCACTAAACCTAACCTAGCTGAGAAGAGTCCAGCAAGAAACTCAGTTAGGCCCGACCTGGGTCGGACTGACTCTACCCTGTGTGCGGTGGTACCGGGACGAATAGGGACTATATGGGTCAGTGTTGTCGCGATCGCGCGGTGGACGTCCCCGCCGGTGGGAATGCCTACGTGTACGCGTCTTGTCTGAGTTGGACGCCGTAAGCACAGCGTTCCATCTTTCGATGGAAGCTGCGATCACGTCGTCCGGGTAGAACAGTGTTCGTCAAAGCAAGTATACTTTAAAGGCTATGCTACCTGGCTAGGCTAGGCTTTAACCTGTTTGTAGCACTTAAATCTGTACAAGAGTGCTCGCTGACTCTTTGTTGCTGTGGAGTATCTTGTACAACTTAAGGTGTTATATTGACTTAGACGAGAGTGTAAGTTACGCAATATACTAGAAGTGTTGAACTTTGTAAGTAATGTAACCTTTTCTAATGCTTATTGTGTTAGGCAGATACACCTTAAAGACACCGTAAGAGTAATGGTGTTAGACAAGAGAGAAGTACCGATCGTTTATTAGCTGTCAGAGGCAAAAAATGTTTTGTTAATTATTTTCTTAAGAACTTATTATTGTAAGTTACGTTAAAATGAAACGATTATAACCTTGGAGTAGACAAAAGAAAACAGGTGTCGTGAAAAAAAGGATTAAGCAGGAGAATGCCTTTATTTTTTCGATTTTAACGCACCGTTAAGCAGCGGTGTGGTCGCAGCTTAACACTGTATTTTTGTGATTAGTTCATAATTTTCGGGTTTGGATTATTTCGTTGAAGAACCCTAATTCAGTCACGTTGTAAAATGCTTAACCAGTTGTGCTGTATTCACTAAATTAAGTGTAATTACCTGAGTGTATTATTACACCTTTATGTGTACTTAAAACTGCACAATATTCTTGACTACAGGTGTTGTAACTCAAAAAGCGTAACAGATGACTTAAGTGACGACTAAAGCTTTAACGTAAGTACGCCATTATTTTGGTGGACTCTAACCTATAATTACTGGTTGGGTTCTTCAATACATGACAACAACATACTTCATTATTTATATGTTACTCTTGTCATTTTATGGATGCCAAAATTAATTTACCATGCCACTGGCCAAGAAAAAGAATAAAAAATATAGAAAACTTGAGGTGTCTATATTATTAGTCACAAGTTTAATAAGATATCTACCTGTATATTGTTGTTGTTTTGATCCTGTGTGTAGCTGATTAATTTGTGTGAGGTGTGTAATAAAGAGTATTTGTTGTTGTTGTTGTTATAGATTCTGGGCGCGCTAATATTGAGATGGGAAACATGGTATACATTAAACGTGAAATAACAGGGGCATATTGTTTTCACTTCACAAACAAAGATCACTTCAATTAGTTGTTATTTAGTAATAAATATGTCTTCGCCATTCGACAAGCGTCATATGCACCATAATTTTACGTAAAAATGTACTCAGGAAGAAGTAATATTCTTACTAAAAACGTTGTAGGTGTAATAAAGTTTAAAAAGATAAATTCTCAGCCGACGCGCTTCTATAACCCATAGTGTTAATCAATGCTCTACAACCACAGTAATACCGGTTGAAGTGTTAGATGAGGGTGAATGAACACTCATACTCTCACACAAAGTACACGAGAGTACCTCGTACAAGAGTATTGATTCACTCCCAGCTAAGACTTCAACCGATATTACTGTGGTTGTAGAGTGTTGGTTAACACTATGGGTATAAAAATAACATTCCTCTACAGGCCTTCTATAACCTTTACCTGTAAGATCATGGGACTTTTTCGCAGTTATATCGGCATGTGTTAATTTTGTCTTTATACAGGTATGTGTTAATACTTCAATACTCGAATGGAACTGATATAAGAATGATATACACGTATTCTTAACTCTGGCGTGCTTCGACAAAAATGTTTTCGTATATTCTAATCAGGATTTCCGGATTTCCAGATTCTCGGTTGTTCTCCTCTACAGGTTGAATTTGTCAACTGATTTTCGTGAAATTTTGTGAGCAGATTCGGATAATTATATATATATATTTTTTATCTGGTCAGTTTTCGGCAATTTTCAAAAAACTTTGTTTTCAATTATTTTGTAATTTTCAACGGGCGAATTTCGGTTTGTATTCCTTTACGGGTCGCATTTCTCAATCGATTCTCCTGAAATTTTGTGAGCAGGTTTGATAATTATGTATAAATTTTTTGTCAAGTCAGGTTGATAATTATGTATAAGTATTTTTTTGGAAAATTCAAAAAAAAAAATTACTCGCGAAGTCTAAAGTTCACATATCCAATAGTTATAATATGGAAGGAAGACACACACTGCATTGTCGTAACATGCTAAAACTGCAGTGCTAGATCATTACTATGGGTGGTCCAATTAGTAGCCTTCCTGGATGCGAAAGGAAAATAGGAATGCGAATTCGAGCCGACAGGCGGATAATTGTTTTATGTTGTCTGTAGAAAAGTAGTCGAATATGCTAAATTAACCAATATGAATATATAATGATTGTAAAACATCAAGAATATGGTAAACATATTTTTTTTTAAGTCTGAGAATAGAAATCTATTCAGTGAGTCAAACTATTTTCAGAAACATATGTTAGTAGTAGTTACCTAGTTGTAAATCTAAGGCGGTGAAGATGACAGAAGAAAGTAATAAAGGGTCGGCAACGCGCACGTGACTCCTTTGGAGTTGCGGGCGTCTATAGGCTGCGGTGGCCGCTTACCATCAGGTGTACCGTACGCTTATTTGCCACCGGCGGTGTATAAAAAAAAATAAACATAACATATTAAATCCCATTTTTCTTTCACAACAAAACACATTCTATTGATAGAAATAACAACATTGCGGGTGACTCCCCCGTATCTGTTAAGATCTAAGGTAAAGTACCGACTGATAATCAAACCAATAATTTGGTTGTAAAAAGATAATAAATTAATAATTATCTGTCAATTCATGCATATATAAACTTGATTGCGCGAAACTGCGTTATTCGATAGTCAGCGAAGCATCAAAAACATGTGGCTACTTAACTTGGTGTTTGTGGCGGCTGTGTGCTTAAGTATGTATCTGGATTTATTTTTTATTTCCATTTATTTAAGCTAGGGGTTTAATAGGTATATCGTTTAACACAGACGTCGCCTGTGATGTGACAGAATCTTGTCTGTCAGACGCTACCTCCCTTTTCTCAGTTATGCGGTCTACCTTTAGTACGAATTCCACTCCATTCCTGCCGTATAGTATGGCATTTGGCACTAGCTTAAAAAGTAATATGCGTATTGAACAAAAACAAATACTAACCCCGTTATTCATAAAAGTTAAGAAACCTCTATTAACTAAAATACATTTCGTCACTCTCTTATAAAAATGACGAAAGACACTCAAATTTTAAAATGACGGATAACCTTAATTGAATTTTACAAGATTTATTTTTAAACGTGTTAGATGAGTAAGGGGTTTAGTAGTTTCCAGACATCATTGCATGCTATTTAGGCCTGGAAATTCGCACAAATACGTATATTATTATTACCGATTACTTGGTTTTAATCGGCCTGTTAAACATTGAGTCAATCTAATTAGTGGCAATGAAATATATTTTAGTCTGTACCTAAATTGTATAATACTCAAAAGAAAATATGTAGGGGTCACAAGAATATTTTAATCGTTACGTGAAAATTACCTATATTAAACAGTAAAATATTTCTGCCCAGCTATTAGACTTAAATACCAGCATGAAAGAGCTTAAATACTGTAAGACACGAGACATCATTATATTATATTAATATTTTATAATAAAATTATGTTTGTCAGTTGCTTTTGTAATTTAATCTAATTTAATTTATCTAATTTTAAATTGTAATTTGTCACTACAAGGTTAACATAATTTTCCTCTCCTATTTTCAATAACCTTCAACAAAATCCTCTTCTCTTTTACTGTTTTAGCTTAGCTTTCAAGGACGTTTACCTCAAATTCAAGTGTCTCTGTTTTGGTTTTATGGTCATCTAATATTAACGGCGTGGCCATATGTGAATTTCTGTGTCTAGTGCAATAATTCACTAACTAATTTTTTTTTTTTTGTTTCAGCATGCCAGTGCGCATCAGTGGCTGAAACAGCTGTAAACTCCAGAAACCCTCGTCTTGGGAACAATCTTAGATACTATCAAACGTCATGGTAAGTGCTTATACTTGAGAGTGAAGCCAATAATGTAATTTGTAATGAGAAAGGTTATCACGATACTCAGATTTTTAATAAACAACAAGATACATTCTTTTATAAAGCAACCGAAGATTGGACTCCATTTCCAAACCGAGATCATACTTTTCGTGTCCATGTTTTCAAACGTTAGGCAAAACCTTGGCTATTCGGTGACAGCTTGTTGTCATCATATAGCGGAGTTATCCGATATTTTTGTAGCTTGTACTATTTTTCAATATGCTCATTCTATGCTAGCGTTAAGGTTCGCGCTTGATATTTTGTTGAATGCTTCTCCGCTTTAAGACGATAACAAACTATCACCCAATAGCCAAGGTTTGTCCTACATGGCGTAGATACAATGAAGCTTGCGATAGTCAATTTATGATTATTTTTTTATTGCTAACTAGGGAGCATCTGATAAGCGAAGTAGGCCCAGAACCTGTCGAGAAGAGCGTCCAAGGTGCTCTTGGTCTCGGTCTTCTTGGTACTGAAAATGTGGCTATTCTTGTGCACGGACGAGCAAGTAGTATTTACGATGACTTTGTAAAGACTGTCGAGTTTTGTAAGTATACAAATAGCACATCCAGCATGTGAGTACACAAAAATAAGCGGTGTATACGAGATGACAACTAGTGAGTAACTAGATAAACACACACAAACTAAATCGCAGATTCTGTAGGTATAATCAAAATGTAGCTACCATGTAAACTGTTTTAAAATATGTAAAGATAATGAAATAAAATGTTTTATGTTTTAATGAGCCATTTTCTGTGTAAGCCATGTGCTTTATATCAAGACAGTATGTAAACGGTAATATACCGTTATATTAATTTATCAATAAAGTAAATTTTAACAAAGACATTATAAAATACAAAGAAGACAAATGGTGTTACTGAAGTGACATTATGTAATGAAGCGGCAAGTTAGGCAACTCTGAATGATGGAATTGTGTAGAATAATCTCGATCGATGCTTGTAAAGATTATAATAGGTAAAATATATTGTTATTCAAGTAGCTGGTGCTTTTACTACCATGCACATGAACATAGTGGAATTGTGGCTCAAAAAAACTATTAGGTAAAGATGCTATAGCACCCTCGTACTATACTATCTACCATCTAATGGTACTAGAACAAAAACATTTTATCTAATAATACGAATAAAAACACACAAATATATTTCTGATGCCAGATCCACACAATGGGTCAAGATCGCGCAGGACCAGGACGCCGCTATGCGGTAGAATGACATGAAAATATGTCTTTTTCCCTTTACGTTGGGCTATCGTGCCCATTGTGTGAATCCAGCATGAAAATAAATAATTCACAAAAGTACTAATACACTGAAAATTTAACATAGGTAGGTACATAATAATGCCTTTAATACATAATACATTTTTGCAGCACTGGGCTCAGCGGATCAAGAAAATTTGGTCATCATCTTAGTTGATTGGTCATTCATCTCAATTACACCCTACGAACAACTTCTGGCATTAGTGCCTTTCATTGCTGACGATCTGAGAGAATTCATAGTTTTGTTGGGCGGTGCGGGTCTAGACAAAGACCGGCTTCACCTCATTGGCTTCGATCTGGGTGCTCATGTTGTGGGCATTGCGAATCGGAATAATGCTTTTCGTGCTAAGAAAATCACAGGTATATATGGTTAACACTTTCAATATATTTAGTTTTTTGTGTTATATTGATTTTCGATGGATATATGCAGGCTATGCAAAATTGCCAATAGCTGCAGTGACACTGCGGATATCCACTCTGACTCGCTTGCTAAATTTATAACATCTGTTGTTAAGCACATTGCAAAGTAATACATTACACACACTAGGCAATTAATGCATTTATTTAGATGTAATTTTTAACTTTCAACGTTTTTATGTTATTTTAACGCATGTGGTGGTCGCCTGTAATTGATTGTGACATTTATCTCTTAAGTATTTAAAACTGCAAATCATGAAAGTATTGATGTTAACAATTGTTGGTGATCCTTAAATAAATAAATAATAAATAAATTATGGTCTTGAAGCGTAGTTGACTACTGTATTTACTACTAACTTCAATTCTTTATCATGTTTAATTTAGGAGTACCTAACCTTCAAATTTCTTATAATGGGACTCACACCTCACAGAAGAAATTATTTTTTAAGTTTTCATACTAGCAGTCCCCCATATAGATGGGGTTTTTGTGTATTTTTTTGATCGACAAGTAGATGGGGCGATTGCTAGTATGAAAACTATAAAAATATTTCCTATAATATATGTATATTATGGACATAATGATCTTTGACAAGCAATACACCAATAATGCGACTATATCAATCAACTGGAATGTTTTTACATTTCAGCTTTGAGCCCCGCCCGTACGAATTGGGGCGCTTCCCATCGCCTCCAGGGAAATGACGCGGATTACGTTGAAGTCATCCACACGGACGCAGTTGGTGCCAGAGCTTTTGGACTTACTGAAGCTATTGGGGGGCGAGCTTTGGATATTTATCCAAATGGCGGGACTAGGCAGCCTGGCTGCGCGAATAACGATAACGCGTGCCATCATAAGAGAGCGTACCTGTTGTTCGCAGCTACCTTGGACTACGGTGGTCATTTAGTCGCTCTGCGTTGTGATTCCATGACACAAGTTAACAACAATCGCTGCACTCTACCTCCTGCTGTGTCTGTTGGTACATTGGAACTAATTAAAATACAGTAAGTTGAACGTTAATTATCATTTTGCAGATTGAGATCAAATTAACTTCAAGCATTCATACACTTGGCCTGACATATAAGTAATATAGAAATATGATGAATGTTCGCAAATAAATAAAAGTTACGGGTGCCAGAACATTCTGGTATCAAGTGAACATTTTGAGCACATGCTCTAAATGGTTCCGTTCAATTTTATGCTAGCTAAGATAGAAAATATATCTAATACTTTTGCGCTACATATCCATCCTCCTAGAGCCTAGCGTTATCCAATTGCAGTTGCAAAAAATAAACAATAACATTATTTTGTAACGAGGCCTAGAATCCCAAAGACTGGCAGACGACGGGTTAAATTACAGAGCACCGTTAATGGAAGTAGGATCATTTGTCAAGTGTGGTATCCGAACGTAGTCGAATAATCACTTACTCGCTCGCCCTTGTTTTTCTCTCTCTCTTTAGCCGCATCAACAATGGCGGAACGTTATATTAGAGCAATTGCATAACTCTGTAATACGCATCAGAACATAATCAACTACGGGAAAAAAACGTTTGATTATGTATTATAACTCTCCTAGCCGTTTGCCGGCTACGGCGACTGCTTCAACTCCGATGTTGGTTGCGTTCGTGTGCTCTCGTATGGCTTACGTAGCGGACCTTATTAACGAAGCCCGTGCCCGTGCCCGTGCCCGCTGTGTGCCCGTGCACACAGCGGGCACGTGAACACACAGCTGATTGCCGCTGGCGGCCGGGCTTTCAGCTCGTCTCGTTTCACGTCCAGCTCTGTACATCGACGAGATTCAAAACTTTCCATTGCCTTTTTCACAAAAAATCTCCATACTGGGCTGTCGGCAGCCTGTCTCTCCCACTGGAATAGGTCAATGTTGCAGTTCTTCATGTGGCGCTTAAGCACATCTTTATATCTAAGGAGTTGTCCGCCATTATGTAGTAATAATGCTCATTTAATAAGACTCAATCTTCAATTTCAATAATAGGTACGCAGCGGTGGGTGCCCTACCTGCAACACTGATTCTTATACCGCAAACGTGATATCCCAAACGTTAAGAACTCGCATCATTATTTATTTTACAGATTTGACTATGTACCGTATGTATCGATCTTTAATTTGCTATAACAATACCTTTTATTTCTAGGAGGGGCTTATACCGGGTCAACACTGGCAACATTTACCCATACTAGAGTACTTGAGAAGGATCCACTGTATATAATACACATGTATTTAAATATACAAAGAAATAAACAGATAAAACAATACTAAGTTTGTCGTAATTTGGTCCATTTTAACCTACATTATTTCTTTCAATAACACTGCCGAGTAATCACATAACTTTTGTACTACCGTTAGGTAGATTTTAATGTTGAATGTTAATTGTCTATTCATACATTTATACTTCAAAATTAATAGTAAAATCTATCTACCGTTAGTACATAAAGTTACGTGATTCGCCTGGTCCTATAGTGTATACTGTGTCTGATGGTGACTGTATATGTATACGTATATATGTGTATATACAGTCACTATCAGATTTAACGGAGCAATCAAGGCGCTCACAAATATTAAAACACCACTCTCTAGTGCTTGTTCAGATATTATGAGCAACCTGTAAGATACAGATATATATGACGGCTACTGTGATACATCGTATTTAAGCTTGTCATTGAGCATAAACATTATATATCATCGTAATACATCAAACTCTACCTCTGTTCTTGAATTTTTACTCCTAATCACCCGGAAAGCATCAGAACCCCTTATAAATTTTAGCTAGTATTATATCCACAAAATATTATAGCAGGGAAGATGGAATTGATACAGTACTGGTATTTCAAAATCATAATGGCATACATGAAAGCAGAGAGAAAGGTCCTCTTCTGTTTAGATGATGATGTTTATTTGTGATGATGTTCACTTCTAATAATTATTTAGGTAAGAGAAAAAAACGCTTCCTTCAATAAGAAGTAACTAAGGATATTTAAAGAAATCATTAATTTGATCTTTTCAATTGTAAAATTAACTTCAAGAGGTGCGGAACTCAAACTGGCATCAAAAAACTAACATCAATATGCATTTTTTATTGGAGTTTACTCCTTTTGAATCGATTTTCATATATAATCCCGTGATATGAAAATTTATGGGGTATAAAATCAAAAGTAATCTGCTGTGCTAACTTAAAAGTCGTATCTCAATATACGATCAGGGTAAAGATACGACTTTTTATAATTTAGTACTTAATGCGTTATGCGTTATGTTCGTGCGCAACTTATCTTGCGCAGCTCTCAGTTGCTGAATTGTCAAGCTATGTTGTCAAGTGTGTCTGTCAAGACCGAAAATACTAACACAACGCGTAAATATTTTATAATGTGCTATTTAATTGGTACAAAGTTAGTGAAATATTCACTCAGAGTCCAAAAGGGTGCAAACCTTGGACACATTGGTTAGGTATGGAGAATTTGACAAAACTGCGTATTGGTTTCCTAGAGTGAAAATCTAATTGGGATTCATGGAAATACTAAGCCGTAAGTCTGCTACGAATACTAAAGGTCCGGCGCACGCTGGAAATAGTAGAAAGCTCGCCCTGAAATTGCTCCTCATTGAGGTCAATATAGGGAACATCAGCATAATCCAAGATGGGGAGGAGTAGTGTTTGAGTAAGCGCAATTTTAGTGGTAATGGGCAGGAAATTACGTAGCCTTCTCAGAGAAGCGAAAACATCTTCCTGCTGACCTCGTTCACTTGAGGTATCCAAGATAAAGTCCTATCCTTAATAATGCATACATTTTTTACTTGTGAAGAAAAAGGAATTAAGACGTTATCGAAGTAAATCGGTAAAACACTATTAAAATCGATTCTTGGGACAAATTTTGAGCTTTCAATTATGATAGCCTGGGTTTTAGAGGGGTTAAACCTTAAGACCAAAAGTATGACTCCAATTTAGCATACGCACCAGGTGTTCACAGTGCTGATAACAGATGGCAGAGCTTTAAGTACATCCTGCGAATAAATCTGAAGATCATCGGCATAGAGGTGATAGTGAGAAGAGAGATTATTGAATTTATAGAAATAGAGACAAGGGAGACAGCACGCCCCCTATTACGTTATTTTTTATATTTTTTCTTTCTCCATGTAGATTCACGATAACCCTGTTAATTTTTTTTTTTAAACCTGCCTGTGGCTTTATAGACCGGATACAATAAAGCAATAGGAGTGCGCGGTCGGAGATTGGGCTGAGGAAAATTCAGGGGAAACCTCCGACACGACCACGAGAGCGGTTTAAACACTGGAATACTCTAAGAGTTTGCGCTCCAGTGAGATTGGTTCAGCGGCTTCAACCAAATTTGAGGGGCTACTCCGAAATTCGAAATCCGAACTTCGCATTGTGCCGTCTCTTTCACTCATATAGTGAAAGAGAGCGAAAGGGACGGCACGATACGAAGTTCGGATTTCGAAGTTCGGAGTAGGCCCTCTGGTCAACATTTATCGATATCGATAACGTCTATGCGCTAAGTCTTTATTCATATAAATAAATGTAACATGCATGATTTCAGTACTGTAAAGTGGGGCCCCTTGGGTCTCAAATAGCCCCACTTTGTGATACCTAATATAAAAAATGAGTTCCTTGATCCTCATTCACTAATCTTTTTAATTATTTGCTAATCTTTACTAATATATTTTATAATCGTTCGTAAAGAGTAAACTCCAGTCGTGCGTCGGAGCTGACAAACACTTTTTTTTTATCGTATGGCAATTTTGTTGCACCGTTTAGCACCACCCAGGGGTTACGAGTAGGATAAAGGCGGGTACTCCCTATGGGACGTGATGCACCTTCGACCCCCAATACACGATGACGACAAAATATGTATTGACGGCCATTGACTTGTCTCTATGTTTGGATGAATTTGCTTGTAATTAAACTATTATTAACTAGTGGCTCTGTGAGCTGTAGACCTCGTGAGTGAGTTTTTTTAATTATGAATATCGAACCTGATAACAAAATTTCACGAGAAGCGGTTGAGAAATGCATCCTGTAGAGGATAACAAACCGTTGAACAAATATATATTTTTTAATTTCCAAAAATTTATTCGACAAAAAATCTGTATATTTATCCAACCTGCTCACAAAATTTCACGAGAATCGGTTGAGAAATGCGATCTGTAGAGGAGAACAAATCGAAATTCGGCCGCAGTAACTTACATAATCATTGATAAAACAATTGTTTTTGGTTTCCAGAAAGCGTCTCGACAAAAAAAAATTATATAACTATCGAACCTGCTCACGAAATTTCACGAGAATCGGTTGAGAATTGCGACCTGTAGACGAGAAAAAACGGAAATCCGGAAGCAGAGACCTTCGTTTCACTCGGTCAATTATTTTAAACATTGAACGACACAGTTTACAAATTTTCTCTGTAGGTAAATAATTTGGTTACTACAAAACTAACAAGCTAAGTTACAAAGTTCGAGTTTATTATATTGAAGCAAACTTTTAATACTTAACTGCTTTTCGAAAGTTTGCTCACGTTCTAAAGTTTGGTGTTATTATGATTTTGAGTAATGATTTTATATTTTCAAAAGCTTTGCAAAATGTAAGTCTAAATAATTCTATTGAATGGAGGACATTCCCTGGCATTGATGCTATATTGAAGTTTATTAAGATTTAAATTAGTTGACGTACAAAGTTGCTTCTCACCTAGCCGCTTGTGAGTACCAGCTTGTAAAAGTGACATAATTATGACAATCGATTCAACCCTAAAAGGTCATCATCATCATCATCAGCTTTCACTCATCGCACTGCTGGGCTCTCATGGATAAGAATAGCAGGGTAATAGCGTAACTTTTAAAGGCGGAGTAGGACATATCAATTGATATCTTTGTAACGGTATTTTACAGACACTCAAACCGGGAACTTTTTACGAATCGTCAAAAACGCTCGGCCAGTATCTGAGGGCATGGCAGTGCCCCCGCCAAGTCGAGCAAAGGCACGGCCGTACCATCCTTTTCTCGAAGCCATTCAGGTCATTTTCAACATCCTGTAATTTTGTGCTGGCTAAAGCTAGAACCCTAAATTTTCAGTAAAATATAGGGCATTGTAAGACTTATGTATATTCTCAATACAGTTCAATTAGAATTTGTACTTTAAGATCTATGGCCCGTCAAAGTTCCTGGATTTTGTCACTGACACACTGACTGACCGATCATCATAATTCTAAAGTACTTGTAGCAGACCCAGGTGCTCCAAATTTTAAGTATAATTAGTTTTTAACCTATCAAGTCGTAGAAAACCTATGTGTGATGTGTGCAATGGCCAAATCAATATATATATATTAAAAAATAAAGTTCTCTAATATTGATACGGTCACTATAACATGTTGTTAGTTAACTAATTGTTATTAGGTAAAAAACTATGATGAAATTGTTAGACAGATGTTTCTATGGATAGTTATTAGTGGAGCAGCTAACCTAATCTGCTTGGCAATCTGGAGTTAATTTGGCTTATTCTTTATTTGATAACTATAAAATGTATTCCTCAACGGTTAAATAATAGGCAAGTTCGTGGAAATCGAGTTCTGTGGAATCCGGTACTGACTTGGTTTAATATTACATCTCAAAACTTTTTTGTTGTAGAAGATCTGCGTTGCGAGACTTGCATCTTTTTACATGTAATGTTTGTGATGGGGTGAAAATTATACGGAAGATGACTAGTGACGTCACAATTCTTTATTATCAAACTGCATCATTTTGTCGTCTTTATGTATTTAATAGTAGATTGTACACCATGGGGATAAATGACTGTTTTATGTCACGGGCGCGATATTGAATCCTGAACGGAACGAAGGAATCCAGATTTTACTCCCGAGCGAAGTGTGAGTAAGGAGAATCAGTACTATACTTTACTCACCTCTTACGAGACAACAAAGTAAGCCAAGGCTAACTAGAAAGAGAATCAAATCAGTCAGTCAAAGCCAAATTACTTTCGTGACTCGACATGTTATTAGAATTTAATCTTCTATTTTTGTAGAATCTGCAGTTTTACTCTGTAATAGAAGGTCTTGGAACACTCGCGGCTTTTGTACTGTTTGACACGTATTGTTTGTTTTAGATAATTAATAGTACACTACTGCAAAGAAAGCGATCAAAAACGCAATGAAATCCGAAAATAATAAGAAAGTCGAAATTAAATTTCAAGGATTCAGTAATAGTAATTACAAACACGCGCTGCAGGTGACGGCAGCCGACGTCGTCTTTTGTTTCGGGACGCGGCTCGCAGCAGGCGAGCGCCGCGGAGCCGAGCGCGTCCTCGCCGCCGTGTGGACTTCACTAAATTAGGCTTTAAGGATATAACAATAAGAACTATGAAGTGAAATCACATTATTCCCCGGCGGGTTATGATGAAATTAAGTACAACATCACAACCCAATGTAATGATTTGCTTTCGATAAGGTTTGCATAATATATAAAAATTAGGCATTGTCTAGCATGATGGTGTGAAAAATAACTAAAGTAGCATAATATTTAAGGTGAAGTTTGATGTTATTCGAGTAGTGCCTAAGTTCTGTTTATTGGTAACGTAAAAATACATTTTTACCGTACCTTACTTAATATTCGATCGAAAAATTACTGAGATACTTCGCGGCTCAACGTCATTTATGTCGTCATAGACAATGAACAAAGGTTTATGCTAATATAAAACTACTTAAGCACTTACAACCCAATCGAATTAACTCTACTTAACTGGTTCATAAGCGAGCGTTAGGAATGGAGTTTAACTCGACGGATAGTAAGTTTTAATGATTATCAAATCAGTTCACATTCTGTAAATTTATTTGCGATTATTTATTTTAAAGATAATATTAATCAGTATCGTTAAACTATTATCGGAAATCAAGAACATGCATAGTAAAGTGCTTATCCGCAGTACGAAATGACTAAGTAATTGCGATTCCGTTTGATGTTTACCGCATTATCATTGTTTTTTGTGATATACACGTATAATTTTATCAACGATGTGTCTTTATTGAAAGAAGTTTTGATTAGCGTTTATTTTATGTTATCTTATCACCAGAGCCTTTCGCGTCCCTGGATTCAATCAGATCAGAGATGATAGGCAATAGGCAAGATGGTAGGCCATTCGGGGGCACGCTCATTTTCTATAAACGTAACTTACATTGCATAAATCTCACGTCCCTACCCCTGACAAATATGGAAGTGTCGGTTTGTCGTATATCGATGGAGGGCCACCCCCCGCTATCGATTGCGTCAACCTACCTTTCACCTCAACGCGACTTACTTAAGACTGATCTCGACTCACTAGCCTCCCTAGGTCCTTCGGTCATCGTGGCCGGGGACCTAAATAGTAAGCATATTAACTGGGGTCGCATAGCAACCAATCCCAATGGCAATCGGCTTCATATCCTTTTGATTGAGAGCCTCCCTTTCAATCTCCTCGCTCTCAAATCAGATGCCTGTTGGACCATACCCCCCTTGGATCGTCCGGATCACCCTACCCCTGCTTTCGAGGATAGTGAGGAAGCCGAATGCCTTGCGAGTAGCTTTGAGTCCCAATGTTCGCCTAGTCTCCTACACACCGATGAAGCCCATATTAGATGGGTCGATTCCGAGGTGGACAGGAGATTGCTGCCTCTTATTGGCCGATCAGCTTACTTAGCTCTCTAGGAAAGCTATGTGAGCGGATCCTTCTCACTAGGATTCTCAGATTTACGGCTGAGAATAATACCATCATCGACGAGCAGTTTGGCTTTAGATCCACGCACTCGTGGGTCCAACAGGTGCACCGCATCACGGAGCACGTGCTGGATAGTTTATCTTGATTCCAGGGGCTCAGGACCGGTGCTATTTTTTGTTAATGTTCTACCTACATGACTCATACTCTACATTGAAAACGTCAATTGAAAATTTAGACATCTAAATGATACAACTCACTTCAAATGTAGCCATATGATTATAATTGTTTGCTTAACTTAGGTTTGTCTCCCGTTGACCAAACTGGAACTCATTCTCCTGCCGCCTCCGAGTCACCGATGCTAACGACTACACTGGTATAGTATTTCTGTTTTTCTGATTATGCATCCTCTGGCGACTATACTCACCAGGCAGGGTGGTGAAGTACCTAGTACAACACCGCATACTTTCTAGAAACGGTTCAACTAAAATTGGCTTGTGACTCTTAAGTTTTATGATGATGATGGTATAGTGTTTGTGTTTTTCTCATATCTAATTCATTGTCCTATTGTGCGGTTTGCTACTATATTACTATCAGTCCTAAAAAATAAGCATACTTCGTGAATGAAGATTGTATGTGTATTAACACGTTACCGGATTATCAACTCTAGAGCTTTTGCCAAAGGTTTAAATTGCTAGAAATGTGAGGTTGCCATGCATGGTCCATTACACCCAGCGGCGTATACCTGAATACCTGAGAATGGTACGAATAGAAGGCATCAGGATCACCATTTGTTTCTTGTTGCACTCGTAATCTTTTGCTTACGGAGATAGATTCGATAATCAATTGAACATTCAGGGCGGTTGTTATGACTTTTTGCAACGTGGACATTATATCGAAATGGCCGGTCCAATGTTGTCACCCGTGTCATTAGTGTTTTTTGCGGTACCTCAACAATAGCATTGTCGGCCAAAATTGACAAACAAAGACTAAACCACGGTTTTTGCATTGGTGATACCATTGGCACCACGGACATTTATGCCAGTACTGGCACGACTCAGGCTGGGTGCTATAACAACCAGTGCAATCGTGATCGGGCGTGGCAGTTGTTTGCGGCGTCCTTGGCCACGGGCGGTCATTTGGTGGGTTGATGTTCTGATGATGATGTGAGACTCTCATAGATATGACGAGAGGACGGTGCACTGGCGCTCCGTGGGCACCAATGACCTTGTTCAACTAGGGTAAGTTGCTGTTTTTTTTCGTCGGACCCTATCTATATGCTATCTGCATACAGATAGGGTCCGCTAGTTGCTATTAGATATATCGAAACGAATAACCTTGTAAACTTCGACTTTATTGTCGATGAGTTAGATATTTTTGAGGACCTTCAAGAGTTTAGATAATATTTGAAGGCGATTGTACTGTCATTAGCAAAAATATTAGATACATAGTAGACATCTATTATTTTCAAAGGATTAAGTAAGTTAACGTAACTAGTAACCGAAGAGCTGGCGACTTCCTCGCACAACGTATCAGCATTGCGATACAGGGAGGAAATGCCGCCAGCATCCTCAATGCCCCAAGGGCCTGTTTTAGCTTTAAGTTAGTTGTAATATTATTTAAGTTATTGTTTTTTTAACTATTATTACCGCTTGTTAATCAATAAATCTAGTATGTTTGAATTGTGTTACAATTATATTAAATATTACGAGTACCCATATAGATATTGTATACAAACAATTAAGGGATTCAAACACCGATATCGCCAGAAGCCGTAAATCATATCATAGTTGTTAGTGGCGATACCGATGACGTAGACACGTAGGCAGTGGCGCCGCGGAGCGGTGGCCGATATGGGTAACTAATGAAAAAAGTTATGGAGGTTTCTTTAAGCAATCTATCGCGTATGAATTCGCCGCTAGAGGCGCTAGTGTAGCGTGAGGTCTCCGAAATGTCAAATGTCACTCTTTGTGGTTACGCTACGCGGGTCAATATCCAATTGGAACAATATGGTGACTATTTTGCAATACCTGAGCTTGATTATGGCAAATATAAGTTACGGGTCAATGACTGTCAGTGCTTTGTGACAGTTTTGTCTCTCGGAAACTTATGTCCTCCTTTTTTCCGAACAAAACGAGACTGCGCTACAATACGGAATGTTCGATATTTTTACGGTACGGATTTTAGATATTAAGTATAATTTAAATGTAAACTTCGTTTTCATGCCCATAATAACCAATAACAATTTTTGACAGCTGGACCTTACTCGACAATGGCGCCAACTGGTGAGCACAAAAACGATAGCCCTCATTATGGATTGTTGAAATTGTTGTTATAACGTTGCAAATTAATATAGAATCTTTTTATTGAAAAATACGAAATGTTTCTGCTGACATCTGTCAGTTTACCATCTGTAATTAAAAACATGAGTATAATACAAAACACTAATAGTATGTAACACTTGTCCTATTCTTGGCTGTAATTCACAAACCGACTCGTCCTCAGCTATCACCTCACCCCTCATTCGTATTTATAAAGAAACTGTCAACAAGTGACAAATGACATTTGACAGTTTCCATATAAAAACGGGTGAGCTGTGAGGTGATTGGTGAGAACGATGCTTAGTGAATCACATAGCTGTGCTAATACACAACAGAGACTAGTTCAGGTATTTGTGAGGTCTTTAGGTATATTCCTGATTGTAAGGTCGCTAGAGCTACCGAGGATAAGTTTTGTTGAGAGTGAAGGATGCTGGTCTTCACTCTCAACACAGCTAGCTCTCTAGCTGTCACCATAAGGAATCCTCATTCGGCAATGCGCTTGTTTTTCTTCTGACTGCGCATAGGCCACGATATTTACTTACCAGCAGGCACGCCGTGGGCTGGTTTGCCACCGCCGTTTTATAAAAAAATAATATAAGATTTTTCCATAGAAAGAGAGACTTTTTCCATAGAAAGAGAATCCTATAGAAGGAGGATTAGCGAATACACAAAAGGGACGGACTTATGATAACCTGACTAAATTGAGATGTATCAGAAGACTGAAATGGATTCATCTAGTAACACAATTCTGATATCTCATAAAATATTGGCCGTGCTGTATACACATTGGCGGCTAATTTAAAGTAAGCCAATAGGCTTGAATAGATTGATGACGTTCCGCTAACACAGGCCAGTGACAATGAACACGCGATGAGGGACAGGAGATGATATATTGTATCTCGTTCCCACTTATATTTTTGTCTATCCTTACGTCTCTTTTGCACATGTGTATGTGTGTATTGCCGGCTCAAGCCTTATCTTTATTTCATGCTTTTTTCAATCCGATATATTATACTGTACGAAGTCGCGTTTCTGCATAATAATATAATTACTGCTCCAGCTCGTGTCTTATCACCATCTATGAATTCTATGAAAAAGCTCCTACAGGCGCCGCTTCTGTGTTGAATAGATTAAGGCTCGGTTTTAAAAAGATCCGTTAGACCTTATTTCGGTATGTTATGTCAAAAAATGTACTGTTACTGAAATTTGATCTGACATTTGGTCTAACGGATCTTTATAAAACCCGGCCTAAGGGCGGGTTGCACAAACTTACGATTACAGGTCGATTAACGTTAAATATGGCGCCGGCAGCTGTCATTCCATAGAAACTTATCACATATATGACCATACAATCAGATTTAAATCATCACTTACGTTCACACTCACTTTCGTTTTGTGACTACAACGCAGACATTTCATTTGCGTATGTGTTTAGTTTTAATCAGTAATTTTAATATTGCCATATTGACGCTAACCTAATGCCTCCATTCTCATTTCACGAAATCGCGTAATCTGTCACTGTTTTAGTGGTTGTCCGCTGGCGCTAGTTGCGACTTGTGACAGACCACAGATATTTGAAGATTGTTTAAGGTCGCGTTCATGTTTATCTGTTCTTGTCTGTTTAAATTGTAAATTATGACATTTATTTAGATGTTATGTTGTTTGTGACTTTAGTGTTTTTTGTCTTTCGTGGCTTCTCGTGGTCCCAAAAGAAGACCAGCGCTAGCCAATGGCTAGCACTATGCTGATTTGGGGCCATTTCATGGCTATTTTCTGTATTTTGGTGTTATGTTAATTTGTACTGTGTCTGTGCCACGAATAAATGTTTTTTCTTTCTTTCTTTCTTACAGACGGTTTGGTGCAACCCACGCGTAACCACGCGGTTTAATTAAATAAGTGAAAATTTTACGTTACTTTTTCATTTGCCTTTTGCCACTTGCTTTTTTTATTCCGGGGTCATAATAGAGCTATAGCAAGAATTTTAACCATTTTTAAATAACGATACTTTGTATAGATTGGCGGTCAGCCTGTTTTATGACCTGCATACTATTCTTGGAGTGATAAATTATTTAAAACAAGATTTCAGGTCTCTGTTAATACAAGTTTGTAGTAAGTAGTATTTATAGTAAATTATTGGACGGTCCGAGGGATAATAGAAGTTAGTTTAATCCTTTTCTGAAAGATCGAGAACGGATTAAACCAACCATACGAGTATAATGTATGCATTTGGTATAATATGACATCACCGAGGTAGTGTAAAATAGCACCCTAGTCACAGAACAAGAGTCACAAGCCGCGTTACATTATAAAAGCACAGATTTGATGGCCAACCTTTTATTGATTTCAGGATTAAGTTAACAAAAAAAAGGTAGGGAGCTCATTCTACTTTGTCGTGACCAAGCAGGCTAATCACGTAACTTTTTTACATACATTTATACTTCAAAATTGTCAGTAAAATCTATCTACCGTTAGTACATAAAGTTACGTGATTAGCCTGCTGACACTTGAAATTTGACATTAAAATCTGCCTAACGGTAGTAAATAAGTTACGTGATTACCCCGCTGACTTCTATTGCGAAAAAACTATGATATCTATTGAATTAATGTACAAAAATAGTATTTCCAAATAGTACCTGCACTGAATAAAAGGAATGTATAGTTTGTATAGATAGAAATACTTAAATATTAACTTGTTCCTTTAAAAAGTTGGTAAGATGAAAATACCATTTTTTATATAAATTGGGGAGATATTTATAGCTACTGAGTTACTGGATTTAAGAATATTAGCTGTGGTTCGATATTTTCTAATCTATCGGATGTGATACTCTTATTAAACCTCTTTCAAAATAACAATACAAAAATATGAAAAGGGCCAAGTATTCCGAAATCTGCTTTTAAATAAAAGTGTCAAAAATCGAAAAATTGTGGTCAAGAAAAAATATCTATTTAGACGACTCTCATCGACCGCGACGAGCCGGAGAGCATTCTAATACTAGGTACTTATATGGAGGAATATGAAACGTAACAACTGAATATTTGACAATATATCATTTCGGTAGAAAGATGTTAAGTAGACAAAATAAATATATTCGGATTTTTTTCGCCATTAATTTTGGAAAAAATCGCGAAAAAGTGTAAACCGGATGGTGACATCACTTTCTCTGCACTCTCGAAAGAGACCTTAGTTATAATTATTGTGAGATGTTCCAATGTGATTTAGATTTATTTTCTAACTATTGTCAACGTAATAAATTGCAGCTTGCTGTGGATAAGTGTATGCAGATAACTTTTACTAAGAACCGGAAAAATATTGTCAGTTTTGATTATAAAATTGATAATGCTATAATTAACAAGGTTAATCAATGTCGTGATCTTGGAGTTTTGTTTGACGATAAGCTGCATTTTAATGTTCATGTTGATAAAATAGTCTCCAAAGCTATGAGTATGTTGGGATTTATAATACGTTCTTCAAAGCCTTTCAAAACTGCCTCGTCATACTTACTGCTCTATAAGGCTCTCGTAAGACCCCACCTCGAGTATGCCTCTGTAATATGGAATCCGAGACACAAAAAATATTCCAAGATGATCGAAATGGTACAAAAAAGGTTCTTGAGATCAATGCACCGTAGACTCACTGGTAGAAAAATGTCCTACGCTGATCTCCTCAAAAAATACAATCTTCCCTCTCTTGAAGGTAGACGAAAAATGGCGGACGCAACAGCGTTATTTAACATTTGTAGAGGATACTACAAAAGCTCTGAACTGCTTGAGCAACTTCGCTTTAGGGTCCCTACGCGCAGCGCGCGCTCGCTGCATTCCCTCGCCTCTTTTGCCGTCCCGCTTTCCGCAAGCCATGCCGGTAATCGCGCTCCTTTGCATCGTATTTGTGACGCGTATAATAAGTTTTGGGTTTCAGTTGACATATTTTGCAACAGTAAGCCTCAATTTAGGAAAAAGGTTCTGGATTTGGTAATGGAATCTGATTAATGTATTGAGTAGTAGTTTATCTATTTACTGTAGTTCTTCTCTGACAGAAACCATGGCACGTTTTGAACTGGTATCTACGAGTGTTCTATTGTTCTATTATGTTTTGTATTTCGATTAATTCATTATGTTAAGTGTAGTAAGATATCTCGCGTATATGTTTCAGTGAGAGCTGTTAAGGGAATAAGTGAAATGTTTAAATTGCATGTTAGAAACCTTACCTCCTACTCACTTATTTCTGTTTGCTTTCCAAATAAATAAAATAAAAATAAAAATAAAATAGTTGTACGATAAAAAAGTTAGTTGAATCCGGTTATCAATTTCTGACATTCATTTTTTGACGTTGATTTGTTTTGTCAACTGTCACAACTTATTTAATGGATTTTCGGTTCTTTTCACGACGCTTATAATTTTGTTCTGCTTTAGTCTGGTATCGTTCTTTTTATAATTGCGGCTCTAGATTCTTTTTGTGTATATGACGTCATATTTTACTTACGCCCTTTTAGAATGACCTATTTTTCAAAATGCTTGTTTTATGAAAAATTCAGTCTTCGTGAAAAAGAGAAAACACGGGTTCCTTAAAATTTCACCTATTTCCTAACTAGTTCATAAAATTAAGTAGTTGAAAATATGAAATGTCAGTTGTTATGTTTCTTATTTAAATGGAACCATGCATCCGCTACTACCCTACGGCCGCTGACACGGTCTGTGGGAAGTCCATTAAAATATGATATGTAAGTACAGTTAAGAAAGTCCAAATTCCTTAGCATCCACTAGAATGCGCTCTTCTTCGCCCCGGTCGGTGGAAATCCTACTTAACATGCTCCATGTTTGAACAAGTCGTGTATCCCTGTACTTGTGAACAAGACGGCGGTATCAATTCCCTTGAGGTGTAGCTTCAAGCTTCCGACATTGTTTATCTTGCGAAACTCAGCGCGGCGAGGAAAGAAAACAGGGATTCGTCACACAATTAGAAAACAAGTTTAGATTAAAAGCTAGAAAATGCAACTACGTTTTTAAAATAAAGAAGGTAAACGTCCCTAATGCACGACACCTTAATGTCAAATTGTTGACATCTATGGGTTCACCTCTGTCACCAAGGCATAAGATTGAACTTACCATCAAGGCAGTAAGCTGGTTTGCTACCGTCGTTGTATAAAAAACTAACAAACTATGGTATCGTGTAGTTATTTATACATACATACATATACTCACGCTCGTATCCCATTGGGGTAGACAGAGACCAAAGAAAGTCAAATACTACGGTCCTTACATGCTTCTTTGGCTTCAATCACATCCATACATCTCTTCATACATGCTCGTTGGTTGCGGGAATTTCTTACTTGGCCTTTTTTCAGTATCGCAGAAACTTGATCAAGATACCCTCGCCTTGGTCGCCCCCTTCCGACCCCTCCATCCATCTCCTGACCATACATCCTCTTAATCATTCTGCTATCACTCATCCTCTCAACATGCCCAAACCGCCGAAGTGTAGCTTATTCAATCTTAGTCACTACATTCGTCTTCTATTCTCCATCTTTCTCTTATTTATGACGCTTTAGGTATCTAGGTATATGTAGGTATTATGTACCTATTTATTATGAGTGCACATACTGCGTCGATTACAGATAAATTAAATAAGAACAAGCAAATGCTGGTTTACTTTATTGACAATACATGGAAATTATGGTCTAAGAAAAAGTAAAACGAAACAGTATTGTAAAGCTTATATTATATTAATAAAAAATACTTATTGGCATTGGTATATTTTTACAACAAGCTTTGAAATATAATTAAATATCAAAATTACGCTACATACATAACTTGCATAAGTCTTCGAATTTTAAGTCTGTTTCTCATTTCGCTGTTTTTAAGCCATGTTTCCAATTAAACAACTGAAAGAAAATGAATGTGAATTAAATTATATACGTGAGTACTAAACATTATTTGTATGCGATATTAGCAAAATAGAATGAATTTAATGCTGGGACACTTTTCTTACTTGGTCAAATTGGAACTAACGGCAATGCTAACTTACGATTACACGCCCGATCAACGATAAGCCGTCGTCTCGCAGCGAAAAAACTAACTAAACATATATATAAATACTTTATTTTGTATAAAAAATTATGCCTAAGTTTTTAGTATGTACCAACCTAGTCTTAGTTGCGTTGCTATACCCTCACAGGGTTCATGTTGATACTATATATGTTTTTTATTACGATCACAATGTACACATGAAACGCAATAAACCATTTGAATTTGAATTTGAATTTTAACAATAGCATTATTTTGTAATGAACCCTGGGATCCCAGGGGCTGGTAGACGACTGCTTAACTCGGCCGGGGTAAGACAGCAGTAGCTGTCCCATAGAAACTTGTCAATATATCCATACAATCAGATTTTAACGAACACCGTGCACAATTACGGAGGGTTTGGTGCTACCCACCCTAACTGGGGGAAGTGGGCCTCCGTTACAATAATATTGAGAAGTTAAGTTTGTGTGACAAGAATTAATTACATAAATTACGTATGCATGTAACTAACTGTATTGCTACAGATAAACTAAAAACTACAACTAATTACTATTAGCGTAGAATATTTTAAATCGTATGAGGATATCCGTCAGCCCCTAACTCGGCACAGCCTGTATCTTGGGTACCAAACACACAGATTTTAAAGGAATTTAATAATAACGGAGTAAGTTGACGTGTGTTACTACGCGTGGTGTGTGTGTGAGCTACTTTCAGTTAGTCATGTTACCTCCTATGGCATACACCAAAAATAGGATATTTCAGAGTCTTCAGACTCTGTTGAGCTACAGACCTTGATACTCTCCCAGTTTCTCCTGTTCCTTTTTATTGTCACTATCGAGACTATACTGCCTTTTCGAGAATATACTGCATTTACACTTATCGCCATCGCAGCGACCATAGAGATAGCCCTTCCGATTACAGATGTGGTTGCATGATGAATTGATACAATATGTCGTTATTTCAATGTTGTCTGAAATAGAAACATTTAATAGTAGCTTGTGCTTCAATGGCACAGAATGGTATGTTTACGGCGAAGGCGGTATATCGAGTCATTGTTGCCATCAAATAATGGAAAAAAGTACCTACAGCTTTTGCCCACTCATACTCAATAGGGTGGTCCAAAAAATTCATATTGCAACTTCCGGTTTGAACACCCACCCAATCTGTAGCTTATGCTTATTGATTTAACGTCCTAAAATATTGGCACACTACTGGTAGTAGAAGTTGGTAATAATAGGTTATTAAATACAAGAACTGTATGATTTGGTGTCTCTGTTACTCACAAACAACTAGTCTTTTAGAAATATTTGCCTTATAGAAATAAAATTGGTGAGGTGTTTTTTCAGATGCAGCTGATAGAAAGTAGTTTCGTTGGCCGGAAAATGCTCCACCAGCCCTTTTATAAGAGGTTTTTGAGACGGGAAAGTCCTGTTTTCTCGTGGGTTTCAGAATCTGGACATTTTTCAGTATTTAACATTTATGCGTCAGGAAAAATCTTTAACATTATGATCAGCACCTAAAAGTAGCAAAAAATGGATCCAATTGGTCGCCTCACGGCTTCGAAAAAAAAACGTGTTTTCGAAGCCGATGAGCATCCCCTTCCTGCAGAGCTAGGTCAACCAAAACTTGCACAAGTTATGGCATATACAGGAAGAAAAAAATGAACGGGTGGCGCGACCAACTAGTGAGAAAACTTTTTTTGACTCATACATTTTATATGGAAGAAAAAAAAAATTTCTACGAAATCGTCGCGCCACCCCCTCGATTTCTTGCTCTACGTCTTCAAGTGAGACGACCTATTGGACCCATTATTTGCTACTTTTAGGTACAGATCATAATGTTGAAGCTTTTGTGTAGTCATATAATAAAAGTCGAATACAGAAAAAGCTCCTGGTTCTGAAATCCAGCAGGAAGAAAAAAAGGACTTTCTCGTCTCAAAGATCTCTTTTCAAAGGGCTGATAGAGCATTTTCCGGTCAACTTAACGACTTTCCATCAATTGCATCTGAAAACACACTTCACTAATTTTATTTCTATGGGATAAATATTACTACAAGACTAGTTGTTTGTGAGTAACAGAGACACCAAATCATACAGTTCTTGTATTTAATAACCTATTATTACCAACTTCTACTACGATTAGTGAGCCAATATTTTAGGACGTTAAATCAATAAGCATAATCAACAGATTGGGTGGGTGTTCAAATCGGAAGTTGCAATATGAATTTTTTGGACCATTCTAATACTCAACTTTATTGCCTATTTTTTTTTAGCTCGTTTTTTACCTCGGGTGTTGTAATATTATCAGCCAATGTATTTAAATTAAGCGAGCCGTCATCTTTCATGTGTATGTAATATTTAAGACCTATTTACCTTCAGTGTTCAAGTTATAACAAATGCATTTCTTGCCAACACATAAGCCATGCTTAAATCCTAATTTATGACATGCATCATGACAGCTACTCCGAGTACAGCCTCCGATCGATTCAAATGTTGTCATCGACTCATCTGCAAAGAATGACGAACGAGAGATTAAATAAATGTTAGATACATTCAGTCAGCAGCACAAATTGTTAAGCAGATATGATTGAAACCGGTATAGTTTCCCCTCTACCTCTAGTATAAGTTTTTTTGAAACAAAATACTAACGAACGCGTTTGCGTTTAGTCTCAATTTGTATGGCAAAAAATAGTTGCCACTATATTCGCTTTCATAAAACTTGGGATTAGGTGTGAAAGCGGACCCCGGATTCCTTATGCTTGATTTCCTGCTACACTGATGTCGGTCATGCGCATAAATCCTAATCAAATAAATGTGAAAGTTTGTGCGGATGTATGGATATAGGTACGTTCCTCTTAATCTCAAAAACTTTTGAACGGATTTCCAGTATTAAAATTTCCAGTATTGTAGCTTAGACATCAGAATAACATATAGACTATAGCTTATTTCAAAACTCATCCCCTTTGGGGGTTAAAAAGAGGTAAAAATTTGTATGAGGAACAAAATTATTTTTAAGAAAGAAACTTGCAAGTTTTTGAATAGACTAAGTATTCAAATTGAATAAAAAAATTTTCAGCGTTTTTCTAAATTCGCTCTCTAAAGGGATGAAAAGAGTATGGAAAATTTGTATGTGGAGCAATTTTTTTTTTATGCGAGAAACATGACACATCGTTTATAGATCTATTGAATTATAAAAAAAAAATATTTCAGCGTTTTTCAAAATTGGTCCTATGAAGGGGTTAAAAGGGGGTTGAAAGTTTGTACGGGCAACGTGATTTTTTTTTATGTGAGCAAAACAATTTCAGTAAATTCATCACTTCAGGGAGTAAAAAGGGGGTTAGATGTTTGTACGGAAAGCGAGTAATTTTCAAAGTGAGGTACTAGAGAAATTTATCAAAAAACTGGACTACCCGTCCGAAGCCGCAGTGGTTCACTAGTAGATAATAAATCTGCCACAGACGTTAGCCTTTCTGTGCTTGTCCCATAGAACATAGTGTGACGGCGATCAACGTCAGCATAGCAGGAAATTAGCAGAGCATAACCGGGAAAAACGCAAAGAGATGACGGGTATTGGGAAAGTGTCGTGCACTGAGATCCTAACTTTTACAATTGCTTAGATTCGATATTTTCAGTTTTTTATTGTAAAATAAATGGAAAAATACCTTTTAGTGCAAATAATATGTCGCATTTGCATTTGTCGCCGACACAAACACCACCAGTGAAGCCGAGTCGACGACACTGTTGATCGCATGCACGCAAGTTGCAACCGCCTTTGACATTAGAAAGCTTGTCTGAAAAAATATAGGTAGAGATACTATATACACCTGTTATCGACCGGCCAAAAAAAACAACAATACCGGGTTCGGTAGATGACTACTATAAGACCGTCATCTACCGAGCCCGGTAATTACCGTCTACATTTAATATTATTTTTTCCGGTAGACGTAGACGACAGGTTTAGTGCTAATTTTTTTTGTGGTTATTTCAGTTTTTTTTTGTGATTATAAAGTGCAATAAATATTGATTGGTCATGCTAACTTTTGTCAATTGGCTTTATATCTGTTAGTGGTGCGAAGTTGTCGCACTTGCATTTGTCGCCGACACAGACTCCTCCTGTGAATCCCAGACGCCGACACAGCTGGTCGCATGCTCGATAATTACAACCGTCCTCCACGGTGTATCCTGTGTCTGAAAATGACATTGATAGGTAAGGTTTTATATACTAAAAATCACACAAGTACATATGAGCCGGCCGCGACTTCGTCCGCGTAGATTTTAAATGGTAACAATAGTAGTTTATGCAACTGATACATAATGAGAGGTTTTAAAACACGAGTGTGGTTTTATGAAATGAGCGTCAGTGAGTTTCATAATAGGATCACACGAGTGTTTTAAGGCCTAATTATGTACAGTTGTGTAGATAAAGACATAAATGAGGTCTATTTTTTTCTGTCAGTTGTCAGATGCAGTCATTTGTGAAAAAAATACTCGAAAGAAAAAATAAATGTTCACGATCTCGGATCTCGAATTTGGGTTGCCACTCTGTAGCGGTCTTGGCCCATAGCTCACTGGGCATGCGGCAGACATGACCCACTCAGTTCCACTTCAAGTTGGCTGCCTTCTGAGCTACGTCGACTATTTGAGGTTTGGAGTGCATCGTGGTGTTCCGGATACGAACTGGCACTTACGACCTTTTATTTGAGCAAGACAACAAGTATTTCAGCGAAAACTCTAAACCCGTAAAACTTATCTTGTTCGAACCAAAAATCGTTGAAAGTATTTATTAATGCACACCACCTCAATTTTTTTCAGAATTTCACAGTTCATGGTTTGCAAAAAATGATGTTTTTTGTATATTAGCCAAATGTTAATTGAAAGTTACCAATTAGAATTCATGTTTCAATAAAAAAGAAAACGTATGGCAACTATGCACATAAACGCATTATACGACTAAACGGCAAATTTCCCTTGTTTCCATACAACGGTAATACGAGGCCACGCAGGCGTGAATTCACGCCAGCGTGTCAATCAGTATGGAGCGTTTTCAGTGCTCGTCAGCTATGCTGTACTTTTCCTCTCATTTTGGTTTTTTATGTTGCTCTAATTGTAGTTGGTCCCAAACAAACATTTGATCCTCTCTAAAAACTGGTTCTACTGGCAATTTTTTTTCGTCGTCATGGCTATTTATTGGTGGACTAGGTAAATACCTAAGTCTATATTGATGTAATAAGTTCATTCATTTGACAAGTAAAGGATACCATAGTTCTAACAGTTTTGTAAAAAAAACTATGAATTTTATGAATTTACACAAAAAACTGAAACGTGAACACACTATGCAGCCTCTGAGAAAAGTCATATATAGTGTGACTAAAATATCTTTGCCCCAGCAATTTTTTTTTTCCTGTGAATTGGTACATGAATTCACCGAAGATAGGGCACTAATTATTAGTCTTGATACTTGTACATTACCCTTAGTTTATAAACAAGTGCAAATGACAGACTCGTAATAAGATTTTAAAAAGGTTTACTATATTTAAACACTAAAAATATAAATTTTTATGTAATACTGATCACAGTGTTGTAATGAAATATGTTGGTGGTCTTTTGCCTTTAATTAGTGCGTTTAAATACTCTAGACTGCAAGTCAAAACAAATTAAATAAGATTATAAAAAAATCCTAGTTTAATATCTAGCTTTAAATAAAATGTCATGTATGCTTGCGCCTATAATGTTTATGTTCGCCTTGGCTTAATATGCCTGAATTTTCCAGGATTATCAATTAAAAAAAAATATAGTATCAAGATTGTTGTTTACACTTACGGGTCAAAGATATGATGCAACGTAAATATTGCCGCTTTTCAGCAATTTTTATAAACATGAAAACAATATTCTTCCATACACAATAATAATAATATAAAGAGTTGAAATAATGAAAAAAGGCGAGGCAAAGGGTCCCAGGCTCAGCATGTGCTGGGCAGAAGTACCCGGCGCTGGTTTTCAGTCTTTATCACGTGGAATAACAATTCCCGCTCGCCACTTTTGTATAGTTTGCCCATGATGCACACACTATTTTTTTAAAACCAAATATAATAATGACTTTTCGCTATAAACAAGTTGACAACCGCCACAATACACAAAGTATTGCCGTACTTAATTTATTTTGACAGTTCATTTGCTTGGAAGACCTAAAGTCTGACTCTACCTGCTATCGATGAAGAGCTGTGGCAATTGCATTTGTCACCGAGACAGGAACCTCCTTTGAAGCCGAGTCGCCGACAAAGATTGTCGCATGCTGCGTCATCACAGCCTTCTATTGAGCTGATCAGTAAGCTACTAGTATTAATATAGTTCATCAAAATATACAGGGATTTTCGAATAAGGAACTTGAAATTGACTTGTTTATACAATGTTCAAATATTCATATTCTCTGTATAACGGAACACTGGCTTAGAAATCATGAATTTATGTTTAATTTTAGCAATCATAGCATAGTAAGCTCATATTCTAGGAAGTCATGTAGGCGAGGAGGCTCCTTAATTATGGTAAGACATAACTTGAAATGTAAAGAGCGTAAAGACATTGTTGACATGTCCGTCGAGCGTCACATAGAAGTCTCTTGCGTAGAGTTAGATCAATTTATAATTATATGCGTATACAGGCCCCCATCCGCGGATTACAGTCTATTTGAGTCTGTTATGGAAGAAGTTCTGAGTAGTATTTTCAAGAGTGCAAAATGTGTTATTGTGTGTGGTGATTTTAACGTTAACTTGCTTGAGAAATCGCACATGTGCGTGAGCCTAGTGAATACTTTTAAATCATTTAACTTAGTGAACTTATTTTATGAACCTACTCGTATTACAGCAACCAGCGCAACATGTATAGATAACGTTTTCAGTAACAAGGAAGCTATTAATAAGTCAATCATAAACACCTTAAGTTCTGACCACTGTGGACAACAAGTCTCTTTCAGCGGAAAAACTGATGAAGCTCCACGAGACACAATGTGCAGACCTATTTCTGAAAAAAGATTAGATTTATTCAATCGCAATATCACGAAACGATTACGTTACCTTCCAATTGTTCAGGAAAGCCCTGACCGTTTATGTGCTCAATTGTTTAACTGCATCAAAACCGAATTTGATGCCAGTTTTATTTTAAAGAA
This sequence comes from Epiblema foenella, assembly GCA_963556455.1. Taxonomy (NCBI): domain Eukaryota; kingdom Metazoa; phylum Arthropoda; class Insecta; order Lepidoptera; family Tortricidae; genus Epiblema; species Epiblema foenella. The sequence continues at coordinate 22,532,971 of OY747099.1, read as the reverse complement.
AATTCAAATCAAGGTCAAGCCTAAGTTCAGCGACTGGGCTACCCCAGATATTCACGGGAGAAGACGCCGACTCTATGAGTTGTACGATTCGAGAACTACTGATAAAAGGCCGGAATTTCTAGAGTATGTTAGGAACTATTCGAAATCTTTTAAATTAATGTGTGTCGCCGCTAAAGCCGATTACTTGTCAAAAAAGATCCAAAACTCCAAAGATAAAGTCAAAACTGTATGGCAAGTTATCAACACTGAAACTGGGAAAAGTAAAATAAAAGATCCGCACTACAGCCTACGAATCGATGATACTCTGGTAAGTTCTGACTACGAAGTAGCGGATCATTTTGAGCGGTTCTTTTCTAACGTACCTGTCGAGACTACGAAGTCCTTAAACTCATCACCAGATGTCGCTGAATCATTATTGAAAGCAAATGTAACAGAATGTACAGAAATCTTTAGCTTTACTTATGTGTCTCCCATAACTTTAATAAAAGCTTTTAAGTCATTAAATTTAAAGAAGACTGAAGATCTCTGGGGCCTTTCAGTAAAAGTATTACATTCCATTATAGAATCAATCGCACCTTTCTTAGCTGATATTTTCAATAAATGTATTGATACTGGAGTTTTTCCTGACCTGATGAAACACAGTAAAATTATCCCCTTGTTTAAATCGGGAGCAAAAACTGACCCTACCAACTTCAGGCCAATATCAATACTACCGGCATTAAGCAAAGTTTTTGAGAAACTTATTCTTAACCAGCTTATGTCCCACTTTAATCGCAATAAACTACTCAATAGCAATCAATTCGGATTCACTAGAGGTCGTTCTACCACCGATGCCGGGGTGGTACTAATTAAACATATACATGATGCCTGGGAAGGGGCTCAAGATGCTATTGGAGTGTTCTGTGATCTATCAAAGGCATTTGATTGCGTTGATCATGTGAACTTAATTAGAAAGTTAAGACATTATGGGATAAAAAACGGTGCTCTTGACCTTGTTTCATCGTATCTGTCGGAAAGAACTCAACGAGTAGTCATTAATGGAACTCAATCTGCAGGGACAACTGTTGCGCTTGGAGTCCCTCAAGGCTCGATTCTGGGTCCATTTCTGTTCCTAGTTTACATCAATGACTTACCAAACTTGGTGCAACATAAACATGATATAGTGCTATTTGCAGATGATACGTCACTTATCTTCAAGATAGGACGGAAAGAGAAAAACTATGATGTTATTAATGAGGCACTAATTACTGTTGTGAACTGGTTTACAGCAAATAATTTACTTCTAAATTCCAAGAAAACAAAGTGCATCAAATTCACTTTGCCAAATGTCAAGCAAATAAACTATTCTAAGATCAAACTAAAGGATGATGAACTGGAATTTGAAGACAACACAGTGTTCTTAGGCATTACCTTAGATTCAAAACTGCAATGGCATGCGCATATTGCCACTCTGGCTGGCAAACTTAGTTCTGCGGCCTATGCAGTTAGACGTATTAGACAGTTAACTAACGCTGAAACGGCCAGGCTGGTGTATTATAGTTACTTCCATAGTGTTATGTCCTACGGAATCCTGTTGTGGGGTAAAGCGGCTGACATCCAGACCATCTTCGTGCTACAGAAACGAGCTGTACGCTCCATCTACGAACTAAAAGCCAGAGAATCTCTCAGAGATAAATTTAAAGAGGCAAACATTCTTACTGTAGCATGCCAATACATTCTTGAAAATATTATGCATGTGCGGAAAAATTTACAGGAATTCAAGCTTAACAGTGATATCCATGACTACAACACTAGAAGTAAACACAAGATTGCAGTGAAGGCCAGTCGTCTCCGAAAGGTTAGCACGTCATTTGTGGGGAACTGTATACGATTTTATAATAAAATACCTATCGAAATAGTTAATTTGCCATTCAGTAAATTTAAGTCCCATATTAAAAGGTATTTGCTAAGCCAGGCGTATTATACTGTCAACGATTTCTTAAATGACAAAAATGCTTTCAAGCCAGTGGTAGTTTAATCCTGTTACTTTTAATATATCTATGTTTATTTTAGGATATATTCTTGTATAATAGTTCCGTTACGTTTTATGTAACACGATGCTATTTCTCGCCTCACAGTCGCCTTAACTTTGTTATTATCAATGTCCGCCAGCTTGAATATGTCATGCTCGCTTTAAGGGCTTTGCCTACGGTGGCGTCGTTGATCGGGTCGCCACCTTCCCTAACAGATGGTCGAGGGAGGCGATGGCTGAGATACGCGTCATACTCGTGATCGGGTGCTGTTTGTGGAGTCCGGTCTGTTCATGCTTGCTAGGACATAGTGACTACGTTAATACTAGTGTCTTTTATAAGGGATTGACGAGAGACATCATCCTGTTGTGGATTCGTTTTTATTATCAGTGACTTAGAGACCATATACATCTCTAACAATATTAAATTAATTTTAATTTTGACGCTCAGAGACCATGTACATCTCTGGGATAATATATTAATTTCACTCCTTGTTTAATCTTGAGACCTTATACATCTCTAACTTAATATTTGTAATAGATAACTTTGCAAGTTTATCATCACTGAATGACATTAATTTTGTTATAATTGTTAAACTCGAAATTATTATTCCTTCTTGAACTGTAAATTAATATTTTGACATGAAAAATGTATTACTTATTATAGTCAGACTTTCTTAAATTATAAATTAATATTTTGACATGTAAAAGTGCCCTTGTGGCCTATTTGCAGAATAAATGTTTGTATTTGTATTTGTATTTGCTATCTGCAAATTTAAGCTCTCTAGGAGATCCTATCTGGTTTGCTGTTTCAGGCTTGCTTCTACTATTATCAACAATTGAAGGTAGTTTCCTGACCTACAAGGCCATCGGGGATACTTGACAAAAGGGACCCTATCCCAGCTTTCGTGTTGGGATTTTGAATTTGAAATATAGAGACATGATCATGAAGATATTTATGAACCTTTCTGTAAGTTAATTTGTATTTGTACATTAAGTACAAAAAGGTATCTGTATCTAGATGTACAAACCTGGAATCACCGCTCTGGCTAGGATTGATATTAGTAGACTAAATGTAAAAAAAGCATTATCTACGTGCCAAGCAAAGCCTATTATATCCTTTTAAAAACAGCGAACAAATTTTAAGTTTACAGAAAATACTATGTAACATGTACCTGCTTATGCAGCACCTGATAAAATCCGTACCTGCTATTGTTGAAGAGCTGTGGCAATTGCATTTGTCGCCGAGACAGGCACCTCCTTTGAAGCCGAGTCGCCGACAAAGATTGTCGCATGCTGCGTCATCACAGCCTTCTATTGAGCTGATGAGTATGCTATCTGCAAATTAAAGAAGCTATCTTGGAGATCCTATCTGGTTTGCTGTTTCAGGCTTGCTTCTACTATCATCTACAATTGAAGGTAGATTTCTGACTTACAAGGCCATCTGGGATACTTGACAAAAGGGAACATATCCCAGCTTTCGTGTTGGAATTTTGAATTTGAAATATAGAGACACGTTCATGGGGATATTTATGAACCCTTCTGTAAGTTAATCTATATTTGTACAAGAAGGTATCTGTATCTAGATGTACAAACCTGGAATCGCCGCTCTGGCTAGGATTGATATTAGTAGACTAAATGTAAAAAAACATTATCTACGTGCGAAGCAAAGCCTATTATATCCTTTTAAAAACAGCGAACAAATTTTAAGTTTACAGAAAATACTATGTAACATGTACCTGCTTATGCAGCACCTGATAAAATCCGTACCTGCTATTGTTGAAGAGCTGTGGCAATTGCATTTGTCGCCGAGACAGGCACCTCCTTTGAAGCCGAGTCGCCGACAAAGATTGTCGCATGCTGCGTCATCACAGCCTTCTATTGAGCTGATGAGTATGCTATCTGCAAATTAAAGAAGCTATCTTGGAGATCCTATCTGGTTTGCTGTTTCAGGCTTGCTTCTACTATCATCTACAATTGAAGGTAGATTTCTGACTTACAAGGCCATCTGGGATACTTGACAAAAGGGAACATATCCCAGCTTTCGTGTTGGAATTTTGAATTTGAAATATAGAGACACGTTCATGGGGATATTTATGAACCCTTCTGTAAGTTAATCTATATTTGTACAAGAAGGTATCTGTATCTAGATGTACAAACCTGGAATCGCCGCTCTGGCTAGGATTGATATTAGTAGACTAAATGTAAAAAAACATTATCTACGTGCGAAGCAAAGCCTACTATATTCGTTAAAAAGCTGCGAAGATATTTTAAGTTTACAGAAAATACTATGGAACATGTACCTACTTATGCAGCACCTGATAAAACCCATACCTGCTATCGTTGAAGAGCTGTGGCAATTGCATTTGTCGCCGAGACAGGCGCCTCCTTTGAAACCGAGCCGCCGACAAAGATTGTCGCAAGCTGCGTCATCACAGCCTTCTATTGAGCTGATGAGTATGCTATCTGCAAATTAAATAAGCTCTCTAGTAGATTCTATCTGGTTTGATGTTTCAGGCTTACTTCTACTATTATCTACAATTGAAGGTAGTTTCCTGACCTACAAGGCCATCGGGGTACTTGACAAAAGGGAACATATCCCAGCTTTCGTGTTGGGATTTTGATTTGTAAATATAGAGACTCGATTATGGGGATATTTATGAACCTTTCTGTAAGTTAATCTACATAGTTGTAACTTAAGTACAAAATGGTATCTGTATCTAGATGTACAAACCTGGAATCGCCGCTCTGGCTAGGATTGATATTAGTAGACTAAATGTAAAAAAACATTATCTACGTGCGAAGCAAAGCCTACTATATTCGTTAAAAAGCTGCGAAGATATTTTAAGTTTACAGAAAATACTATGTAACATGTACCTGCTTATGCAGCACCTGATAAAATCCATACCTGCTATTGTTGAAGAGCTGTGGCAATTGCATTTGTCGCCGAGACAGGCACCTCCTTTGAAGCCGAGTCGCCGACAAAGATTGTCGCATGCTGCGTCATCACAGCCTTCCATTGAGCTGATGAGTATGCTATCTGCAAATTAAAGAAGCTATCTTGGAGATCCTATCTGGTTTGCTGTTTCAGGCTTGCTTCTACTATTATCTACAATTGAAGGTAGATTTCTGACTTACGAGGCCATCTGGGATATTTGACAAAAGGGAACATATCCCAGCTTTCGTGTTGGAATTTTGAATTTGAAATATAGAGACACGTTCATGGGGATATTTATGAACCCTTCTGTAAGTTAATCTATATTTGTACAAGAAGGTATCTGTATCTAGATAAAAAAACGCATTATCTACGTGCCAAGCAAAGCCTATTATATCCTTTTAAAAACAGCGAACAAATTTTAAGTTTACAGAAAATACTATGTAACATGTACCTGCTTATGCAGCACCTGATAAAATCCGTACCTGCTATTGTTGAAGAGCTGTGGCAATTGCATTTGTCGCCGAGACAGGCACCTCCTTTGAAGCCGAGTCGCCGACAAAGATTGTCGCATGCTGCGTCATCACAGCCTTCTATTGAGCTGATGAGTATGCTATCTGCAAAGTAAAGAAGCTATCTTGGAGATCCTATCTGGTTTCCTGTTTCAGGCTTGCTTCTGCTATTATCTACAATTGAAGGTAGTTTTCTGGCCTACAAGGCCATCTGGGATACTTGACAAAAGGGAACATATCCCAGCTTTCGTTTAGGGATTTTGAATTTGAAATGAATGAATGAATGAATGAATGAATTAATTAATAATTTTTATTTCCAGGAAATAGACCCATTACACAAAAATTAAATAAAACAGTGTATACAATAATATAGGTACAATACAAACCATAGAAATAAACATATGTATATTACAAACTATTTGCGATTCGGTTGCCGATGTACAGACAACCAATGTAAACAAATAAGATTGCGGTATATGTTTTTGTAAACCGTCTTAATAAGTAAATTATTAGAAGACTGTCGTACTCTGTGCCAAAACGATGCTATTCTATTTCTAATAATGGCAAAAGAGTCGGGTACCTTGGCGTTAGCAAACATAGCCGATGCACTACAAAATCGCTGTTTGGTACCGCTCTGGCTAGAATTGATATTAGTAGACTAAATGTAAAAAAACGCATTATCTACGTGCCAAGCAAAGCCTATTATATCCGTTAAAAAGCTGCGAAGAAATTTTAAGTTTACAGAAAATGCTATGTAACATGTACCTACTTATGCAGCACCTGATAAAACCCATACCTGCTATCGTTGAAGAGCTGTGGCAATTGCATTTGTCGCCGAGACAGGCACCTCCTTTGAAGCCGAGTCGCCGACAAAGATTGTCGCATGCTGCGTCATCACAGCCTTCCATTGAGCTGATGAGTATGCTATCTGCAAATTAAAGAAGCTATCTTGGAGATCCTATCTGGTTTGCTGTTTCAGGCTTGCTTCTACTATTATCTACAATTGAAGGTAGATTTCTGACTTACGAGGCCATCTGGGATATTTGACAAAAGGGAACATATCACAGCTTTCGTGTTGGAATTTTGAATTTGAAATATAGAGACACGTTCATGGGGATATTTATGAACCCTTCTGTAAGTTAATCTATATTTGTACAAGAAGGTATCTGTATCTAGATAAAAAAACGCATTATCTACGTGCCAAGCAAAGCCTATTATATCCGTTAAAAAGCTACGAAGAAATTTTAAGTTTACAGAAAATACTATGTAACATGTACCTACTTATGCAGCACCTGATAAAACCCATACCTGCTATCGTTGAAGAGCTGTGGCAATTGCATTTGTCGCCGAGACAGGCACCTCCTTTGAAGCCGAGTCGCCGACAAAGATTGTCGCATGCTGCGTCATCACAGCCTTCTATTGAGCTGATGAGTATGCTATCTGCAAATTAAAGAAGCTATCTAAGAGATCTGGTTTGATATTTTATGCAAGTTTTTCGTGTATTTACAGTTGTAGGTAGATTTATGGCCCGAAATGCCCTCTGGAATAATAGACAAAGAGAATATATTATCCCTGCTTTCGTGTTGGGATTTTGATTTTGAAAAATAGACATGATCATATGAATATAGCCCATTTTGAAAATTATGTACTACCAACCGGTCATCTAGATGTTAAAAGTTATAGTCAAAACTCTGTAATAAATTAATATTAATGGACTTGATAATATTATGTTCAAATAATAAAAAAAATTCAAATCCAACTCAAAAAAAAGAAATCACTAAAAAGTAATAAATTATTGTTGCCTTACTTCTAATAAGTCAATGTGAGATTTTACGCTTTGAAAAATGTAGGTATTTTTTTTTTTAATTCAATCAAAAAAATTGCTAAAAGTTGACAAAATGGCACCGACTACTAATTATGTTTTACTTCAATTATAGTTTTTTTTGGACTCGGTTTTTTTTAATTATTTTTTCACACTTTTTAGTTAATAATTAAAAGAATGCATCTATCTCATGACAACTCCAATAAGCTCAAACAAAGCTAAGCTACGCTGTTTTATTACGGAGTTCAGTTGCCTACCTTCCGGCTTCGATTACCAGATCAGATTGAAGGTAACATTACATCAAGAATATTCAAATTGGCTTCGTCATAGTCGCTTCAGTATACATGTAACCATGTCACAGTAACCATGAAAGACAGGAGATTTGGATGACCATCCGTGGTCTTCTTCATCAGTTCCCGTTCACCAAATGCTATTTTCTGAATGCAAATGCTCGATTTGTTACCAAAAATACTAAAATCGCTGTATATTTCACATGCATTTTTGAGAAGTTTCCTCAGTTACTCATGGTTACCATCGGCGCAGTAATCACGTAACAAACATACAAAAAAGTATACAGTCGAATTGAGAACATCCTCCTTTTTTTGAAGTAGTTTAAAAATAACATTAACTTTATGCTAAACAAAGCCAAACTATATGAGTTCCTGTAATTGGCTCTGTATTTTCTAGTGAAGCTAAAACTATGTAAATTGAGCTGTTAGTTCTCTTAACTAACTTTACAAATTACGGCCATTTTCAGAGACCTAAATTCTGCTTGTCCGGACCGTAATCGGAACGTCAATGATGTAATAATTAATCGTTGATCTTTTGTGAGATAGTTTACGTCCATTTATATTTGTTACACTTTAAAAAAGTCCCCTGCGACTAGTTGTTTATCTGGTATATATTTTAAAACCCCTGTTCTCATAATTGCTAAGGCGCTTCCAAGCGCTCCCTCAGTTTACATGTCCCATGCTTGTTGGCGGCCGAGAGTTTCGTACTTTTAGATCACTTTTTATATAGAGAAATACATTAGCCACGATACATAAAAAAACATAATGAGATACTCAAACTTTGTTTAAGAAAACAATTAATAACATATTTGTCCAGCCTGAATGTATATTTCCTGTACCTATTTAGCTATATTCGGCACATCACTACCGCGCGGGCCGTGGGCGAGCGGTTGTGTCGAAGTATTCGACGAGCGTGGACGTTCGCAAAGTGTTTGAATACATAAATAATACACGTAATTATCCAATTGCCACGACTTTGTTTTCAACATTTCTAATTCATGTTATCTTGCTTTATAATTCATTTACTGTTGTCAGCATCTTGTTGATTACTAAAAATAAAGCATGGTACTATGGGTTGTGATGTGTACAAATAAACAAAATCAGAATTAATAAGTCGCTTTTTTAAAGATAATGACTTTCTACCCAAGTGCTACAACGCTAATTGCCAAGAGTTTTCTTAGTGCCACAACGCTAATCGCCAGGACTTTTCTAATTGTCATCGCATTATACTAGACTGAACAAATTTCTGCTTTATAATTGCCAGAGCCGTTGAATATTTTAGAATTTAATAACTCGAATACCCCTTCTGCTTTTACATTGCCAAAGTGTTTAAATTGATAATTGACAAGTATTGATTCTCTTTTCGGGCATATTATAAATAAGTAACCAGCCCAATTAAAAATAGTCGTGGCTATTAGGTTGAGAATGCCAAACTTGAGAAAGGCCGATTACAGAAAATACAATGAAACGTGTAGTTTTGCAGTCCACGATAAAAGTCATACCTGCTAATGGTTCAGAAGAGTGGCAGTTGCATTTGTCGCCGAGACAGGCGCCTCCTTTGAAGCCGAGTCGCCGACAAAGTTGGTCGCATGCTGTGCTATTACAACTTGCATCCACAATGTATTTTTTATCTGTAACATAGAATCAACTGTATTATTTTCAAATAAACCTGACGGGCACTTTTATATGTAAACATATACTTATATACAGTTTATTAATTTATGTACGGTCAACCAATTTTATTTCTGAGCCACTTCGTACATTGTCACAGTGACATTAAGGCATTTAAGGCTTTCGTATTGATTTTCACTCTGACAAGCTACAAAGCGGCCCAAACATAAAATTGATTGATCAGTTAACAACAGCAAACAAGCATGTATACATTTAATATATAAGACTAACTATTCTTAATGATGTAATTTTCCTTTAACTATCTCATTTCATACCTGTGAGGGGTGAAAAGTTGTCGCATTTACATTTGTCGCTAACACACACGCCACCAGTGAAGCCGAGTCGGCGACACAGTTGGTCGCATGCGCCATTATTACAACTGTCTGCTGGTGAACGAATGATTATACTATCTGAAAAATAAATTTATGTTTTTGAGATATCTTTGATAAAAGAATAATTCTGTAAATAGCTCAAGCAACAAATCACTTATTACTTAGTGCATTGATGTCAGAATCTAATCTTAGAGTTTTGTTCATCATCATCATCATCATTTAGCCGGAAGACATCCACTGCTGGATATAGGCCTCCCCCAAGGAGCGCCACAGCACACGGTCGCGAGCCACCCGCATCCAGCGACTCCCCGCTGCCTTGACCAAGTCATCAGTCCACCTAGTGGGAGGCCGTCCAACGCTCCGTCTTCCCGTGCGAGGCCGCCACTCGAGAACCTTTCTTCCCCAACGGTTATCGGTTCTACGAGCAATGTGGCCCGCCCACTGCCACTTCAACTTGCAGATTCTCTGAGCTATGTCGGTAACCCTCGTTCTTCCGCGGATCTCCGAGTTTCGGATCAAGTCCCGCAGAGAAACTCCAAGCATAGCTCTCTCCATCGCACACTAGAGAGCGCGTAGAGTTTTGTTAGGTAATACTAATCAAACGGCAAGCTGGAGTGTCTATTAGTAGACCTTAATCCGTTGTAATAAAGTTCACAAATGGTGAATTAACTATGTTGTAGATGGTTTATATATGACTGCGAGCGATAACTGATAATATTATGACTATTCTGCGAAGGAACTTAACAACAACACTAGACGTTGGTTGTTGATTTCAGTGGCCGGCTCAATACACATGATACGACACATAATGTTAATGTCACTAACTCTCAAGTCAGGGATTTACTAAACTAAGTAACAAATGACTTGTGTCCCCAAGTAAATCCCTATATTCAGAAATCTATATTGAATTTCTTCAATACCGTCCAAATCATACTTGACATATTCAATACAGGACCAGTTACAAGTATCAACTTCTTATCAATTCCAAGGAAGTTTTGCTTATGCAATCTGTTTGCAATGCGATTATGAATGAGTATGATAAAATATGTCGGTCCGCTAAACACGACTGATTTATAAAATTTATACGAACTACTACACATGGACACATAAACTCACACCTTATAATACCGCTATAATACGGAAATTCCGATAGTCATTAAGAAAAGGAACAATTAATACATTTGTTGTAATTTTTGCCTATTTTAGGAACACTAATAACATTTAAAAAAGGTGTCTTAAAAATGGACAGTTCCTTTTCACTGTCACATTATGCCGGACCAAAATCTATATTAAATATACAAAATCTATAACCGTGAGAAAAAAAAAACAATTTGCGAGATTACTGTTGATACTTGTCGCGGAAGGAGGTCACCGCCTCCCAGGATCTCTCGCCTCGCAAAATGGCCGACACGACGTTGTGAAGCGAGACATCATCCACTCTGAGAGCTGACTCCATTGTGCGGCGCTCCTCGGCCCAGCGGCTACACCATTCCAAGGTGTGCTGGGCCGTATCGTCGTCAGCGCCGCATACATGTGCAGTACATAACCCAAGGCTGAGGCCGTCGCCACTATTCGGGGAGCAAGCTGGGGGAAATGTATTTTACACTGGGTGTACCGCTCACCCTTAGTGAGATCTCTCTCCTCCCAGCCGGACAGCCACCATTGTGTCGTCTGCATATCAGATGATTACCCAGTTGTACCTCAGGCCTCAGTACCTGTGCCTCAGTTAATGTGACATTGGGGCCCACATTTTTTTAATGCTTCCTGATCCGGGAAGCGAGGATTTTTTTCAAATATATTCCCGGTCTCGTCCAGCAATACATTGGGCCTCCACCCGGAAGGGGAGTCCGCTGGGCGATTTGCCATCCCGAGGACAGAAAGTCTTGTAAAGTTTTTAAAATTTGAATCCCATAATTCCAATTTGGTTTAATGACAGAACAGTATACTCTCAGTTCATTGCTGAGGGATAGGGTGGCTACCTTCCTCTAGAATGCTATTCTATGGCTTCTAGTATGTTTCTAAATCTGTTCAGTTGATTCTGATGGTGTTGTTAATATTAACATATATTATATCCATGTTGCCGACTCAAACGTATATTTTTTCATGCTGAAGAACTTATTACAGGTTTGAGTTCAGTTATTGTGTGTTATGTCAATTAAAAACAGGAGCCATGTCCAACGTCACGTGGACAGCGCATATATCCATTTTATAAGTAGTCCCTTTTTCTACAAACTTGAAAACACAAGAGTTTTATGCAACTCTTCAACATGAGATGAATCTAATGACAATGTTATTTATTAAAATTGGACCATAACTGTAGATTTAAGAAATGATACCTTTATAGGAGAACTACTGGAAATCTATTCCGGACATACGAAAGCATATAATTGTCAAAGCTGAAGCGTAGAACTTCGTTTCACTCGGTCAATCAATTTACCTTTCTGGGGCAAGTTTCTGCAGACACATTGGCCATCATCACCACACCAGCCCATGTTATACCCAATTTCTCGGCATAACTCGTAACATTCTAAATGACTGCATTGAAGAGAACTGCTTTCTTCTACAAACAGAGTTTATGAAAATTTTGATTACAATTACCTAATAAAACATTTTTAATACGTAAGAAACTAACTAGATATCATACGAAAATTAGATTTTTCGTACTGAGCTTTTTACTTTTTCAAGTATGAAACTATGTTCAAGCACTCTACTTATTTGTAAGCTGAGTACTGAAAACACGAAGTTGTCAAAAAAATCCGATTTGTTCTACGACACCGTATGTCAAATTTCGTAGGACAAAATGGACATAAAAACGACTACAATTGAAAATTCTCACATGGGACGAGTGTCGTTTTCACTGGTCCTTGAATCTGACGTCGTGCAAAATGCCAATTATCCAAATTTGTAACAAAATTCATTATTATGTCATCTTGTATGTATTTCATAACTACAAGGCGACGTCATTCGTCGTGTACCTAACCGGAAATTCACTTTTTTACTTCATATTACTGCAGTACTATGAAAATAAAAAGTAAATTTAAGTTAATTATGTAGATGCGTAACTGACACCTACTTATATATATTTTATTAATTTACCTTTATGGGGCAAATCATGGCATTCACAGCCGTTTACCCCACACCAGCCCATGTCGAAGCCACTTTTCCTGCATAATTCCCAACACGCCAGACCGTCGCATTGAAGTAAATTGCTTTCATTGCTTGTTTGAAGTTCTAAAAAATAATAGGTTGTTGATAGCACTTGAAAATACTATATTTACCCAATTTACCTATAACTACGTACAGAGTGACATTTAGATTTAAATTTAGATTTTTTATTTCATAATATACAATTACAATATAAATTTATATTAAGATCGTCAATAATAAAATAAAGTATTATTCAATTGATTAAAATGTCAAACTAATGATTTTTAAATAATATTAATGTATCAGTTATAGTATATGTAGTCGCAATTTAATAAATGTCATCTGAGAATTATTTCACAAAAATTACATAACATAGGTTCGTCAATTTATAAACTAATAACTGTATATAGAAAAACACGAAATAACAATAATTGAAAACATGATTGACACTAAAATTGTAAATTTCAAAAACAGTTATAAAAATCATTTTGTTATGTCCATATATTCATTAATATTTATAACGGTTTTTCAACAAAAAAATCCGATTTGTTCTACGACACCATATGTCAAATTTCGTAGGACAAAATGGACATAAAAACGACTACAATTGAAAATTCTCACTTGGGACGAGTGTCGTTTTCACTGGTCCTTGAATCTGACGTCGTGCAAAATGCCAATTATCCGCATTTGTAACAAAATGCATTATTATGTCATCTTGTATGTATTTCATAACTACAAGGCGACGTCGTTCATAGTGTACCTAACCGGAAATTCACTTTTTTACTTCATATTACTGCAGTACTATGAAAATGAAAAGTAAATTTAAGTTAATTATGTAGGTGCGTAACTGACACCTACTTATATATGTTTTATTAATTTACCTTTATGGGGCAAATCATGGCATTCACAGCCGTTTACCCCACACCAGCCCATGTCGAAGCCACTTTTCCTGCATAATTCCCAACACGCCAGACCGTCGCATTGAAGTAAATTGCTTTCATTGCTTGTTTGAAGTTCTAAAAAATAATAGGTTGTTGATAGCACTTGAAAATACTATATTTACCCAATTTACCTATAACTACGTACAGAGTGACATTTAGATTTAAATTTAGATTTTTTATTTCATAATATACAATTACAATATAAATTTATATTAAGATCGTCAATAATAAAATAAAGTATTATTCAATTGATTAAAATGTCAAACTAATGATTTTTAAATAATATTAATGTATCAGTTATAGTATATGTAGTCGCAATTTAATAAATGTCATCTGAGAATTATTTCACAAAAATTACGTAACATAGGTTCGTCAATTTATAAACTAATAACTGTATATAGAAAAACACGAAATCACAATAATTGAAAACATGATTGACACTAAAATTGTAAATTTCAAAAACATTTATAAAAATCATTTTGTTATGTCCATATATTCATTAATATTTATAACGGTTTTTCAACAAAAAAATCCGATTTGTTCTACGACACCATATGTCAAATTTCGTAGGACAAAATGGACATGAAAACGACTACAATTGAAAATTCTCACTTGGGACGAGTGTCGTTTTCACTGGTCCTTGAATCTGACGTCGTGCAAAATGCCAATTATCCGCATTTGTAACAAAATGCATTATTATGTCATCTTGTATGTATTTCATAACTACAAGGCGACGTCGTTCATAGTGTACCTAACCGGAAATTCACTTTTTTACTTCATATTACTGCAGTACTATGAAAATGAAAAGTAAATTTAAGTTAATTATGTAGGTGCGTAACTGACACCTACTTATATATGTTTTATTAATTTACCTTTATGGGGCAAATCATGGCATTCACAGCCGTTTACCCCACACCAGCCCATGTCGAAGCCACTTTTCCTGCATAATTCCCAACACGCCAGACCGTCGCATTGAAGTAAATTGCTTTCATTGCTTGTTTGAAGTTCTAAAAAATAATAGGTTGTTGATAGCACTTGAAAATACTATATTTACCCAATTTACCTATAACTACGTACAGAGTGACATTTAGATTTAAATTTAGATTTTTTATTTCATAATATACAATTACAATATAAATTTATATTAAGATCGTCAATAATAAAATAAAGTATTATTCAATTGATTAAAATGTCAAACTAATGATTTTTAAAGAATATTAATGTATCAGTATATGTAGTCGCAATTTAATAAATGTCATCTGAGAATTATTTCACAAAAATTACATCACATAGGTTCGTCAATTTATAAACTAATAACTGTATATAGAAAAACATGAAGTAACAATAATTGAAAACACGATTGACACTAAAATTGTAAATTTCTAAAACAGTTATAAAAATCATTTTGTTATGTCCATATATTCATTAATATTTTTAACGGATTTTTCAATAAAAAGATGGCGTTCAAACGTTTCGTCAGACGGATCAGTTCGCAATTTGGTAGACGCGCGCTCATAAATATATTGTGAATTTAATCAGGAATTCACATTGTTTATTACTGACCATAAATTGCGTTAAAGTGAATTTCAATTTTGTCCTGGGTTCGTAACCCGGATCGTACAAATACCACTGGGTTTTTACAAAACGTAGATACCTACTTATATTATAATGTAGCTAAAAATAGATTTGTGGTGAAGGATTATGAGGAAACATGTGAAAATGTAAATTCCTGAAACTATATTCACTAATCATGGGTTAGTTTATTACACACTATAACATACCGAGACTAACATACTGAATTTTACTAGGTAGCATGTATATTTTTTTTATATATAAGAGCCGAAGCTGGGAAGCCCACCAGGCGTAAGGAGTAATAGGAAAGGTAAAGGTAGAGAAAGTTGAAAATAAGGGGAGGGGAGTGAGGGGGTTAGAGGATACTGCCGCCGTGGAAAGGATTTGGGCAGACGGCCATAGTAGCTAGAGTAGGCCGAGGCCGCGTACCCGTATACCCATTTACTCTCACCGGACAAGCAGGAGTAATGAATACCTCTGACCTAAGATCTGAGCTTAAGGCCAGACCACCTGCGGCCATAACCTATAACTATGTCGGAGGGATGCTGACTTTGCGAATGTGCGGTTACATTCGCTGCAAAGATTGGCTTTGTCAGTCACCAGAGAGCCCATCAGCGTCGCTCTCAGCAATAAAAAAAAACAGTCGCTGTGGCCGAATACGGCTAGGAGAAGATGATATTTTTTTTAGGAACGGGTTTAAAATATATATTTTTTAAAGGGATTGCTCTTGGCCAGCATCTATACCGGAGGCAAAGATAAGACTGACGGTGTAGCGAGCTCACCCAGAGGATGTCTATTCACTCTTTAACACTGCGTCGAGCATAATTAGCAAAAACGACAGTCCCCGTTCAATCGATGAAGTTTACAATTATTAATAAAAAAATGTAAAGTATATGTAATTATTATCACAAAGAGTGTGTCTACGATGCATAACTATTAATAATCTGTAATCAATTATAGTTTAATAAATACAATTCCGTAAAGTTGCACAAAAAATGAGAAGAAAGCGTGTTGGCGTTAAGAAAACTCGCCTTACAAATCTAGATTATATGAACTCGGACATACAGCGCTTAAAGCATGCTAGTAAGTACCTGTTTCTGAAACTTGGCTGCAGTGGCACTGGCCAGTTATGCATTGGCCATCTGAGAAACCATTAACGCGGCAAATCACTTCACACTCAAGTTCTACACATTCTTTCGGTGATTCCTCGTCGGTGTCGAGCTTGTTTTGGCCTGAAAAGTTATATTGTAATTTTTAACAACACCCGTAGTCAAATCCAGTTACGATCGATAAATTAAATATAAATACATGGATTAGTGATCATCACGAACTGATGTATTTCATCATTGCCAGACTACATTTTTCCTACTCGTATCATATTGTGGTTGCATCAAAGTTAGACATAATTTAATTTTTACATTTACTTAATTTAAATTAGCGACCCACCCCATAAACCTTCCTCTTCAATCACTCTATCTCATCTATTAAAAAAAACCGCATCAAAATCCGTTGCGTAGTTTTAAAGATTTAAGCATACACATAGGGATGATATAGGGACAGAGAAAGCGACTTTGTTTTATACTATGTAGTGATGATACGGCAGTCATAAATAGGTATTTCTTTACTTTAATTTTTAGGGTTTTACCAAATTGGTAAAAATGAACTCTTATATGGTTTCACTGTCTGTCTGTCTGTCACATCGCTAAATATCTCAAGAACTACTTATGATATCGACTTGAAATTTGGAATAGTCATAATGAAGGTTAACGTAGATGCATAGAACATGGATTTTTATAAAATATTTTCTTTTATTTTCTGTGAAATGGTGGTTTAAAATTTTCAAGTATTGTGAATATGTCAAGTGGGGTGTCATATGAAAGGGCTTGAGTTACACATTCTGAAACAGTTTTTTTTTTTACGTCAAGTCATTTTGATTTATGAGGGAAAATGTAAAAAAAAATACCGTTCGGGGGGAACGGAACCTTATCTGCGAAGTTTAAGGAAAGGAAAAATATGGAATTTTACATTAATATCAACGCATGTTTTGCAGAAAAAATTTAACAATAGCTCCACCTAGTGAAAATATTTCTATACTAAGTTTGTAATTTAATCACCTTCGCATGCCTTTTGTTTTTTAAATTGTTTCGTGCTTTAAGTACATTCTTTAAAATAAAAAAAAGATTGAAATCGGTACACTCGATAAAGAATTATCCATGAAAAACCACCTTACAAATTTGCCGATAGATGGCGCTGTACCCATGGGCATTCAATTTATACACCATGTTGTTAAGATACATATTTGTGTACGGAACCCTCGGTGCGCGAGTCGAACTCGCACTGGACTGTTTTTTTCCGCACAATAATTAAAACTTATGTATTACAAGTCCGTGATCTCTCATTTCTGGTTACCATTTTTGTCCGTTATCAACGATTTCTAGAAATATCTGGTAAACATAAAAATTAACACTTACCATCTTTAAACACTTTAATTATAACCGAGGCGTTTGCGACACACAAGAACGAGAGACATACAACGAACTTCACTCCCATTTTGACAACGCTACACTAAGCAGGAGGATAATTTGTTTAACGGTTTTATACATGAAGTCACGATAACAGGGACTTTACTGGGCTTCGGGAAGTGAGTCATTCCGAACAATCCGCCACCACCTATCAGAAACAGTAAATCCGTAGCATCCTTTAAAATCAATATTAAAACATATCTAATCAACTTACAAATTGCTAATGTATAAGCGGACACTCCATATATATACTAAGTACCAGTAGGTATGACAATGTCGTGTCATCTACATATTTTAGTTTAACCTTTATAGGTAATTTCCATAAAACTTATATTCGAAGTCATTGACCAGCGATCTCTCCTTTTTCTCCATCATTAAGTTAAGTTGGCTAGTTTAGTTAAGATGTATTATTAGTTAAGAGTATCTTTGTATCTCTCTTATGGTGCCCTGAAAACCAGTGCCTTAGCATGTATTGCTATTGGCATATGCTGAGTGGTATTCTTTTTGGTGTTCATAACTCACACTTAATTTAGTGTTTATGCATCTTATTTCATGTACTTTTATTTAACACCAAATAAATACTTTTTTCTTTCTTTCTTTCGTTCTTTATATTCCTTCGGAGAATTGTTCTATATTTGAATGTTTTTTTATTGTTGTAATGAAATTGTTCTGCGGTTTTATTTAGGAGTTTTGTTGGGGAGTTCACCAGTCACTTGTGGGTGTGTAATCGGGACTATGCCTTACAGCTGTTCCCTATTGCATTCTAACTTGAGAGATTCAGCTTGAACCGGAGTCAAGATCGCCAAGCTGAAGTGGAAAAGGTGCCGAACGATGGGTGACGACGGCATGGCAGGCCAAGATGGCGATGGCAGGACGACTTGGACACATATCGTGAAGATTGGCTACAGATTGCCCAGAACGGCGATAAGTGGAAATCAAGAGGGGAGGCTTTTACCCAGCAGTGGGACACTCTACAGGCTTCTAATAATAATAATAATAATGAGCTTGAATATCAAGAGTTACCTGATCTACTGTCTGTATATAATTTATAGTATCCGTTTTTTTTCTTTTGTCAGTAAATTGAAAATGCTGCACAAACAAAGGTAAATTGAAAATTCTGCATTTCGAAAGAGTACTAAAGGAACGCTAATATTAATAAGACACTGCTATACTTACATTTTCATAATTTCTATCATCACCATCCTAGCGTATTCCCAGTTGTATCTTGAAGGAGTCCAGGGATCGCTCTGCCACCAACTTTAATACGTGGCGTAAGCAACTCCAACCTAGAGGAACAAATAGAACTTCCTCGCGATAAAATTAGAAACTCATCATCAGCCTGAAATCACCCACTGCTGAACATACGCCTCTCTTCTAGTACGCCTATACCACAGTCCCTTGCTAATTCAAGACCGCAGGTTACTTACTCCTTTATGAAAATTAACTACTAAAACGTCATAAAAATATTACGGCTAATTACGAGCAGAATGTACCATTTTAACACAATGTCAGTCAGCTGTTTCAAACAACTGTCGTATATAAAATAAAGATAGAAAAAGATTTGGATAAAAAAGGGTCCTTCGTTTACATAGTCATTAACAAAATGCTTATGATGATCCTAGCATTATTGTCATTGGCATGTTTTATACACAAATGTAATTATCGACAATTAATAAATTGCATCTGCAGCGAATTGGAATTCTACAAACTTTCGATATTAAATTTCCAATTTGCTAATTGGAACCGGACTTGAAGACTTTATTTATAAGTTATTTCATCGACTTTGGAACTTGAGATAGCTGATGCTACTTTGAATTATGTTTCAATGGGTTGTGCTTAAAATAAAGTTGTTTAGTACAGATTATCCACATTTTAAGTGACAGCCTTTAATATCAGCCAACCCTAATCCCGTCCAAAACCCAATCCACGGAAAACGCGGGTATTACGAGAACATCAACTGACAGCAGCTGATAACCAACCAGTTCAGCTTTAAACACGGTTCAGGTCGGTCAATGTCGAGTACTATCTCCATTCCGTCACTCGCCAAAGGCTCCCGAACTAACAAATTCGTGGTTATCATCGCATGTTACACAATCAGCGCGTATTTAGAAGAAAAGTGTGTAAGACCGACAGCCTTAATATCTTGCAGCCAGCGCTACGTTTTTGAACCAGGTACGCGTTTTGCACCACTTTCCTTTTTGCTACTTCAAATGTCTCGGAGCCCATTTCACAAAGGCTTGTAACTTGTGTTACCTATAGCTATTATGCGGAAGACTCTTTCTAATGAAATAAGTTGAAACGAGGTTTCCGTTCTCCAGGACTTAATTTAATGCTTCGATTTCTAAAATAAACACGTTTATGTCTTCCGTGCAGGTAAAAAGATATGTAACACTCTTCGGAGACGGTTTTTATGGATCTGAGGGGCTACCGCGGATCGAAAACGAACGAAGTTCGAATATCTTGCCAATTCGTGCGACAGAGAGGGAGATATTCAAACTTCCTTCGTTTTCAGTTCGCGGTAGTCCTTCTGACTTGGTGAAGTTTTATTCATATTTCCCTTTATCCACTTATAGGTGTAGAAACAAAATACAATTCAGTATCACTAGGGTAGGTCATTTCAACCGCCAGACACAGTATTAAAGTTTCGTTTCCCAGCCCGACTGGGGAAGTTCCTTGGAGAAGACCACAGCCATAATAACATTATCTACTATACAAGTATGTAATGTTGTGTTTCTGGAGGTGAGCAAGGTTGCCAGAGCTCCCGAGGATGCACTGTGTTGAGAGCGAGGGACCTAAATTTGTCCCTTCTTCTATCAAAACAGTGAATCCTCAAATTTTATAAAGGGTCGGCAATGCGCACGTGACTCCTTTGGAGTTGCGAACGTCTGTAGGCTGCGTTGTCCGCTTACCATCAGGTGGACCGTACGCTTGTTTGCCGCCGGCGTTGTACAAAAAAATCAAAAAACTAAGCAGAAATTTCTGTCAGAACAGAATTAATTTGATAAATAAAGAGTTCAGTTCTTTTAGAGTTCTTCATACCGTGGATTTGCATCACACATATTTTTTTTTATTAGGCTGACAGTAACATTTCACGGTGTTAATGAACAACCATACGGCTTCCACGATGATATGCAGACACTGTAGCTTATGTATGCCCAGGGGAGTTACAAGAGCGTAGTGAACTGAACCCTTTATCAAATATTGAGGTCACTACAAGACAGGATTAGGTTGTAGGTTCGTCCCGTACGTTTTACTTACGCATAATATTCTAAATGCAATATTGCCTTTATAAAAAAAACCTTCCTTTCGCACATTATTTTACAATACGTTACAAATAAACAATTGTTACGCGAATATGGCAATACGATACGCAATCGTATCACACAAATTACTAACAAAACATGAATTCTAATAGCAGTTACTATCTGTTCCCTTCACTCGTACGGTAATAGAAGGAGACGGCATAACGGATTTAGAAAAGTCTCACTTTGTATCGGCGTAGCGTAACTGGGGTTGTTCTGCACGACTCTAGGTTCTTATGGCGTCGATATAAGGTTTCTTTTTGTTCAAATAGTTCGTGTTTGAGTCGTGGTTTCTCTATAGTCGCATTGCTGTCTGTTTGAAGACAGTTTCAAATTTCCCTCGAGGTTTGAGCCTCCTTTTAACCCAAGCGAAGAGTTAAAATGCACGCGTGTCGTAAATAACATACTGATTCCTTTTTACGATTTAAAAGTGGAACACCGATTGTACTGGTTATAATTTAAATTCGGAACAATACACATTATTTTTATCATTTCGAAAGCATTTGATAAGGTAAACGTCTCAGTGCTCGATATTTCCGTGCACAATAGATGACACCATCCCGGAGATCTCCGGGCACATAACAAAAGAATGCTATTGTTTATTTTTTTCGTCGGTCGAGGACGGGTTGACTTCTGCTGACACCATTGGGTCAGCCAGCGATTAGGTCAGTGTAACGCACAAGGATATTTACCTTACCTAGTTGAGTCGAGACACACTGATTGACTTAGACCGAATATAAAACAAACTCAACTAAACTTACAGAAAGTGCGATGTAACAGTGTTGAAAATACGAGTGCTTTTGGCCATGACATTTTTATCTATCTTTAAGTCTAATAGTGTTCACAAAATATTGTCTTTGATTAGGTTAGATTGCTACTCATTAAATAATACCATTGAAATGGAACGAACCGTCCTAGGGGTCACGTCCATCGGAAGATGGATCTCTGTGCTTAACTCAGACATGACGCGTACACTTTGGCATTCCCGACGGCGGGGACGCCCACCGCGCGTTCGCGACAATACAGACACATATAGTCCCCATTCGTCCGAGTACCGCCGCATATCGGGTAGAGTCAGTCCGACCCAGGTCGGGCCTAGCTGAGTTTCTTGCTGGACTCTTCTCAGCTAGTGAACCAGCGACAAAACTCCCAGTATCTAGCTCGATGCCAGTAACACCTTAGATTTGGTTGAAGCCACTCAACTAATCTCACTGGAGGGCAAACTCTTAGAGTATTCCAGTGTTTAAACAGCCCGCGTGGTCGTGTTGGAGATTTCCCCTGGATTTTCTGTTGATTTTATTATATTTTAATATACAAAAATTAACATATCTTGTAAATAAAAGGTAAATGATTTGACTACTTTGTTAAAGGAATGAACGACCGATTGATTGAGTGAATGTTTAGTTCAATTCATTCTCTGTTCAGATCTGTTAGTCACTCCTTCGCCTTGCCTCCCTTTGATCAAGACTTTACTCGTAGATAGACGTGTTCTAGCTTCCAAGTATAAAAATAAAATTAAAAAAATGAAATTAATTTAACCGTTATTCAGTATTTAATTGACAATAAATCCTTGTATACCCTAACCTTTTCAATAGGTTATGGGGCCCAGGCCACGCGTTAAAACTTTGAAACTCTAATGATAATATATAACCTAAAATCGAAACGAAATATCAAAACTTACGACGGCGTAATCACTGCAATTGAGACGTTATCTGAAAATAGTTTAACTTTGGCATTTGTGAAAATAAGGTTATTAGACCACGAGGTTAAGCTGAGAAACGACAGTGCAGATACGAGCTCAAAAGTACTGCATGTCGAGCATAAGCCCGATAATTCAAAGAAGAGAATAATCGATACAGCTATACCGCCAAACCACCATAATAATAACCGTAGACATTACAAGAACAAAACTTGGAAAAATACCCACATTTTAAAATGTCATCATTGCGGACGAAAAGGTTACGCGAAAAAGGATTGTTATTACTTTAAACAAATGATGCAAGAAAAACAGACTGAAACAAATAGGACGCGAACAGTTCAACAAGTCGAATTGAATCAAGAAACTGCTAACGATTTCTCGGGTTTCGCCTTTATGACGGGAGACTGTCAAGATGATGTTCAAGAAGATAAAGTGAGATTTATTTTGGACTCGGGAGCATCGGATCACGTCACAAACAGGTCGGATCTTTTCATTAATTTTACAATTCTTAATCCACCTTTGAAAATATCGATTGCTAAGCACAGGGAATTTTTTTTTCAGCTACACAAAAAGGGACAATGAGGGTGACGAGCGACTTGGGCGTGCAAGGACTTCTGGAGGATGTGCTGTTCTGCCCAGATGCCCCTTACAACCTGCTGTCGGTGCCCAAGATGCAGCGAGCTGGCTACACGATCATCTTCGACCAACATGGCTCCCAAGTTTGTAAAGGTGACACAACTGTCATGAAGGGTAAGTCTCTGAACAATTAAATTGCAGTAAAAACAGCAAGCAGCAGCAGTTGCAGTTTTAAGCAAAATAAAGATATTTGTATTTTGTATTTGTATTTGTAGACTTTACTGTATCAGTAAATATGGCTATTCCTGTTTCCTGCCTATACCAAGCTAATAATAATGACTAAAATTTATGGCATCAGCGTTTGGGTCATATAAGTAAAAATAAATTCATACAATTAAAACATGATTGAAGATGTTAATCAAATTCAGTTTGTTGAGCCAAATGATAAAATGTGCGAAGCTTGTATAAACGGCAAACAGGCCAGATTACCATTTAATCTGACTAAGAATAAAGATCACATTACACGACTTTTATTTGTTGTACATTCTGATGTTTGTGGCCAAATCACTCCTCCCACGATAGACAATAAAAATTATTTTGTATTTTTTTATTGACCAGTATACCCATTACTGTGTTGTGTATTTGATAACGTACAAGTCAGAGGTATTTACTGTTTTTAAAGTGTACGGACGTAGTGACGTAAATGTGAGGCAAAATTGAATTTTGAAAATGGTAAATTTATACTGCGATAACGGCGGCGAATATTTATCTGCCGAGATGAAAAATTATTGTATTGAAAAGGGCAAAACTTACCATTTGACAGTTCCAAAAACACCGCAACAAAACAGTGTATCGGAACGTAAGGTAAGGACTATTACAGAAAAAGCGCGATCTATGCTTAGTGGTTCCAAATTAAATAAAGTATTTTGGGGTAAAGCTGTATTAACTGCTGTTCGATTAATAAATGTAACGCCTTCAAGAGCCCTTATGCAATCGAAAACCCCATATGAATTGTGGCATGATAAAAAAAAAAAAACCACAACTTAAATACTTCAAGTTTTTTTTGGTGCCACGGTTTATGTACATAGTAAAACCAGTAAATCTAAATTTGACGATAAATCTTGGAAGGGAATACTGGTAGGTTATGAACCAAACGGATATAAAGTTTGGAAGGTTTTTGGTGCCACGGTTTATGTACATAATAAAACCAGTAAATCTAAATTTGACAATAAATCTTGGAAGGGAATACTGGTAGGTTATGAACCAAACGGATATAAAGTTTGGAAGGTTTTTTGTGCCACGGTTTATGTACATAATAAAACCAGTAAATCTAAATTTGACGATAAATCTTGGAAGGGAATACTGGTAGGTTATGAACCAAACGGATATAAAGTTTGGAACTCGGAAAGCGCTTAATTTGTCACTGTTAGAGACGTTATAGTCGACGAGGCTAATTTTCTAACATCCAGGCCAGTAATATTGCCTGAAGTTACCGAAAATTGCCATGATAAACCTGATAACAACAATATATCAAAATCAGTGTCATCCAAGTCTCGCCATAGTGACAATTCAAAATCAGATGCATTTAAATCTGATGATCTTGGCCGTCCTGTTGACAATTCAAAATCAGATGCATTTAAATCTGATGATCTTGGCCGTCCTGTTGACAATTCAAAATCAGATGCATTTAAATCTGATGATCTCGGCCGTCCTATGAAAAATCGCAGATTAAATGAAACCATTATTGAACCCACATCTAGTAATGCCCCTGATAATTGTACGCAGGTAAATCAAAATGAAAATAAAAACACAGATGATGTAAGGAGGAGTGATAGGCTTAAAAATCGGCTACCTGTTCATTATTATCAAACTGATTATGATGAGTGCATATTGAGTGCGCAGTCTATATTAGTGTTAAGTGGCAAGTTGCCATAGAAGAAGAGTTAAAATCTCTTTCTGAAAACAACACGTGGTCTTTAGTGCCGAGACCACAGAATAAAAATGTTGTTAATAATAAATAGGTTTTCTCTATCAAGTATGATGAATTTGGTAGACCGCAAAGATATAAAGCCCGTCTCGTTGCCAAAGGGTTTAGTCAGGAATACCTTGTCGATTTTTAATGAAACCTTTGCACCTATAGCCAGAATTGCTAGTTTTCGGTTCATTATTAGTCTTGCAAATCAATTTAACTTACTCGTCCACCATATGGATGTTAAAACTGCCTTTTTAAATGGTAAATTAGAAGAGATTTTTATGGAAGTGCCGAAAGAAGTAGTTGCGATAAAAATTATGTATGTAAATTAAATAAGGCATTGTATGGACTGAAACAGGCTGCTAGATGCTGGTTTCAGGTTTTTAAGCAAGCACTGGTTGAAAAAAAAAAAAAAAAAAAAAGGATTTATAAGTTCATCGGTTGACAGATGTATATACATGCTTGATAGAGGAAGCGTCCAACAAAACATTTACGTAGTTTTGTATGTGGATGATTTAGTTATTTCATGTGGTGAAATATAAATAATGAATAATTTCAAAATGTATTTAATGAGTCAATTTCAAATGAAAGACTTACAAGATATAAAATTTTTTCTTTGTATAAAAATTGATAGGTCTGGACAATGAAATCACATTAAATCAAAGTCCATATATTGAAAAGTTTTTCGTAAGTTTAAAATGCATGATTGCAACCCCATTAGCACACCACTAGAAGTAAAACTAAATTATGAAGCATTAAACTCTGAAGAGAAGTATGATGCCCCTTGCAGAAGTATAATAGGTTGTTTAATGTATATAATGCTATGTACTCGTCCTGATTTAAGTACAAGCAATAACATTTTAAGCAGGTATACAAATAAAAACAACAAAGAATTATGGCAATGTTTTAAAAAGGGTGCTGAGATATTTGTAAAGCACAATAGATTTAAAATTAACTTACAAACGATGTGATTCTAATAACATTCTATGTGGTTATGTCGATTCAGACTGGGGTGGCCATGATTCAAGTGATAGGAAGAGTACCACAGGTTATTTATTTAAGTTATTCAATAATTGTACAATCACATGGAGTACAAAGAGGCAAATGTCAGTTGCCGCTTCATAAACTGAAGCCCAGTACATGGCTTTATGGTTAAAGTGTCTTGCGTCAAGCATTAATGTAAATATCACACAGCCGATTGTTATTTATGAGGATAACAACGGATGTATTAGTATTGCCAACAATCCCACTAACCACAAGAGGTCAAACCACATCGACATTAAGTATCATTTCTCTAGGGAGCAAATTGAGAAAAATGTTATTAAATTATGTTATCTTCCCACAGGTAAACAAATAGCAGACGCTTTAACAAAGCAGTTGCCTACAGCTGCCTTTAAAGCAATGCAGTCTGAAATGGGTTTGCAATAATGCGATTGAAATGTACATACTAAATAATGTATTGTTGAGATAATTATTGTACATTTTTGATGATTATTTTTATGGTGTAATAATTATCTTAATGACCTGATTGGGTTTTTCTGGGTTTTCCCAATCCTTGCAACAAATGTTGGGTCATAAAATTGTAATTTCCCCAGACAATACTTGGAAGTTAAATACGATCTGATGCTTATTTATTGTAAATAATTGTTAATTTTTGAGGGGGCGTGTTGATTTTATTATATTTTAATATACAAAAATTAACATATCTTGTAAATAAAAGGTAAATGATTTGACTACTTTGTTAAAGGAATGAACGACCGATTGATTGAGTGAATGTTTAGTTCAATTCATTCTCTGTTCAGATCTGTTAGTCACTCCTTCGCCTTGCCTCCCTTTGATCAAGACTTTACTCGTAGATAGACGTGTTCTAGCTTCCAAGTATAAAAATAAAATTAAAAAAATGAAATTAATTTAACCGTTATTCAGTATTTAATTGACAATAAATCCTTGTATACCCTAACCTTTTCAATATTTTCCACAGGCCACTCTCCAACTGCGCATTCGCTTTATTGGGTACGGCCTATAAAGCCACAGTCAGGTAAAAAACCGGATTTCATTGTGTATAATAAAAAACCGGTCAAGTGCGAGTCGGACTCGCGCACCGAGGGTTCCGTATACGGATGTGTACCGGTTCTAACCCTATCAAATCTGGAAAATCTCAACAACCTGGTGTGAAAATTGGACGCCATGGGTACAGCGACTTTTGTTACTAATTTGAGCGACTGAATAAATTTGTATGTATGGTAGTTTTTCAAGGATAATTCTTTAACAGATAAACCGATTTTAATTTTTTTTTCTGTATTTGAAAGAAGGTACTTTCAGCATAATCTCGTAGGAATTTATAAACCAAAAAATTGCATGTAGCAAAGCTGATTAAATTTCAAACTTCGTATAGAAATGTTATTTGACGATAAAAAAAAAGAAAAACTAGAGCTACAGTTATATTTTTCCTGTAAAATATACATTAATATCAATGTTATGTAATATTTTTATATTTTTTCTTTGGTAAACTTCGGAGATAAGGGGGGACAAACGGTATTACATTTTTCCTCATGAAACAAAAATGACACAAGTTAAAAAATAAAAATAAAATTGTTTCAGAATGTGCAATTCAAGCCCTTTCATATGACACCCCACTCGACAATTACTAACTAGAATTTCAAATTTTGAACCACCTGTTATCTGTCATTTTTCACAAAAATAATATTTTTTTTTAAAGTCATGTTCTATGTATGAACCACGTAGTAAGCCTTCTTTATATTAGAATTACGATTTGAAACGGGATATTTACCATGTATATTTATATATTTGAGTTCCACAGTTGTTTGAGTGATATACATGGTAAATATCCCGTTTCAAATCGTAATTCTAATGTAAATGACCATGTAAGCTTGAAATCTTATATTAAGCCTTCTTTATAATTATTCCAAATTTCCAATCGATTTTTTTTTTACAGTTTAAGCACGTCAACACGCTGCGGATTCAATGTGTGAAACTATTGTTGTTTTTTCTCGTTTTGGATTAAGCTGGCAGTTTAAAAAGTTAAATATATTTTTTAAGAAACTATTTAAAAATAATTAGTAAGTTACTGTTTTTCATTTGGGTTAGTAGAAATGTTTATATTGTTAAATGAAGAAGCTTAGTTAGTCAAGAGGCCGCAAACTGCCGCAGGCCGCGTAACTGGCCTAGCGACCCTGGTTGATTCACCTAACTTATTTATTTATTTATTTTATTTTGGCAACAAACAGTCATTACATGGGTGTTACAATAATTCTTTATACTACTTAACAGACCAAACAGTGCCGAAACAGATGTGAAGTGATTCACTTAGAGAGAAATATAAAAAAACTTATTTGACATATACCATAATTGTAAATGTTCGAGTTTTTAAATCTAGATTTAATATTATGACTATTGTGTGCCCTTAAAGGGTGTCATGAAATGACTTAAATTAGAAATATAACATCTTATTGTGTATGCATGACATTACAATAAATAAATAAATAAATAAATAGCATAAGTAGTTATTGAGATATTTAGCGATGTGACAGACAGACAAAGTGAAACCATAAGGGTTCCTTTTTTACCATTTTGGCACGGAACCCTAAAAAGCGGCCAAAGTGCCTGTTGGACTTTGCACATTTAGGGTTCCGAACCAACCGCAAAATTAAGTTAATCTTAATAGGAAATATAACGAAATTTCTTATTATATTATAGTATTTGTTGGTAAATAAATAAATATTTGTGGACAATCTTACACAAATCGACCTAGTCCCAAACTAAGCAATGCTTGTACTATAGGTACTAGGCGACGATATACGTACTTATATGGATAAATATATACTTAAATACATCGAAAACATCCAAGACTCAGGAACAAATATTGGTGTTCATCACACAAATAAATGCCCTGACCAGGATTCGAACCCGGGACCTCCAGCTTCGTAGGCCACTACCAACTAGGCTAAAGCGGTCGTCAAATTGTTGATAATGTTTATTTACGTAATAAAAAACTTATTTATTAATAAACATTATCAACAAATTTCAAGTTCATAGGTCAATAGGAAGTTAAAAGGTTCTTTGGAACAAAAAAATGTGACAGACGACGGACGGACTGACGGACGCGAAAGTGACACCAAAAGGGTTCCGTTTGGAAGCTTCTTGTACGGAACCCTAATAAAATAATTATCTCTTTTGTTAGGTATAAAGAGGTGTGTTCGTATTTTAGACATGTAACACTTAGATATAAAATGTTGAAGATTGTAGCTCCAACTAACTACTTTGGCTATAAAACCTGCATGACAGGCGACGGACGGATGGACGGACGGACACGTGAGTGACAACAATAGGGTTCCGTTTGGACCCTCCGGGTATGGAACCCTAAAAAATGTTTGAGAAGTTATGAGAACTTAGTACTTACGGACAATTGTAGTAAACTGTGTTTTAATGACATTAATTAAATTTTATTTCAATTAAAACTGTAGACAAACTACTTAAGTACAGGTTACGATGCAAATTTGAAAAAAACCTATGTATCTCATGAACGGTAATTTAAAATGAATTTTATTCTATCCAAATAAAGGTTCAAAATTGAAGCGATTAATGGTTACTCATTGAGTTTTTTGTTCATCACGATAAAATTCGATCCACTAAAGATATTTCATTTAAGCATCAACATTCGCACCAGCACGTGTACTAACAATACGTAAATAAGTAGTGTTTACTCTAAAGTGGCCTGAATTTGCTATTAATTTAAAACTTTTCCGTCCTTTTAAAACTAAGCATATATTTGTGTCCTTATCGCTCATTAGGTATTCAGCTACTTTTGCGCGAGAAAAATAGTTGTAATCTACTCTCTATACGATTAGTACGTGCACATATTTAGCTATGCAATATGCGCGTTATCGATTTGTGTTTTACTGTGTTAATGTTGTTTTTGTGTTTTCAAGGTATCGTTTTATTTAATTCCTTTTTAAATTCTCTCAACATGCGTTTATTTTGACGTAGTCATAATAATAATGTCTGCAGAGTACAACTACAGTGGAATCCGGATAAAGCGACAGTCAAGGGACCGGTGATATTACGTCGCACTAACAGGACGTCGCACAAAACGGCCTTATTTACTTTGAAAATGTTTGGTACGAAATCTAATGTGTGGTGATTTCGAAGTCGTTAAAAGCGCTCTAATGTTATATGCGGATTCTACTGTAGTTTAAAAGAACGTCCCACTCCTAGTGATGAGATGTAAGAGAGAAGAAAAAGAAGAGAACTGAGCTCCATTTTTATTTAAAAAAAAGGGAGTTCTTTTTTTGGTACGAAGCAAAAAAATAAATAAGTTGAGTCTCTTCTTCTTATCTCTTACATCTCATCACTAGGAGGAGTGGAACGTTTCCTTTAAGCTATAAGCTGTATGGTTTCACTTTGTCTGTATGACTATCACATCGCTAAATATCTCAAGAACTACGTATGCTATCGATTTGAAATTTGTAACAGTTCTAAAGAACGGTAACCCAAATGCATCGAACATGATTTTTTTTTAATTAATTCTTTTTATTTTCTATGACAAATGACGGATAAAAGGTGGTTCAAATTTTCAAAGTCTAGTGAATGTCAAGTGCCGTGTTACATGAAAGGGCTTTGCGGGCGTGCCTGTGAGTGACCGGTCTAAATGGGCCACTCTGCATAGGTAAAATATTATGAGTAGCAATAGTAGATTGTGTCTCGAGGGAGCAAAATGATATATTTACGGCGAGGGCGGTATATTGAATTCTGAGTGGAGCGAAAGATTCTATAATAGAATCCTGAGCGTAGCGAGGGATTCTAAATTAGAATCTTGAGCGTAGCGAGGCATTCAAGTGTTTACGCCCAAGACGGAAATAATTTTGCTACCGTGTGACACATACTGCTTTTTACACCGCCTATGAGGCCCGCTGCTAAAAACATGAAATATCTTACAAATGATTTTACTACAGAGTGTCACATACTGTTTTTCACACCTTCTATGAGGAAAAGAGTCATTGTTGCCCTCAAATGAGGGAAGAAAAGTTCACCTTTGATCCCTCATTCGAAGGCAACAATAACTCTTTTCTGAATAGCAGGTGTGAAAAAATAATTACTGGTACCTAGCTCACGAAACATTGTTTATTTCAGTCGCAGCGACAATTCAGAAGAAGCCGCATTGCCGTTATAACTGTGAAGATTTCTGTTTGACCAAAGGCAAGAGTGGCGGTGTATGTATGCGTAATACATGCAAATGTCACTCTTATGTCGGCAGCTGAACTCAAGTGTTGAGGTGATTCATACTACAAATTGAAAAATACTGGCTGATAAAATGTAATCTACTGTGGGCCGATTTTTCAATCCACAAATAAAGGTATCTGTCAGATAAATGTAGCTCCGTTCATTTCTTTCATATGACAGTAGAAAGTGATAGCGATAACTTTGACGGACGGTTGATTTTATCAGATAAAATTATTCGTAAATTAAAATCATCGCTGTAACTTTCTAACGTCATATAAAAGAAAAGGATAGAGCTAACATTTATCAGACAGATAATTTTATGTAGGGATTGAAAAGTCTGCGCTAAATAAAGTGTTTGTCAAATATAATGCCTGAAGTGTAAATTGAAAAAAGTAAATAGTGTTATGTACGTAACGATTCTCAGTATTTTATTTCAGTAATGCGTTATTTATATGCATTTATTTAAAACGGAAACGCCTATCTTGTATTATCGTTTGTGTGCGCAAGTCGGCTGAATAATTCAGTAATTTAATGTACAGTACGATTAATGAAACTTTGACACGGTGATGTTAATACTATTGATATTCTGCCATTACATCCATATCTATTTATTACAAACATACGATTTTATAAACAGTGAGTGTAGAGATAAACTCTTACCCCCGTATTCATAAACGTCTATCAAACCTATATTAGTTAACTAGCCGCTAAAGTTCGTTTGTCCTTATCTGTCACTTTGACACACGTGCTTGTGTAGATAGTAACAACAGACATTTTATCGGTTATCCCTGGACTAATTACTAATTATGTTTAGAACCTAACAGAGATTACAGAAAACAGAGACACACAGACTACAGAGATAAAAAAAAAACTATATTTTTTTTGGTCTTTCAATTTTGTTTACATTACATAGAGTTAACTGCATATGATAGGTAAGTATATATTGGAGTAAGTAGTGGTTACCTATAATTGGGTATTTAACAAATGTTAATAACTTAGTTTAGTTATATAGATAGAAAACTATCAAATTATCACAATAAATAGTAGTGACGACCGGTTTAGCCTAGTGGGTAATGTACCTGCCTGTGAGGCTGACGGTCCTGGGTTCGAATCCCGGTCAGGGCAAATATTTGTGTGATGAGCATGAATATTTGTATCTGAGTCTTGGATGTTTTCTATGTATTTAAGTATTTATATCTATTAAATATATCGTCGTCTAGCATCCATAACACAAGCCTCTAATTTACTTATTTATTTATTATTTAATAGTAAATTAGAAAAAATATTCAGTCAAAAAGATATAGGACTATAAAAATATTGTTATTTTTTTAATAGTCCAAATGTAAATTTGAAGTTACCAATAGAATTCTCATATATCAATAGAAAAGAAATTGTGCTGCAACTATCTCCATAAACGCGATATTTCACAACTAAAATGGCTAATGAATAGTTATTCCATATAAAAGTTTTACGAGGCCATAGAACTGTGACGTAACATTTCACTGCCTTAAGGATCGTTTTCAGTGCTCGTCATCTGATGTACTTTGCCTCTCGTTTTCGCCTTTTGTGTTACTCTAATTGTAATTAGTCCCATACAAAAATTTGCTCGTCTCTAAAAACTTGTTCGAATGGCACCATATTTTTTTTCAGTTGGCCAATTACATAACCATCAGCCCCTAATGTAAACTAGATCCCATCAATAACGTAAATTTGAAATGAGAGCCAAGTTCAATAATAAGAATATGCGCCGTTGTTGACTTCGCCGGCAAAATAATTGACATATTTATGGGTTGGCACCCATTTTCCCAGTTCACAGTGTAATTAATCCTGAAATTTATTTCACTTGGGATGTAATTCAATGTCAGGATTTCACTATGACGGAAAATATTACAAATCGTTAAAAACACAGTTTCTTTGTCTCACGTTGGTAACCACACAATTACGCTGCAGGATGCCAAATTTCAATTTGCTTAGTCATCAGGACTGGGTTAGGTTTTTAGGGTTCCGTAGTAAACAAGGAACCCTTATAGTTTCGCCATGTCCGTCCGTCCGTCCCCCTTTTCTCAGTAACCGTTAGTACTAGAAAGCTGTAATTTGGCATGATTTTATTCTACTGTTTTGTCGGCGTCATATGTATACTACGCCGACAAAACAGTAGAATAAAATCATAAAAAAAAATTACCTCCCCTACATGCAAAGTGGTGGTGCAACTGTTTTTTTCTTCCAAATTACATCGTGTGGGTATCGTTGGATAGCTCTTTCAAAAATATTATAAGGTTTCTGAAAGTATTTTTTGATTCAAGAATAGGTTGGCGCGATATTAAGCTTTGAAGTGATAATTTTTGCTATGGTCAAGTGCCCCCCTACCCTGCCAGCTAAACGGTGGCTACTAGGCATGTGAAAAAAATAATGGTAGTAGTATATACGATGAACTTAAAAGAAAAACTATCACAGCTAAGTAGACATTACCGTAAAGGGCAAACATATATTATATACAACACAACATCTCAAAAAAGTACATCATCAGTACTAAGATCAGTAAAAACCCTTCTACGGGTCCGTAATTCGGCATATGACCGGTGACGTGATGGTCGGGCAACTACGGAACCCTACGCTGTGCGTGGCCCGACACGCACTTGGCCGGTTTTTATTGATATTCGTTCAGTGAGAGAAATTCCCATTTTTAAGATTAATGGACAGAGGCACCTATATCTTTATTATACAAGAAAAGAAACCCTCGTGACATATCCAATTACCAACCAATTAGCCTTATGTCAAATATCTACAAGATTTTTTCAACGATATTACTACAATGAAGCCATGAAGGAGCTAATGAAGGGCACCCTTCCCCTTTCGGCCGCCATCGCAACTGTGTTTCACAACCAGTTGTCTATTAGGATTTTTTAATCTTTCATGGCAACCAGTTGTGATAGAAGAAGATTTATTCCTGTTACACACCCAGTTGTGAATAAGGAAAATCTCAAAAAGGCTAGTTGCTACAGAAGATTTAATTTTCCTTGTTCACAACCAGAGAAGTTTTTATGCTTTGTAATTTCTGCATCGGCCTTCGCCCAAACTTCGGTTACCAAAAACAAATTATCACAGAGCACTAACCGCTTTTGTGTCTCTGGCTTACAGTTAGAGTTGCCTTTGGCTATCTCTTCTATCGGAATCAACCGTTTTAGTTCAACATCTTATTGAACAATAAAGAAAAGTATGTGATATATTGAATGTCAAATAAACGTTGGAATAGAAATTTCACTTCGGAAAAAATGGCAAATTTCGATTATTCTCCGCGTTTGTTAAGAACACCAGAAGATCGAAATGCCTGTATCTTTGGTGGATGCAGTGAAACAGCTATTGAAATAGTTTCAGATGGATTGAGAAGTAAATTGCTAATTAAAATGAATTTATATATTTCTCCGGGGACACGGGCTTGTCGATATCATCTTAGTCCTGACCAAAGTTGGGAAAAAATCGTGGAAGCAGACGATAATTTGACTGATTTTAATAGAGAGCATTGTGAAGACATAATCAAGCTCATGAAAATTGGAATCCTACTACCCGTCATAAACGTTCTGCGGGATATATTTTGATATACACAAATTACAAATTAATTTAATTTTTTTTAAATAAAACTGCCTGCCTGCCTCAAATGTTTTTTTATTTGCTGCCCGACACCTTGGGACTATTTTGATCCCGTGAACCGTAGTGCATTGTCGTCTATTACCAATACCAACCGACCAACCAGTCTATCTAACTAGGTGGATAAACTACTCACGATGTTTTCCTTCACTGAATATTATACTCATGGTATAGTCCTGTTTCTTAATCTGAGATTCATGCTTTCTGCCGCATAAAACCATACCTCCATACTAAATCGATCTACCAAGTTGCACTGGTATATCAAATGCTATGTCGTACATATGTACGAATAAATGGAATATCGTGATATCTTTTGATCGTCGAACTAGTGTATATGTCCCTTACAACAATATTTATATCACAAAGTCAGAGCCGGAATCCTGGTTGCGTAACAGGAATAAATGTTCTTCTGTCACAACTGGTTGCCATGAAATATTTAAAAATCCTCATAGACAACTGGTTGTGAAACACAGTTGCGATGGAGGCGATTTTTTTCTTCTATGACAACTGGTTGTGTAACAGGAATAAATCTTCTTCTATCACAACTGGTTGCCATGAAAGATTAAAAAATCCTAATAGACAACTGGTTGTGAAACACAGTTGCGATGGCGGCCGAAAGGACCCTTCCACTGTCACTGAAGCGAAAACTCGTCGACATGTGTATTTTGCCTGTCCTAACCTACGGTGCACAAACATGGTCGTTAACTGAGATCCAGAAATCCAAATTGAAGGTTTGCCAGCGCGCTATGGAGCGCAGCATTTTGGGTGTTAAAAGGACGGATCGTGTCCGAAACACTACACTGCGCTCTAAAACACGCATTGCTGACGTAGGTAAAAAAACTGCCAGGCTCAAGTGGGACTGGGCCGGCCACGTCTGTCGCATGCATCCAGATAGGTGGGCTAATATAGCCACCAAGTGGGTGCCACATGATGGACGACGCGGACGGGGCAGGCCCAGACGGAGATGGCGGGATGATCTGGATGCATTTGCCGAGAATTGGGAGGAAGAAGCGCTCAATAGGGAGACCTGGAAAACATGGGGAGAGGCCTTTGCCCAGCAGTGGGACAGCCAATAGGCTATAAAGTAAGTATTACTACAACGCCTTACACCCTTATTAGTTAAGAAACAGCCAAGACTGAAAAGAAATAGCACTAGGCAGGCAAAAATGGAAGAAGATGTTAGGTAAATACATAAATTTATAAGAAGGCGATTCGGAAGGGGCCTGTTAGAAGGACCAGAAAACAAAAAAATAATATATTTGTAAAAGAAGGTTTAAATAAATAAATAAAAATAAAAACTTAATAACGAACGATTAGCTATATTCTTAAAATTTGGGGTTCTAGTTACCTTAACGGTCTTAATAAATGAACCTCATATGTTTATGTTGAATAGATTTTGAGATACGTATGGGTCAAAAGTGGCTCCAAATGGTTCGTGAAATATAACACACGGCCACTGCACTGCGGCGTCAGTTCTCTACTTTTGAACTTAGCTTGACACGCTGCCCCGTATCTAGATAATAAGGGCCATTCTACTTTTTAATGTACATAATTTTGAGACACATTTTTTTAATGCAGGTTTTGGAATACTTGGCCCTCACTTCATATTTTTGTATTGTTATTTAGAAATCGGTTTAATTACAGTATCACCTCCTATAGTTTACGCAATTACCGAACCACAGCTAATATCCATAAATCGAGTAACTCAGTGGTCCTTGGATGTCTCACCATTTGTATGAAAAAATGGTTTTTACCACTGTGTTACCTACCTTTTACAGCAATAAGTTAATACTTAAGTATTTTTACCTATAAATTCCTTTTATTAGGTTCAGGAACTATTTCGAAAACCTATTTTTGTAAACTAATTCAATACATAACATATATTTTTTTTGTAATGGAAAACTGGTCATGAAAATGTAGAATGACCCATAAGATCATGTTTGATGTATATTATCTTTTGGTAATCCTTAATAAATAAATATGCTAATACTGAAATAGTACTGAAATAAAATTTCATGTACCCCTTTTGGGAAGTATCGGCTTCAGTTTACGTATCTTTTTATGTATATATGTAATGTAGAGGTAATTCATATAAAATAGGTGTAAAACAACATTAGCATTTCTAAATACTACTTCATACATCACGAAAGCGAATTTGTGGTTAGAAGTTTAATATTATCTACGTGCTAAAATAAAGTTTTAACCAAATTCAGTGCAGCAATGCAACGTACAATGAATGGCCGACGCCGTGTGAATATTTGTTTCCGGCACCGTGTTTCGAAGCAGGTGTTAGGTAATATTGCGCGGGAAAATTAATATCGTTATGTACGCGGTGTAGGTTTATAGCTACTGCAGCTATCCACTGTAACCGAACGGTAAGGCTAGCTGCTGTAGCAAGCCGCAATGCTAGCCACTGAAGCGAGCGGTAAGGCTAGCCACTGTAGCGGAACGGTAAGGCTAGCCACTTTTTTTTTGAACCTGACTGTGGGTTTAATGGCCGGCCCAATAAAGCGATAGGAGTGCGTGGTTAGAAAGTAGCCTGGGGAAAATCCAGGGGAAAACCTCCGATACGACCACGCGTGTGGTTTGGAACACACTGGAATACTCTAAGAGTTTGCGCTCCAGTTAGATTGGTTGAGTGATTCCAACCGAATCTGAGGTGTGAGTGGAATCGAGCTACTGGAAGTTTTGTCGCTGGTTCACTAAACCTAGCCTAGCTGAGAAGAGTCCAGCAAGAAACTCAGCTAAGCCCGACCTGGGTCGGACTGACTCTACCCGGTGTGCGGCGGTACCGGGACGAATAGGGCTAGCCACTGAAGCGAGCGGTAAGGCTAGCCACTGCAGTGAGCGGTAAGCCACGCGACTGAACCTGGAGGTTGGTGGTTCAAATATCGTTTTGTACCATTAGGTTTTTTTTTAAGTGTACGAAATCATTATCTTCCTAGCGTTTTCCCGGTTGTGTTCTAAAGCGCACGGGGTAAGTTTTAACACCTACCTAATCCAGAAAAAAAGAACTTACCTGATATTATCATTACATATTTAGTAGCTTTACAGTAAAGGAAAAATATGTAGTTAGGAAACCCGTCGAATCCCAAGAACCAAATTTCCTTTTGAGTTAGAGGCCAGATGGCAGTCACTTTTATGAAACTAGTGCCTACGCTAAACCTAGTGATTATTATACCCATAATAATCACTAGGTTTAGCGTAGGCAGGGACTAATCCGAACTTCAAAATTTGAACTTCGTATCGTGCCGCCCCTCTCACTCATATAGTGAATAACCCGAGAGTGGAAGGGACGGCACAATACGAAGTTCGGATTTCGAAGTTCGGAGTACAAGCTCAGAAAGTTGCAGGATATAACCGGAAAATACTAAATATATAAGTAAATGATAATGCTTAAATTTTACACGTTTGAATCATACAAATCGTTAAAAAACACTGACACTTAAAAATAAAATAGAAACACTTTTGAGAGAGGCACTGCTGCATGAAAATAGAAGTGAATTCAGAAATCATAAAATGAAATCGTTTCATTGCGATGCTCGTATATGTTAAGACTTTGATTACAAAGATTTAAAAAAATACAAAGCAAAGACCATATTCGGGGATTAACAGAAGATTGCAGAAGATACGGACTTAGGTAATTTTGGGGACGTCCCGTGTGTTCTATTTATCACTTTATTACAGCTTACATACTCTGGTATAAATAGAGGAAGAACTCTCACAATGCAATTACAGGCATAGCAGTCATGAAATCAACACTGAGCATTAGTGGAATTATTTGCATCGTTCTTGCAAGCAGAACCTTTAATCTCGCTGTTGGGTATGGTAAGTAATTTTTGATAGTTATTTTACCATACTTTTTATCATCTCAAAAATAATTCCTAACTATCATCGCAAAAGGCAGAGGTTAAATATCAAATGTAAGAAACTTATGCATTTATTATAGTCTAATAAAGTCGTTGTCCATTTGAATATAACAATCGTTGGCGTATTCAGCAAAATTGGATAGAGGGATATTGTTATATGGTATCTACTATAATACGAATAAAAAAAATAGTTGATAGTCAATAAGATCCTACTGGCATAAAAAATCCTATGAGAAAAACGGTCTTATTGTTGTTGTTAATATTATCAAGATATGGGCACAATGTTACCTTTTGCCTGATATGGACTAAGTAATTGCATTGAGCATTGAGGTAGAATATGTATAAGTATAACTCTTCCGTTAACTATATTTATTTTCCACAAAGATAGAAAAAATATGTGGTGGTAATATTTATTTTCAGATGGAAATAATGCGTCTTTTAATGAAAGCAGTAGTAAATTGTACCAAATCGGCGTCGACTCGGGAATAATCAATCCCGAAAAATATTCATTCCAGTCATTTCTGAAAGACGAACAAGATGTCTTCAGAGAATTGTTTGAGGAATATATCTCATTGAATGGGTCTGAGCCGATTAATTACGAGGAGTGGCTCGTTATGAACAACTTTGGAATACTGCCCGATACACAGGAGTCTTTGTTCCTGAGGAAAATAACGAAACGTAGTACGGCGGACAACAAGAGGCGCTTCGTCAATACTGTTCGGAAGGGGGACATACTAATCACGGGTCGAGGTATCGGCGGGCTGCTTGGGCATGCTGCTCTCATGACTACGGATACTTGGGTCTTAGAAATGCCAGGCGGTAAAGGCTGGAGCACTGGGATCAAAGACAACAATAGACAGATCAAGAAGGACAAATGGTTTAATGAGCACGCCTCAGACTGGACAACAGTATATCGCTGTCCTGATCGTGGGGCCGCAAATGGTGCAGCTGTATGGGCCGATCACGCTTACTACAATCCTTCAGGCGGTACAAGGAAGACTAGACACATAACGTACCTGATCACCCCTCATCTTCGAGTTATAAATCCAAGCTATTGTTCCAAGGTGATTCTACAAGCTTATTACTACGGAGTGGGAAGGAGGCGTGTTCTTAAGAATTTGTCCGGTGTAGGGATCGTTGCGCCTACGACTATACCAACGTTTTTCAATAAAGGCTATAAGTTAGTCAACAAGGGAAGGTATTAGGAATGTATTATGTGAAATAATAATGTATGACTTTTTGACCACATTTCGTACGTGTATAATTAATAATATTATTACCTTCTAGATTTTGCCTGCGACTTTGTTTGCATAGAACTTGTTGGTTGCGTTAGAATTTAATTGCTATCCTTTTATTCCAGGAGAGCAACTTGTTATCTTATACTTTGCTTTTCCATAAAAACTTCCGCCCTCTTGAGGGACGATTTCCTAGATAAAAAGTATCTTTTGTTCATACCCGCTACTCAAACTACCTCCATACCATTCACCTAAATTGGTTTAGCGGTTTAAGCATGAAGACGTAACAGACAGACATACTTTCGCATTTATAATATTTATTAGTATTCTCGATAAATACGACTGTGTGTTTTATGTTTTTTTCATTTTCATTACCAATACGACATTGGTCTGTTCAATGAATTGAATTGAATTAATTAACTACCTATTTGAAAATCAATGATGTATAAATACACATGAGTAAAGAAACAAAACACATATTTATTTCTCATGTCTCAATATGCACATGAATTATTTTACGAGTAAATTATATATATTAATTAAGCCGTCGTCTCCCGGCGAAAGAAATAAACAATAGCATTCTTTTCTAATGAGCCCTGTGTTCTCAGGGACTGGTAGACGACTGAAGCACTCAATTGCAAAAAAATATGAGATTTTACAATGGCATAGCCTAAACAAGAATTCATAAAAATAGTGTAATGTGATCGTGATTTCAATAGAAATAGAGTCCAAAAGCGACAAATATTCAGTTTCCTCAACTGTACCTCTACAATACTAAACTGTTCCTTACAAAGTAAATTAAACTAAATTCAACATCTATCTGTTCCTACCTATCTCTATTTTTTTTTTATTGTTCAGAACACATACAGTCATACATAAAAGATAGAGGTAAGTAAAAAATATGTATAAAAACAGACCTGGAGGTTCATAAATACCAACATTAAGCAAAAATATACAACAGCGTCTTAGCGAGTAGGAAAGTAAGTGGGTAGAACACTGTATTATTAATAGATAACAATACATACACATACATACATTTTAGTGAAAATATGTTACATTTCGATTTGGTTTTAAAGGATTAAGACCCCGCGTCGTATTTTTTTTTACATTTTCAAGTGAAACATAGGTTTCTTCTTGGTTTATTTGGCTTGCTATATACCTTATATGTACACTAATATATAAAGTCAAGTATTAACCCAAATTCAGGCCGTGCAACGAGAAATATAGCATTCTTTGAAAGGCTGTTCTGCCCAGACGAGGAAACAATAAGGACTGATTTTCAGATATATTATGATTCTTAACTATATGTGATAATCCACATCGAAAGGGACCTTATGGCGGCAGGCGCTTAGGTTGCACCTATTCACTATTGTATTGGAACAGCGGCAATAAAGGCGTAAGTGCCGGCCGCCATAAGGTCCCTTTCAATATGGATTATCACATATGACTGTGTTTTGGACAATAGTCGAAACATGATTGCTTAAAATTTTCTCTATTGAAAAAAAATCCAAAGTTGACCCTACTACAATAACGCATTGTTAAACTTAAAATAATGGTATTGTACCTTATCTAAACTCTGTCAAGAGGAAATTTAATAAAACTGCACAGTCAGATATGTATCGAGATTTGTTTAAAAAAGCCCTTCCCGTTTTGTCGAGCGCGAAAGACATAAGCGTGTCTCTTTCGTGAGGGGCGTGGCTGACCGAATGGTGTCATCTCCTTAATTCACTTTTACCATATTCCACTTATATCATCCAGCATAGGTAACTGCGAGTCGCAACGTGTAACATAGTTTTACCTACTCGTAATTTCGTGGTTATAAATGGTATTGTGATTATGAACCGACAAATAAGGAAAACGATATTTTATTCCAGAAATGTGTGTCATTTTTAATTATTTCATTAGTTTGAAATAGATTTCATCAAAAGGACGTTACGTTTGTTAAATTAAGCTTTTAGTAATTTTGAAGTACAAAATATGCTTCCAACTGAATTTTTTTGTGGTACACAAATATTAAGTTCGAATGTTTTGACTCAAAAAAGATGGGATTACTTGCAGGGATCTAAATATTGGATGACACGGTTAGATTTGTTTTCTTGATTCTTATTTCGAGTTGGCGTGTGTTTAGACATTATGCATTTCTGGACTATCCAATATTCCTTTCACCGTTGAAGTATTCACACGGCGGAGAGTTTTAAGTATTAACGTCTAATATATTACGAGTTATGAGTATACTACATCTTCAAAGTCTTCATTTATTAGTTAGTTAGGTATTTAGTGGTTAGCAGATGTTCTATTTTGATTTTGCTAAAGTGTACACAACATTTGAAGCTATTTAATATGTTTACATAAAATTAAC
Organism: Epiblema foenella; assembly: GCA_963556455.1. Lineage (NCBI taxonomy): Eukaryota > Metazoa > Arthropoda > Insecta > Lepidoptera > Tortricidae > Epiblema > Epiblema foenella. Next base: position 22,490,322 of record OY747099.1, on the reverse strand, counting down.
TGTTTTAGCAGGCTGTTACCTATTATATGGGTAACTATTGGATACTTTTGTAAAGTGAATAATTACATTTCATTAATTTATTTTCATCTAACTTACATTGACTTACCAAGAGTACATAATAAAATATACGTAATTATTTGACACATATAATATGATGATTTTCGTAAACTGTATTACGTTTTTGTTAAGTAACTAAAACACACGCAAAATTATCTAAACATGCGGTTTATTCTGTGGTTATAACCAGCAGATATAGCTGTTCTACCACTGACTAATAAATCGTGACACATGAGGTAAACCAGACTTTATAAATGTTATTCCAGTATGCTCGTATATTTACAATTACACTGTTGTAAACACATTCTATTTTTTTCTTCAGAATATTTTTGGTTAAAATGGATATTGAAAATTCGGGCGATATAGAATTTGAAGCTTTGAAAAGACAGAGCTCCAATCTCACGAGTAATCATACGGATATAATGAGCATTCTTATAGCACCCATAGTATTAAGCATCGTTTTCGGCATCGTGATTTTAACGTCCGCCGCGAGTGTATTTTTGGGGCTAATATTCTGGATCCTGATTCCCAGCTGGCGAGGGTTCAGAAACTACGCTTACCTGAACCTGCTTCTGGCTAACACGGCGTTCATCTCTGTGGAGTTCTTCCATTCGAGGACCGGAGTATTCTTACAAGTGATGTACTACATCTTCATGGTATTCACACATTGGTTGATAGTGGTCAGTGCCATATTCTACTTCCAGTTTGCAAAGGTTTTTATGAAAATTGAGAACATCAGGTTTATCTATCTGACGACAAATGTTTTCGGTTGGCTGCTGCCCGGTTTGTGGATAACTATTGAATATTTTACTAGCATTGTTTCAATAGGATATGTGTGTATAGTACTGGTATTGATTAACTTTGCTCTGTATGTTAGAGGATTGATTGCATTATTTAAGCCAGTTTCTGTTTCACCGTGGCTGGGTATTGGTCAAAAAATCGTGGTTGCGACATTCGCGTTTGTTTGTACTGGAGTAGTAATGTGTGCTCCATTCCTGATCAGGATCTACGATATTGCTGGTATGCGCTGGCATGAATTAATTGGGATCGCTTTTTGTTACGTTTTCACTGTAATGACGGTTAATATATTTTTCTTAATGTTAAAAGTGCACAGGGAAAAATGGAGGGATTATCAGAGCAGAGAAACTAATAATTTTATTTAGAATGTGCTGCTCATAATTATAACGTGACCTGAAAACATCAATCACGATTGGAGTAAGCCACATTTAAAAAAAAAATTAATTACTATAATTTCACTTTTCGTTATTTTACCTCGGCTGTTCTTGTACATTTGAAGAAAATAGATTACACTAATTAATGCTTTGTGGAGTAGTAATTTAATTCATGCTCAAGCTATTGAACTATATTGTGTGCTTTTAATATTTTGAACAGAGTAACTAATTAGGTATGCCTCAAATTGTATCCAAGCCAATAAGAATTAAAATTTGTAAATTGTGAACCATTTTTCACAAAATTCAAGTCATGAAAAAAATCAATTTGAATTTTCGCTGCTAAATCGTAGATTAATTGTTTTTTAAGAGCATAATAAAATTTACAACCGAAACTTGTTCTTTACTGATTTGAAAACCCTACCTGTTCTCTTGGTAAAATTGATTCTTGAGTTAATTTTGATGTTGTGAGTAAAGTTTTTCTACATAATTTTTTCGGATTATATTGCTGTTTTATATGCATCGGTACGGTAAAGTCGGCTAAGCAAAACATTAATCACTACATCTATTTTGTAATCATAATTATTGTAGTTAAAAAAGACACAGTACGAAATCTGTGGTTGACAATGAAGACATGGATAATACTTACTGGCTTGATGATTTTTGTAGCCCGTGGTTTTACTGTGACAGGAGTCAACATTGGTAAGCATTTTTATCGTTGGAATAAGTATTAACCATTCGTGTGGCAAGCGAATTTTTGCAGTATCGGCTTAAGTGGTACGTTCCCGGTGCTCTCAGGAAAAATTAATCAGCGCATCTGGCGCGGTCCGGGAGCGGGACGATATTTAGACGCCCGGTTTTGATGTGAATTGAAACTAGTTTTGCACTATTCTGACACATGCTAATGCAAGATTATATAACAGAGACAGGATAAAGTTGCTTAGATATTGTCAACAAGTTTCGGTTTTCATAGAAATTTCATTCCTATATGGTCGACGCGGAGCCTCCCGTCAAGGTTGTCATTGCGTGAACTTCTACTGTTAAAAAATGTATGGAGTGATGTTTTATTAATTTATCTTTTTAAGTATTATATATTATTGTAAAAAACTCAAATTTCATAGGCAAATAGTCTTATTGAATAATTGCGGAAGTTTTGCATCTTATATATTCATGTATGACTTAGAATGTTATTTTATTGTTACACTAGAAACGCATTATTTGTATAGACTCTCACAATGAATTTCATCGTGATAATGTAGGTGTAACACAAAAAAGAGTTTAATAGTAGTTATTCTAAAACGCCTCATCATTTTCATGAAGTGCCCCGCTGAGCATTTGCTAGATAAGCCAAAATTGATAGAATGGCGTGTGCCAGTTAACAAAATTTTTTTCCGTCCCGCTCCAGGGAATGAAGGCTTAAAATGAAGTACGGAATGACCACTCCGATATAGAAAAATAATTAGTAATGGTTAATAGTTCTAAAACCGAACCATAAACGTATGTTTCCACTGAAAACAGAAAGCTGTTGTTTTTTTTAATGATTGTTTTTTGAATTGTCTACATTCAACTGGTGCCATCTTTTTATAAGGCCGTTTTACCTATTTAAAAAGCTTGGGGCTCGACAAATAATCTATACATATAAAAGAAGAAGTCCTCACTGACTGACTGACTGACTGACTCATCAACGCACAGCCGAAACTGCTAACTTTAGAAAGTTGATTTTTGCACATTGATAACATAGGCTAGGGATAAAGAAGAAAGAATTAATACAGCATTTTTCGAAATTCATCCCCTAAGGGGGTAAAACAAGGGATGAAAGTTTGTGTGAAAACACGTATTTATTGAAGTGAGAGATTTGACTTTGTATATAGGCTATCTGTTTAAATATATTACTGACGTATTTCAGCGTTTTCTAAATTGCTCCCCTAAAGGGGTTAAAAGGGGGTTCCAAGTTTGAACGGGGAGCAAATTTTTACTTATCTTAAAAATCGATATGGGTGTTATCTTCGAGGTTCCTTGGGGTGCCGATTACGAAAATGACATGCATTTCCAAATCCAAGATGGCGGAAATTTATTTTTCTTAAAAATCGATATGGGTGTCATCGTCGAGGTATATCAGGGTGCCGATTACGACAATGACATATATTTTAAAATCCAAGTTGGTGGATATTTATTTTTCTTAAAAATCGATTTGGGTGTTATCTTTGTGGTTCCTCGGGGTGTCAGTTAGGAAAATGACATTCATTTTCAAATCCAAGATAGTGTACATATTTTTTTATGAAAAATCGATATGGGCGTCATCGTCTAGGTTCCTCGTATTGAAAAGGTTAGGGTATCCAAGGATTTATCGTCAATTAAATACTGAATAACGGTTAGATTAATTTCATTTATTTTAATTTTATTTTTATACTTGGAAGCTAGAACACGTCTATCTACGAGTAAAGTCTTGATCAAAGTGAGGCAAGGCGAAGGAGTGACTAAAAGATCTGAACAGAGAATGAATTGAACTAAACATTCACTCAATCAATCGGTCGTTCATTCCTTTAACAAAGTAGTCAAATCAGTTACCTTTTATTTGCAGGATATGTTAATTTTTGTATATTAAAATATAATAAAATCAACACCTCGGGGTGCCGATTACGAAAATGACATGCAGTTTCAAATCCAAGATGGCGGAAATTATTTTTCTTAAAAATCGATATGGGTGTCATCTTTGTGATTCCTCGGGGTGCCGATTACGAAAATGACATCCATTTTCAAATCCAAGATGGCGAACATTTATTTTTCCCAAGAATAGCCCTCATTTATATCTTTGTTACTATCTAAAATCAACGCGCACGAAGTCGCGGGCGGCCGCTAGTGGAATATATATAATGTCAGGCGCGTGAAGTGACCACGATTATTTTATTAAATGATTTATATCCGTATCAGTAACTTGTACACTTTATCTTCTAATATGTAGGGAATAACATCCACTTCCACTTCTCTGGACATTTATGAGAAAATGTCCATCTTTTTTGAAAGACCTGACTGTGTCTTATAGGCCCGGCCCATTAAAGCGATAGCAGTGTTCGGTTGGAGAGTAGCCTGAAAAAAATCGAAAGGAAACCTTCGACACGACCACGTCGGCGGCTTAAACGCTGGAATACTCTAAGAATTTGCGCTCCAGTGAGATTAATTGAGCGGCTTCAATCGAATCTGAGTTGTGAGTGGAATCGAGGGAATTTTGTAGCTGGTTCACTAAACCTAGCCTAGCTGAGAAGAGTGGCTAGCATAACTTGCTGCCAAGTCGTATCTCGCGCGACTCAGCGATTCCTGTCTCACTCGAACTGTGTGAATTAGAAAGAGGAGGGTGGATTTTTCTCTACTCGCATCGCGTCGCAGCGGCAGTTGTGCTAGCCCCGCAGAAGACTCTCAGCTACAAATGCTACTACAATGTGTGATAATCATTACAATGTTTCAGAGTCACGCCGTTTACTAGGGGATCTTAGCAAAGTGTTGCCATCAGTGAGGGCTTGCTCCAGGTGGTTTCCCCGTGACAGCATTTATTGTAAACCACCTACGAACCACCCGTAATAGTATTAGAATATTTCTACTTCATTATGTATCCTAGTAATAAACTAGTGGCTCTATGAGCTGTAGACCTCGTGAGTATTTTTTTAATGACCAGTAACGGAATCCATAAAAAAATGTATAAGTCCAAGTCAGACTCGCCCACCGAGAGTTCTGTACAATTTTTTAGGTATTTGTTACCTACTTTAATTAAAGATTTTTTTTTTGATTTAATAACAAATGTAAAGTTTCAGATTTTTCCTGTACTTGTAGTATAATACGATATTACTTGCCAAATTTCATAGTTTTAGGTCAACGGAAAGTACCCTATAAATATCGATTCCGTTAAGTATCGCATTAAATGTTCTTTGCAGCATAAATGGCCGCATCTTTTATTTACGTTATCTTAGAAGTTTTATTCTTCACAGATTCAAGGGACTGTAGATCTGAGTATATACCTGAATACGCTTTCCCTCTTGACAGACAGACAGACAAATGAACAAAAAATCCTATAAGGGTTCCGTTGTTTTCATTTTGAGGTACATAACCCTAAAAAAATATAATTACAGAACATGCTCACAAAATTTCAAGAAAATCAGTTGAAATTTGCAACCTGTATAGGGGAATAGCCGGAAATCTGGACATACGAATGTATTTTTGCCCAAGCTGAAACGAAGGCTAAATTGATATGTAATACCCATTTAAATAACTAATAAACTAGCGATTTTCATTACATTGCCGTATTTGAATAAACCCATAGTAAATTGGTAGCACGTAGCTCAACAATGTAATGGAATTCGCATGCAAATTCTTGTGACATGACGTAAATAGCGCAATATGTTAAAGTCCGAGAGTATTAGCCACGAAGCAGAGAAAACCAAGGAGCCCATTAATGGCTAACATTTGACACTTAATGTTCACCTCTCTCTTTTATGGTTCGAATTATTAAGATTAAAACTGTCACGTATTGGACCAAGCAATAGGAGGTTTATCTAACATTATATTATATTGTCTTCTTTGTTGTCTCTCTTCAATACTTCCACGAATTTCAAGTCACCCAAAAACAACCGACCAAATTTTTAAAATAAAGACGCTAATAGTAGCTCATATTTCAATTACCTTTGCGCTGTCAAAACGTTTCCTGAAAACATTGCATACTTACGAGTAACGGTACATATTTATTACTAGTACACGACCAGTATCACGCATTGACCATTGGTAGACCTTATCTCGTTGCAATAAGGTTCACGTAATGTTCAGTTAATTGTGATGCTGATAGTGCGTATAAAGAGAGAAGTAGATTTTTTTTAACCTGACTGAATTTATAACAGCCGGGCCCAATACAGCGATTGCAGTGCGCCGTTGCAGAGTAATATGTTGAAAATCCAAGGAAAACCTCAGATAGGACCACGCGGGTGGTTTAAACATTAGAATACTCACTGGAGAGCATGCAGTCGTACAAAATGTGGCCAAGAATTTGGACATCTTTAGGGTCTGTTTAAATATAAAACTCCCGTGAGTCTCAGACATTTTTGAATATAATAAACGGGTCACCCGTGTCATATTTAGGGTGATTAGACCAGAGATGACACCTAGGTGCCAAACTGAGCAAGGTGTCAAATGTGTGGAATTTTTCGCACACCCTATTAAATAGGTGTCGTTAACGGTATCATACGTTGCTCCTCCTTATTAATTTGAAATATCAGCTACTTTTATATGTACAAATTCAATGTCATTGTCTTACTTAAACTTCGTAAAAGAGTCGTCGACCATTCAAATAAAAAAAAAATATTCGATGTCCAACCCTCACACACCTCTTTTTCCTCATTGAAAAACTCAAACAAAATATCGGTAAATAATGGATTCTATATTAATTTCGTTTTTTAATTTAAATTACAATTGGTAATCATTACAGACATTATATTATGTTAATTGTTATTACGGTAACCAATTTGATGTTTCTCGTTGATTTTAAAGAATAGATCCAAAAAAGTCATTCTCTGATTAAAAGGGCGGGTGCCCATTGCCAGGTCCGTATCTAAAATCAGATAATTCCATTGTTTTCTAGTGACAGGATCCCACGTTACTGGAAGAAGATCTGTGGTTTCGGGAGTTGGGTTTCTGAAATACAAAATATCTGATAGACCTACAGTTAAAGTCAGACGATGCCCGCAAGCGGCACACGGCGTTATATCTGAGAGACGTCAAAAGAGTAACAGACGACAAACAGATGACAGGGAACTGCCCCGCTTCGTCCGGGTTAAGCGGTAGGCCTATAATTATAAAAAAAAATTCCACCTCAACACGGGTTTGATTATATAATGACCGATAATTTCACAACGGTTCTTCGCTGTTTTAACCAGCAGGCAAATCGCGTAACTTTTCGAACGCACTTTTATATTTTAGATATATATCACCTGTCATCGTTTGAATGTAACCTGCAGTAAATTAGTAGTACTTATAAGTAATGACAAAATTGATAACAGTGTTTATAGATAAGCATTTAAAATATTAAATTAGGAATTCAACAAAACGTACCCATACTTAACGAAATTTGTCCACATAGTTGTCATTACATCGATCATGTGTTGATCTTCGTCTAACATATACTGTTTCAAGAATGACACATCATACAAGTAGCCGATCTCATCACCGTGAGCTGCTCCTCCAATAGTAATATTGTTTTTGTATTTGACATAATTCCTTTCTCCAACATAGGAAAACATGTAGGAAAATATTTTTTTTGCTCCGCTTTCAAAGTATTTTCTCAAGGTTCTAAGGACAGGATATATGCCTTGAAAATCTGATGCCATATTTATTATCTGCTGCCTTGCTTCCATATCTACTTTTCCGTCGCCAAAGTAAAAATGGGTCAAAAAAGTTTTCATTTCATCATACATGCGGTTATCAAAGTTGAAAAATGCGTTGATGTATTTGCGGAATATATTATTGTTCTTTAAATAGGTGTCGTCAACTACACCTATACCATAAGTTCTTAGTTCTTCCTCTTCAGTGAATCCAGTTAAAATTGTTATATTTTTTACTTTCGGTGCAAGTAAATTAACTGGGTAATCTGTCACAATTGGTTCGACGTTATCAAACTTTTTTTCAACGCACACTTTAAATGTCAAATTGGTTTTTTCTGAAGCCTCAATAACATTATTGGTATCAGTCTCAGCAAGGAATGATATGGCTTTATTTACATCATTTGTATCAAAACCCAAGTATCTGGCCATTTTTAACGGTCCTTCTTCACCAGGGTTTACAAACAAAAATGGTGTTAAAACCGTACCACTCTCCAAGATAGCTTGTTGAAATAAAGCCTCCTCAGTCGAGTGGATATGGAGATCGACTGACATTGAACCAGCACTTTGACCGGATAGGGTTATCCTGTTGGCATCGCCTGCAAAATCTTCAATGTTATCTTTGATCCACCTTAATGCTAATCTTTGATCTTTTATACCCTGGTTACCTGGAACTTTCGGATTATTGAGGCACATAAAACCATAAGGACCCAAACGATAATTCAGCGTTACTAAAATAACTTCATGTTTGACTAAAAACTTGGGACCAAAAAGGTATCTGCTAGCAAATCCAAACTGGAAAGCTCCGCCAAAAATAAAAATTAATACAGGCTTGCGATTGCTTGAAGAGACATCTGCAGGTGCGTAAATGTTGAGGGTAAGACAGTCAATAGCTCCGACTAAAGTCTTGTTAAATTCTTCTCTTTGAGGACAAACTGCTGAATCATCGACAGCTTCAAAAGTATCTTCAAATTTTGGAAATGGAACGGCGGCCTAGTGAGATATATTGCATTTAGTAATGATGGTCAATTTCAAAACACGTATTGAATTGAAATCAGTTTTGCGCCATCTACCAATGCGCAAAAAATACAAAATTATTTATAGTTGTTCCATTATTATGATTATTAATTTAAATATAATTTACGGCTGCAAGTAAACTCTGCTTGAGCGAATTGAAATAATGATCAAGAAAAGTACAGATTTTTATAATTTAAATCATAATTAGAATTACAAAAAGTGAAAAAATGTAACTGTCATGACTCATAGACATAGAAATATTGACTCCAGTTATATCTAAAGAGCTTACCCCGAATGGATTTTCTTTATCAACTTTTCCATATGGTATTCCTAAAAACATGTTATAGTCTCCATCGGATGCTTTAAGTCCTCTTATTTGGCCTACTTTGCTGGTCACAAGTGGGTGTTCTGTTTCTGAAATAATGTTGGTTATTGAATCGCTACCAAATACCATAATACTACAAAACGTAAGAGAAGTAAGCCGATTAAATAAATCGGTAAACAAGGAAAAACGAGGATAATCATCATCATTAATTAGGATTAGGATTTAATCAGGAATAATACCAAGAATTTTATGATTTCTAACATTTGATTCCGAGCATATTTTATCTAGCTCGTTCAATTTGCTTTATCTTTGATTCTATTTACAAGCCTTCTTGTCTCATATCACGACGCATGTCAATATTAAGTAGATATCAGTACTGTGTTCTATAAATCTTACCACGAGTTAAGGCATAAGCGAGCCATATTACATAAAACTGGACGGCGAACAAGATAAGGAACAAACGCTGTATGCTTATCATTTTGTTCAAATCCGGCTCCTATTTGTATATTTCTGAAACCAATATTACGTGCTCACTGATACTGGTTGCTACTCGTAATTTTCATCTGAGTAAATATCTGATTCATCATCAAGTGTATATTTAAATCGCCGGCCAAGTGCGTGTCGGATCACGCACAATGAAGGGTTCCGTACCAACACCTACTAGTCCATTTTTGAAACCACTATCCGTCAACGGTGTATGTTTGTCTATCTTATTATCCCACTTTTCACTCAATCCCTCAAAAGTTAGCTAGAAGAGACTATCCTTCATAGAGATAAGTTCGCCTTTGTGCTTTAACCTTATGTGACATGTACTATTGGTTTAACCTGTTATTGTGTACAATAAAGTGCTCAAAATACATACATACATTGAATCTAAAAAGGTTGTATCTTCATAGGGAACTCATTCCACTTACGACCTTTTGTTGGTTGTGAAGACAGTTATTGAGCGAAAACTCAGAAACCGTAAAACCTGTCAAACCAAAAATCGTTAAAAGTTTATCTCATTTTTTCAGAATTATAAATTGTTTGGAAATTAGAGGAGGGGGGACACTTTATGACTTTGATAGTTAATATCTCACGAACGGTTGACTTCAATGGATTTTTTTTAGAAATCTCCATATCATTTTTAAAAGCCTATCTACGCATTTTTTTTTGATTCATCCACCGGTTACATATATGTAAGGGGGGCACTAATTTATCTATCTCTAATCTAATTTAATAGGTTTTTGTAATTTTACATCACTTTTATGTAGCTTATAGAATTCACCTTCGTACAAAATTTCATAGGTGTAGTGCTTATAGTCTCCGAGTAAATCGGCTGTGACATACAGATGGAAGAATATGACGAAACTTAAAGGTACAGAAATTTGGATCTAAACATTTGAAACAAGCATCTTTTTAAAATTTAAACAAATACGAATCTATGTGCCATGCCAAATTTATAATTGTCCTTACCTTAAAGATCTTGTTTTCCACTATAAATAACACATTGATTCAACACTACGTTTAAAACGTGAATATGAGTATTGCGCATAATATATCTACATGTTCTATGTAATTATGTTATTTGAACAAGTGTTTAAGTGTAGATTTGGTAATTCATTTTAAAGGAAAATAGTTCACACAGCAATATGTATTTACGAGCGTATATTTCGTCGATTTTAAATATTATTGAGTTATGAATAGATTTGGTTTATGCGCCATCCTGTGCCAACAAGCATCGTTATTGGCCATATTTACTTATTATGAATATTATTTATTATGAAAAAAATAGTTTAAGCTTTGTTCACAGAGGTGTGCCACTTACGTACTGTCACGAACCGGGATTGCTGAACCACTTGCCGTTGTTCGTAATTTAGCTGAATAATGAATGATCGATGTTATCCGATGTAGTGTCAGTCTTGATTTGCATTACACGTCTAAGTTGCGGACATTGACAAGTTGATTAATAATCACGTTTCGTAACAGTACATGACTCGTAAGTGGAATAGTAGTTGTGTTCGCTGGTCTCGAGGTTACCGCCTAGGCTTTGCCTACGGTTTGATGAAATAAAATTGCAATGGCGAAGCATTTCATGCTTCTACGTAAGTAAAAAAGGTAAACTATCGTTTTGAATTGGATTTGGTTTATCAGTTCACAAAACAAACTACCAACGTAGCAATTATGGGTACGCATTTACATAAAACATTGTAGATGCTACGACATCTCAAGGAAAAACGTAAAAATATATAAGCGTAGTAAGTTACCGCAGTTTTGAAGGCCTATTTTCGTTATTCGCTTCCTATCTCAATAATATTTCAATATTTCACTTCCACTCTCTTTAAGTAAGTGTCAGAACGAGTGCGCAGATTTTTTAAATGCGATTGAGATATGAAATAGACAAACAGAAACTTCCTAGATAATCCCGTGAAAGGGGTTCTTACAAGAGCAAAAAGGACAGTTGCTATCGCGAACGTGGACAGCAGTAACAAGCTGCTGATAAATTGAGTTGCCACTAGCTTCACAGCTCGCTACACCCTCGTACCGCGAGCTGAAGTTCTAAATGGATAATTCTGTTCGTTGTGTTACTTTGGTACGGATATCTTTCTTGTATTTTGTTAATAATCTTCGTTTTACAAATGCAGTTTTAAGGGTGTTCGTAAAATTATATTTACAAGGTTTTTTTATGCATATACGGAACAAACCAAAGAGTATTTTATAATATATTTCACAATTAGATTTTGTGAGTGGTATAGAAATAATTGAGTTTTCTTTACAGTCTTATACATTTAATTACATATTTAGTAAGTTATTTCTTATTAAGCAGAAGTATGCGTTAGAAATTCATAAAAAATAAACTTTTCTCACGCAAAATCCAATGATGATTAAAATTCATGTGTATACTCACTGAACAGAACTTTTTGTTTTAATATACTACGAGTAATCTTTTATGCACAAAGTTTTTTTTTATTTATTTACTACATTCGTTTTTATCTAGTGCTTCTTCTAAATGTCCTTTGCAGTAATTTCGGCCGTGAATCCATTTATTTAAATTGCGACAAGGTGACATACCCAGAAAACCGTTTTGTTCCATCTAACAGTTACATTTTTCCTGTTAGAAATGAATATGTATAGGTGACTGTAAAAATCCATGTTCCAGTGCTCGACACTGACCTATTACATGACAATTTCATTTTATGTATATAGAGGCGAACAATAGTTGCCATGTAGTGCGTATTAAGGTGTCAAACATTGGGACGTTTATCTTATATCCAAAATAATACTTGCTAGTATTCGTACGAAATACCTAATATACACGTATAATAAAACTATTTTTTGAATGAGTTTGCTTCTAATGTATTTACGTTATTTTAAATAAAAGTTATGGTTAAGTACTAAAGATTCTTTAAATATATTAGTAGTACCTACTTAATAATAATAAATTTACGTAAAATACGTAAGAGACGCGTTCAATTTAAGACAGATTTTACCTCAATATATTAATTTATTTTAACTTTAAATGTCGGAATTAATGTCTCATGGCATTCTCTACCGTCAACCATAGGTCCAAACAGAAACTTGCAAAGGTGGGTTCATGAGACATAGGCACTAAAAAGCAAAAATCCTTAGATGTAATAACTATTCATTATATTATTAGGAAAATTCATGATATAATTTTTACCACGGATAAGTCAGTGCCTAGTAGGCACTACCTACACATTTTTTTATAAATCCAACTTACACTTACAGAGCAGATTCGCAAGTCTAGACCCCTACCGACCCAGCGCCATACCTACCATAAAGTATCCTCAGTGTTGTTTTTCTCTCACTCTTATAAAAATTACATTTCCCGATTTTGATATTGTAATGTGAAATTCCTATGTTTAAAGTACATAAAGATTATATTAGCATACAAGCATGTGCCTGACTTCGTCCGCATAAACTTTCACTCCCTATTCCTATAAGGGATGATTTTCGGTACGAAAAGTACTATACGTTAATCCAAGACCCGAGCCTAGAATACTTATACTTATACTATACAAGTAGAGTAGATAATATGACTTTTAGATTACGAGAAAATAAACAAACAAAGATAATAAATTACAATGAGGATATGGAATTTGGCGGCATTTTTTGTTGAAATAGGGACGAAAAAAGACCTAATTTTTATGAGATAAATTAGTTGAACAAAGTATGTACCTACCAAAAAGAACCTAGCGTTCCGATGTCTTTGTGACTGACGGATTTAATGTGGTAATGTATTTTGATTTGATTGTTCAAATTAGAATGTTTTGTAAATCATAATATATTCATATTTTCCCTAGGGGCTAAATTTTAATGTACTGCTTTGATTTAGCCCCGCTGGATTTATATATTTTTTTAAATATTTTTGGATAATCTTACACAAATCAACCTAGTCCCAAACTAAGCAAAGCTTGTACTATGGGGACCTCCAGCTTCGAAGGCAGGGTCACTACCAACTAGGCTAAAGCGGTCGTCACATATAAGCCTATAATATGACACACTTTTCGAGCACGACAAGTAAAAAATCATTTTCACGCTTCTTAGCTATCTTATCGCATAATATTTCTTTAACTCCAAAACGTGATCATGGAATAGACATAACACGGGAAGTCATGTCCACTAACTGTATTGAATAGGAATCGGTTTTGTATTTGTCACGCGCGCTCTTTCTGACAAGTTAGCCATGACATACATGAAGCGAGAACGTACTACAAATACATTACTGATTCCCTTTCTATGTGTTCATTGAGAAAGGATCCGATGAAATAAAAAAAGCAACTCTCGTAACGCCGCTGATTAAAATCACTATTTTATATTACTTGATAAGTAATAGAGTTCGTATTGCTGTCTGCTGATATTAATTTAGAATCATGATGAGCCGGTGTTTCATTTCTATTAAGCGAATTCAATGTAATCGCGTAATATTTTATAACTTTATTCATACGAATAGACAGTCATCATAGTTTAAGGGCGGACGAAACTGAACCTCTGATGATATCCCTGAAAATAATATATATATGATATCATCTGAGAGTCTTATTGAACTAGGTTCAGATTTTAGCCAAAATTTCCTCATGAATGACGTGTATTATTATATATTTATTATATGTTATAGTTGTTATATATTTATTTGGTTCTGGTTTTAGCTATAAGTTTCCTTATTGAAAAGTTTTAGTACACTATGTAAGTTTGTCTATCTCATTTTCCCACTCTACACTCAATCCCTCAAAGGTTAGCTGGAAGAGATCCCTCATAGGGATAAGTTCGCCTTTGTACTCTAATATTATGTGACATGTATATTGTTTTAACCTGTTATTGTGTACAATAAAGTGCTTACATACATACATGCATATATAAGGTGTTAATTTATTAGTTGCAGATATTTTTACAGCTGGTAGTACTCGGTCTCTGGAGTATATTTAAGTACGAAACATTATAGCTTTTACGATGTTTTCTTGGAGAAAACTGAAAAAGAAATTGCTACGTAAAACACACTGTTAATGTGATTATTAAATGAGAACTCATTGAACAGATTCTAGTACCTCTTTTACGTACCACTTAACTGTAACTGGCCACTTCACGTCGATAAATGAAATACTTGATTGTCAATGTCATGTTATTTTCCTTCTGATTGTGTCGTTTGCAAAAAAAATTTATTTTGAAATGCTTTACCGCTTCACAAACGATGATTATTTGAACATGGTATCGTGTTATCACGACGAAAACTACAATGCGGCGAGAGCTGCAAGGCTTTATCTACAACGATACAATGTGAATGTGGATGCTCGCACTATCACTGGAGCACTATGAGTGAAATAACAGATATTGTTAAACGTTGTCAGTTAAATGCACATGGTGATTACTTTTAGACGAAATTACAATTAATTTTTTGTTCTGTAAATGAAAACAAAAATATTATATGAAAATATTTCTTAATTTCTATTTAAAGTTAAGAGCGCTTTAATAAAATGTAGTGGGTCCACTAGCGCCACTCGTAAATAATTGTAATTATTTAAATTTAACGATATATAACTAAAAAAGGGGGCCGCTACGTACTGTAGTTTGTATTTAAGTACTTTTTGAATCCATCAAACTAGTTTTTACGTTGCTGGATTCGTCAATCTATGAGCTCAAAATTAAAACGGCCGTTTTAATTGTTTTAAAGTAAAATATCGTCTGTTAAAATATCTGCTACTAATAAATTAACACATAATTGTTTTTCATTTTTACCGATGTGAACCGGCTCGGCTGTGGGATACACGAGGGCATTTTGGCAAAATGTCGTAAAATTCGTTTTATATGTCACTTTGGCATAATTATTACGTTTGTGAGAAATGGACAAAAACACACTTGTTTTTAATTTTCAAGAATAAGGCAAGTAATTTACAGGTTCAGTCCAAAACTACTAATTTAGTTACAATGATACATAAATTTCCCACAGGATATCGAATCACGAACACCACAGACCGGCTTAGTTACTAACTTAAAAATATCATGAGAACAATGTCTTTCGTAAATTAAATTTGTTCAAACTTTTGAAAGATGAAACCTAATCAGTTTGCTTGCGGCTAGCATTATCATAATAAATAATTCATGTATTTATGTGCATTCCAAATCAGAACTAGCTGCAGCGCACTTAATTAAATTCAAGTCTCGGGATGAGTAGGTAATATATATATATCAGTTAAGAGAAAAAACGTGAATGAAAATTAAAACGTACGCGAGCGCGTTTGTGTTTTCTCTCAATTTGTATGGCAAATAATAGTTACCACCAATGGCCACCAGAGGCGCTGCTCGCGCTATACAAATTGAGACTAAACGCAAACGCGTCCGTTTGTGTTTTGTTTCCAAAAAACTTGTACTAGAGGTACAGAGCTCATAATTATATCAGTATTAGCTTCAACACCCACACAGCGGTGGCCTTGGAATTTACTAATAAAACACTGAGGGAGTTTTTAATGAAACCTTCAACCCTTTGAAATACCCTATAGTTATAGCAAATAGTTTATTAAACGGTTGGAAAACTTTTTCAGATCCACTGTTAAATTATTCTTTAATATTTAATAAGGCAAGGGAATTTAATAAATCTACGTTACAGTTAATATTTCAATGACAACGATTTCGTAGCGCTTCACTCGAAAACCTGTACCTATGTAGAGAAAAGTGCCTACGAGACGAGCGCCCACCTAGCGGGTACCTGTCACTGAAAGTGATGACATTAGTAGACCTTATCTCATTTCAATAAGGTTCACGGATGATCAGTTAATTGTGTCGTTGATAGTCCTTAGTTTAAGTAAATGCAAATCGTTTAAAGTCGTTAAGTAGTTAATTGATTAAAAATAATAAATCAATTTTTTTTTCAATACGAGTAAAAATATATACTTAAAATTGAAGTAAAGAGAAACAATTAAAAACCATCTGCCTTTTTTTAAAACAGTTGGGAGGAAATAAGAAAACATGGTAATAATTTATTGTTCACCAGCTTTTTGAATGTTTTAGTTAAACGAGTTACCATTCATATTCTCGGAAAGTTTCAAAGAGTTTTAACGCTAAACTTCTAACTCATAAACACAAGTTATTTTTTGTTGGAAAGTGGTACGATGAACTTGCCTTTTTATGCGATCGGCTCAGATACAAAACTGTGAAACATAAATTTCGAGGAACGTCTGTTGCAAGGACGAGCCAATTTCATACCGTCTTTTAAAAAAAAGTTTTTTTTTTCAGATTACACTGTATTCCTGCACTGCCTGTTATAATTCTTGTAAAAATATTTCCTGCTACCCAAAGGTTGTCTGGAAGAGATCGCTTGAAAGCGATAAGAACGCCTATTGTTACCATTATTAATGTTACCGAATCTATAAATGTACTCTTGTATTAGTGGTGCAATAAAGAATATTATTATTATTATTACACTTTTATCTGTAAATACGTAAATATGGTTATTATTAGAAATGATTACGTTTAATTAGTATGAGTAATAATGGTATTCATTATAAACTGCTGAACCGTTCGAAAATGGTTGGGGTTAGTTAAGTGATTTAGGTATAGACAAACAATATTAATAGCGTTTAATATTTCATACTTGCGGTGATTATTAATGATATTTATTTGATTTGTCGTGGAATCTTTAAATAATAAGTACGACTTTACAAGGAAAAAGAAAACGCGGAATATTGATTGCCCTAGAGGGTTGGGTGGGGTAAAGGGTGATAAAATAAAAACAACGAGAAAATAATTCTGGAAATAAATCGTGCATATTGCAATTATTACAAAAAATACTTATCTACTTAAGAACTTTTCATAAACCTTCATTTAATTGTAAGTATTTGTGAAAGGCAGAACACAGAGAATTTATTTTCATTACCTACCACTTCTAATTAATTGCAGGATTCAATATGTGCGTGATATTGCAGGGATAACACATCCTAAACAACACTTTTAACTTTATTATAACTTATAAGTTTAAAATGTAGAAATACGTGACTGTATTTTGCTTAAATGTTTTATAATCTGTGTGCGTCGCAATTAGAGGGCAGAGTAAATACGACGCGTCACTAAGTTATTTCAAAGTTGTCGGCAGACGAAGTAGCTCGCTTCGTTTACATGTCCTTTGTTGGAACGTTGGAAGTCAACCATAATAATGGACAGTTTTCTCACACGGATAAATAACACTTATGTTAAAGATATGGAACATAGGAAAACAAAGATTGATGAATGTTGTCCTTGTGAATTCGAGCGATTAGGAGTTATCATAATATTTAGTAAGTTTTTATTTTGGCTTAAAATTTTATGACAAACATTTTCGGGCTTCCAATAAAGTATTAAGTAAACAGAAGCGCACCGAGTTATAATTTAACCTGTTCGCGGGTCGAGAAAAGGCATTCGACACAGTTTCATTACCTATCCTACTAAGCAAATTAGAAAACCTATGTGCCCAACTTCACTTGATATTTTCCACGATGACGATGAATATATAAACGACCAGAAACCATCTTTAAAACTAATATCATACTTAAGTAACAAAAAACCAATAAATTATGGCGTTCCTCAGGGGAGCAATCTGGGCGTGACGCTCTTCCAGATTTACGTGAACGAATTATGCAAGTTTCCCCGAAGTAAAACAATCATGCTTATGATGAAGTGAGCACAAAAAGAACAAGAAAGTCGCACTGATGAAACCTTATAGATATCCGACTGCTCAACTATACGCAGAGTGTAGGGTCCTGACTGTTAGACAACTGTATATTCTTCGTGCTATTCTTCACAGACATCGTCATCTCCGTCCATGCCCTCCATGCTCAACAAGAGAAGTAAACAGACTGTCTGTCAGGTAGTACTCCAGTGGACGGTACTTGCTAGCCGACAATACAATTCAATAAGAGCTCGCATTTATAATAAAATTAATAGCTAACCATTTACCCCTTAAACACCTTCAACCTGTAAAGCGAAACTAAATGTATCTTTATCTCGACTATCAGGAAACAGAAAGCCTATTGTCCCTAAAATAAATGATGTTCAATCTTGTCATTACTTCTAACTCCCGAGGAATCACTGACTCCCTAGTCAGAGGCTCAAACCTAGTTTCGGAGACAAAAGCTCACCCCGGGTAAACTTGCCGCAAACCTAAACACATGTTTCTCATTACTAATAATATTGAGATGTAAAGTTAGGTTTAAAGCAATAAAGTTTATATACAGTACGACGGTTGCTCTTTAAGGCCCGCGAATTAAGCAATAATAACCGTGTCAATGTTATAAATTGAGCTTTAGTTAAATATTGGGACGTTTATCTTACAAATCGAAGAAAAAACACAAATAATGAAGTATTATTAGCAACAGTTTTAAGATCAAATCTATTCCTAAATCCTTATCTCTATTTTAGCAAATATCGAAAAACAGCTAAAGCGCATTAACTTTTCTATCTAACTATTCCAATGAAGTTTCCCATCTAATTAACGATTCATAAAGAAACTCAGTCTGGAATATAAACCCGTAAATATTATAAAAATCCCATCACGCTAATATAATGAAAACCTTAATCTTCGCTAGAGACTTCCATACGAAAATGCGACGTATTCCGTTTTTACATGTATTATAATTTTCCTTGCCTTTATTTTGCCCTTGTTCATATCACGTATATTTATCTAAAAATAATATTTGGAGAGCCGTGCACTGAGACAAAGAGCGATAATGACGTATGGCCTCGAGTTCAAACCCTCATAATAACTGGGTCGGCATTTAGACTCACCTCATCCTCGGCGAACAGTGACCAGTGAAACCAGATCTCCGATTACACAAGAGTATATTTATTTTTATATTTATTTTTATTTTTTATCCACGCCAGCCCCTGTCAATCGATCCGTTTTTAGGATTCGTCATGTCTGTCCGTCCGTCCGTATGTCACAGCCGATTTACTCGGAGACTATAAGCACTACAATTATGAAATTTGGTAGGAAAGGGTATTCTATGAACCGCTATATATAGTGATGTGAAATTACAAAAAAATATTAAATTAGGGGGAATACATGTAACTGGTGGATGAAAAAAAAAATTTCAACGCACATAGTCGTGTGGGGTATCGATGAATAGGCCTTTAAAAATGATATGGAGCATTCTAAAAAACTTGTCCATTTAAGTCGACTGTTGGTGAGATATTAACTGTCAAAGTCATAGAAAGTGTGTGTCCCCCTCTAATTACCAAACTATAAAGTTTAAAATCTGAAAAACATTGAGGTGATGTGCATTAGTAAATACTTTCAACGATTTTTGGTTTGAACAATATAGGTTTTACGGTTTTTGAGTTTTCGCTTAAAAACTGTCTTGCCCAAGCAAAAGGTCGTAAGTGCCGTGAGTTCCCTATGAAGATACGACTTTTTTAGATTATTTAGGTGTTGTTACGGAACCCTTCATTGCGTGGTCCGACACGCACTTGGCCGGTTTTTAATTTGCGAAATTCAACGCAACGAAAACATGACGATCGAAAGGCAAGCAAATAAACTGAATTTATTGTTTTCATGAACATTATAAGATCAAGTTGCAGGTATTTAGTTTCTGAGTAAATTATATATTTTCCCTTTTAATTGGATTCTCAGAAATTACATTATTGCACGGCTTTATAAGAGCTTAGCTTGTTGCGCTTAGCAATGTAATCGTTTGAAATAAGATATTATTTATACTTAGTTCACTGGCTCAGCAACACAAACTGAATCTTATCGTATTGATTGAGGTTTGTGCTGGATATATAATATTTGAGTAACTCGACACCACCTCTCTCACTGACTCCAAGGGACTCGACACCGAAGTACGCAGTGTTATATTCGGCGCTGAGGTAAGTTATATAGGTAATACTTACTTACCCACTTTAGCATTTACCACCTGGCTATATTATGACTCTTTTTTTATCACGATGCCATTCGAATTCGTTTTTAGAGAGGATCAAAATGTTTTTATGGGATCAACTACAATTAGAGCAACACGTAAGACATAATACGTCCAAGTGTGTGTCGGACCACGCACCATGAACGGTTCCGTGCCTACTAATACTAGTCCACATTTAAATCCTCTATCCTATTTATGTTGTTAATTAAAATAGGTCGTATCTTCCCGGTACTTACGTCCGTTTGTTTAGACAAGGCAGTTTCAGCGATAATTCAAAAACGGTTAGGAATATCTGGTTAATAACAATTTTTGTTGAAAGTATTTATTAACGTATCCAACCTCAATGTTGTTCAGAATTTTAAACTTCATGGTTTGGAAATTAGAGGAGGGGGCACACTTTTTACGATTTTGACAGCTAATATCTCACGAACGGTTGACTTAATCAGAAAATATTTTTAGAATCTTCTATTATCATTTTTATATTCATATATCACAAAGCCACATACATTTTTACTCCCGGTTAACTATTCTTTTTTTTTCGTAATTTCACATCACTTTTTGGTAGCAGTTCATAGAATACACCTTCCCGCCAAATTTCATAATTGTAGTATCCGAGTAAATCGGCTGTGACATACGGACGGACATAAATAGTGAAACTATAAAGGATCCGTTTTGACGTTTAAATGTGAAGTCAGGCCCCTATTTTACCAAAGCTGACAGGCGCGACAATTGTCAAAAAAACATTATAATTGTAGTTGGTGAAACAGTTTTCACATGAGAATTGTCGATTTGTCAGCCTACATATGTCAAATATATACATATGTCAACTTGGCGAAATAAGGGCCTGGTTTTGCCCCCGTACTATTGTAAAGTAATTTGCTATTTTGGCCGTGTAATATTGCGTTTAGGTACATAGTTTTCATACAATTTGTAGACGGTTCTTTTTTTAATTAACTTACAGATTTTAATAAATATATTTTATTAGAGCTTAAGCCCAGAAAGACTTGTTAGGGCAAAATAGACTCTAACGCGGATAGGTTAGAAGATTATCTAGCAAATAGCCTTGCTTGCTCTTCGATTTCTATAGGCGTTTATATATTCATTGATCATTATGCTACAAGTTCTGCATAAAATGTATAAATATTATACAGAATGATCATTATAACGTTTGGTAGTTATCAAATTGACAATTATGAACATTGATCATTATAATCGATGATATTATGGAAATTGTTTTAATGCATTTTATTTTTATAAAAATTAATCATTTATACAAATCGAAGTTATGCAGTTCGTTTGTATGCAACATGAAAATATGCAATTTGTTTTTATATGAAACATTACACACCCCCATGTAGTCACACTATGTTGTAAATTATAAAATAAGGAAACAACTCTAATTATTAAGCAGTGTACATTATAATACATTGGTCAAGTAAGCGCTGTGTAAAAAGGATAAAAAAATCGCCCTATAAGTAAGTTTTTTTCTCCAAAACGAGGAATTAGGTCAGGAGTGACGAGGATTGATTGAGATTTATGAAAGGCGTGCCTGTAATTATCCACCTGGACGAGTAATGAGAGGCTCGGCGTAAACATTTTTTGTTTTTGTATGAATTATAGGATTCCGTAGCAAACAAAGTTTTATTCTTAGTTTAAATAGTCATAACCATAACTTCTGTCACAAGCATTTTGATAAAAAATTGCAATAATATTTCAGTAATTTGATGATTAACCAAGGGAACCCTAAAGCAATATTATATAACCATCCACGGGCGTTGCAAAGGATTTGAGGTTATAGTAAAAACAGAGCCGGCCATTTTTAGTCTATGATCTCAATATATGCATAGGTACTTTCCGCTTCCGACGTCCAACACCGCGCGTGGCCCGACACACATTCTGACAGTTTTTACAAGCTTTTTATTAACTTGCCCTGTTAGTATATATCTATATGTTGGCCACAACATGTTGTCGACTTGCAAAATCTAATAAAACGGTGTCTATTGTGGGGCCAGGTTTTTATAATAAACTACCCGAAACAATTAAAAATATTGAGAGTCACGTGACATTTATAAATAATTTAAAAAAATGGCTAACGGTGAAGGCCTTCTATGACATAGATGAATATGTAAATTAAATTTGTTGCATGCTTTTGTAATTGTAATTTTTTTTTGACATTTAAATTCACTATGTAATAATTTAAATAATGTACCTAATCTAATTGAAATTTTTATTTTTTATTTAATCGACATAATTAAATTATTGTAACAATCTTCTGACATGTAAAATTTTTGTATATTTTATGAATAAATATGAATAAATATGTGGCACCAACAAATCTTGCAACTGAATGTTAGACATCCTCAACCGTTGTGTTTGGCATACTTAACATGAATTCGGTGGCAATGCAATATTACCAACATGGGTGATGCCTTTTACGTTGCGCACCGCGCAGGAACCATGTAAGTTAAAGAGTAGGTATTTAACAGCATTGCTCAAGGAGTGCCTTTACCATGAGTTTACATGACCGTACTCGCTAGTGACTGCGTAAAAATTTGTATGGGGAAAAATGCAGCGCCTCTGGCGGTTACGCAATAAAACTAAGAATCGGCATACTAAATCGATTACGCAGTCGCTAGCGAGTACGGTCATGCAAACTCATGGTAAAGGCACAGAACGACATCTTGCCCGCCATTTTATCTGCGACGTCTCATCATCCTCCTAGCGTTATTCCAGTACAGTTGCATCCTGAAGGATGCCCAGAGTCCGCTACCTAATCTCAGGATTTGACGTAGGCACTAGTTTTTACGGAAGCGACTGCCATCTGGCCTTCTAAACCAAGGAAACCAGACCTTATTGGAATTAGGGTTGTCAATGAGTAGGCAACTTGACTGTTAGAAGTTCTTAAGCCGCCCGAAGGCCTATAACTTGGTTTAACGATTTGATGTGCCTTCCAAAGCACGGTAGCGCTCAGTTAATAACCATTCAAAGCGGTCACTTATCCAGAACTGACCTAGGCCCACGTTGCTTAACCTCGCATACTGCATGCGGTACACGGGCGCGGCTGGGCTACGAGCGCTCTCGAGTTTATCTGAGGAAATCGCAGGCAAGAGCTAGTCGTGTTGTAAATCAAAATATGAGGTCAAATATTGCATTCATCCTAGTCGGCTGGAAGTGTAAGCCCTCTCGAATTTGTGATAACCTCGGGAACTTCGACGATAAATTTAAATAGCACTTCGTGCAGCTGAGGGGCTACCACTAACTTCGAAGTCCGAACTTCGTATCGTGCCGTCCCTTTCACCCATATAGTGTATAACACGAGAGTAAAAAGGATGGCACGATACGAAGTTCGGAGTAAGCCCTCTGAGACGTTTACTAGGCAACATTCCCCATTGGTGTGGAACTCTGCTACAATATTGTGAACTTAGTCACAACGTCCATTACTTTTAAAACCTGCTAACTGTCAAGAAATTCATTAAAGTTTGCTTTTAAATGGTATTTGTTGCAGTTCACAATGTTCACATCATCGGCCTATACTGGATGTATTGATACGTGCTGAAGATTTGAATATATCGTTGTTTCAAAAAATGAACAAACAGGGCAAAATCCGTCTCGATTGTCAATTACTTAAATTCCTTTGAAACATAAGTCATATTATTAGGACCACGGACGTTATGAAGCTATCAGGAAGGATTTTAGGAAAGCAGCTACAGTCGAGTTTGAAATGTGCACGTGAAATAGTTATAAAAATAATGTGAACACATCTTTATTTTTATAGTAGTAGTAAGCTTTCGCTTGGCTAAACCACTTACCATAGATTAGAATATAGGGGTTATTAAAAACACACAAAAGTACTTGTTTAACTAAAGCAGTGCGAAGTAAACTTCCTTTATTAAATTTCTTCCTACATCGGATTACTGCGAAATTAATTTGAACGCCACTTTGTTTGTTTCAAATCCACGTTAAGATATTTATAAACCAAATAGTGTAAGATGCAATATATCTTTGTAAGAATTCGTGGAGCAAAAATATGTAATAGTAGATTGTTAACCAAGGGTTGAAAATGACCCATTCCACCCGAGATATTTTGACACTCGAACGAAGCGAGGTCAAGGGTGAAATGGGTACCCGAATTAAACACTCTACTTTTTATTTCGAGTATGAGAAAAATAAATGAGAAATAGAAGTAACAGTAAATAATATTCTAAGGATTGAGTAATAAAAACACACGCTGCAGCAACCAGCAGCCGGCGCGCGCCTGCGGCCTATAGAACTTTAAAAAAAAATACTTTCCACCCTAGCGTCGGAAAAGAGACTTTCAACCCTAAAAAATCGAACTTTCCGAAAAGGAGAGATGTAAAATTAGTTAATTTTATATGGCGACAAATAGGCTACTGTCCTCCGTAGTTTGTGAATGATCGCAAGTCGAAAGGTTGCATTCTGAAGCTTTGATTGAAATAACTTTATCCCACCAAGGGAGTATATAATATTTTGTAATTATATTTGAGTACTACGACTTTTGACATCTTATTTCAACGTTTGTTGCTCAGTATATCACCCATCAATTTACATGTGGTGTAAAATGGCGTTATCTATCTCTTAAAAATGTATCTACTTTTTTCTCAATTTTGTAACTTAGGGTTTTTTTACTGCGAATCATGGGCACTTTTTATTCTGATAAAGAAGTAAGTATTATTTTATTCCATTACGTGGTGATGTTTTTTCATGTAGTTTGTAGACAGCAGCGATAGCATGATAAATATATGGATTTCTTTTTCTATACCTATTAGAATCAATACACGAATTTCACTTTTGCTCCGTGAATATCGATGGAAATGAGTGAAAAAAAAAACCCTGTAGCACCATAATAGCAATAACCAATGTGTAACCAGCGGGGTAATCACGTAACTTTTTTACTACCGTTAGGTAGATTTTAATGTCAAATTTTAATTGTCACCTCAAACAATTATACTTCAAAATTGACAGTATAATCGATCTACCATTAGTACATAAAGTTACGTGATTCGCCTGCTGGTGAACAAGGTTAGTTGCAGTGTAAGCACACAGTCAGATTGTTAAGATTTGACCTGACCTGACCCATTTCACCTGACTGTGGCTTTATAGGCCGGACCCAATAAAGCGATAGGAGTGCGCGGTTGGAGAGTAGCCTGGGGAAAATCCAGGGAAAACCTCCGACACGACCACACGTGTGGTTTGGAACACTGGAATACTCTAACCCACTTATTCATAAATATTAACAAACCAAACTAAAATGTGTTTTGTCCCTTTCCCACAAACATAAATGTCAAAGTGACAGATAAAGACAAACGAATATTAACGGCATTTTAGCTAAAGTAGGTTTGATGAACGTTTATGAATAAAGGGGTTAGAGTTTGCGCTCCAGTAAGATTGATTGTGCAGTTTCAACCGCAACTGAGGTGTGAGTCGTAGGAGTTTTGTCGCTGGTTCACTAAACCTAGCCTAGCTGAGAAGAGTCCAGCAAAAAACTCAGCTAGGCCGATCTGAGTCGGACTGACTACCCGATCTGCGGCAGTACCGGGACGAATAGGGACTATATGTGTCAGTGTTGTTGTAGGTAATAAAGTAATAGGAAGCCTAGATTATTTGCTCGTTTCTGCATTATAAAAAAACTTATACTGAGTTTCTGTGAAAGTCACACGTGTTAAATTATAAACCTACACAGTTATAGATGAATCATAGGCAACGGGGCACTGTCAAGGGGGTAAGTGCATGTTTAGCAACTAAGTACTGCTACTTTCATGTTTTCTTTTTGTACATTTACTTCTGTTTGTTTCTCCTATAATAAATAAACAATTGAAAATAAGTACCTGTGATTTATTATTAATGGTACTTTTTACTTAAGTGACATTGAAATCAAAAGTAACTTAAAACATTTATGTATAGTATTATTTCATCCCTTCCAAAATGAACGTCCTAAACCTAAACTAACTTCCACAAAAAAATTAAAATAACATATAATGGCAGATTCCTCCCATTCCTAATCGCAATGTTAGCCTTCCTATATTTATAATATATAATGATCCTGAAAAGATGTGCGTACAAGCTAAAAAAAATATAGAGAATTAATTAAAAATCGTTGCGTGTCAGTAAGAACTCGAGAGCTATCAGTATTGATAAATACATCTTGTTAGCCCCAGCTGGCGGCCATTTTGTCTATCGGCGCTCTAACAAGATGGCGACGACGGCATAATGTAACGTCCGCTTCATTATATCGCCTCGCTTAGATAAAAGGGCTTATGGGAAACGCTATGACGATGTCGCTTACATAACGCGTAATAGGAATTTAGTAAAATTAATGAAGCTCATGAATATATTGCTAGCAAAATTATACAGCAATAAGGTTTGAGCACACTTGACCATAGCTAACAAAAATGATCCCTTAATATTTTAAGATTGTATTTTAATTACACGATATATATTTATTACATATATATTATATCCATTTTGTTCAATCTATTTTATTATTTATCCGAAAACTATAGTATTTTCAGTTATACAATTTTCCCACTTGTACATGTTGTTCAGTATGTCTTCCATTTAACATGTCCTCTCAGTTTCTCAAAGGTTAACTGGAAGCGATCCCTTAAAGGGATAAGTTCGCCTTTGTACAAATATCTATTATTAAGTTTGTTTTCTACTATGAACTTGATTTGTGCAATAAAGTGTTTTATACTAATACTACTACTAATATAATAATATTACAGTTTGCGGGTGGGCGGACAAACGTACATAGCAGAACAATAAGGGTTCCTTGTTCACTAAGGAAAATCGTCATGTAAGCGACATTGTTGTATTCAGTTCTAGGCTCCTACGACCTTACGTGAAGCGATGTACTATTCACTCTGTTCCGTTCCAAACTAGACGGTTCATTGGACCACGAAGCTGATTATCACATTGGATGCTCGGGAATTTCTAATCGCTGGGCCATGTCTTTTAAACAATTTGTTGGCCAGGAAACAAACTGTCAGTTTCTAGAAAAGTCATCATAACATGGACTTTTAATGTGCCTAAGAACGGTCTACAAGAAATAGGCTTAAAACTTTGTACAAACTGGTTGATTGAAACACAAAGCACAGTTTTAAAAATATATAGAGAAAAGGACAGGCGGTAGAAAAGTTGATTGGCTCTTAACAAAACTAAAAAAACAATATTAGATTGTATAACTAGGATCCAAAACAAGCCATATTAGTACGAAATGACTATCTATCTGAACGACACTTCGTTCAGAAAAATAATCATTTCGTTCTAATATAGGGAAAAAAATTCGAGGAGTAATATGGCATGTAGACCCGAGTTATACATTCTACCTTCCATTGAGCGCTTCAAAGTGTCGTTCTAACGATTTAATAACTTTTTTAATTATTGTGAAATAGGGACTAAAAAACTTAAGTTTTGAGATATTTGTTCTTTTACCTGATTAGTCGACTTTAGTGTAGCTCTCTTCTGATTGGTTGACATCAAATATAAAGTTTTTTTAAAGAGTTAAATTAATGTCTTTGTGATTTTGATGGTTTTATATTAGTATTTTGATCAAATTAAAATGTTTTGTAGTAAACATATATCCCCATATTTCTTAGGTTTTAAATATCCAATATATTAGATATGACATACTATTCAAGCATGAGAAGTGAAAAATATGGTTAAAAGCCTTAGTTTTAATTTCTTTCTCCTTAATCTTAACAAATCCAGAACTCCGCCACAAAACTGCAAAACAACTAATTACAGACAACTGTAGATAATTCTCAGCCGTCCAAGAAAACCCAGCCCATATGTGGCGAAACTTAATTTTTCATGTCATTAAACAAGGTATTACCCACGTCGTTACATTTGGAGGCTCGTGACGTCACCTCCTTCCCCGTCCTCCCCCTCCATGGCTGAGTACCTTCATCACAAATTCAAACGCTGTTTAGTCATTATCACATAGCACCTGTTGCCTGCGTCGGATTATTTTAAGAAAATTTGTTCTACTAAGGGATGTCAATTTCATGATTGAACGCCAAGGCTCCAACGCAAATTATGTTACCACCCATAAATATTTTTAGGAAGGCTACGAGCTTTCTTCCCTAAATTGTTTATGTGGATTGTTTATGTAAAATATCTTTGTAATAGAAAAATCTTTCTGAATTCTATTTCTGTTGGTCTATTTTTGGATATCACTAACTTTCAACAGAATGATTTAATTTGTACTTGTTAAAAAATACTTGAGTTTTTTTGAAAATATGGAAGTACATACTTATTACAAGTTAGTTTGATAGTGGAACGACTGTACTTTATGTGACAACGGCAAACATGGTATTTTTTTGTGTGGTAGATTAAACCATCCTAAGTGCATTTTTAAAATTGAAAAGTTGCGGAATTGATAGTTTCTATACAAAAACAAAGAAACATGGCTAAGCCTACGGTCACAAAGCCGTCGCCTTAACTTGATTAGCAGTGTCCTAGACATACTTGCATACTGCTTTTCACGCTGCTAACACTGCCTGTTTTTATGTTACAATTAATTTTGAGTCCCTATTAAAGTTAACCAGTTAGCCACTAGGAGAGACTTACTAAACCATTCACCTAATCATTCAAGCTCTTAATAAATACCTAACAACACCTTGACAAGACTTTAATTATTGGTATCGCATTCTGACTGGAAATAAGTAGGTAAAAATTTCATAAACCAAAAAAAAATGATTTGTGTGTTACCTAACGAAACTGGTGGATGGACTTACTAAATAATAATTTTGTTACAATCTTAACTTACAATAATATTCCATGCGTATAAAACAATTTCAAATTAATTAAGTGCCCGTATCGTCTTCTACTTTAATCATAAAATGAAAATAACTGTAGTATTATAAAGAATCTCTCCAGATTACGGGTAGAAATAAAATTACATCACACGGTCTCGTAAAAATATAACTGGGAGCATCGACTACGAAGGCCCGTTTTTGCGCAGAATATTTTATATTGAGGTACATATTATTACCAATTACACTTCGTTCGTACATTTTCGAGCTTTTACATGTTTTAGTAATATACGAAACTTGATGGATTGTTTGTTCTGTTTCCTTTTATGTAGCTTTCAGATAATAATTTTATATCAATATTTTGTACACGGTTATGGGTTAATTAGTAATTCTTTGTGCATATTTAAGGACTTAGTCATACAATTTGTGTAGGTAACTATCGTTACACACTTCACTCAATTAAAATGTAGACACCATTAAGTCCTTAACTATGTAAATAAAATTACGAAGTAACCCTTACAACCAAAGGTCCTACATATGTATTCTAATTGTCTGACTTGTTTTCAACTGACATACCATTTATATAAGCTTAAATCAACAATTAGGTGACGTAAACTGACAAATAAGTTGTTGCCAGGAGTAGAAAAAAGTTAATAGTGACGGTCTATATCGATAAAAACGTATCGATAAGCATAATGTTGTACTACCAAACTTAATTCCAATGTTGTAATCTATGATATGCATAAAAATATGCATGAAGTCTCGTTAAGCGGGACAAAAGTGGTATTTACATATGTCACATATGTAGTCATTGTTGCGTTGCAATATTTTTTTAATTGATCCCTTTGTTAAACCAGTATTTAAATGAATTTAAATCGTCGTCTCAGGCAAATATATTACTTTGTTGATTGTCAATAAGAGCGATATTCAATTGCATCCTTATAACAACAGCACATCGATGCCTGTGTGCCTTTTGCCTGGGACGATTCAAATAATATCACTCCTTTAGTTATAGCCACGGCGATCTGACATCATGGATGTTCACTGTGTCATGATGTTTTTTTTTAACCTGACTGTGACTTTATAGGCCGGGTCCTATAAAGTGACGAGTGCGTGGTTGGAGGGTAGCCTGGGGAAAATCCAGGGGAAAACTTCCGACACGACCACGCAGGTTGTTTTGAACACTGGGATACTCTAAGAGTTTGCGCTCCAGTGAGATTATTTGAGCGGTTTCAACCGAATCTGAGGTGTGATTGGAATCGAGCTACTGGGAGCTTTGTCGCTGGTTCACTAAACCTAGCCTACCTGAGAAGAGTCCAGCAAGAAACTCAGCTAGGCCCAAGCTGGGTCGGACTGACTCTACCCGGTGTAAAGTGTAAAACATATCAGAATTGAGCGCTTTTTCATATACAACTGTCATCGCCTTAATATGGCTACTTGGCTATTGGAAGACCCCAGATAAATGTGGAAATTAGACGAAATTAGACCTAAATTGTAGGCACCTATAAACCACGATCACGATACAGGCGCGGGAAGTGCCGAAGTGCCGGTAGCACTTGGCTTTTATTTCATTTTGAACTTTATCACAGAAAACTAGATACACATAATGCATAATTGCATATATCCCATTGCCAGATAACGAGATTGTTGCAAAAGGGCTACTGCGACGTTTCTAAGATTCATCGTAGTATTTGTTTTCATATAAATACTTCCTCCTCAGGTTCTTAAAACATGATTAACGGTAATTAATCATAACCATCTTTAGATATTTTATAATCACTATCTTATCTGAATGCAGGTAATATTTATAATATTTATTTGTTTTTTTATTTCAACAACCATTTCATTTTAAACCAAACGATATCGGGGCCTCATTTGGCACCAAATTATTCTGCGCACTGGCAAAGTAATTGAAAAGTTGATCCAATTAAATTATATCACCAGATACGCTATTCACAACCTATTTTACCTCATCTCACTATTCACCGTTAATATACCTTCACGCTGGGACCAATACTCTTTATTGCACAACTCAAAATAACACAGTACAGAACATAATCACAATAGTCAGACGCAAGCAATATCGGTCTTTTGCTAAAGAGCGACACACGTAATCGGATCGAATGTTAAAAACCTGTGGAGCGCGATGAGAATAAATGAGTTAATTATGAGAAAGGATGTACACTACGTACGTTTTTGCACATATTGAGTTTAAGAAAATTCAACATGGCGTGCGTGAGAGGGCGTCAAGTGTGAAATTATAACTTTGCTTCTAGCACTTATATTATCAGGTGAATTTCAATAAACATGGCAACAGTAGATAGCCCAGGACCGCGCCAGTGCTATACACTATAAAATAAATATAATGGGTGCGGGACGTATTACGAGGACTTCATAATGTAATGACCAAGACAGATTTTAATATAAATGGGCACAAAAACGTAGGCAGAATTAGAAGAAATCTAACAGCACTTCAATTATTCGAATCCATCAAGCATCTTGCCTTGGAGGTGGCAGCAAATTATCAGTACTTAATGATCTATTTAAACTTTTTGCTTTAACCGCAGTTGGGTAAAATGTAAATTTTAACATATTTCATATCTTATTGTGTTAATCTAAGTAAATTTGAAATTCTGGCAAGCTTCTAATTTAGATATTCTCCCCTGGAAAGACGTTAACGGAAAATCTCACATATGGATGCATTTTACCCCAGGAAGACATGTTTTCTCGTCACAGTTATGTACTACAGGTTAGTGCAGAATTTACTAAATTTCAATGTTTGACCATATTTTAATGGGGCATGTAGCTTTTGCACGAAATACGAATATCTTCCGGATGGAGTAGGTACATTTTCCAAGATAGCGGCGGCTTTAGAAAGTCCTGGCTTGGGGACTTTTGAGACACGAATACAAGGCCAAGTTACCAACATTTCGAGGTTTTGCTTCCTCGACTGGGTTATCAACTATTTCATACGACAGATGTTCCAAATTCTTTGGGAATACCTATGTATTCTAACCAGCACCATTTTAAAAGAATCATAATGATTCAAATTATTAGGTAAAGTGTAATGTTTTCACAAAGTTAGGGTATGGCAGAATGTTATCTCGCTCGTATTGGAGCAGCCCAACTGGGAAAGTAAGACTTTTAGTAAGATCATCATCGGCCCACAGCAGTCCACTGCTAAACATAGGCCTCAGTTATTTATTCAAGAAACAATATACATTGTATGCGAATTTACATAATTTAAGATAAAATAATTAACACCAAATAATAATAATAGGTACACTTATGTCTCTCAGTGTAAAACTAAATTTATACAAATTTACATAATAACATCAATGTCCAATAATAATAATATAATAAAAAAGAAAGTAATGTCAAATAATTTAGATAAATTAATTAATTAATTAGTCACATTCTGATTTCA
This sequence comes from Epiblema foenella, assembly GCA_963556455.1. NCBI lineage: Eukaryota > Metazoa > Arthropoda > Insecta > Lepidoptera > Tortricidae > Epiblema > Epiblema foenella. The sequence continues at coordinate 22,457,816 of OY747099.1, read as the reverse complement.
ATATCACAACATAATCCATTTAAATTAGATGAATCATAAATGTCGTACTTAGGTGCTTCAGATTAGCTAATATGTCTGCATTAAATGTTGTGTCATAAATTCCTCCACAGAGTAGAAACACTTCTTCAACAAAAAAGCTTTTAATTTATTTTTAAAGAGGTGTAGGCTAGTGACAGATTTCAGTTCCACTGGTAACCTATTGAAAAGAACAATAGATTGATAGCCTGCGTAGTGCCTCCCCCAATCCCGGTTCTCTGCCTTACGCATCCAGTCACCTCCCGCTCTCCTACATATGTCGTCTCGCCACCTGGCCGGCGGACGACCCACACTACGCTTGCTGAGACACGGTCTCCGGCTCCACGCCAGAACACGCTTACTCCAGCGGCTGTCAGTTCTGCGTCAGATGTGGCCAGCCCACTGCCACTTAAGTTTGCTAATTTGAAAAGCTATGTCGGTTACTTTAGTTAAGTTTATACTATAAAAAGTTATTATAGACCCTGAGACTCTATACATCTCTCTGCAAACGCGTGCCCAGGTTATTCGTCTAATGTATTGTTCACTTATTGCTGTGTGCTTTCACTATAGGTACTAACTATGTTTTTGACTTGTAAAAGAGCCCTTGAGTGAGGCCTACTTACAGAATAAATGTTTGATGTTTGATGTTTTAGTTCTCTGACGGATTACTTCGTTCCGTATTTGAGCTCGTATTACTTTGAAATGTCAAATCTTTGACTTTATCAACTTGTGTTTCTGGTGGTGAGTAAAGTCACCAGAGGTCCCGAGGATGAACTCTGTTGAGAGTGGGGGACCTGCATTTGTCACCAGCTATCAATACAATGAATCATCATATCAGAAAAGAGTAGGGTGTTACCATCAGGCAGGCGCTACGCTTGACTGTCATCGACGTATTAAAAAAAACCGGACAAGTCCGAGTCGGACTCGCCCACTAAGGGTTCCGTACAAATTTGTAGCTATTGATTATGTACTGTAAATAAAGACTATTTTTCTATGTTATACAAATGTATAGTTTTCAGATTTTTCCCTGTACTTATTTAAAATACGTATAAGACGATATTACTTGCTAAATTTCATAGTTTTTGGTCCTCGGAAAGTATCGTTTCCATTTTTGACTCACTTGAGAGTGTCGAAATACACATTTTCAGCCGTATCTTTTTTTTTACGCTAAGTAAAGGAGTTTGAATTCTTCACAGCTTCAAGAGACTATAGACTCATTTATCTCGATACCTCCACGCGTTCCCGAGATAAAAGGTCTTGACGGACAGACAGACGGTCAATAAAGGGATCCTGTAAGGGTCAGTTTTTTTTCCTTTTAAAGTACGAAAACCTAAAAAAACATCGCAAGTGGTGCAAACCGCCCTTATACCCTCGCTGGCCTGGGGCGGGAAGCGTTATGATTGTTATGAATAACAGCCGGGGTCAAATGACCTGATTGCGGCGCGTTTATTATTAATTAATTAAGGTATACTCAGCATAAAACCACGAGTGTACCTTAATTATCCCAGATAATTGGATAGGAAAGGAAATGCGCGGAGAGAGCCAAGCATCCAGTAGAAGTGTTTCGTTAGAATCTTTTATTGCATGAAAGGTATACGTACTCGTAATTTGAAATTAGAAGGCTTGGCTGATATTTGCTATCTACAGTTTTTTTAACGACTATTTAACTAACATTAACATATACAGGATGGCTCATTTAGATCGGTTAGTATGGGAAAGTCTGAAACTATGAGATATACGAAATCTGTTCTTAGGAACTATGTCATCGATTTTAATAACAAGAAAAACTGCATTCATACATTTAAAAAAACTTGTATTCAGCTAGGGAATCGAACCCGGTCGTTTTGAACAAAAAAAGCGAACACTATCTCCATTTAGATATCGATTGTGTAGGTCTTAAGCAGTAAATGTTTCTATGAAACTTGATGTCTAAAATGAATAAAATGCATTGTTTTCACGTACGAGTACTTTAATTTATTTTAGTAGGTGTTCGAAGTGACCACCGTTACAACATTCAACAAGTTCAGGCATGTAAAATTGTCTCTATGGTTGTTTGTACCTCTTTGCTGGTGTCGCAACTTGTTACATATACCGCTTTAAGCCTGTCACATACGACCATCGTCTACCAGTCCCTGTTATCCCAGGGCTCAAATGATAAAAGAATGCATTTTTTTTTCACTGGGAGACGACGGCTTACAAACGTTAAATGATCATGCCGTATGTATCATTGTCATGGTCTTAGTTAGATATAAATGTCACTGTTTAAAGGAAAATGATATTTAATTTTCCTGACGCTCGTTCGAATAGTAACTCATTTACCCTTATAGGGGAAGAGACCGGGATTTAAACCCGGTACCAAGCCAGAACCCTTGGCCCAAATTGAGCCATTGAAGCCTGCTTAGCGGACCCATGTATCAACGCTCGACCACTAGTTACGCGGACATGAATAAGAATAGTACATTTTGATGCAAGTGCGGAAGGTTTGTCATTTCGCACGAGTCCCGAGTTTTCTCGGGAAGAGTGAAAATGACACTTCCGCACGTATATCAAACGACGTTTTTTTAATTCAGTTATGAAAAAATATCAAAGAAGCAAAACTAAATAAAACAGTAATTGAAAGAGAGACAAAAAAATGTATTTACTTGCCAATGTGGGCTTTGCACGTATCTGGTCTACATCTGGCGTAGTTTACACACATTTTATTTAACAATCGTATAAATCGCACATACACAAAAATATAATTTAAACAATACGTCATTACAAATTTAATTTGTGAAATAATTCATGAAAGGCGCAGGAATAAAAAAGTCGGTTTAACTTTTAATAATAGACTTTTTTCAACAAGCCATGGTTGTCAGCATTCAGCCAAACCCAAAACTATTTTGCGAGACATTTTATGTCACGTCGTAGTTTAATTACATTTAAACATGAAAAAAACAGTTATTTTTAATGTTATAATAAATTTATATTTGATTTTTTGTTAAATAAAAGTATGTTTTGGCGAAAAAAACAAGCGGTCATTTATCCGGCGCGGCAGTGCTGCATAAGACTATTAATATTAGGTCTCGCGTAATAGTCGTTTCCGGTCATTGGTCTACTCAATCAAATAACTTTTTGAAAACAGTATTAGATTTTTAGTATATCACCTTTTAACTTGTTTAATATGCAATCTTAATGTTTTAAATATAATAGAAGTAGAGTTTTAATACCGCTTTATTAAATAAATGAGTAAACTGATTGAACCTAAAAGTCTTCTGTTGGATGTTTGGATTGGACCAACAGTAAATTTAAAAAAATTGGAAAAGTAAAAAGGACTAGTGCGCGAAATCCAACTTTGCGCACGATATACTGCTATATAAAGGACTTTTTGAGCAGCTGTATTAAAAATAAAATTTTAATGCTGTATAGTCACTAATAATAACATGTTTAAACAAAGTGGGAAATATCTGAGAAGTTGGAAAGGCCTGAAAAATAAATTCACGTCTGATACCTACTTATGCGCGATTTGTTATGGTGCATTATTAGCAGGTACAATATTCTATTGCTTACCGGAATCATTCTCGTACTTATTCTTTCACATCCAGAATTTAAATTAATTTTACATGTAATAGTCTCACAAAGTACACCTGGTAGTTCAAATAAAGAAATTAAATCGAAATTTAGAATGAAGGAAAAATTTAAAAATTTAGGCACCGGGCAAGATTCGAAACTGCGACCTCCCGGCACTTGCGGCCAGTCGAACGAACGGTTGATGAATTTGGGACTGGGTGGCGATTGCACCTATAGCTCACTTGGCTAGACCGAAAGGCCGCGAGTGCCGGGAGATCGCAGGTTCGAATCGTGCTCGGTGCCTAAATTTTTAAATTTTTCCTTCATTCTAAAGGGTATGGGATGGCGCATCGTAACTGACGATTCTCAATATGATTTGAGACGTTAGTGCCGTTAATGAAGCATGAGTCTTCTGGTAGATGTCGCTGTACGCCTCCCTTAAGGCGTTTGTATAAAAATTAAATCGAAATGTCTCCACTGTGTTACTTAATAGCGAAAGTTTATTTTTGACGTGATAACGTCTTATAAATCGATGAACGGATGCCAACACGAAAAAGTGTGACGTAATGTATGACTAACCTGAGTCTTGTCACGCGAATTTCTATAAAAACGTTATTGGGTTTTGAACCTTATTGTTCGAACGGTAAAATAGTTTTTTGAACGAATTACTTTGACGCAACTCGGACTGATTTCATGTTATACCTAAACAGTTGACGGTCAAGCCGGTTTCTCTCCTCGGCTGTTATTCACAAACCGGCTCGTCCTCGCCTGTCACCTCACCCCTCACCCGTTTTTATATGGAAACTGTCAAAAAGTCACAAATTACATTTGATAGTTTCCATATAAAAAAGGGTGAGCTGTGAGGCGACAGATGAGTTCTTTGTATTATACAAAATAATGATAATTCAGTGAAAATAATTCAATTCAATTGATAAAAGTATGCAATTTTTTATACATTTTTTCTTATGATGTTATCACGTAAAATTATCTTCCGTTAACCGACTTTACAGACAATCACTTTTTATTAGCCGTTAAGAAGTTAGCAAAAAGCAAGAAACCAGCGAAACGTGCAGCGAATTAAACTTACGAGATAGTAGAATGAAAAATTGGGGGTTGCGCAAAAAATGGATTTATTTCCGTAAACGTAAGCATATACGACGACGGTCGATGGGGCCAGAAACTGCTTGAGTGGCGTCCACGCACCGGAAGACGAGCTGTCGGTAGGCCTCCGACAAGGTGGAGTGATGACCTGGTGAAGGTCGCGGGAATCCGGTGGAAACGAACGGCACAGGACCGGTCTAAATGGCGAGCCTTGGGGGAGGCCTATGTTCAGCAGTGGACGTCTTTCGGCTGAAATGATGATGATGATGATGATGATGAAGCATATACGTAGGAACAATAAATAGATTAATATAATACAGAAACAATGTCTACCTAGGAGAGTGTTAACTTTAATTTTGGTAGATGGTTGATAAATAATAATCGATATCAATATTAAAATGTCTGTGCGTCGTGATAGTTTTTAATAGTTATCTAACTACAGTCCTGTGGGGAACTTTGCTACTTTGACGACTTTTTTCCAAGAAAGTGCAGTAGGAGTCTAAGTATGACGTATTTAAGACTTTCTACATGAAACCGTTACTACACTTTCTTGAAACAAAATTTTCCATACGCAAACTTCCCTACAGAAGCTCAGGATAACGTATGAGTCCGTAGTCAATAATTTACACTCAGTCAACCATTCTTTAAATAGACAAGATCTCGTACTTGAACTGAATAATATATTTTGTAGACACCCATATACTAAATCCCCTTTAATGTGTTAAAAAACCGTAGGCAAGGACCAGGAGGGGAAACCGCGAACCACAGACGAAGTTTTCCTTCTATGTCGAACTTTCGTACAGACTTACAAGTGCGATAGAGAGGGAAAACATCGTTTGCGGTTCGCGGTAGGCTCACTTTTACAATATTCCGCGCCCCCCGCCCCGCGCGCGCCAGCCGTATCCGCATCACAGATGATGCGGTTATTAGTTCACGTACAACTTTACAGCACAGGCGCGCGCCCGTCCTCGGCCTTGAAGTATCTCAGTAAACAGGGGTTACACATGAAAGAGGATTTTTATATGGATGTAGATAAACTAGTGTATACAACTGTACATAATTAGGTCTTAAAATGACCGATGAGCACATTTTCTTGTAACCTTAGGTTAATTAGGTACTCGCCGGGGCGTACGCAGTGGAATGCCAAGAGCGATCTTGCGACGCCCCAATTTACGGCGGAGCCGGTCTTCGTTGGTGGTTTTAGACGGTAGTCCAAGGCTTCAGCCGCGGTTAGTCCGTCATACCCGTCCTGCCTCCCCGACAGGACGGGATGCGTAAATGCATTTCCCCAACGTTAAAAAAAAAAAAAGGTTAATTAGGTACTTCACAGACGTCAGTCGTCACATAACTGAACAACCCTTAAAATACTTGTGCTTAACATTATTCTAACCTACCTTTAATAATAAAGTAGGCCTTTGTATTGAAGTGCGTTCTCCAAGTCGGACAGACGGCAGAGCCACAAAGCGATTGATCACGTCTCGAGGCGTCGCGCCTTTCTCAACGACACTCGACACTCTTTGGAATCAGCCTGTCAATTAGAGCATAGACTATGACTTCATAAAGTCTGTTACTTACTCGGAACGAATAAATTAGGCTATTTACACATTTATCTGAGTGTCTTAAATTGCTTTAAAGCTTTTCTCTCTGTATGTATTTCTATCTGACTCTTAAATATAAATAATGATATTAAAGTAACTATTCATTTATTTATTACTATTTACTTATTTTATTTATTTTTTGTTATTTTTTGCTTATTGCTATTACTATAGAAGTATTCAGGAGACTTATTCTTTTATTAATAGAAGTACCTACATAGTCACTATCAAATATATCCGTATATAAAAACGTCTTCAGATATTTTAGAGCACCTTGTTTGCATCTATATATTTGATGGCGAATGTACCTCAAAGACTTTAAGTAAAACGTTTAGTTAAATAGATTTAGTTACAGTACTCGTAAATTGTAAAGGAAACTTCTGTTATAAGTACTAAACTCAATAGGAATTTCGACTTTGAAACAAGCCAAAAGGTCAAAGAACGTTACTTTTAATTCTAGTTAAAAAGAGGACTTAACACCTGCTAATGACTTTGGCAAAGTTTTTTAATAAAATTTTTAGTCTTTCGTTGCGTCATGTTATCACATTTTATATAATTTGCTAAAAAGAAAAGTCGTGGAATCAGCCACAGCTTAGTTATCATGAGCATAATTATATGGTGATCATTTTCATGTCGCACAATATAGTAGCATCCATCCATTGCTAGAACAGATTTTCAGATAAATATGTTTGATTTCTGACGTGAGAGTGATAAGCGCGCGATTATCGCACGATATACAATTTGCACATAAACTTACACATTTTACAAATTCAAAAGATAACTATACAATTATGATCACCTTCTTAATGGTTAAATACGAAGTAATCACATAAATCAATCACTCACCCATGTGTTATGGTTGAGCATAATAAGTTAACACGCACAATCGTTGCCACACTTAAAAAATAATACTTACCATTTCAGACACTCATCTTCAGTTATTTAATTGTGTTAAAAGAACGAATATAAACGTAATTTAGTCAAATAAATTGGTCTGAGCAGTAATTAATGGCAGTTTACCTGCTTTATGAAGGTTTTTATAACAGCCAACAGTTCCTAATATTAAATGAAGACACCGCACAGAACACAGGAAAGAAGAGATCAGTAAGTTCAGTTACACACTCGTTTTATTTTCCAGTATCCTAAGGTTGCTGTCTGGAAGAACTATTAGCGATAAGACCGCCTGAGGTTTTTATGAGCTAACGAGTAGTTTTATTATAATTTCAGAGTTAAGTAAGTTATAACTGATTTACTGTCTTTCATCTGTGTTTTGCGGACACTATGTCTGTGCGTTGCGAATAGATGATGTTTCCATTTCCATATAAACAGTAATAGCTAGATTTCATCGAAGCTAAGTGTAACTTATACGAATATACGTCTGTGCGGAGCACGTAATTTTAGAAATGTGTGAATTAAATAAAAAAACGTAGGTTCCGTTTAAAGAACATTTTTAATGCAACTAAAAGTTACGAGGACCAATTAAAACCTTTACTGACGAGTTTTTTGACTACTTTTTTTTTCTTTCCCCTTATGTCAATGAGACGAAAATGCATAACAGGGATCGATTTTCACGTGTACTAAATTAAAAATCGGCATACCAACGTTAGGAATATTTTAATATAATTTACCTTTATTTATACTTCTAAAATGACATTTAATTATACATACCAATAATATGTACATACATAAAGTTACGTGATTAGGCTAGAGATTAATAATGTGTGCTCGCTTGCACACAACAAGACATAACTGCGAAAACGTGTGTGCACAAGAAATTACTAAACTAATTCCAAATACACAAAGTTTACTCAAAATACTCCTTGAATTTCTTACTACGTCAAATTAAATTGCTCTTGCGAGTTCGATGGACTATCGTAAAGAGGAAGTTTTTGTGCTCGTGGAATTAGTTTTGCTTAGTTTTCTCATTGATTTTCTAGATACGGCACAATTATGTTTAAAATGAATATTTAAAAAGAAAAAGTTTGTTTTAATAGTCATGTTTGTCGGATGTGTTCTATTTAAATGGCACTATGCTTATTTGAAAATAAATCTTTAGCTTCTAGCAAATTACATTCCATAAATCTACAATGGGATGTTGATCTACTGACAGCAATTAATTAACTATTGCCAGTAAAAATAATAATATCAGCAAACAGTACAAACTCATATTTTCTGAAAATGACCAGAAAATAAATTTAACTGAGACATGCTTAGCGATTCGAAAGGCTATATCGGTTACTTTGGTTCTGCTACGGATGGCCTCATTTCTGATGCGATCACGCAGATAAACTCCCAGCATGGCCCTCTCCATTGCCCTCTGAGTGACTTTGAGCCTTCGCGGTCGCGAGAGTCTGCTGTATGCGGGTGGCGCAGGACCGGTCATTATGGCACTCTTTGAGGGAGGCCTAAGTCCAGCAGTGGACGTCTTTCGACTGATATGATGATGATGATGATGATGATGATGATGATGATGAGACATGCTTCTATTGACTCATTAGTACTATATTGACTTCCAACTAAGTATGTAAACAAATAGCCAGTTTCAATATTTGGAAAAAAGTTTTTTAACCACTTGCTGCTGATTTTTTCCCAAATTATAATTAGGGCATTATTTCATCGCAATATAAGACGTTAGACATACACGGAGATGATAATGTATTAAAAAAGTCCATTATCATACTCGACGAACATCTGGCAATAATAATCCTCTTAAAAACAAGACATACTTACAATTTATTAAGCTACAATTTACTACATGAGTTAAAGGATCATTGGGTTCATCTTCACTGGTCATTAGTGGCCTCATCACTCATGGGGGACGCTCATGTTATCTTGTTTTTGCCTTTAACCAAAACAGAGATAGGACGATCTCTCCATGCGAAATGCGGACTGTAACGACCAGCGAAAATGGACTCTAACTTAAATCAACTTGGAGATAAAAATACTTACATAAAGTACTAACTTGCATTCAATTCCACCCTATCGTTCGCGACAAGAAAATGCACTTCATCCACTCAAATATGCTAGGTTTTCCAATGCAGGCACGTACATAGGCTGCCAGCACATTGATAATTCAGTACAGATGCTAGCTGTTAACAATGGATAAATTGGAGACAAGTCTCCTATCTATTTTTTTAGGTTACGTTCTGTACGCTTCTAAATTGTATGGGTAACTTTTGTGTCACAACGGAATCAATTAAACGTGAGCCCTTAACCGCCTACGTGTGGTCTCCCAGACCTTCGAAATTTTAAATATATTATAAATTGGCATGACCGCGGAGTACCGACCTATGGCCTTGTACCTTTCCCCAGGGGCTCCAAGTACTGGCCATGCCGTCGACGTGATCGGATGTGTATTCCTTTGGATTTGGCGAGTATAAAACTTCAGTCAGCGGTCTCTGAGACCACACGTAGGTGCTTGCATAGTGCTTTGGACGGTTTCCGAGACCTCACGTAGGTGATTACTTGCTTATATTTACTGCAATTTGACACGTTTTATGTTTATTTTTAGTAAGACATGATTCCTAAATTGAAATCTGGTTACAATAAGTGTCAGATGACCTGGATAATGAATACGAGGATGGTGACAATATGTCATCCTCCCAGCGTTATCGCGGTAAAGTTGCATCCTGCACCTTGCCCGGGGTCCGCTACCTAATCCCAAGGTTTGGCGTAGACATTGGTTTTTATGGAAACGACTGCATTCAAACCCGAAGGGAAACCAGACCTTTTTGGAATTAGGCTTGTCAACTGAGTGGGCAACTTGACTGTTAGAAGTCGCTCGAAGGCCTCTAACTTGGCTTAACGACTGCTATCATAGACAGCAGCCGGAATCAACGGCTTAACGTGCCTTTCAAGGCACGGGAGCAGTCAGTGAATAACCACTCATTGAGGTTACCCATCCAAGAACTGACCTCGACTCACGTTGCTTAACCTCGTATACCGCACGCGGTACGCGGGCGCCGCTGCGCCACGAGCGCTGGATGATGACATGTATAGAGGTACAAATAGTACGTTTTGTTTGAGCTACTCATGAGTAAACATGATATAAATTCTAATTTCTGTCTAAATTAATTAGCCATTTTAATCGGTACAACCTTTCAAGTGTCACATAATTAATTTTGATGAGATTCTGTTTCGGTAAATACTTACAAGAACATTTATCCCATCGATTTCCAAAACGGTTTAAATTACATGATTATACGGGGTGACAACGCCGACGTAATCAGAAAATATTGGACATGATGAAGTATTGAAAGACAAGCTGAATCACTACATAGTATAAAACAAAGTCGCTTTCTCTGTCCCTATGTCCCTACATCCCTATGTATTTTTTTTCCCCTATGTATGCTTAAACCTTTAAAACTACGCAACGGATTTTGATGAGTTTTTTTTAATAGATAGAATAGAGTGACTCAAGGGGAAGGTTTATATGTATAATACATGCATCAGCATTGTACCCGTGCGAAGCCGGGGCGGGTCGCTAGTAAGGAGGAGCAAAGTTTTTACTCGTAATATTTATTACTATTTTGCAAATTTTTAAAAGAAAAGAATAATATTTCATACAACTTGGTCACCTTACACCACACGCCGTTTTGTCGTCTCTCATACAACGTGTGTCAAAGGTGATAGGGTGGCCATGATTTAAGTATTCGGTTTTTTTTTTCTTAAATTTTCAGAAAAAAAAACTTGTTTTATACAATGTAACAACTATTGCACTGAAAAGGCGATAACTTGTAGAACTTACAGTTGGAAAAGAATACTTGTTCATACGGCTTTGATGTTACCCTGTATTTGTTGCCTATGTCTTTAAACGTCGGATGGTGTATATTCTACCAATTTATTATTAATTATGGAGTATATGGATATTGTAATTAATCGTACACCAGCGGGGTAATCACGTAACTTTATGTACTACCGTTAGATAGATTTTAATGTCAATTTTGAAGTATAAATTGCTGAGCTAATGTCATGTTTTTTGTACCCGACGCTAGTACATAATTGAATGAACGATTGAATGGAAATCCCATACTAAAGTGAGAAATTGATCAAATGATTGGAAACACGTAACTTTTTGATGGTTAAATTGTACGGTATAAATATGTCAATTACTGCGTGACAAAGTCATCGTCAGTCATCGTGTCTGTCATGTCATAACAATGAATTAAACAAAGATTTTGGTCATGATTTGAGTTTATTAATTAGTGAAAATGCCCCAAATTTCCTTGAAATGTCTTTAAAACACACGATCGAGTTTAAAATTCCCTAAGCACTTTAAATAAAACGAAAAGTAAGTAACAACAAATGTCATGGTCATGTGGTATTTATTTGCTCACATTCGTATTTACTAATATATTTGGTATTATTATGTGCTTCTTTTCAGGATGTACGTAAACCAGTTTCCCCATCTCTTGGTGATGATGCGATACTGCAAGATGCAGAGTGGGAGAGATAAAACGAAGGAAACTATGAAGTAACATGAACCAAGCAATAGCGTGCCATATTATTCATCGCTGAAATATAGAAGTGTTAATTTATAAGTATGTACTTTTTCATATACGTGTCCCGCGTGTCGATGTATGCTTGTCGATTTATGAAAAGTAATAGGACGACATAAATTACCGACCCGTAGCTACCTAGTCTCCGAATCCTTTAAACATGAGTTTATTAAGTCCACTTGGGATGCTATTTCTTTCTTCCTTTGTAACCAGCATGTAATGTGAACCTTCGGTATGTACATAAGATATATTATATCCCGCGCCTCTACTTGCTTTCCCTAGCAAATAGAGTAATACTCCGGCGGATCCGCGCGGGCAGGCAGGTAAAGTAAGACAAGAGTTATACACAAATGTCAAATGTTTTAGATGATACAACGAGTTTGCGAAGCCGTCGGTGTTGCTGGTGAGTTTTTAATTCCGCGCGGGTTTACTGCCAAGAAAAAATCCTACTCGCATGAAGAGAGAAGAAAGTTGTATAAAGACATGATGTTATTTCTTAATATATTTTTGTATTTTTTCGCTGTTGTTTACATTATTTAAATACGTAAATAATACGTTTCGTCATTCATTAGGTGTAAGCAGGTACATATGAATACACTATATTGAAACGGTGTGTATGCTATTGCATCGACTTATGTTCATGAAATTAAATTCTTCTTTAACTATGCAAATAGAAAGAAGAAGGAGTTTCATTAATACTCTTACTCTTTTTTATTCAAACGGTACGAGTAGCGACGCGTGGGCAAATCTATAAACCTTGTGGGGTTGTAGATAGATTACTATCAAGGCACATATCGCACCCAAAGCAGTCTATAACGCTAGCGCAGAGCAATAAATTTGGCAAGAACAAGAAGCCAAGGGACTTCATCAGTACCGATTGCGTAGTTGAACTCAAAATACATTAATCTTGAGTAATGTTGTAGATGCAATAATGTAATCCATGTGTGAAAAGATTAATATCACGTTATTGGTCATGATTATAATTTTATATGATATTTATTGTAAAATACAAGTGCTGCCCAACGTGTGCATGGATAGATTATAAAGACTGAGTTTCTCTCAATCACCTCTCAATAAAATAGCTAGTAATGTATATACAATAACTTATTCTACTTGACGCTAGATGTCTAAGTTGAACCCATTTCGTTTCATACAATAGCAACGGTAAAATCCGGTAGTCTTCTTCTAGCATTAAGAGGCTGGATAGCTACTTTAACTTTTAAAAATAATAATTTGACACGTCATGTCAGTCAACATTTTAGAAAAAATGAGTACAACAAAATAAGTACATTTTACAATTATTATGTAATATTTAGTCCAGAGCAATATTAAACACTTATTTGGTGAATGTCACGTATAAAAAACATTTTTTCATAATGGCTCGTATCGAATAGTTGGCTATGGTACTTAAGTAACGACTTTATCTGCTACAACGCGCCAAGGGTAAGTAATTTTATTACATATCACTAATAAATAGTGTGCATGTTACAACATAACACCATGGCATAACTCATTATCGTTAGCTGAATAGACGTCCATTGCTGGTCATAGGCCTTTCCCGGAAAATGCCTTGCTGATCGGTCGCGTGTCGTCCCAGGTCCTTTGACTCTAAGGTCATCAGGCCACCTCGTAAGGAGCCTTCACTCACTGCGTCATCCGATACGCATTCGTCACTCGAGAAGTCGCTGGCGTGGGTTAAGCAGACACCATAGCCTATGGACGCTATCGACTCCTAAACAATCACAAGCACGTTGCCGCACATTATTGAGTTTAGGATTCAGGGACAGGGATATGTAAATGCGTATTTTGGTATTATAAATTGCGGACTTTTGAGACTATGGAGCGTGGGTGATACTGATAATGGTACTGAGTCAAATAGGGAATGTCCTTAATATAAAATGTAGTATTCTTAGTTTCTACTGCTACTATAATATACATAATCTATAGCTAGGCTCATGATAATTCAGATGCTATTTCAAGATGTTCATACTATGCTCTAACTTCTTCTTTCAGTGCAGCAATTGTGAATTGCGTATTTTTAGGCAACGTGTTAAAGATGACTATTTCTTTGATCAACACATGGTTATGATGATAATTGGATAAATTGAAAATCTATAACCGCCACCCTGCTGCCTGGTCCACAAGATCTCCTTACCCCAAGGCAAGTAAGTTTTTTTATTGAGTAATCTCTAAAATACAGTTTAAAACAACCAGAATAGGGATATTGTAATTTTAAAGAAGGTTACCTCATCAAAAGTACTCGTAATTTCCAGTGGAGCTATATCTCCTTCTTCGTCGTTACACTCTTGACAGAATGGTTGTGGCCGTCTAACGTCTAAACACCTGGCACTTTCGTACAATGGGCAGTTTATTGCGGCCTTAATTTGATCAGCCCACCTCATGGGGCACCCGTCACGTGGTCTCGTGCCCACGACTATGCCCTGTAATGTGTCACATGCCGTTCGATCGACAGATGTCCACATCGTGAAGTGGAGCTACATAAGTGCCAAATTATTTCTTGCTTATTGAGTGGGGAGTTACGTCGTGGAATGAACAATACTTAATAAAGCGTATGTACCTATCTAGTTCTGATAGGAAACTGTTTTTAGAGCCTGTGGACGCTTTTCGTGTCAGGTATATTTCATGTGCTGCCAATAAGTCACAAAAACCGGTTCACTGCTTTCTTGAAGGACCAAACACACGCAACTTTTAGAGTTCCGTATTAAACAAGGAACTCTTATACAAAGTGCGAAAAGAGTCCGTTTTGTGACGCATTTCTCATACAGTTTTATATGGCACGTCACAAAACAGACACAAAATATTATATGGTAAATCGAGGACATTTTTAAAATGGAACCCTTATAGTTTCGTCATGTCTGTCCGTCCGTTCGTCCGTTCGTCCGTTCGTCCGTCCGTCCGTCCGTCCGTCCGTGCGTCCGTCCATCCGTCCGTGCATCCGTCCGTCCGTCCGTCCGTATGTCACAGTCGATTTACTCGGAAATTATAAGCACTATAATTATGAAATTTGGTAAGAAAGTGTATTCTATGAACCGCTATATAAAAGTAATGTGATATTAGAAAAATATATTAAACGAGAGTCCCGTAGCGGCGTCCCGACGCCGCTAAAATACGAAAGTTCTCATAGTTATTCAGAAAAGGAACAACTAAAGGTACAAATACATTTGTTTAATTTTGTGCCTCTCTTAGGAACACCAAAAACATGTAAAAAGGGTTCTTAAAAATCGACAGTTCCTTTTCATTGTCACATTATGCCGGACCAAAACCATGCCTAATAGTAGACTGCTAGGTAAGTTAGTTTTCCGCACAACGTGGATGCGGCACATCATCATCATCATCATCGGTCGTTCCGTCAATGCTGAGGACATAATGTCCAATTCTTGCTGACCAGACTCCTCCATAGGCTCCTGTCACCCACCTTATGGATGGCCTCGTGCAGATATAGTTACAGGACACCACCAGTGATTTGGGTATTCCGTCTAGCGGGTAGTCTGCCTCGGGACCTCTGGCCCTCAACTTTTTCCGTCATAATATTTATCTACTGGCTATCCGAAGAACGTCGTGAGAGGTGTTCGAAATATATATGAGGATGCGGTCCTGACATACTGTCGATAGTCGACAGCTTAACGTAGCTGGATGGACTGGTTTGTTCGCCTTGCAGTCCATGGTATTAGAGATTTTCTCTCAAAATATTGAATATGCGAAGAGTTTGTATAATTATAATTTTTGTTGAAATAAAAAGATCATGAGGTTTGTATGCATGTATTGTAGATACCCCTTACATGGTTTTTGGGCGAGCGTAGTCTCCTGACACAAGTACATTTATTACTTAAAAGGAGATTCTTCTCCTTGCTTTTGTTAAACTTTATTTTAACCAATAGGTATGAAAGTAAGTATGTATTGAATCGCACAAACGTGTTGCCCAACCAATATCCTCATAATTATGAGGATTCAGAGTGCTGACATTGTACGACCACGGTAAAGTAAATATAAAAGCGCCTTTTCTGCGCGGTATCGTTCATATCATACTTGGTATGTCTACTAACTATTGTAACTATTTTTCAGCTAAAATATGGCGTCCGTCGCTCACAATACAGCTCCACCTCTGAAGCTCTGGCATTCTTGGTTGCCAGGAACACAACGCCTCATGTGTTAGTAATTATGTGTTATTGCTATATTATATACTATTATTATGGCTTCTCCAAGGAGTAGCATATTTCTCCAGTATTATGCTGTTCAAAATGTTTAACAAATCGGGGGTCATTATCCTCACAGCATCTTTCCGGTTGTGCCCTAAGGATCCTGGGGTCCACTTTGACACCTAATCCCCAGAGTTGGCTTAGGAACTAGTTTTACTAAAGCGAATTCCATCTGACCTTACAAACCAGAGGGAAAACTAGACTCTGTTGGGATTTGATCGGTTTCCTCACTATGTTTTCCTTCACTGAAGCGCCATTGTTACATATTAAACGAAATATCATATAGTTTAAGATTGAAAGTGAAGTGTCTCACCGCTCGGCTACACTAGCTCGGGTGATGAACTGATTTGTGTTTTATCATATGGTTCCAAAAGATTTTAACAAAATTTGACTATATATATTTTAATATTAAAGTTTAAATGTTTAACAAAAATAAAAATAAAATCATATGTTTGAATGTTACAGACAAATAATTCTATAATATGCTACGTGGATTAGGTACAGATCTAAACGTATAATATTACAGGATATGACTAACATAATAATTTTTTTAGCTCTGAAATACGATAGAAGTTTGCAAGAGAACAACGTCAGCTAAAGGTTAAGCTATAATATATTGATATTGATATCTATATGTATATTATTCAGAAGCCTGCAGAATGAGAGTAAATTGTGCCTTGAGCTTAGAAAGAAAGTAGTACTCAATCATCAAGTGTTTTGAAGCTTATGGCCTGCCTATGTCTGACGGCAAGAAGACATCTTTAACAGGATTTGTCGCATCTCTCTCTCTCTCTCTTGCAGCATATTTGCATCCACTTCTGGACATATGCCTTGATGTCGTCCGACCATCTGGCTTGTGGCCTTCCCACACTAGAACTTACCGCTCGAGGTCGTCATGTAGTAGCAAGAAAATACATACAAGAATACGTAACAACAATCATCATCATCATCATCCTAGCGTCATTCCGGTACAATTGCATCCTAAAGGATGCCCGGGGTCCGCTACCTAATCCTAAGAGTTGGCGTAGGCACTAGTTTCTATACATAGTGTAATACATAACAACAATATATGAAATAATATTAAAACTATCTTCAATCTAAAACAGGCCCTTGAGGGAGGCGTACCGAGGATGCTTGCGGTATTTCCTCGCTATATCGCAATGCTGATACGATACGTTCTGCGAGGAAGTCGCTAGGTCTTCGGTCACCCGTTACGTGAACCAGATGCCTCGCAATTTCAGTAAATAACTACTAACTCTATTCTATTGAGTAGCTCTTCGTACCTTATACTTATGTCAGTTTACATATTACTGTTATAATAATTTCGGATTGTAAAATGATGTATATGAATAGGTACAATTCAGTTTACAAAGCAACTTCTACAGATCATGTTTTTTTTTTCAGGAATGCTTGAAAACTGCAAGCAGAAGGTTTACTACTACAAATTATGACTTGCTACGGTCTTCCTCGCAACGTTCAAATCATCGCGGCAGACCCAGAACGTAACGATACTTTATACATTCAAGAGCAATAGTAATGGGTATATACTTTCTCCATAGAAAAATCGATACAAAGTGTACCCGTTATTTTTGGTACTTGCTTATTTAGGTAGTAATAAATGCTATTTATGTGTTGGTTTATTATTATAGAAAGATCCCTAATAAAAAAGGATTTAAATACTTTTAAAGGTATGAAGGATCCGACGTATTTCTTACCGAAAATAGTCGTTCTTTACCCTTATTCCATATGTCTCTACCGACACATCCCGTCTGTTAGAGAAATGTGGACATTTTACTTTCTTCTCTACCGGTAGGGATATTATTTAGCTATTACCCGTGGTCCCACCAACCATTCCTTAACCGTGGTACCATCAGATTGTAACAACAATGGTACTACGGCTAATATTTACTATGTTATTTTAATAACTGCATATATTATTATTTAGCCAAGTCGAGCAATACAAAATCACGGCTATTACCATCCATTTCTCGGAGCCATTCAGGCCATTTTCAGCCTCTTGTAATTTTGTGCTGGCTAAAGCTCCATTCATAATTTATTTCATTTTCTATTATAAGATTCAATTGAATTTGTTGTTTTTGAACGATTGCAGGTCAAAGTTCATTAGTTTTGTCACTGACTGGCTGATTATTGACCATTATAATTGCAACGCAATGGTACTAGTAAACATTTATTTTACCGTATTACCATCAATTCTACCAGATACCACGGCAATAAAATACTTCAGTTGTACCATTAATGCTACCATAGCAAAAAAAGAACCATAGAACCATCAATGGTACTATCTGATGGTGCCACGGTTAAGGAAGGCCTTCTGGTGGGTCCACGGGTAATTTGTTTTATCCGTTGTCCTACCGTCGTTCTTGACCCGTCGTCCCACAGTTCGAAACAGTGTTCGCAGGTGGGTCTACATGTCCCCCTGGTGGGTAATTGTTTTTGACCCGTTGTCGTCCCATTATAAACAGTATTCACCAGTGGGTCTGCGGGCAATTTATTTTTACCACGGTCCCACTGCATTAAGCGGTAAACATTAATTAAATGCTAGCTATTTTGTTTGGTAGAACTGCGAACAAGTAATATTTCTGACCTAACCAATTGTAACGAATGTTCGGTTCTGGCGCTTCGCCGGCTCTGTAGGCTCATAGTTCTGTTTAAACACTCCTCGCTTCGCTGCATTAGAGTAGAATACGTAGTGCAGTGGGACTATGGTAAAAATAAATTGCCCGTAGGCCCACTGAAGAACACTGTTTAGAGCGGTAGGACAACGGGTCAAAAAAAATACCCGTGGATCCACAAGGGGGACATGTTGGTGGGACCTCGGGTAATAGGCTTGTTTGCCAGTGTGCCAACGAGCGCAGCTAGAAAAAGTATTGGTACAACTGCGACATTACAAGCAAAGCGACCGTGCCGCGGCAGCGGCCGGCGAAGCACCTGAACCGAACAGTCTTTTCTAACGACCATTTTATTTGCAACTTGTCGGGTCGCACAGTTTTACGAACACTCCTCCTAGCTTCGCTCGTCGTCGTGCCTACACCTCTTTTTAAGGATGGTCGTCAAACGTACTACTTTTATAACGACCACCCTTAACAGATGTAGGTGGACGTCAGTAGTTTCATTTGTAGCGACCCTCCGGGGGAGATGTTAGAAATCACAGGTAAGGATAGGATGGAACTTATTGCATACTGGTATCCCAGATATCTTGGCTCCCACTCCCAAGCCACGCCACAGCTCAATAGCACCCAGGAATATATTCATTCCCTTACTTTCATATAAAGATATCGGTAGTAGGAGTAGTCGAAGCTATTGTATATCTGGCATGCAGCCACCTCTGCCTACCCTGGTGGGCGGTATGGGAGCCAGAAGGAAAACAAATTCCTGGGTCCCAAACAGCAGCAGTATGGGAGCCAAGAGGGAAAATCGGCGGTATGGGATCCCGTTGGGCAGTGGCTTGGGAGAGACGAGGAAAAGTACCACCGTTGGATCCCACAGGGCAGTTGCATGGAAGCATGACGGAAAAATATTTAGTTATCAATGGATGTTATGGCAGCCAAACGGCATCAAAATACATTTAATGATACCATGGGAGCATAGCGACAAAAACATTACGTTGCAATTCCATGGAATCATAGGCTTCGGCACCAAGTGGAAGGAGGGTAATCTAACGGTAAGCTACCAGGGTAAATGTAGTGGTAGAGATATATGGAATACGGGTAATGCTAGGCCTCTGCTCCAATATACTAAACTGTCTGTTTAACCAGTTGAACATATTTGACAACTTTCCTCTATTGTTTTGAAATGTATCGTAAGAATAGTTCATTTTATTTAACGTCATAATACTGTAATTGAACTTATTGCATTTTTAAGTAACAAGTTGCTCGACTGCTTTTTAAAAATTGAAGGAAAGTTATACAATATGTTCAACTGGTTAAACAGACAGTCAAACATATTGGAGAAGGGGATGCTAGGTGTCTATGGTCAGACTGATAGAACCAAGGACAAAGAAAATTTACCTGTGGTACAATTGTTAGGACTAACGGTGTAGGGCCACGGGCAAAGAATGATTTTTAGTTTATCATTATGGACCATTACGAAGTAAAGTCATGAAGCAATAATTAGGCAAGCCTACAGTGTGACCTTCAATTTGTCAGAAGTTTGTCAAATCCTTAGGCCCGGCACCCATTATTGGCACGGCATTGGCACGCCAAGGGATTCCTCCTCGGGCATTCCAAGATGTGGTTAGGATTGCCGGGGTTGCCGAGACGTCCTTAGGCATGACGAGGCATCCTTAGGCATGCGCATCCATCCTTAAGCATGCCCAGGCCTCATTAGGCATGCCGAGCATTCCTCGGCATTCCCAAGCACACCTTTGGCATGCATTGTCTATCCCGCTAGTCTAATGTGTGAGGCTGAGGAGCCCTTTGCCGTGCCGTGCCGATAGTGGACGCCTTTGCCTTCATGTACCTACTTAGTGTACACTGATGTCGGATCCGATTGAATTATAGAGAACATTCTGTCTATTGTGGATATTCAAGGAACGTCCAGAGCTATTATGTATTAAATTTGGGAAATATAAGTGCTCGTTTCATTTCTGTTTGGGGACGTAGGTAGATTAACCCTCTTGATATGACAAAAACGCCTATAGGTGTTACCTGCTTACCTGGTGGTGTGGTGTGGTGTGGTGTCACGTACGTTGTCAAAGTGACCTTCGTGCTTTACACTAAAGTTCATATACAATCTCTTATGGAAAATGAGTTTGTTTGTAGGGATCACTGCCGTACATGACCCATGGCGATTAAACGGTTAACTAAAATAGGCAGGTTATGCCTACAATTCTTAAAATTTGAACCTTTTTGGACTGATTTGAAAGACTATACCGATATAAGATTATTGCAATAATAATATTGTTATGATAATGCAATTTCACCACACTTTTCATTTTATAATTCGGTGCGGGTCTAGGCTTCGGTGTATAGCCAACATTATTTTACTGCCTGATAGTTCTCCTACTGCATACTAGATGTCAATATTATGGAATGCAAGTGAATTAACTGTCAACAAGTTCTCCTATTCGATACTAGATGGCATTTAGTTCTTTAAAATAAATATTATTAAATGATACAATATAAATTGATATATTTATTTGTACCGATATTATTTAAAGACTTATTAAAAGAAAATAATTTAAAATATTACAAAGGTTTTACATCGTCACATTTACATTTGTCTTTCTGTCATACTCTCTCTGTAATAATGCGTTTTGTGTTTATCGGTTGCATGTTTAGTATTTGTGATTTAAATATAATAACTCGTGTTCATTTATCAAGATCACTTTTTTCTTAATTTTAGATAAAGTGCTTTGAATTGGGTTATTATGATAGTAAATTTGTGCAAAACATTGGAAGGAACAACCATTCGTTCATTGGATCACCTTTGCAATAACAGAACGTCGAATCTCATTCACCTTGTGAACGGTACGGTACGAAACGGTGTTTCTAACGTTAGTACATAAAGTTACCTGGTGCGAATTTTTGACAGGCGTTCGAACG
Organism: Epiblema foenella; assembly: GCA_963556455.1. NCBI lineage: Eukaryota > Metazoa > Arthropoda > Insecta > Lepidoptera > Tortricidae > Epiblema > Epiblema foenella. The sequence goes on along the minus strand of OY747099.1, from coordinate 22,436,277 downwards.
GTCGAAAATTGACAGTAAAATCTATCTACCGTTAGTACATAAAGTTACGTGATTAGCCTGCAGGCCTAATTAATTGGGTTTCTGAATAGTTAAGACTTTCAAGTACGTATAATGTAATAAGGTGAAAATATAGGTACCATAATATTAGGAGATTCCTTGATATCACGAAGATATCAGCGACTGTTCTGTTTTTACTATTGAAGGAAATCAGTTTAGGGTTCCGTAAGTAAAGGTAAAAAAGGAATCCTTTTAGGGCGACTCTGTCTATCTGTTAACTTCAAATTAGAATAGTTGTAAACAAGGCTAGCTTATTTTTATCCACGTTTGACATTTAATTAGTAGCCTAGCTTTGAGATAATATATGAATGGGCTCTCGTGACTAAAGGGCAGTTGGCCGTAACATCAAGTCCCAAGACGTGAATAGGTTTGTGGAGTGCGACTGCTATGATAGATTAACCTCTGTTACGTGTGTGGCATTCTGGAAGCTTCCGCAATGCTCATGTATGAATTTATTACTGTTCAAGACAGCTTATATCTACATAGGCTTAAAATCAAATCATATAGAGTGTAAGTTACACCATAAGGGAAGCTACTTTGGTTCTAACCACTTCCTTTAATTGAAAAATAAAAACATTAAAAATGTTCTATGGAATTAAAAAAAATACCGATCTGAGTAATATTGTGTAAGGGACGGTAAGGGCCTCTTACAAACTGACTGATTACCCAGTTATCGTACTTTTGATGGAATAAAGTCTTATGTGGCTATAATGTCATATTAACTTAAGGCTTTCTTGTCCAGGTTGGCAATATGTTGCAAAGTTAACTCTCCACCGTATCATTGCCCCAAGTTGATCTTAAGGAGGGAGATATTGATCTCAAGCCGATGGCGGGACTCTGAAGTTAAATTGGATTTGTACACCATTATCCTTTGTTGAGATACACGCTAATAACGAGTCAAGTTTAGAAGGTCAGCTTTGTACACATTGTTATAGACCTACGCGTATTGTGCAGGAAGGGTGTTTTTGTGTGGCTTAGGGCTCTATTTAGTGCCTCATCACTCTGATGGTTTCAGAGCGTGCGTGTGCGGACCGCCGTGCCCTTAGTGAAAGAAAATTATGTAACACTGAACCTAAATATCTGTTCAGTAAAGTTTATAATGCTTTATCAATTCTTTACAAACAAGAATAAAAATGTCATTATCAAACATCAGATTGTGCCTTATTTTTAGAAAAGATATTCCTGAACATAATATTCTTAGATAGAAACGTTTTGCAAAGAATTACACTTTAACCTCCGCGGCACTTAAGACAAAAGATAATTCAATATAACCAAGAACAACGGGAGAGCGGGATGAAAAATAATGTAGATGGAAATAATTAAAAAATATTAACATTATCCTTTATGTTTATCGTCTCAAGGGTACCTAATAAGCGCCTACAAAGGGAATCGTATAAAATTTATTCCGGTAAAATAAGTGCCACCTCGATTTTCTTGAAATGAGGCTGACATTAAAATATTCGCCACGAAATCCAGGCGTTTGTGCGTGAGGGCAAAATCAGCATATTTTTGGGCAATAAGGGTCATAACTTATCGCAGGGCAGGGCGGCCGGCCGCGGGCAGTAACTGAGCTAGTTTGGTTTCAAATAGACATATCAATGGGAAATTGATGCTTTTCCCTCTTCTGTCGCTTCTCTTCACATTTGTACGAATAGTATTTTAAAACCCCTTAGTCATCATCATATTACACTAAGGTACGTACCTAATACAAATAAATGGTTAAACGTGACGCCGTGAGAGCTCTCTCGCAAGGCACAGAATGAGAATTCGATGAATTAATACATTTCTACGAAAGGAGTGTATTTGAAACCCCTTATTCATAATTTAACCTCCGTGCTTATTTAACAAGATTAGCAGACTTAATGAACTGCAAAAACCGACTTAATTGCTAACGCCGTAGGTTATTATTTTAAGATGGCTGGTTGATCATTCTTTTGTGGGCAGTGTAAACTCTCCCTTTGTACGAGATAGCGAGTTAAACTACATCGTTAATTTGATGTATTTTCAACTAGAAATGAAATGATTCATAATGCCTAAGGATCTTTATAATTAATAAAGGATTTAAAAATCCATAGCATACAACTCTCTTATGTACTATATTAACTCTCGATATTTTCGCAAGAATTTGTATACATAGACATACTTACGAGTATAACGCTAGTCAATTGATTTTATTTGATAAAAATAACTGATGCATATTGACAAAATGTATTGAACTTACCCGATTAACTGCTTGAAATTTGACGTAGTGAGTAAACGATTATGCGAAACAAGACAGTAGGTAAATCTATCTTATGATACTCGTTGCTTACTAATCTCGAATTAAGCTCAATGTACGTATCACCGTCATCGATTTAAAATACCCTAGATACACTATCACCTACAAATGCAAGACGAAAAAGTGTCCAAGCCGTCATTACGAGTGTGTGCGTGTTAGAGACACACTATTTAAAAGAAAATCAATTTGTACCAATTTATGTTTTTTCGATTTTCAGCCTTATGTCACAAGAATAACGTATTATTTGAAATGCAAAGTTTTTGGCGCTTGGGACATTACGGATCGCACACATCGATTGTCATTAGCGCAGAGAACAGAGTCTGTATCGCGTACCGTGAAGTCGCAAAATAATATTTTTTTGATTAGGTTCTGCATCGGCAGTAAACAAGCATACGGCCTGTCAGGTGACAATGTCGATTTATTATTAATCATGAATCGTTGTTTACCACCTGAGGTACTTAAGCCTAGTTAAACCATCACGAACAATTTGCTCCTAGAACTGTGTCCTAAAAGCATATGTGCAGGGTATTCTAAATTATTATATTATATTTTTAACCGACTTCACAAAAGGAGGATGTTCTCAATTAGTTACTATATTTTTAATTATAATTATTTAAATGTGTTATTTAAATGCGTTAAATATTCAAACTTAGACTTCATTACCCAGATATGTACTGTTTTATTTCAAATGCACACATTAGAAAGTTAAGATATCTTAGGATACGAAACTGAACACGCATACATCCCACGATATGTAAAGGTAACTAGTCATCGTATCCTATGGGTACTTATTTATTACTTAAGGCGTACCAACAGCTACTGTAAACGGAACGGAATTAAAGGAACTCACATATAGAAATAAAATAAAAGTATTAAGTAAACAGAATTAGCACATACTTTCGCACCATGTGAATACTATGTCGATGATAAAAAAGTGTGAAAAGGAAAAAATATCAATAACTAAGCGAAATAAAATGAAAGATTACATACAAATAATACAACTCAATACGAACATTGCATACGGACAAGTGCTATGTTCTGTTGGTAATATATTGTGATTGTAATGTTGTAATTCTGGCTTTAAAGGTACCCAGATAAATGTAAAAATAGATTAATAGTACTAATATTCTTATTTTATACCTTTTACGAACTTACATAAGTACAAATACACTCCATATGTTTGTGCTAATAAAAACAATACTTGTAAACTTACGTCAAGAAATTAGCTGGTCTGCGACTCCATTCATTCGAAATTTTACTATAGTCTCAGTCATAGGTCTGCCATTTCGTTTCGATATTCAAATTATTAACCCGAGGGAAAGAGACAGGTAGCGTAGCAGATATTCTTAAATATTTGTATAAAGTAATTGTTATAAGCCTAATATAACTACGAATTCATTATATTATGAAACTTTAGATAAAAAGTCATCGAAAATACGAAATTACATATTTTTTTAACGCGGTTTAAGCGTCGTTTTTGCACTTTTTTACGGAGCATTTCGGCATGTTGACTCGCCGATGGCTAGCGTACGACTCCGAGCGCAAGTGTGCTTAAAATGCATTTAAGCACTCTTGAGCGTGGACGGCTTTGACACGCGGATAGTGTATCTAGGGTATTTTAAATCGATGATCACCGTACGTACAACACGGTCCTTATTCGTAGAAACCTAAGCTAAAATAAATTCAACATAACTGTAACACTTAGAGTTCTAACGTTATCAATTATTCATTTCATCCTCATTTAAATTATTATTTTAAACACTAAGTGATATAGTGAAATTTTGCATAGCAAGAGCTCGGGACTTCCCTCCGTGAACCGACACCAACTTTCCATTACGACTGTTTCAAACGCTACCGTTAATGAGCAACTAATGCTGCTCGGTTATGTTATTTTCTTATTAATCACTTAGTTCGAGCTGCAATGTATCGTGGCGTTGAGAAAACTTAGAACACTTATTCATCTTACACAGTTTTGGTAGTGATAGCGAATGTAAAACGAATACATACTTGGAGGTGTATAAATACATTAGTGAGACTATCAGAGACGCAGACAGCAGATGGTTCTCATTATGAAGACGTGTTTGATATTTATTTTGATCCTGGTGGTAGCTGTTGCTACTTTTACTGATGGAAGCGTTGGTGTGTATTATTTTCATGTTTAATTTCCTAAATATTTCAACATTTGATTATAATCGGAATTCAACTGACACGGATATTTTTGTTTTTGTTTCATTTGCTATTCATGTGCAGCTATGCATGTGTGTAACTTTGGCTGGCAAATTACTTTGCTTCGGTTTATAATCTACGCGTCATACTCGTGAACGGGTGCTGTTTGTGGGGTCCGGTCTGTTCATGTTTGCAAGGACTAGTAACTTCGTACTAATGTTCAGTGGAATTGACATCATGAGAGACTTCGCTCTGTTCTCATTTGATTTTATTTTTAGACTGACGCTCAGACACCTTATACATCTCTGAGGATATTTATTTAATAGATTTTATTATTTTCATGTTGACGTGTTATAGATATAGCTCAACATATTTTATTATGATTAGTGTACCTACTTTATTACATTTTATCTTGACGCTTAGAGACCTTAATACATCTCTAACAAATCTCGATTGTTATTAGTTTCTTAGTCTTATTTTTGACATGTAACACTACATTTAATGAATGATACTTTGATTATTGTATTATTTTTATTTGATGTACCTAGATAGATTTTGACTTGTAAAAGTGCCCTTGAGGCCTATTTGCAGAATAAATGCTTTGGTTTTTGATTTTTGAGTTGAATATGTAAATGACAAATCACAATAAGCGATTGAGTTCCAGAGGTATTCAGATTTAAGTCTTGGAACATAAATACTCATGTGGTATTTTAGTAATGACGTACAACTTATTACACTCGATGACATTAAGAGGATGTCTGTTACTCAAAAGTTCGCCACATTTCGTTATCAAAATGTTGTTAACTTTTTTACCTAACAAATGATCGTAAACGTAACAGCTTGCATTTTGTTTCAGAATCTCCACATCACCTAGAAAAACGGCAAATAATAAAAAGGACAACTATCAACATGAAACTACCATCAGGACTATCAGGATGTATATTCTACGAATGCATAGCGAAGTGCAGGCAGAAGGGCTATAAAAATGGCGGCCACTGCACTATCATAGGATGTCAATGCTTATGATCGGTCTTGTTATTAAGTTAAAAACTAATTTTCTACTTGATACTTGTCTTACGTAAGTATGTTATTGCACTATCAATCTTTTTATTTTTCTGACCTTATCCCAATTTTACTTAGGGTCGTGTCTCTTAATTAGTTGTCTCCATTTTTTTTTTAATTATTTATTAATAACAGTTATAACATGCCATAACAGTTTCAGTTATTCTCTGTTATTAAATTTATGTTCTTATTATCTAGATCAATTTTGATAACACTACAGTTCGTATGTATTTTTAGCCTCATTAGATAATAATCATAATGCATATCACGTAATATGTGTAAATAAAAAATCAACGCGCACGTGACTCCTTTGGAGTTGCGGGCGTCTATAGGCTGCGGTGGACGCTTACCATCAGGTAGACCTTGTTTGCCACCGGCGTTGTATAAAAAAAGAGCATTCGTTTGCAATGAGCTCGGGGATCGCCGGGACCGGTAGACGACGGGTGTAAGTCATACTTCGCAGTCTTGATATGTATGTATGCGCTCCTGACATCGGAGCCTGAGTGCGACTTGTTGGCAATGGGCGGCAGCATGATACAATTAGCGCCGTCCCGAGCCCTCGATCAGGGTAGAGCGAAATCGGGTTTTGGCGCCCTTCGTTGAAGCTTGTACCCAAAACCGTTAGGGAAATATAATATTTTGTAATGAAGCTTTTCTTTTTCTCATTTGCCATTTAGGCGCCCTCCTTGCCATCCGGCGCCTAGAGCGGCCGCTCCACTCGCTCTACCCTAGATCCGGCCCTGGATACAATACTCGTAATATACTACGCCAGGTATGGCAATCCGGTACATCGATTAGTAGTGTGTATGACACGACCTACGGCATCAGCCTATCGATGGTATGATAAGTATGGGTGTGTCATTGACAGTGAAGACTGACGTCTCTGCGTCAGTCTTTGTTTTATTAGTCTATGTACAATCCGGTACATCGATTAGTAGTATGTATGACACGACCTACGGCATCAGCCTATCGATGGTATGGTAAGTATGGGTGTGTCATTGACAGTGAAGACTGACGTCTCTGCGTCAGTCTTTGTTTTATTAGTCTATGTACAATCCGGTACATCGATTAGTAGTGTGTATGACACGACCTACGGCATCAGCCTATCGATGGTATGGTAAGTATGGGTGTGTCATTGACAGTGAAGACTGACGTCTCTGCGTCAGTCTTTGTTTTATTAGTCTATGTACAATCCGGTACATCGATTAGTAGTGTGTATGACACGACCTACGGCATCAGCCTATCGATGGTATGGTAAGTATGGGTGTGTCATTGACAGTGAAGACTGACGTCTCTGCGTCAGTCTTTGTTTTATTAGTCTATGTACAATCCGGTACATCGATTAGTAGTGTGTATGACACGACCTACGGCATCAGCCTATCGATGGTATGGTAAGTATGGGTGTGTCATTGACAGTGAAGACTGACGTCTCTGTGTCAGTCTTTGTTTTATTAGTCTATGTACAATCCGGTACATCGATTAGTAGTGTGTACGACACGACCTACGGCATCAGCCTATCGATGGTATGGTAAGTATGGGTGTGTCATTGACAGTGAAGACTGACGTCTCTGCGTCAGTCTTTGTTTTATTAGTCTATGTACAATCCAGTACATCGATTAGTAGTGTGTATGACACGACCTACGGCATCAGCCTATCGATGGTATGGTAAGTATGGGTGTGTCATTGACAGTGAAGACTGACGTCGCTGCGTTAGTCTTTGTTTTCTTAGACCATGGGCGGCATTTTTTACTTTAACTTTAAACTTATGGCTTGAACTAAAGTTGAGTTAATGAAAAACTAAGCAAAATGTTGAAATTAACATTTTATTCACATGCACCAAATCAAATGGATGCAATTGATCTTACAGGCCATTATATAAAATGACCATTCGTGACTTGACTCGTGACCCTTATTACAATGTACATAAAGTGCACAAACGGCTAGTTAACTGTGTTAGCGATGGTACGTCGTCAGTAAGCTAGTTACATTTTACATTATCTAAGTAGTGTATCTGAATCATTGCTGGTTTGGTATAAAGTTTAGGTTTTTTTAAGCGCACTCCATGGCACTTACGACCTTTTGTTTGGGCAAGACATTTTTAAGCGAAAACTCTAAAATCGTAAAGCCTATATTGTTCAAACCAAAAATTTTCAATATGCCTACACTGAACACATGTAAGGGGTCGCAAACCAGTATACTAAATTAAGTGGTCGCTAACTAATACAATTAACACATAAAAATGTCAATTTGATATCAAACCAATGCATTTAGTTTTAAAGTCTCCACCCAACCGACAGCCACCAACCAAACAGTTTGTTGGGTGAAAACTTGCCAAGTCACACTATTGTATGTATGGGCAACTATGCAAATATGGGCCTTGTTGCTTGAAAAAAAAATTGCAAATAACATAAAAATATATATTTTAAATTGCATATTTAAACGACAAAGAAGGCGATACTACATTTTCCCTCTGTCACTGGATCGAATCAGTTCGATTGAAATCGCAAAAATGTTTAATTAAGTAGTTGTTTTGTTTAACTACACATGATTGGCACCATGATTGCCAATACTTAATTGTTCAATTTGTGTCCATTTTACAGTATTTTCTTAAATTTTTAGTAAGTATTCACATTCATTGGATACAAGAATATCTACATCTCCATTTACAGTTGAGAGAAAAATAAAATGACAAAATTCATCGCAGTACTATTGGCTATGGCATTGGTCATTTCGGCTGTTTGCGCCTCAAGTAGAAACAAAGGTAAATAAAAAAATACACTTTTACGAAGATTTAGCGGCGTGCCTGATCGAAGCCACAGATGACCAGAGGGCTGGCCATGGCCAATACTTTGCACAACGCGTTAGCGCTGCTATACAGCGTGGCAATGCGGCCAGCCTTCTGGGCACACTGCCCATCGGCGCTGATTTGGAAGACATTTTTTATTTGTAGGTAACTTTTAGTTTTTTATTTATTTATTGTAATTTCCCTTTTTAAGTTGTAACAATAAAGGTACAATATATACTTTTACGAATGACTAAAGCTGCAGTACAATTTTTTTACAGCGCACCTATATTTCTATTTCAATAAATGCTTCCAGGCACTAGAAAATTAATGCGCAAAATAATGTTGAAAGTATATCGACATAAGGAACTATGGGCAACATTAGAAACTCTTTAAATATCGAAGGGTGAGTGGTCAAACCCGATAAATCGAGATAATTGATTTTTGAAATAAAAACTCAACATCCATTACGCAGAGTTCTATTTTCAAAACACCATTTAGATGACTTATCGGGTTTGACCACTCAGTACTCACCCCTCGATATACAGGGTGGCTCATTTAGATTGGTCAGTATGGGAAAGTATGAAACTATAAGATATACGAAGATCTGTTCTTAGGAACCATGTCATTGATTTCAATAACAAGAAAAACTGCATTCATACAACCATAGATACAATTTTACATGCCTGAACTTGTTGAATATTGTACGGTGGTCACTTCGAACACCTACTAAAATAAATTAAAGTAAGTGAAAGTAATGCATTTTATTCATTTTAGACATCATGTTTCGTAGAAACATTTACTGCTTAAGACCTACACAATCGATATCTAAATATAAATAGTGTTAGTGTTTTTTTCAAAACGATCGGGTTCGATTCCCGAGCTGCGTACAGGTTTTTAAAAAGTATGAATGCAGTTTTTCTTCTTATTAAAATCGATGACAAGGTTCCGAAGAACTGATCTTCGTATATCTTATAGTTTTAGACTTTCCCATACTGACCGATCTAAATGAGCCAACCTGTATCATCACTACATAGTATAAAACAAAGTCGCTTTCTCTGTCCCTATATCCCTATGTATGCTCAAATCTTTAAAACTACGCAACGGATTTTGATGCGGTTTTTTTAAATAGATAGAGTGATTGAAGAGGAAGGTTTATATGTATAATAACATCCATTAAATAGTGCACCCGTGCGAAGCCGGGGCGGGTCGCTAGTATATAATAAAATACGGCACACAGATTCCGCCCTGTGAAATGCGAAGTGGCCTAAGGCGACGTTACAGTAGATTGTTTACCAAAGGTTGGAAAGCCACAGAACGAAGGGAGATTGTCAATAGTTCAAAGCTGAAATGGGTGGTTCCACTCGAGTTAACACTGTGCTGAAAAATCATTTTCTGAATCAGTCAAATACCTACTACCAAATTCATTTCACATTTTTGAAGCACTTCTAAAGGGTTCACTTTGTTTTACGATTTCAAAATTCAATTCCATAGTCAATTTTATGATTTTAAGCAGCCAGCATATCTAGCTGTCAACAAAACGAATCCTGAATTGAGCAATTATTTGTGATTTTATTGCCTCACCTGATTTTCAAGTGCCTAATATTATGCCTTTCCTCCTCTAGCCCTCAACCACATGATGAGTAAAGTAAGAGTTCATACAACCGCACTGCGATAGGCACACTACTACAAGCGCGATGCGCGTGTGTGCTCTTAGAGTATTCTAGTGTTTAACCGCCCGCGTGGTCGTGTAGGAGGGTTTCCCTGGATTTTCCCCAGGCCACTCTCCAAACACGCACTCCTATATCTTTATTGGACCCGGCCTATAAAGCCACGGTCAATTTAAAATAAAGCGCATGTGTGCGTGTGCTAGGATACTTCGTCACGTACACAGAGAAACGGGTTTGAACTCGCTCAGTTCGAGCACAAGCGCAGGGCTGCTATCGCGAAAGGCATTCGACGTATTCCCTTTTTGTCGCACTTGCAAGTTTGGACGTAAGTGCGACAGAGAGGGAAAGCATCGTTTGTGGTTCGCGGTCGCACTCCAGGGTGTGCGAATCGCGCGTCGTGCATGATTTCAACTGAGAAGTTTATAAATATCGGAAAGAAATATTTGATCAGCCATTACAAGGATTTTAATGCTGGCAGTGTACAAACTGGATTTTTAATAATACCGTCTGACAATTTCATAGCATTTGTTGAATAAAGGGACCAAAAACTTCTCGTATATTTCGATCTCAAAACAAACTTTGTTAATATTGGTTATTACCAATTATAGTTAAATGCGTGAACGATTGTCACTTTGATATGCCATGTGAATGATTCCACTATGTAATTTTAAAATAAACTGTTAGGTATTTATCATTCAATTGAATGATATAACAAATGATTAAAAAACGTAAATTATAAAAACAAAATCTTCAAGTGACTTAATTTGTAATCAATAAACAAAAAAAAATGATCAGTATCGTATGTACGTCGTTTTATCCGATTGTGCCAACCCTAACAGATTAGGTATTTTTTCAAGCTCTTTAGTCTCTTTACAACCTTAGTCTCTGTTCCGTTTCTTTACTCATGTGCCTCAACGTAATTTTCGTGATTTGTGATGCATTACTTTTACTACACTCAAGAGCAATTAATCTGGATCAATTTTTAGATTATTATATACAACCTTACCCATTTTCATTGCTTTTCACTAGACATATAACAGATAATGAAATTGTTAACCCTTGTTACAGGGTCTGCACATCGCATAGAAAAACGTCAGATCGGGCGTATTTGCATTACATACTTCTGCGTCAAGATGTGCAGAGCGCAAGGAATATCTTTCAACACTCTAGGTGTCTGTACAGACGATGGCTGCGTATGTTATTAGATAAAACCAACTTGAAACTGCCCCTCCACGTTTACATGTCTTGTCTTAAAACATCTGTCATTTATGCGCAATACATGGAAATACGCGCATACAATATCTGTTAGAAGAGGGGCGTTCATACAGTTGGTTTACTCTAAACTCGTGTTAATGCAAATAAAACGTTCCCAATACACTTTTGAAAACAACATTTAATTTATTTCATAGATCAGCTACGTCACTCGGGCCGGCTTTCTCGATTTGTCAACACGCCCCAAGAAAATAGACAGCGCAACCGAGAAATGTGACAACCGATGTGCAGTGTTTGATCCTACCACCTGAGAGATTACCGCGAATCGTAAACGATGTTTTCCCTCTCTGTCGCACTTGCAAGTATATACGTATGCGACAGAGAGATAATACTTCGTTTGTGATTCGCTTTAGGTCCTCTGGTGGGCGAACACGACTGCCAAGTCGTATCTTGGGCGACTCATCGAATCCTGTCTCGCTCAAACTGTGTTAATCAGAAGAGGAGGGTCGCAAAGCGTTATGCTACCACGCCCCACAGATAGCCCTCGCTTTGAAGACACCTACATATAGATCCTAACAGGGATCCTAAGTCGCGACAACACAGACACATATAGTCCCTATTCGTCCCGGTACCGCCGCATACCGGGTAGAGTCAGTCCGACCCAGGTCGGGCCTAGCTGTTTCTTGCTGGACTCTTCTCAGTTAGTCTAGGTTAAGTGAACCAGTGACAAAACTCCCAGTAGCTCGATTCCATTCACACCTCAAATTCGGTTGAAACCGCTGAACCAATCTCACTGGAGCGCAAACTCTTAGAGTATTCCAGTGTTCCAAAGCACACGCGTGGTCGTGTCGGAGGTTTTCCCTTGGATTATCCCCAGGCTACTCTCCAACCGCGCACTCCTTTCGCTTTATTTTGGGCCCGGCCTATAAAGTCACAGTCAGGTTCAAAAAAAAGGTCCTAATTATCAAGGAATACAAGCGAATTCCATTCTTTAGCATTAAGAAAAACGAGACGAATAGCTTAGCGGGAATAACTGATCAACAATGTTAAGAACATGTGCTTCCCCGCTAGCAGTGATTTTCTAACGTTTTCATTACATATTTAATTTTCAATACTCTAAAGTCATTTAGAAATACCTATAGTAAGAAGCAATTTTTACACGTTACGTTACGTAATATAGTTATTGACTCAAATTGTATTATTACTTCAAGAGAAACAAGACCAAAAACATACCGAATGATGGTAATTCTTTCCTACAATCTCAAAAAAATTACGAAGCTGTTTTAATATTGCTAGTTAGAGAGCTGCAGATTATCACCATCCTATTAGCGTTATCCCAGTCAGTTGCATTCTGAAGGATGCCCGGGGTCCGCTACCTAATCCCAAGATTTGGCGTAGCGTAGGCCTGGTGCCTTTTACGGAAGCGACTGCCTTCCGACCCAAGGGGAAACCACACCATATTGGAATTAGGCTTGTCAAGAAAGTGCGTAACTTGACCGTTAGAAGTTCTATAGCCGCCCGCAGGCTTCCAACTTGGCTTAACGACTGCTATCACAGACAGTAGCCGAGATCAACGGATTTACGTAATTTCCAAAGCGCGCTAGCGCTCAATTAATAACCACTTAAAACGATCACCCATCCAAGAACTGACCTCGGCCGACGTTGCTTAACTTCACATACCGCACGCGGTAGGTACGCGGGCGCCGCTGGGCCACGAGCGCTCTCAGTTAGAGAGCTGTAGATGTTACGTTAAAATCCTCTAGCGTCGTAAATGAAGATCATTCCATACGAAGGTTTGTTTTGTGCAAAAGGGAAAGGAGATGCCCCCTACTAAAACTTTGAACACATATAAACTTTGTGATTGTTTATTTTCTTAGGCTGATTTTTACACCATTTGATTCTACTAAAATACGAAACAACAACGCTCTTAACTGAACCAATTTAACCTTGACCTTAAACCAATCCACTCGATCATTATTACTAAGTAACATATTTACAGGCCAGATCATACCGAAACGAACCTTCGGCACGCATATGGATGAAAACGAGCCTCACACATAGATAACAAACGGTATCGCAAAGAAATATTACGCCAATATCACAGGAAGCATTATCCCGGACGAAAAGCGGGGGGCAGACGAAACGAATCGTGTGAAATGTAGCCCGTGTGTTTATAACTGTATAGTACAAAGAGAATCGAACCTTGTTCTCGTGAGTCAAAGGTTGGATCTGGCTTGTTTTGGCCGTCGATTCGTCGGTAGTTAACGCGTATCACGCATTCGGATTGCCATCTCCACCCAGGTGGAAGCGGCGTGATCGATTGTCTTTTTGTCACGCCGCTCCTCAGCGCCGATATTACGGGAAACATTTCTTAGGTTGTCACCGCGCCCTATGCCTTTCGACGGAATTACCCTTGACAAATTGCGCCACAGGCATCCATGGGCAAATGACGTGTTAACAAAAAATAAGAATTTAAATTATTGAATGTTTTGAAGCTACGCGTTTCTTTTGCTTCTTTGCTCGGCAAGTTGAAGTACGAATTTACACTCACTGCACGAATTTAGCGAATTTTGTGATTTGTACGCCAGATTTAGAACCTTTTCGCAAATTAGGGTTGTTGTGCCGATTTGCAAAGGGGTCATAGGTGTATCGGTGATCTAAATTCAAGGACGTTTCCACGTGATTTGATTTTAGGAAACCTATTAAATAGATACACACTCAAATGCAGGCTAACATTTTGTCTAGGGTCTGTAATTTTTTCATGTCTTTAATAGAGGGAATCCTGTTTTTAGGGTGTCGTGGCAATTAATATGAAACCGATAAAATACCACATCCTGTCAGTCCGATTATTACTTACCTATATTCGAGATTTTTACCATAACTTTGCGACTAGGTAGTGACCCTACCTACGAAGCTGGAGGTCCCGGGTTCGAATCCCGTTCAGGGCATTTATTTGTGTGATGAGCACGAATATTTGTTCCTGAGTCTTGGATGTTTTCTATGTATTTAAGTACGAATAGGGATATTTCTTTCTGTCTTGAATGGTAAAGTATAACCAGGGCCTGTACTCCGAACTTCGTATCGTGCCGTTCCGTTCACTTTCGTGTTATACACTATATGGGTGAAAAAGGCACAATACAAAGTTCGGATTTCGAAGTTCGTAGTAGCCCCTCTGTACCTCTAGTATAAGTTTTGTCAAAACAAAACACAAAAAATAGTTACCACCAAATGCCACCAGAGACGCTGCTCGAGATGCCATACAAATTGAGACTAAATACAAACGCGTTTATTTGTGTTTTGTTTAAAAAAATGTATGTTAGAAGTACTGATTTGTTTTCTTGATTTATGATATATTTTTTGAGTTTTTGTGAGTCGCACGTAAATGATTACGTCATGTTAGAAGCAAGGGCGTTCAGTTTAAGATTAGTTGTACTCTCAGGATGGGTTGCACCAAACAGTCTGTAGTCGTAAGAGGTGTTCGTTAAAATCTAATTATATGGAAAGTTTGACAAGTTTCTATAGGATGACAGCTGCCGGCGCCATATTTGAAGATAATCGGTCTGTACTCGTAAGTTGGTGCAACCCGCCGTTATGTTGGCGAGATAAACGGCAAACAGTTGACGTGCACCGCATGTCTCACGTGCAAGGCGTTTAACTTAGCAAAGATATGAAAGTCTGATGAGGTCGCTCCGTCTAGGGCTGTCACTACCGGAAACTATAACGGAAACTGCATTAGATATGACAAGTTTTGATAGATCGCTTTATGAAAGTGTCTATTGTTGATATAATTGTGGTGTAAATGAGGTTGATATTGTCAACATGTTTGCTGCTAAGCAATTATGCTGACAAACTATGATTGAAAATAAGGAAATCTTTGGTAGAAAATGCTATGGTAGTTTGACGTTTTCTATCGGTTTTGACGGTATTTCTGCATTTACAGTCGCCATCAGGTACATCAGGGCAAACAAGGTGCTCACAGGTACCTGAACACGACTCTACTATAAAGACTTTTAGAGATTTCAGATATTTATGAACAATTTGACGAGTGCATATATTTTTTGATGGAGACTGACAAATATATGTAAATAATATCGCCGAATACTGGTTACTTGGTAGAAATTTACCATGAAATAGGCCTTACGTGTAAGGCGGGTTCAAATCTGCTGAGACATAAAACTGTGATGAGGTCGCTGCGTCAAGGGTTGCCACTAACTCATTATCGTGTTTAATGATAGTGCTCTTTTTATTGACTGATCACCTACGCTGTGGAAACACCACTTAAAATTACAGGGTACGTATGATGCTGCCAATTGTGGAAATTTTGTGGTATCTCCAAAATAGCTATACAGTAGAATCCGCTTATAACGACTTCGCATATAACATATGACCGCTTTTAACGACCGTAAGTATATGACACTAATTTGCTTGGTAAACATTTATCATGCAATAGGTCTTACAAATGAACGTGCTAAAATCTGCTGAGACATAAAACTGTGAAGAGATCGCGTCAAGGCTTGCCGGTATCGGAGATTAGTACTCTATCCCAAATTCTCAACTTGAATTACATTGATCGAACCCAGTACAGCTACAATTCCGCTAAATTATTTTGTCTCTAGCTGTCACTTTGGAATTTGTGTTTGAGAGAAAGGGGTTTAGACTTTAGATTGCAGAGGCTTAAAAAATTTTATCGGTATGAGGAAGGACTTAATTATATCCTTATTCAATAGTCATTGTTAGGCACCTCATTCAAAATTATTTAGTAGCTACGACGATATAGACAGACTAGGAGATAATCATGTTAAACTTAATAACATACCCCGTCTTCGTGAAGAAAAAAAAAGTGTATTATGTGGTGACAACCCTGCCTCGCCGTCTCTAATAGACATCGTTGGCTAAATCGTCTCCGCTCACTTTAATTACGCTTCCAAATTCCATCCGCCCGGCTTCTGTTTTTAAAGTTTTCGGTTTTATACGGGCGCCGTAGTAAAGAATGCTGAGTGCTGACTAACTACGAAGAAGAACAACTTGAAGAAACTGTTTCTGAGGAAATCCAATTTACTTACGATATTTATATCACATAAAATAGAGAATAACGTAATCAATTTTGAATTATATAATGTGTCGTTTAAAAAGTACGTAGGTGAATCAACTTTTTAGTGCCTCTCGTTGCCGTGGTCACGTCTAGTTGTCCAGGGGACAAAATTCAAATACAATCGTCATTTGATGCTTTTAAGTTTATCATACATACGTATTTGTGGTAATTATAAGCTATTTCCATAATGGTCCATCTACTAAGCATGTTGGTAGAACTTAATACAACATTTTTTTGAACAAACTGCGCCACTAGTGTCCCGTGGACAACGGGTCAAGATAACAACACAAAAAAAGTTGATCCACCCACGTAACTTGATAAACTCTATTTTAATTCTTCATTATACTTAAGCCAGATTTTGACGCTATAAACATAATCAGACGCCACACTACATTGTCCTCATACAAAACGTGTCAGATACGTTGAAAGCTTTGTATATTTATTACGTTTGTGGCAGTCTAAGCGCTCCGCGTGTTCAAATGGCTGGTGGAAACACTTAGGTCGGCACATGCCAAACCTTCTTTGACTTCAATAATATTATCTTTATGCTGAAGTGTCGATAGAGTAGTAGGAGAGAGAGAATCGTAACGAATTGATCACTTTATCGTTATATAAATAATATATATGAACGCAGACTCACGAATCGATTTGGTTAACTTAGGATTGAGATATCTATATTTTTTATGTATTCCTTTGGGAAAGTTTTCTCCAAATCAATGTATCATCTATAAGTAAACAAGCAAATATTCCCCAATCCTTAATATTATTCGCCAACTACGCACAATGGCAGCAATAAATTGAAATCGGAAACGAAACAATTAAGCCCGGGATAGAGTTACAAGTAATTAATTATCTGATGTAAAGTAGGCTATTCATCACGGAGGGCGATCGGTTTAGTATATCTCGAAATAACTTTGGACTGGATGTACCTACTGGAATTTGGAGGAATATATTATTGTTATGGATTTGACCCCGTTTTTGTTTTGTTTATAATTTTTATACCACGTAAGCAGTACTGTTAAATGAAGTAAAATCATAGTATATTATTCATCTTCTTTTGGGTACTAAATAATACCTACTGACGGATAAAACTATACGGACTGTATCGAATAAAAATCCATGACCAGTGCTTACTTTAATTATCAAAGAAATTTGTGAAATACCTAGTACATATGTCAATATACAAATTTATTTATAACTATGTAAATTAAATTTAGCGTACCTGTGAATAACTATGAGTGTACCGCATTCAAGTTCATAGCGATCGGATTTGATGAACGTTACAATTTGGTGCCGTGACCACGATATGTGTATATCTCATTATCGTATTTTGCTTTTAATGGCCCATTAGCTTTTTCCTGTGACTTCGTACGTGCGATGTACACATTTTAGGACATTTATCGTTATATTTTACCAATTTACACAAAACCTCAATGAATTATAGTTATACATAAATCCTTCTCAGTCATCTGAACATCCGTTCGGTACTTTTAAGTTTATCGCGTACAGGCATATAGACAGACATGGTGGGGTATTTTTCATAGCGTAAAGTAATGCTTATAAATAGAATATGAAAATACAAACCTTCAATCGTTTGCCAAATGGTAACGATTATTGGTTGTAAGTAATGAATTTAATGCTTTTATCGCTATCAATGACAGAATTAATGGAAATGCATTAGGTATTTGAATGTATAATCGTTTTTAATTGATTGCAGACTATTATTTGTAATTCTATTTCACGCTGTTTCAGTAACCATGTTTTGGTATTTAACAAACGAACGTGTTTATTTCATTAAAACATTTTGAGTAAAAATTAAATACTTATTGGTTTTCTGTTTATACATACTTAAGTCTTTATAGCGTTTATGATTTATGTAGGTATATGTGTACATTATTATGGCTGTCTAGTCTCAGTAGGTAACAATTAATGAACATATCTTGTGATGTCGTAATTGTTATTCGTATTTGAGGTATTCGTAGGTGTATTCAGAGGTCAGTCCCATATCCGGTTTGGCTGAATCCTGTTTGACTAAACTTAATAATATGTAATGTACACGTATCACATATTAGTGAAGAGAAATAGAATACTGCTCCTTAGATCCTTTTAGCAATCAATTATTTCACTTTTCAATTTTCAATTTTTCCTAGTTTTTACACAGTTTACAACAATAGATCTACTTAGGCTTAAGTTGAGAAAAAGAATCATAGTTTTATGGTATTTATGCATTTGATTGAAATGTTTGTATATTAGAAAACCTTAAGGCTGTAATTGCGTCATGATTCGCCGTTCCTCGCAACTAGTTTATTTTATTTTATTTATTTTCAACCAACTTACATATATATTATAGTGATCTTTACTAATGGCGCTCGTCACGCCTACAGTAGCTACTTCTTATAACTCTTCGGCTAAACAAAGGTTCACTTCAATCTCTAAACTAAACCTCGCTTTTTTTTTTCAATTCATTCCACGCCCAACAAATGCCGCGAAAAATTTATCTGCGGATCTATCTCGAGACATTTGCACTTATTGTTTGCTTGAAAAAGGGCGGGATGTCGGCACCAATTGATCACGTAGCGCACGTAAGCGGTGGCTCGCTTCAATGAGTAAGTCATGTATTTTTGGACTTCAAAGTAACCAACTCAACCGACATCTAACGAACAAAAAAAAATGATTACGGGTTGTTGCAGGAAAATGAAAAATTGTAGGTGACTATGATGATGGCAGATATTTCGCTTGGACTGGATTATGCATTTACAGTCAAAGAAATGTAAACATGTACTTTGTTAATCCTTATTGTTGTTATGTAAAGACCGGAAAGGTACGTGTTTAGATTTCCTGGACTATATACTATTCGGGGTTAACAATACGTATCTTCATAAATATATGCATGTTCCCCGAATATTATGTACTTAACAATAAAGTCGTGTTCACAGATTTTTGATCACTTTAGCCGTGCACCATATTTTACAAGTCGACCGTAATACTAATTATACAATTTTTTGCCAGAGCCGTACCTAAATTTAGTTCAGCAGCCTAATCGCGTTAACGGTAGGTAAATTTTAATATAATTTTTGAAGTATAAATGTATAAGCTAATGTCGAAAGGAAAAACTGACTTAAATATGTCTAAGGTCAGTATATAGAGTTACATGATTACCCTGCACGTGTCAAAACAAACGTATAAAAACCATAATTATGAGTTTAAGCTGATAAAAGAACTTAATATTTATTTATTAAAGGAGAACCAACAGCTAAATTTACATAGTAGAAACTTAGGAATACAGAACCAATGAACGGATCTCACGTACAGCTATAAAATAAAAACATATATTTAACACGCACAACGTTACAACAAAGTATAGATATAGAATATAGAACCATATCGATAAATAATGTTAGAACTCGGAACCTTGCAATATTAATTTTATTATCCCGCATGTTCATTAAAAAACTAGTCAGCTCTCCAATTGATAGCGTGATCATGTGTGAAAATATATTTAAATGGACACCAAAGATTGATATTTTACCAGTATCAAAAAATATCCTTGTATGTTTGATAAGATTCAATCTTATTTGTATGTGGCACTGAAAAATAAAATTCTTGAGTATAACCAACGATAGTATAATGTGTAACTTTAAGGTCATCCAAACAAAGTATAAAATTTATTCAAATCTACGCCAAAGTCTATGCCAAACTAAAAGAAATGCTTCTATTTCACTTCATAGATATCTATCATCTTCTGAATCGTAGAATTGCATTATGAATGCAAATACGGAAAACCTTTTCAATTGAGTGGTGTTAAATTCATGTAAAAATGAAAAGTTATTGCAACAAAATATTCAAACGAAATGGGACATATACCTTTTAGAGCGTGCTTTTGAATTTCATTCGATTCGAACGCGGTTTCGTCACTCTCGAGGCCGACATTTTACACTTTTAGATTTCTTTTACCAACCTCGTATTAAGTAAATGAAAAGTATTTAGACGACTACAAATATTTCTATAAGTTTTATGAGATAAGGTGAAAAAGGTGTGTGCATCTAAAATAATGGCTAGGTATCATTGGCAATTCTTTCGTGGACAAGTCCCTGATAATATATATATGTTTAACAAAACGCGGATGCTACTCTACGTGGA
The DNA here is from genome assembly GCA_963556455.1 of Epiblema foenella. Taxonomy (NCBI): domain Eukaryota; kingdom Metazoa; phylum Arthropoda; class Insecta; order Lepidoptera; family Tortricidae; genus Epiblema; species Epiblema foenella. Next base: position 22,415,818 of record OY747099.1, on the reverse strand, counting down.
TGATACACGGATGCTACGGTTACTAAACCCGTATACAAGGTTTGACACGCTGTTGACATGTTCTAATGGGTGCAGTAGCCCGTATCGTGTTACTTTATGTGCCTGATACGTTCACAGTACGGTCATGGTATGATACAGTGTAGTGGGTAAGCACTTCTAAGTATAGTAAGTAAGTAGTAAATAAAAAATTAAATTAATTAAATTAAGTAAATTCGCATCTCCACCGAACCTCCTTGAGGGCAGCAGCCGCAGCGGAGGCGGCCGAGCATGCAAAGGTGGGGAAATATTCTGGTCTCGGCACCGAATATAATTTCGTCCCTTTCGGTGTCGAGACCCTTGGTCCGTGGGGCCCAGGAGCTTTGAGCCTCTTCCAAGAAATCGCGAAGAGGCTTAAAGATACTACCGGTGACCGAAGAGCTGGCAGCTACCTCGCACAGAAAACTAGTCTTACTATTCAGCGAGGAAATGCTGCCAGCGTCTTCGGCACAATGCCGCAGGGGGCATTTTTAGATTTAGTTTAGTTTTTAATTTATTTGTTATTTTTATAGTTTTAAGCCTTATATTAATACTATGTAATTGTTATAGTATTTTATTTTCATTTGTTTCTACTACATTATTTCATTAGTAGTAAATATATATATGAATGTACAAAATCATAGATGTAACTGCCACATTTGACATCCGTCAGCTGTCAAGTTGAAGTTTTTTTTGTTTCGCGGCTGACCAAGGCACTATCCTAATAATAGCCCCAAACGTGTGGCATGTCAAAGATAAGATTCAAAAAAATATTTCTTTATAAACGATACTTAACACGTTCGCGGACGGACATGCTAAAGCATTCGAATTTAGAGTACGGTTTATGACACGAATTCTATAGCAGTCTTCTTTTGGGATTCTTTTCTCGACGGGAATGCTAATGAATACGCTTTGCCACAGTAAATACTTGTAGCCCTGTATTCACTGTCACACTCTGTGCAATCAGGGAACGTTTACTGTCACATTACATGGTTTTCGCACACTAACAAACAATCATGTGTCGTCGCCTATCCTATCCCCCCTTTTTCGGACACAGATGCTATAGCAGTCGTGGTTGTATGAGATTGTGTTTAGTCGACCGGCGAGTGCGCCGCTGAGTAGTTACCCGAAATGTCAGTGAATTATGCGCGTAAACGCCATTTGTAAGAATTATTTCGATCATTGTAAGTCACATTCATTCGATTATTTTTGACGGATATTATTTTTTGTTGTAATATTTGACATATTTGCTAACTGCTTATTGCACTATCATTAATTTTGATAGCTTTAAAGACTTTAAGAATCACACATAAACATAAGTAATGATAATTTGAATTTGTATAAAAGCGAGCACGTTTTGCCGTCGCCAAGGGCTCCTTCGCCACATAGGGAAGCTGCATTTTTGCCATCAAACTAGTCAGAATCTTCGCCGCAACGTGAGCTGACGCCTTCACAACCATTCAAGCTAGTCTCACTGCCACAAAGCGAGCCCGTTTTGCCGCCGACAAGGGCTCCTTCGCCGCATAGCGAAGCTGCACATTTGCCGCCAAACAAGTCAGCATCTTCGCCGCAATGTGAGCCGACGCCTTCACAGCCATTCGAGCCAATCTCTTTGCCGCAAAGCGCTGCAAACGCGCTGACGTCGGCTCCTTCGCCGCATAAGGTAGCAGCACTTTTGCCGTCAAACGAGTCGAAATTTTCGCCGCAACGTGAGCCGACGCATTCACAGCCATTCGAGCCAGTCTCATTCCTGCAATGCGAGCCCGTTTGGCCGTCGCAAAGGGCTCCATCGCCACATATGAGCTGACGCCTTCACATATACTAGCTATAGCAGGTAACTGTTATAGCATTTGCTGTCATAATTATATCACAACCTACCTAAGCCATGTGACAAAACTGCTATGGCAGTCCAATGCTATAGCATTCATAGTCACATAACGTCCTATAAAAACGCATCACATGAACGCCGCTGGTATAGCATTCGACATTCATAGCATTCAGTGTTATATACTAATTGTACTTGATAGCACAGTTATGACGAAACTGCTATAACAGTTCCAAATATTCCATACAAAATTTTAGTGTCAAACAGGTGTGACTTACTGTCCGCGAACGTGTTAATAAAAAAAGCTTGCAACAGTTTTGAACTCTAATAAATAGGTCTGCTATCAATAAAACATATAAATTGCTCCACTCCAAAAACCTTAAGGTTCCCAATAGAAATGTATGGTGATGAATATATACATCGTTGGCGTCGATAAGGTCAACTCGCTGGAATGAGGAAACGCGTCTCTTTAACCCCTCATTATGTCGAGACAAAAAATCAAAAAATCCAAAATTTCATTCCACTGTCTTTGCTAAATTTAGGGTGACGAATTATTCCTGTGCTTTATTCACATTACCCGCAGGCAGCCTGGGACGTGCAATTTTCTGCAGCTGTGCACAATATTAAACTGTCCAGACGCGATGGCTGGCAATTTTACTATTATATACCATCACCACGCTGTCGGTTTACTAAGACATTTCAGATAATTTTGTACTGTGATCTCTATAAACACGAAAATGGTTCTTATGGCTGATCGATAAAGATCGGATTGACCGTATCAATACCGCCGGAGCCTGCATTTAGGAATGAAATGGGAACGTTCTATTTTCAAACAGTGAGTATTTTCAACTAGTTGTCGCAACACAGGGTTACCGTTTTGACATGTTTAGTATCAGGTGAACAGGATGAAAACATGCAGCTCTTCACTCATTGCCCGATATCATGAAATAATAGACATTTTTTTCTTATCTTTTACAAGACGTGGCAAAAAATTTCCAAAGTTTAACGCGGTAGAATTATTTGATATTTACTTGTTGAGTGTTCTAATGGCAATTACTCAAATGTAGACATTAAAAAACACTCTTAAAACTAGTGGATCTGTGAGCTGTAAACTTCTACTACGCCATTTTGAAAAAAAAAAACGAAAACTGACGACGAAGTAATCCATTTAACTATCGCACTTACTTACAAAATTTCACGAGAATCGGTTGAGAAATGTGACCTGTTGAGGAAAACAGTTGGATGGATATCTTGAAATCCACCCGCCGGACACACGACAGCATTTTTGCCCAAGCTGTAACAGTGACCTTCGATCGCTTCGCTCACTCGGTCAATTACCTCCTATTAATTATCATGAAATATACAACATACCAATTATTACAAGTGGCATAAATAAGTACTCACGACGATGCTCAATCTCCTTTATTACATTAAAAATAATTGTCCACACACAATCGGGCTTAGATTTACCTAGATGAGTGTTTAGTATGGAAAAATCGACTTGAAATGAGCTCCCGAGTCCCAGCCCCTTATTGACCGAGTGAAACGAAGGTCTCTGCTTCAGCTTCGACAAAAATGCTTTCGTATGTCCAGATTTATGTTTGTTCTCGTCTACAGGTCGCAATTCTCAACCGATTATAGTGAAATTTCGTGAGCAGGTTCAATAGTTATATATAATTTATTTGTCGAGACGGTTTTTGCAAATTTCAAAAATCTATTTTTTTATCAATGATTCTGCAAGTTTCTGCGGGCGAATTTCGGTTTGTTCTCCTCTATAGGTCGCATTTCTCAACCGATTCTCGTGAAATTTTGTGAGCCGGTTGGATAAATATACAGATTATTTTTGTCATTTAAGTTTTTAAAAATTAAAAAAAAAATTGTTCAACGGTTTGTTCTCCTCTACAGGTCGCATTTCGCAACCGATTCTCGTGAAATTTTGTGAGCCGGTTGGATAAATATACAGATTATTTTTGTCATTTAAGTTTTTAAAAATTAAAAAAAAAATGTTCAACGGTTTGTTCTCCTCTACAGGTCGCATTTCGCAAACGATTCTCGTGAAATCTTCTGAGCAGGTCCAGTAATTATATAGAATTGTTTTTTCGAGTCAGTTTTTGGAATCGAAAACAATTTTTATTTCAAAGATTTTGTAAGTTTCTGCGTCCGAATTTTGGTTTGTTCTCCTCTACAGGCCACATTTTTCAACCGCTTCTCGCGAAATTTGTTAGCAGGGTATTAATTGTTTTAGAATTTCAGATTTTGGAAATGATAAAAAAACTCACTCACGAGGTCTACAAACAGCTCACAGAGCCACTAGTATAGCTGCTTCACGAAATGGCGGCTGACAGGTCTAGTGGTAGGCCGGCATGAGATGGCAGGTAATTATTGGCTGGCTTGGCCGGCTGAATGGCAATGGCTGAGGGGCTTTGCGTAACACAATAGAGAATATGTACCTTTTTACGATGTCAAATACTTGTTCCATATACAAATGTTTATATGAAATACACACATTTTTGTGTATGGAACAATGTGTACAGGTACTTGTTCCATATACCAATGTGTAAACATTATTTGTATAATGTTATTTGTTTATTAAAATAAACAAAGTAGTAACCATACCAATTGAGCGTATTAGGTATGTGACACTTGCTGGTTTGATCGCGTTTAGCTATATTATTGTCGTACATTTTTTTGTTTCTAAAAACATAAGAATAGTGATAGTGTTTTTTAATTTACTTTTAGTCAATAAAAAATTACGTCATATTTCGAAACATTCAAGTATTTTGAGCATATTTATTAATTTACTGTATTTTGTGATAATTTGATTTCCAACGGTTGATAGAAAGTGGTTGCGATCTGTACCTGGTCCAGCAGGTCTCGCAGGCAGAGCACCGCGTTAACGTCGCCAGAATACTGGACACATTTGTACCAGGTGCCAACCGTCCCGGGGGTCGTTTGTTTCAGTTGGTATATATTTATTTAGATATTTATTTTATTGATTGTTTCTAGTTTGTAAGCGATTTGTGTTCTTACTGTTATTTAAATAAAGATTTGATGATTTACTATCATACAGTACTATCTTATTATTATTAATTCCGCATTACATATAAGGCAATACCATGGCAATACGCATAAAGGCAGCATCAGAAGTAGCTACGCATATGAAGAGCTCTAGTCAAAAGCTTTTAATCCCTTATAATAAAGACTTTCCGCCATATACGTAGATATTTGTGACGCTGATTGCAACGTACCTACAAATCAAACAACTACTTTTTTCAGCATGGGCCCGTTTAATTCACACCCGTGAATTATACTTTAGATGTGGTTACATGCTTGGTTTCAGTTCAAGTTACGATTCAGTGCCGACCGGTTCGAGTTTTATGGCGGGGTTTCTTTGAATAATGCAACAGCTGGCGCGTGAAGCCAGCTACAGAGCTGGCAGGCTGCGGTGGTACAAGCCACTAGAATGAGCGGGAAGCGGGAATTAAGGCATCCTGATTTGTCGGTGCGGAAGCGGTACGATATGAGAAAGATGTCAGCTGTCAGTGTCAACTGTCAGTCGAGTCATTACCGCTTTTTACTCTGCTCCTACATTTATAGTACATTACTGCAGAAGGTCGATAAATAGAGATTGCCGGCCGAGTAGATACATAGCCGGCAACCTCTTTTCGCGCCAAGGCTTGCATACTATTTTTCTCAAAAAATTGCAATGAAATTTGAAAATTATGATAAATCTCGAAAAATGCCAAATATCGATCCCGTGCCACCAAGTCAGAAAGTCGCCCATTAAGCTGTTATTGGGGATATCCTCGAAAAATTATCAAGCATTTGTGACTTTCTGTCAATATCGAATAATCAAATCAAAAATGGGTCGACGGTGGTTTGTGATTTTTCTGGAGTCGCAGGCATCCATAGGCTATGGTGTCTGCTTACCAGGCTACATTACTTAGGCATGCTATTTTATTGTTTACCATTTTTTTAGCAATGAAAAAAAGGCCCGAAACTAAAGTTCTTGTGACATATTATGTGATTTCAAACATATCGAAACTGAAGTGAAAACGACCCTTAAATTGTTTTTTTTTTAATAACATCAGCTATTGGAGAAAGAAAAAAAAATGTCATCTGTTTAGACCACACCCGAACTGTCAGTATCCGATCCAATGCAAAATATCAAATAGATGTTTATTCTAGATTTAAATGTATGAACAATATGGCAAAATTTATAATTTTTTTTAGTCCTACTGTGTTATACCCACATGAGTGAGACATCAAAAATAACATCTCAAAGAGGGTGATAATCGATAAATAATTTCGTGTTTGACCATTCTGTCCTAGATTGCATAGTCTTCCTGAAAATTTGACAAAGATTATAAGCCAGACACAATTCGAGTGGGGAGGCGTGAATACGAGAGGTGAAGCAGCGTTGTGAATTTCAATACTTATACATATAACACATCAGAAATAAAACAACATTATAAATTGTTACGCTAAAAAATCTGGAACGAACTTATCCTCCTGAGGTCGAAAGTGATAATACTAGAACAAATTCGTTTCAATGGAATTTGTATCTTTCATAATTGGAACAGAGTCGTGTTTGTTTTGTTTCGTTCAATTCCAAAACAAAACAAGCCACTTTATTTTCTATTACAGTACATTAAAATTTCACAGTATTTTTCTTGTATGGCGGCTAGAGGTTATTCAAATCACTGTAATATAATTGCATACTTATTCAGGAAACGTGTTCGATACAATAAGTCAACTTTGTGATCCAGTTATTTGGGAAATTGTTGACTTTGAAATCCGCTATGAAGAATGGTGTATGTAGAACGGTTTTAAAAGAATTAGCTTCTGTGAACGCTACGCACGGCTTACGCTCTTATATCTTCTTCACGGCTTACGGTATGGAGAAAAAATAGTTATGTAGATTTCTAGAGCGCTGGCTACATGAATTTAAGTAGCAAGCATCTATAGATTAAAATAACACACTTGTTTGCTACCAAAGATATACACATATTTAAAAAAATCTCCTTCCCTCTTCTTGTCTCCCCTGTTTTAGCAATAAACAGTGATCACGTCGGAGAGTTCTATATTTTATTTATTGTTCACTGTCGTTAATAGTACAAAAAAGGGTCTCAGTTGTGTTGATTGCTGCTCTGAAAGTTGTTTCCACGTTTCTATTAGGATTAATGAGACATGAAATTTCGGCCTTCACATTGTCGATGATGAGACGCTTGAAGACCTTGGTTCAATGATCTCAGTAAAAGGCATGTGTGGAAGCGCAAGTAGGTACTGCGTCCATGCAGCCTCCGCGCAATATACTTCAGTAAGATCTCGGAAAAATAGAAAATATCGCATAACTATACCTCTAGTACAAGTGTTTTCAAAACAAAACACAAACGAACGCGTTTGCGTTTAGTTTCAATTTGTGTGGCAAAAAATAAGTAGATACTAACTGCCTAAGGCCTCCAGAGGCGGTGCTCGCTTGACAATACAAATTGAATCTAAACGCAAACGAGTTCGTTTGTGTTTTGTTTCGAAAAAACTTGTACTAAAGCCGTCAGATCCTTCTTGCCAAGTCTTAATCGACTTTCTGTGGCAAAATGTAGACTTGTGTACCTGATGCAAAATGCTTGGAATGTTTTATTAAGAAGTTGGGGCAGCGTTTGAGGGAGAGAGGGTGTGATCCCAGGTCCGGCTCGTATCTTCCAGCAAATATCGGTGGCGGTGTAGCGGGGTAGTAACTAGCCGTCCCGGGGAACATGCATTGGACTTGAATAGGTGTATTTTGACAAAGCATGTTGCGGATTATTTTTTGATATCTTTGCTGACGATGCCTGTTGTTGATTATTAACATGTATTGCGGATGCGTAATGTACATAATTTTGGACGAAACCGCCGTTGTGGATTAGGCTCTGTGATTTTTGGTTGAATAATACAAGCCATCAAGAATATGTTTTAAAAATTTTGTAAGGTATTGAGAAAGATGATGCACTTACAGCTGTCCTGTGATTAGAATCTATACAGTGTGTGGCCATGACATACGAGGTTTACGTACATATATCGATTTAAACTTATTGTGGGAAATATTTAACAGTTCCTTTTTGACAGTTATGAATTGGCGTTTGTAGTGATGAGGATAAGACGAATTGATTGTCTTAATTAGCGATTTTTAATGAATGGTGAATGATTATTCAAATCGATTTTATAATCCTTAAGATTAGATTAGGTTAGATAATTCATTCACGATAAGTTCCCATATATTTCACCACTGGATACGAATCTAGAGTAAGAACTTTTGTCTATTTTTATTCTACACAGGTCAATTTTGTATCGTTCGGAAATCGATAATGTATTTCCAAATTCTGCGATAAAGGTAACTTTATACTTCATTAGTTTGCAGTTTATTGGAGTACTTTTTTTTATAACACATCATTTATTACGGTTATAAATTCATTCAGTTGATCTATTTCCATCAACTTACGAAAATATCATCTGAATCGAAACGAATTATTTAGTCACTACACTAGATTTAAAAAATAACAGATTTAGTACGTAACTGTTTTCATGGTGTATTACTATCATAAATTACTACGCATCAGTGATAGAAAAAAATATGCATTCATTTGATTGCTCCTCTAAAACGCGTATTACAATGACCTAACTACTCATGAAGCTTTAATATCATTACTTGATTTTATACATTGTTCGATGTGTAATGCGGATTTACGTTATATGGGTGTTGTGATGTGTCAAAAAGGAACTGGTAAATATTTCACATAATACAAGGTTTTAATCGCGTACAATATCAGTGGTCAGTAAGTGAAAGCGTGAAAATATGGCGTCCTTTCATCAACGAACATTGTTAGGGTTGTGCATGATACAACAATATACTTCGCCAGGTATGGCAAACGGTATATCGGTTAGTAGTATGGGTGACACGACCTTGCTATCGATGGTTCTCAAACTTTGTATTTTGGGGAAAATAGAAATTAATAATAACATGAATGACATGAATACAATAATGACAAAAAGACATATAAATTGCCGGTTTTACCCTCAACTCCAATTCTATTTTCGCAGACTAATAATATTGTATACGACACCTAGTATATTTTACCTGAATGAACAAACACCAACACAGTTAAAATACGTTAGCCACATTTTCATAATTTCAATGATACGGAAAGGCGACGTGACATTTTCCATAATTTCGATATATAAGACTAAGCGGGAGCGAAGCTCCCGTCTTAATCTTCGAGGTTATTTTTTTTATAAAAGCCCAGAAAGACTTGTTGGGACAAAATCGACTAATAATTGTATCGACTGTTTGTAGGCTGATCATAATAATGAACGTAATTTTTAGTCCTAGCCGAAATATAATTATGAGTTTCCTCAATCCTGCGCCTGCATTTAAATTCATAGTAAATAACACAGTATTCATGATTTGTTATAACTCGATGGAAATTAACTTTATTATCTTTAGAAATATCTGGACGTTACGGTATTTTAACCCTGCGGACAAATAAAAAGCTGGCAAATGAATGTACGGAATTATAATCATTGTGATTTTAAATCAGCTGGATAATAAAATGGTGACCATACAAAAATCTGTCAATAGAAAATATAGAAAATGAAACTTCGGACAAATGAAAAAAAATGTGAAACGAAAAAAGGCGTTTCGTTATCGGACTTTTAATATTCGGCATAAAAAAAATCGATTTTGTGATAGGTAACCCTATACAAACGTATTATTTCGGTGTAGTGGTTGATGCCAATACATAAACAAATATTTCAGTAAAACAATGAATTCATCGTCACCGTGATTTTTATTTAAAAAACATTTTTACTATGTGCAATGTTCAGTAATCCGTGTTTGACACTTTATATCATTTTCTTTTACTATTGCTTGCTCATTAAAAAATAAATAAAGAATTTTACATATGGAGCTACGTACCTTTTTTTTTGTTGTTTTCGATCCACAATAGCGAAGCCATTCGTTGGCTACCGTTTCCTTTTGTGGAAGTGAGAAAAACAATATAGTCCCGCCTTTAACACTTCTACTCTTACAGTTCCGAAAAGAACAGCCTACCATTTTAAAATCTGGTCTACATCAACTCTTATTAGCAACGGCACCGCCAAAAAGTTTGGCAATTATTGCTTACACCGACACCGACCGAGAGCGAAATATGCAATTCAGTACACGAGCGAGATCGCGGTTAACGTCAAAGCGGCTTACAAGACGCTCGTATGTGTGAGTAAGCAGTGTTACCAGTGGTGTATTATGATACTCCCTGAATTACATGTATTCTGTGAGGATTTTATTAAATTATTGAGTACACTCATGTTTAACTTGACCTATTTTGTGTGCTGAAACAATTAAATGCCAATTGTAATTTTTGTCCTTAATTATCTGTTTTGTTACTATAAAGTGGCAACTCGACCTCGTGTCACGACCCTTATTGTCAGACCTTGTTTTCTTAGACCATGGGGTTGTGTGTCGGGCGAGTGACAATACTGGTGTAAAAGCGTTTTATAAAGACCAATTGCGGGTAGTTCGAAAAACTAGAAAAGGCGGGGCACACCTTAAGATCGTTTCCCAATACCCCGTCGTCTACCGGTCCCTGGGATCCCCGGACTCATTACAATATATTGCTATTGTTTATTTTTTTGCGACGACTTTAAGGTTTACGTACTTCCAAGGATCGACCTTTTATAATAAATATCTCTATGCACTGTAACGCTTTATCAATGGAGTCCTGTTCAGATATTTGTGAATACTTTTTTCGTCCCAATAATGATGGTGGATGTACAATCAATTCCTGCCGGTGATTTTTTGTAGGAGGCTAAAAGCCCTTATAGAAAGCCCTTGTGCAAAAATGGCTCGTGTTTTCCAGAATATTGAAAATGCTATATATAGGACAGTGAGATGTTTTACCTCCTTTGAATGCACAATGTGCCGCTCACGATGTATACATATTTGCGCATTAGTGATCCGCAGTAGGACAGAACGTGCGTTTTGTGTCGTATTTCTAGAGTACGATAGTTCTACCTGTTACGTTATTTCCATTTTTAGTACACGTATACTTTCGTCACGTTTGTCCGTCAGTATGTCCACATTCCACAGTCGATTTACTCGAATACTTTAAGCACTACAATTATGAAATTTAGAAGGAAAGTATTTGAAAGAGAATTACAAAAAAAAATATTAAATTAGGGGGGCACTCCATACATGTAAACGGGGGCTGAAAAAAAAGATTTTAATCCATAGAGGCATATGGGGTATCTACGTAGGTATAAGCATTTAAAAATGATATAGAGGTTTGAACAAAACTTTTCCATTCAAGTCAACCAATGCTGAGATATTAACCGTCAAAGCCATTAAAAGTGTGCCGATCACCCCTAATTTCCAATCTATAAAGTTTAAAATTCTGAAATAAATTGAGATAGTGTACATTAATGAATACTTTCAACGATTATTGGTTTAAACGAGATAGTTATAACGATTTTTGAGTTATCTCTGAAAGATTGTCTTGCCCAAATCTACATAACTAGCTTGTGGAATTGTATGACGGTTTATAATTTTTACAATTAGTAGCTAATTTTTAGTACATCAAAGTTACATTTTTGGTTTCTAGAGCTGTATTTCCCGTGAAATGCTGCGTTAGAAACAATAATTTTTGTTAACGACTTACGAATTAGTGCGACTCGCAGCACACGACAGCTCAGCTAAATCCGAACACTGCAGGAAGCAGTAAACAAAATTAGGTCACTAATAGGTTTCATACAGAAACTAGGGTAGTTAGAGTAGTGCCACCCCCCTTTTTTCACGCAAAAGGGGCACGTTGGATGTCAGTTGTCACTTTTGACACTCAGACTAAGAGGTTAATTTCGCTCGAGGTATTGTGCATTGCATTTTGGATGAAATTGAAAAAGTTTTGAATGAATAATTGAGTTGTACTGAGCTTGACAAGCGACCTAAGCGTTGCTTCGCGGGTGTGGGAATACGGTGTTTTACGACGAACCTGTCAACGGGATTATATGAGGGTCAAGGAGCTACTGTTAGGATAATCCTTTTGTTTCATGGTTCGCGGTTGTGCCAACAGCAGAGCCCACGATTCCATAGGAAGAGAAAAGAGTATCCGCAACCATGAGTTTTCATAACAGACATTTAATTTGTTGTAATTTTCCATGAAGAGTTCACTCTTCACCATGTGCCTATTAGATTATTGCCGTGGCCGGGACGAAGGAAATTGCAGGCTGAGTATTTGTGCGAGTCCGTTTAATTATAATACAAAGCCTGCAATTCCCATACCGGCCGAGCCTAATATAGTGCTTTTATATAATATGGTGCTTTTTGTGAAATAAGATGAAATTTGAATTAACATTTGATAAACATAGCTTTAAAACTTAATTTTTTTTGCTATCCCGCCGTTTTTTTTAACACAATCGTAAGTATATTTTACACCAAAAAAACGCAAATAATTTGAGACTCGTACAAAAACGTCGCGTCTTAAACAGAAAAATACCAGTTGAATTGGCTGAATACGACCTGTGCCGTCTTTTATATGCCTGTTTCTACTTTTTAAAAGTTTGGGACTCTATATGTATCATTGCAGGTGGCCTGCAATGTTGCTTTTTTTTATTTTGATCTGACCTTAAACTATGTACTCTAACTTCGAGTATGTAGCGAATAAGATTCATTTTGCAGGCCATTTTTGGTAAAAAATACATAATATAATTTTTACATATATGTTTTAATATTGAACCTTGGCCTGTATCAATAAGTTCATAACTTCAAGACATCGTAAACGCAATTTATTCTTCGAAAATATTCGGGGACTGAACAACACCATTCTCTGAAAACAGATGAAGAGAAAGATAATATGTATTATGTAAAAATGCAAAGCCATGAATGAATGAACATTTGATTATTTAATGGTTTCAGAATGTAAAGACTGCGTAGGCCGCAGGTCTGAGATGCGAATAATTAATTTATATACTGGGAGGACTACAATTAAGGGAAATTAAGTAGGAAGTCAGCAATGGCATGTTAAGTTCTCGTTTTAATTTTATGACATTACCTGTCTACCTAAATCACGCCTGCATTTTATCACTAATTTATTGCGAATTTCTGAAGTCCATTTTTGCTTATAATCGTGTATATCCGCGGGGTAATCGCGTAACTTTTGTACTACCGTTAGGTAAATTTTAATAGCTCATACATTTATACTTTAAAATTGACAGTAAAATCTATCTACCGTTAGTACATAAAGTTACCGTGATTCGCCTGCTGATCTCGGTAATTAAAAACGTTATTTAAATATAATAGAAACTGGTCACTTACGACTTTAAGGTAGTATCGCTCGACATTTTTCAAATCGCTAAGCGGCGGTCTTTAATTTTATGAGCGCTTGTCCTGGCGGCCAGTTTGCAGTCGTTTTCCGCTCAAGCGATGTTCGCTTAAAAACGTGAGTGACTCGTTTCATTACATTTTATTATGTCTGAAACTCACGGGTAAAGACTGGGTTCTATTCCCGGCCTCATATATGGCTCTTTCAATTTCAGATTTTCCCTCACATCCCTCTTTGGATTAGACACCTTGTATTAGTCACACAGACCTTGTACATTCGCAATCAGGCAATCAAAATAGGTACATCCGCGATTCTAGTGGCCACGTCACTGGATAGAGTTAATTACAACAACTTCAGAGAGAATCGCAAATGCAATTAGTTTGGTGCGTGTGCCCGCGTTGGGGAACGTCTGTCCCAGTTCTTATCCATTGTCTCTCGATACGGCAAAATATTGAGTACACGTATTTATTCTAACGGTCGTCGAGGTTGACGTGTACAAGTGACTCCGCGGCGTGGGATATGAAAATCTATCCACCGCTTTCTAAATAGCACAGTGCGAGTGAAACAGCGAGTTGATTACGTAACGTGTCAAAATTTGCCTTAGGTAGGTAAATACTTGAAGGAAAAATTATGTAGAGCTCCCTGTTATACGTGCACCCTAGAGGGACGGATAACCTCTTTTGCAGCTAAATTGAGAACTTGCCTTAAACGCCTGACGGCCTACCATATACAATCTTTTTAACTTGAGCGGGTAAGCGTTTGTTTGGCTCAAAGTGTAATAGTTTGAGGTAAATAATATACGTGACACTATAACAAAGACAACAAATGATATGCCTATCTCTTTCGCACTTATTCAAATGAGTATATTATCATCGAGCTAGTTATGGGTATTATTATTTGATGTATACTCTGGAAGCCAATTCTCGGGCCGTTCGAAATGAGGTCTATCAGAGGTGATCTCGATTAACGCACTGTCTATTAAAAAATCTCACCAAAATTTCTTATTTTGGGGCACGATGGAGATCATGTCGAACGACGATCTCAATGTCTATTATAATAAGTGTTCCGTTTTTTTCGATTGTGTTAGTTTACAATAGAGTGCAAAACAATGAATCATTTTATAGGTTTTTCCAATCAATCTTCCGCACGCTCAAAAACGTTACGTGTAAAAAGAGATGTACGCAACGATATCTGACAGAAAGAAGACATTTACCCGCTTTCTTGTCTATGATTTTCAATAAAAACACAACAGAGGCTTCTTATAATTGTGGATAGAATACTGGGCTCTATGGGTAGGTACCAATACTGAAAAGTATAATGGAAACAAGTATTTCTCCTTAGCCATGTAATTGGTATAGGTAATAGTGTAAAAATACACTGGCGGGTAGTGCAATCATAAAGTTAAAAGCATTTGAACGATCTGGGAAACAATTCCTTGGAGAAACTCAGTTCTTATTGTTCTTCTTTTAACGTAGTATTTGTGTTGGAGAAATATCTCGACCGAGTTATATTCTGGTTAATTAATTTTAACAGCAATAGTTTAATTAACTTCTCGCATATAATATTAAAATGAAAAAAATAAAAAATACTGTAAATGTAAATAATACAATGAAAGGGCCTGGCATGTTCTTGCCCAAGATATCAGCACAATGATACCTACACAATTAATGGTGAAAAAACCCCAAAAATATTTACAAGACCACAAATAACTACCATTAAGGACGACAAAGGATGTATTAATCAGAACAATTTTTCTTCGACGAGGGAGAAAAGAAGCTCATTCTTTGTAATGCCTTGCCTAATCCTTCTCAATCAAGATAGGGTTGCCTCGTTGACGGAAATGGCGGACTTCCGTCGCGTATTCATTAGCGAATCGCTGCGACGAATGCGGGAATATATTGGTTGGATTAGTCGTTATTGTACACGGAAAGTTGATGTTTTGTGCACGATTTTCAGTATTGTTAAAAAAATGATGAACAATTCACAAAGCTCCTTTATATCTTACAGCTTATTATAATTCTAACGTGTGTAAAAATACTAATAATTTAATATATTTGCATGTGACTTTCCTACGGGAAATATTTACATAAAAATAAAACATTTCCCCAATCTTCTGCCCAAATAGTTATCAATATAAAGAGGTAGGTAAAGTTCGCGAGTTCGTAAAATGTAAACCCCTATAATCTCCGGAACTCTGCAATAGGTACTCAACTATTATAAAAATATTTTCACTAAGAATAATTTTAGATTTTTGGTTTAGAAAAAAAAAACCTGTTTTATCCTGGCTACACCCGGGTTCTGTTGGTTCGCTATTATTAAAAAAATATCAAGAAGATTTGGTTTATATGGCTCTTTGAATTGCGAGTATTTCATTATCAATTAAAATAATAGTAATTGTTCTTTCTCTTAATATTCGAAATAACTGTTCTTTGATCATGTTTGAAATGGCCCAAGTAAGGGAGAGAAATTGTGTTGTCAATTTTTTCAACATCGTGAGAAAATGCAGGTTTTCTGCCCGATGTACCTGTTCCATATAAAGAACATTACGCTTAAGTTAGTCTTCGAAAGAATAGATTTTTACCGGAAAAATCAGCATGCGTTGATGTACGTTGACCATGAAGCATAAATGCTAAGTGTAAGTAAGGGCATATTTACTTACATTTTTATTAGAAACCTTTTATTAAGGCAAGGTCCATTCAGAGATCTGATGAAATTACTGAAGTTTGAGCTTCCAGTGTGAAGTAATAATATAGAATTATAACTACATAAATTACTGTGAACTGGAAAAGAAACAAAGAAATGAAATAACCGAAAACAATCGTTTTAGGTATTTATTAATGCACACCACCTCAATTTTTTTCAGTATTTTAAACTTCATGCTTTGGAAATTAGAGGGGGGAGACATATTTTTTATGACTTTGACAACTAATATCTCACCAACGGTTGAAAAAGTTTAATTAGAAACCTCTCGGTATCATTTTTAAAGGCCTATCCATACCCCACAAGAATATGTGCGTTGATTTTTTTTTCATACACCGGTTGGATCATATGGAGTGCTCCCCTCATTTTTTTTTTGTAATTTCACGTCAAGTTTTATGTAGCATTTCATAGAATACATCTTCTTACCTTTCATGACTGTAGTGCTTATAGTCTCCGAGTAAATCAGCTGTGACATATGGACAGACGGACGGACAGACGGACAGATATGACGAAAATATAAGCGTTCCGTTTTTACCATTTTGGCTACGGAACCCTAAAAACAGTTGGTATGTTAGGTTTAATAAGATTATGTTTTTCTTATCTTGGACGATGTCTACGTTCCTTTATTTGATTGATCAATATTTTGTGCTGCTTTAGCGTGGCTTTATTTATTAAATCATTGTTTGCCTTCGGAATACAGTTGTGATGGATTGTGATGTACTACAGCTGGATTAATGTTTGAACATGCATCGCTAATGAAATTTCACGTTCTGTCTTTACTGACTACAAGGGAAAACATTATCTTAAATAAACATACTCGTATACATGAAATTAAATAGTAAGGTGTTTTAATTTGCTTTGTTAAAGTAAAGGCGGCAGTAAAAACAAGAGGTACCTCCGGACAAGTACGAGTCGGACTCAACAAAGGTTACGTAACATTACAAGCACGTGATGAAAAAAACCCCGGATCCCACCCCTCCTCTATTTTTCATTCTATTGTATTTTTTATTATACCGACGCCGCATAGGCACAATGTTGTGTGAAAAATCAACTGTATATATTACAATTCGTGAGATACAGTTTGCGGAACGGACGAACGGCTGAAGCTTAGTAGTAGTGTCCCCTATGACACTATTTGGATACGGAACTCTAAAAAATCACCTTTAATTGCGTAAGACATTTCAATTGTATGACAGTCAAAACAAGGAACAGTAATTTTTTTGTTTTGACCATTGTTATGCAAACAAAAGTTCAATCGAATTAATGTTTCGCAGAATTTTCATTTTATAGAAAACATTCTTTTTTTCACAACGGTTCACAGCTAATCTAACGTAATCTACTTTACTGGTAGCTGTATAAAGGAAAATGTTTCTTCTTCCAAATAAAGTATGAGATTTCTTCATATAGTGTTTTAGTCTTCGAACATTACGATCGAATCCACTAGCGCCACTCGTGAATAACTGTGATTATTTCAATTTAAAGTTAGGTATTTACAAAAAGTGAATGCTATGTACTGCATTTTGTGTGTATATTTTGAATACATCAAACTAGTTTTTACGTTGCTAATAAATTTTCCATAACACGAGCCTTATCGAGCTTATTATGGGCCTAGTTTGATTTGCCTAAGATTGCCCTCTTATAATTATATTGTATACCGACCAAGTAGACAAGATATTGTAGACCAACTGCTGTACTAACAATTTACATACCTTAGATATACCGTATTTTGTATTCATACCAATTCATTTAAACGGGCAGGTGACGCCGGTGGCCATCTGCGATCGTGAGTTGCATTCAGACGCCTGTGTAGACCCGGTTTAATATTCCTGTCTGAACCTATTGCAACCGAGATTTGCTGCACCTTAGTTTTAAAACAGCCGGACCACTTTAAAAAAACGTCAGTTTAAAACACTTTCCTACCTGCTCAATTGGATTCGAATAAAAAAAAATGAAATAAAAAACGCCTACATTTTGTTTGGCAACTGCAGTTACCATGCACAATCGATTTGAGGGAGGGGTGCGGTGTGGGGATGGTGGTGCAGAGCTAGTAACTCTGCAAAAGCAAGAGAGTCACTTAATATACCTCTTGATAGAGCTATACGGTACATGACATCAGTATAAATAAATTATTCTTGCAACTTAGTATTGCTAATTTAACGATTTTTAAATACATAAAGATGAAAAATCCGATGCTGTTCGGCTCCCCAAACGGTGAAGAATCTTTTATTTTCCCTACAAACTTCAAACCGTAACAGACAGTTTCTGACGTTTTAGTTAAAGTTGCTGGTTTCATCATCTCTATTCTCGTAATTGTTAAGGTAATAGAAAATCTCATGCATTTTACAAGTTTAAGTATCCCTAAGCCACTTTGGTTGACAATAAAATTCTTAAGAAATAATTTCGAGCGGTAAGAAACGAACAGCACTATCTTCATTATTTGAATTCCCAACCGATGCAACGGGAAATAAAGCCGGCAATCCGTCTGTGGCCATAGGAAAGCTCTGCAATCCATGTCTAGGGCAGATACCGAGATTGACATTTTTATAGACTTTCCAGACCGTACTCGTACTGTAAACCAAATTTAATATAATAAAAATATTGCGGGGTTGAATTTTTTTAAATATGTAAACCACTTTCAGGAGTAGTGAATGACCATTTAAGGGTCGGCTTCGGAGCCGCGCCGCGCGATGTTTAGGTTTTTAGCACTACTCACACAACGATCGAGGCTCGCGCGACGCACATGCACACAAGTACGTACGCACAGTGGTTTGTCCGACTTTGACTCGACAACTAAATTGTAACTTTGGATTTTGTAACCAAATATTTAAATTGTTATGTCAAATGTGTTTTACCTTAACAAAAATGCCCACTAACTGCTGCCCAAGACTTTGTTTACGTGGACACCTTCCCATGAGAATCAAGTGGGAATAGTCTATTTTCCAATTCGATTCCAGATTATATGTACCTATTTTATTTTTAGGTATACCAAAAGTTTGTATCTGTTTAGTCGTTAAAGCGTGAAAGAATAATCATCCAAACTGGCGCCTTTACAATAAGTTATAGTAGGTACAATAAGTTCAACTATCACCGGTCACCTAGACAATTTTCTCTTGCATTTATAAAACAAAAAGGTAACATAAATCGATTTGTTTGATAAATTGTCATAGGTACCCTATTAGTATGAAGTATGATGTCAGTACTGATATCACAGTGTACCTAACTACTCATTTTATGCAAATAAGATTTATTTATATGTATCTACTAGCTTATACCCGCTTATATAGTAATTTTGAACCGTCTACAAAAAAGGAGTTTCTCAGTATGATCCGTATGTTTGTATGTATGTATGTAGATACGTATGGATGTCATTTCCGTAATCGGCACCCCGTGGAACCATAAAGACGACACCTATATAAATTTTTAAGATAAATTAATTTCCGCCGTCTTGGATTTGAAAATGGATGTCATTTTCATAGTTGGCACCCCGAGGAACCTCGAAGACGACACCCATATCAATTTATAAGAAAAATAAATGTGCGCCATCTTGGATTTGAAAATGCATGTCATTTTCGTAATCCGCACCCCGAGGAACCTCGGAGATGACACCCATATCGATTTTTAGGAAAAAAAAATGACCGTATATCCATCATAAAACGTCATCATATTTGAAAATGGTTGTCATTTTCGTGATCGGCACCTCGAGGAACCTCGAATGACACCCATATCGATTTTTATAAAAATAAATATCCGCCATCTTTGATCTGAAAATGAGTGTCATTTTCGTAATCGGCACCACGAGGAACCTCAAAATGACACCCATATTGATTTTTAAGAAAAATAAATGTCCGCCATCTTGGATTTGAAAATAGATGTCATTTTTGTAATTTGCACCCCGAGGGGAACCTCGAAGAAGACACCCATATTGATTTTTAAGAAAAATAAATGTCCGCCATCTTTAATTTGAAAATGAATGTCATTTTCGTAATCGGCACCCAGAGGAACCTCGAAAATGACACCCATATCGATTTTTAAGAAAAGGAAAAATTTGCTCCCCGCTCAAACTTGGAACCCTCTTTTCACCCCTTAAAGGGAGCAATTCCGAAAAACGCTGAAAGATGTTTTGTTGTATTTAAACAAAGAGTCTATATACGAAGATATAAATCTCTCACTTCAAAAAAGATTTGGTCACCGTACAAACTTGGAACCCCCTTTTGAATCCTTTAGGGGAGCAATTTCAAAAAACGCTTAAATATGTTTTGTTGTATTTAAACATAGAGTCTATGTACGAAGTTTTAAATCTCTCACTTCAAAAAAGATTTGCTCTCCGTACAAACTTGGAACCCCCTTTTGAACCCTTTAGGGGAGCAATTTCGAAAACGCTTAATATGTTTTGTTGTATTTAAACATAGAGTTTATGAACGAAGTTTTAAATCTCACACTTCAAAGAAGATTTGCTCCCCGTATATACTTGAAACCCCCTTTTCACCCTTCTAGGGGAGCAAATTCGAAAGACGCTTATATATGTTTTGTTGTATTTAAACAGAGAGTCTTTATACGAAGTTTCAAATATCTCACTTTAAAAAAGATTTTCTCCCCGTACAAACTTTGAACCCCCTTTTCACCCCTTTAGTGGAGCAATTGAGAAAACACTGAAACACGCCATTAATATATTTAAACACAGACCCTATATACAAAATTTCATGTCTCCTACTTTAATAAATACGGTTTTTCAAACAAACTTTGGACCCCCGTTTCACCCCTTTAGGGGGTGAATTTTGAAAAATTCTTTCTTAGTGCACCCTTAGACCTTATTACCTTAACCGACGTGCCAAATTTGGAATCTCTAGAACCAGCGGTTTGGGCTGTGCGTTGATATGTCAGTCAGTCAGTCAGTTTCTTCTTTAATATATTTAGATTATACATTTTTACTCGAAAATGAACTAATTGCTATATAATACAGTTCCTTGTTGCTCTGGCTCATTATACATCACACGCTGTTTTATGCTAACAACGCAAATCCATATAATCAAACGTAATCCTAACTTTAACTTGCTAGAACCACTGTGCACAGATCTTGTGTAAATACACGTATCGGTCTCGATGAACGGTTGCGGCGCAAAGCGACATGCTCCCACTTCGGAAGTGCTTGGCCGACTGAACGCCGCGTTCGCTCGCACTCGTATTTGTAGGGATCGCACCGTTTCATAGTAATTTTTATGGAGATTTCGGGCGAAAAATTGGGCAAGTTTGTGATTTTTTTACACAAAATAAGAATTACATTTGTTAAAAAATTATTATTGGAGGTAATTCTTTATTGTTTTAAGTTTATTATGTAATAAAATTCATTGCATAATTCCTAATATTTACGGCTCAGTTGTTACAATACGGGAGTGCGATTTGCACGTTTTCAGTGATTTTCCGATTTTTTTTTACACTTGTTGATAAGCATTATCTTAAATTCGACTTCTAAGTAAGAGTGTCATTCATTGGCTAGCTATGTGATTTTTTTTAAGGTTGTGAAGTATCGTTTTCTATATAATTCTCTTACATTCCCGACCATCGATTGCCGAAGACTGTCCTTAAACGCCTGACGGCCTACTACATACAATCTTTTTAACTTGAGCGGGTAAGCGTTTGTTTGGCTCAAAGTGTAATAGTTTGAGGTAAATAATATACGTGACACTATAACAAAGACAACAAATGATATGCCTATCTCTTTCGCACTTATTCAAACGAGTATATTATCATCGAGCTAGCTATGTGTATTATTATTTGATGTATACTCTGGAAGCCAATCCTCGGGCCGTTCGAAATGAGGTCTATTCGAGATGATCTCGATTAACGCACTGTCTATTAAAAAATCTCATCAAAATTTCTTATTTTGGGGCACGATGGCGATCATATCGAACGACGATCTCAATGTCTATTGTAATAAGTGTTCCGTTTTTTTCAATTGTGTTAGTTTACAATAGAGTGTAAAATAATGAATCATTTTATAGGTTTTTCCAATCAACCTTCCGCACGCTCAAAAACGTTACGTGTAAAAAGAGATGTACGCAACGATATCTGATAGAAAGAAGACATTTACCCGCTTTCTTGTCTATGATTTTCAATAAAAACACAACAGAGGCTTCTAATAATTGTTGATAGAATACTGGGCTCTATGGGTAGGTACCAATACTGAAAAGTATAATGGAAACAAGTATTTCTCCTTAGCCATGTAATTGGTATAGGTAATAGTGTAAAAATACACTGGCGGATAGTGCAATCATAAAGTTAAAAGCATTTGAACGATCTGGGAAACAATTCCTTGGAGAAACTCAGTTCTTATTTTTCTTCTTTTAACGTAGTATTTGTGTTCGAGAAATATCTCGACCGAGTTATATTCTTGTTAATTAATTTTAACAGCAATAGTTTCAATTAACTTCTCGCATAAAATATTAAAATGAAAATAAAAAAAATACTGTAAATGTAAATAATACAATGAAAGGGCCTGGCATGTTCTTGCCCAAGATATCAGCACAATGATACCTACACAATTAATGGTGAAAAAACCCCAAAAATATTTACAAGACCACAAATAACTACCATTAAGGACGACAAAGGATGTATTAATCAGAACAATTTTTCTTCGACGAGGGAGAAAAGAAGCTCATTCTTTGTAATGCCTTGCCTAATCCTTCTCAATCAAGATAGGGTTGCCTCGTTGACGGAAATGGCGGACTTCCGTCGCGTATTCATTAGCGAATCGCTGCGACGAATGCGGGAATATATTGGTTGGATTAGTCGTTATTGTACACGGAAAGTTGATGTTTTGTGCACGATTTTCAGTATTGTTAAAAAAATGATGAACGATTCACAAAGCTCGTTTATATCTTATAGCTTATTATAATTCTAACGTGTGTCAAAATACTAATATTTTAACTATGTGACTTTCCTACGGTAAATATTTACATAAAAATAAAACATTTCCCCAATCTTCTGCCCAAATAGTTATCAATATATAAAGAGCTAGGTAAAGTTCGTGAGTTCGTAAAATGTAAGTTGGTATGTAGGGGGTAATCTCCGGAACTCTGCAATAGGTACTCAACTATTATAAAAATATTTTCACTAACAATAATATTAGATCTTTGATTTAGAAAACAAAACGTATTTTATCCTGGCTACACCCGGGTTCTGTGTTTGTTCGCTATTATTAAAAAAATATCAAGAAGATTTGGTTTATATGGGTCTTTGAATTGCGAGTATTTCATTATCAATTAAAATAATAGTAATTGTTCAAATTTCTCTTAATATTCGAAATAACTGTTCTTTGATCATGTTTGAAATGGCCCGGAGAAATTGTTTGTCAATTTTTTCGCAAGCTCTCCAGGATTTGGGTAATAAATTTTTCCGGTCCGGTAAAGAAAACATCGTGAGAAAATGCAGGTTTTCTGCTCGATGTACCAGTTCCATATAAAGAACATTACGCTTAAGTTAGTCTTTGAAAGAAGGATACGTTTTTACTGGCAAAATCAGCATGCGTTGATGTACGTTGACCATGAAGCCTAAATGCTAAGTATAAGTAAAGGCATATTTACTTACATTTTTATTAGAAACCTTTTATTAAGGTCCATTTATAGATCTGATGAAATTACTGAAGTTTGAGCTTCCAGTGTGAAGTAATAATATAGAATTACAACTACATAAATTACTGTACACTGAAAAATAAACAAAGAAATGAAATAACCGAAAACAATCGTTTTAGGTATTTATTAATGCACACCACCTCAATTTTTTTCAGTATTTTAAACTTCATGCTTTGGAAATTAGAGGGGGGGAGACATATTTTTTTATGACTTTGAAAACTAATATCTCACCAACGGTTGAAAAAGTTTAATTAGAAACCTCTCCGTATCATATTTAAAGGCCTATACCCCACAACACTATGTGCGTTGATTTTTTTTCATACACCGGTTATATGTATGGAGTGCTCCCCCCATTTTTTTTGTAATTTCACGTCAATTTTTATGTAGCGTTTCATAGAATACATCTTCCTACCAAATTTCATAACTGTAGTGCTTATAGTCTCCGAGTAAATCGGCTGTGACATATGGACGGACGGACGGACAGACGGACAGATATGACGAAAATATAAGGGTTCCGTTTTTACCATTTTGGCTACGGAACCCTAAAAACAGTTGGTAAGTTAGGCGATTACGTTTAATAAGATTATGTTTTTCTTATCTTGGACGATGTTTACGTTCCTTTATTTGATTGATCAATATTTTGTGCTATTTTAGCGTGGCTTTATTTATTAAAGCATTGTTTGCCTTCGGAATACAGTTGTGATGGATTGTGATGTACTACAGCTGGATTAATGTTTGAACATGCATCGCTAATGCAATTTCACGTTCTGTCTTTACTGACTACAAGGGAAAACATTATCTTAAATAAACATACTCGTATACATGAAATTAAGTAAGGTCTTCAAAGTGTTTTAAATTGCATTGTTAAAGTAAAGGCGGCAATATAAACAAGAGGTACCTCCGGACAAGTGCGAGTCGGACTCAACAAAGGTTACATAACATTATACCTACAAGCACGTGATGGAAAAAACCCCGGATCCCACCCCCTCCTCCTCTATTTTTAATTCTATTGTATTTTTTTATTATACCGAAGCCGCATAGGCACAATGTTGTGTGAAAAATCAACTGTCTATCTATTACGGTTCGTGAGATACAGTTTGCGGAACGGACGAACGGCTGAAGCTTAGTAGTAGTGTCCCCTATGAGCCTATGACACTATTTTGGTACGGAACTCTAAAAAATCACTTAGTTTAATTGCGTAAGACACTTCAATTGTATGCCAAAACAAGGAATTGACAGTAATTTTTTTGTTTTGACCATTGTTATGCAAACAAAAGTTCAATCGAATTAATGTTTCGCAGAATTTTCGTTTCATAGAAAACATTCTTTTTTTCACAACGGTTCACAGCTAATCTAACATAATTTACTTTACTGGTAGCTGTATAAAGGAAAATGTTTTCTTCTTCCAAATAAAGTATGAGATTTCTATACATAGTGTTTTAGTCTATGAACATTACGATCGATCGAGTCCACTAGCGCCACTCGTGAATAACTGTGATTATTTTTAACGATAGGTATTTACAAAAAGCGAATGCTATGTACTGCATTTTGTGTGTATATTTTGAATACATCAAACTAGTTTATACGTTGCTAATCAATTTTCCATAACTCGAGCCTTATCGAGCTTATTATGGGCCTAGTTTGATTTGTCTAAGATTGCCCTCTTATAATTATATTGTATACCGACCAAGTAGACAAGATATTGTAGACCAACTGCTGTACTAACAATTTACATACCTTAGATACGTATTTTGTATCCATACCAATTCATTTAAACGGGCAGGTGACGCCGGTGGCCATCTGTGATCGTGAGTCGCATTCAAACGCCTGTGTAGACCCGGTTTAATATTCCTGTCTGAACCTATTGCAACCGAGATTTGCTGCACCTTAGTTTTAAAACAGCCGGACCACTTTAAAAAAAACGTCAGTTTAAAACACTTTCCTACCTGCTCACTTGGATTCAAATAAAAAAAAATGAAATAAAAAAACGCCTACATTTTGTTTGGCAACTACAGTTACCACGCACAATCAATTTGAGGGAGGGGTGTGGTGTGGGGATGGTGGTGCAGAGCTAGTAACTCTGCAAAAGCAAGAGAGTTACTTAATATACCTCTTGATAGAGCTATACGGTACATGACACCAGTATAAATAAATTATTCTTGGATTGCAAGTAAATAAATAAAATTCGCGAAAATACTCGGAAAACATCACGATTCTACTTAGTATTGCTAATTTAACGATTTTTAAATACGTAAAGATGAAAAAGCCGCTACTGTTCGACCACCAAAACGGTGAAGAATCTTTTATAAATTTCCCTACCGACTTCAAACCGTAATTTCATCATCCCTATTGTCGTAATTGTTAAGGTAATAGAAAATCTCATGCTTTTTACAAGTTTAAGTATCCCTAAGCCACTTTGGTTGACAATAAAATTCTTAAGAAATAATTTCGAGCGGTAAGAAACGAACAGCACTATCTTCATTATTTGAATTCCCAACCGATGCAACGGGAATAAAGCCGGCAATCCGTCTGTGGCCATAGGAAAGCTCTGCAATCCATGTCTTGGGCAGATACCGAGTTTGACATTTTTATAGACTTTCCAGACCGTACTCGTACTGTAAACCAAAAATAAAAATATTGCGGGGTTGAATTTTTTTAAATATGTATAAACCACTTTCAGGAGTAGTGAATGACCATTTAAATTTTTTTTTATTCATAACGGCCGGTTACGTAGGAGCAAACTACGGAAACATTTTTCTGTATTTGTCTGTTAGATATGTAATTTTTAATTATTTATATTTAATTTAAGTTAATTCATAAGAACGGTTATACCAATTACACTTGTGTCTTAAGTATATTTACATTTGATCTTATACTAAAAATTAGTCACATACTATTCATTCATTCTCACAGTAAGAGAGGCACCTAGTCGCGAGCATAGGCAGGCTGTCTACAAAAATATCCAGTTGTGGTTGAGTTCACAGGAGTCCATTGAGAGAGCTGATCATGTCGCACAGCGGTGAGTGGCGGTGCGCCGCGGTTGCGCGCGATTTGGTGCCATCCGACAACTGTATGTACGCACGCCGACGGGACTTGTTTGGAGGCACCATGATGCAATTAATGGCGTTTGAAAGTACTATTTATTTTGTTACGGAGCACCTTACAAGCAGTAACCATCCGCTCGACTCCTCGCCGTACTTCTAGCGAATTGAAGCCCAGGACGCCAAACAGAAACTTTGTTGGGTACATATATGGGTAATAACTATACAGCTTTTTGTAGAAAAAGCGTAAAAATGCTTTTTCTACCTTTTCCAACATAAGTTTGTACATGGCCTCACTTGGACTCTAAATGCAAGCACTTGCCTCGAGTTTACTTCGAATAGAGGAGCTTGATGACGCCGGAATTGTGGAAGTCCCTAATGTTTCTCGTCACGAACCCTAGCCTCCAATACGACTCTTTTGCGAGACTGAAAGTTTGTTCGCGATGCTCCAACGATAAGCCCGATCTAGATCCTGCTGCAAAAGTAGATATGTAATCTGTTATACTTTCTTAACATCTCTGTACACAGTTCAACAATAAACATTATTAGGTATATTAAATTCTATCAAAATTAAAATCTTAACAGAATAATTTCATTACCTATTTATTGGTCTCGAGATATTTCTGAAATTATCTGTTTACGCAGATGAGTTCCTAAAGTGTCAAATGTTATAGATCTTACACAAAATAAACCGTTGATTTGTTTGTTACCTACCTTCCCATTGTCACCATCTGTTCACTGAGACAAATAAATTATCACAACGGCAATAAGGCTCATTGACTCCACATAATGCGCTGCGTAAATTGATACAAACGATTGTTTAGGACAATAAATTAAGGAGGAAAATCACCTAACTTTCCCAAGCTCCCAAATCACCGAACCACAAATACCAATAAGGAACCTTCTGATGATCCAACAAGGTTGAAATTCAAGGAAACTATGAAGCAGTTATACAAGTTCAGCAAACTATAGCAAACATCCGATGGAAGTTGTTCGACGATGTATAGCCAGCCACAAGCGATAAATATTTATGCTGTTGTACTTCGTGTCGTGGCAAATACAACTTGGCCAGCAAGCTGTTGCTAATGTTGACCTTTTTCTTTCTTGGGCGGAAAGTTACATCTTGTTTACATGCGTGATTGCCAAATCCAATATCGTAATGTTAAGTGATTAGATGACGCACCTCTCGTTTGTTTCTTGTGATTGATTTGCTCTTTCGCAATCTCATGATTAGATATGGGAAATAAGGTGAAATGTAGCACAACATTGTAAACAAATTAGACCCAAATAGCTTCCATCAATATTTTAAGCGATGAAACTGTATATTAACGGTTAATTAGTTGGGAAAGAAGAGCGTTGATTTTAGATGTAAGAAAGGTACATTAAAAATCTGGCGAATTAAAAAAAATAAGAACCTAAAGTACTAAGTGGTAGATAATGGCATGTTTTAGTCCCGGGAAAACACCTCTTCTTTTACTGTTCCGTACCTCAAAAGGAAAAACAACGGAAGCCTTATATTATATTACTTTGTTGCCCGTCTATTCCGTCTATCAAGACCCTTTATCTCGTGAACGCGTGGAGGCATCGAATTGAAATTAAAACTATATACTCAAGTCTACTACAGTCTCTTGAGGCTGTGATAAAACCAAATTTCTAAGCTAACGTAACAAAAGACAAGGCCATTTATACCGCAAAAACGTGTATTTCGACACTCAAGGGAATCAATAAATGAGTAGATCGGATTGTATGGTGCTAGTATTAGGTACCTTTACAGCTTTGGTAGAGGTTTAGTTTTTTTTATTAATAATGATTATTTTATTATCCTAAAATATATCAAAAGTAACTGGGAGCTCGCTAGCAGTTGCTGTATTAGGGAATCAAAATTTATATGGTACTTTTCCTTGACCTGACCTCAACTTGAAATTTGGCAAGTAATATCTTCTTATACTACAAATATCACGGAAAAATGTGAAAACTTTAGAATTGTAATTAAATCTTAATAAATATAGTCTTCATTTAAATTACGTAATCAATACCTACAAATTTGCAGGGAACCCTCGATAGGTGAGGCCGACTAGCACACGTCCGATTATTCTTTAATGAAAAATACTTTATAACGGCTGCTTTGATCAACTTAAATAACAATAATCAAGGCACTGTTGGTAGGTCCAGATTAGTAAATAAATAAATAAAATAAATAAATATTTGTGGACAATCCTACACAAATCAACCTGGTCCCAAACTAAGCAAAGCTTGTACTATGGGTACTAGATAAATATATACTTAAATACATAGAAAACATCCAAGACTCAGGAATAAATATTCGTTTTCATCACACAAATAAATGCCCTGACCGGGATTCGAACCCGGGACCTCCAGCTTCGATGGCAGGGTCACTACCAACTAGGCTAAAGCGGTCGTACGCACTCTTCAAAAATCCGTGCCAAGTGTAGAAGTATAATAAGTTAACTCCATGTTTAAAACAGTAGCTGGGGATGGGGATACTGCTGGAAAAACACTTTTATGAGTAAGGGTGCCTTTCCATCCGACCTCTGATATGAGCAGAGCATAGCTGGGTCATACTCGGATTTAGGTTCGCGTCTTTTCTGTGGACATACCAAAAGTTAACGGCTACAAAGCTTAATTTTGTATTGGACCAGTAATCCGCATTAACAGTGTATCCGTTTTTATAAATCCCTGTAATAAAAGCATAGCTAACATGCACATAAGCCGTTAACTATTGACCACAGGAGGGACGAGTTTGTTTTTTCAACTAAGTATGACCCAGCTCTGATAGATCAGGCACCTTTTTATGTTATAGGGGGCAAACGATCAGACGGATCGCCTGATGGTAAGCAATTCACGTCGCCCATAAACACCTGCAACACCAGAGGAGTCGCAAGTGACTAGGTGGACGGACAACACTTCTTTCGAAATTCTACACGTTGAAGGACACGACACCTATAGGCGTCGTCAAATATACATTACCATGCGGCAATGGCAATCCAATTGATTGAAGTTCTGTCCGTTAGTATGTTAAAAATACTACCTACTTTACTTATTACTTTATTATAATACCGAAACCTTTATACCCT
Source organism: Epiblema foenella (assembly GCA_963556455.1). Classification (NCBI taxonomy): domain Eukaryota; kingdom Metazoa; phylum Arthropoda; class Insecta; order Lepidoptera; family Tortricidae; genus Epiblema; species Epiblema foenella. Next base: position 22,386,166 of record OY747099.1, on the reverse strand, counting down.
CTATAGTTGATTACATAACGTGACAATAATTTTAAGTATGTAAATTGAAAATTTGATCTACCTTACGCACGCACGCTCGAAAACGTTACATAATACCAATCTACCAAAGTCAAAATGTTCCTATATTTTGTACTTGTATTTTACTACACAAAAACATGGGTATTGTGCGAACTGCAAAGCATTTCTTTCTCAAGCTTTCCTTTTTTACATACATACACATACATAAACGCCTGTATCCCCAGAGGGGGTAGGCAGAAATCAGAAATTATTTATTTGCATAGACACAGTAGGTATAGGGATGTTACAATACATTTTGTTTCATGTATCTAGCCTGCATGCAAGCGTGCAAATACAGAGCACATGAAACTTAATTCGAGTGCCACATTTAGCTATTATAGGTTTAAAGATGGAGAAAATGTGATATAGCAGTGATAGGTTGCTAGCCCATGGCCCACAATACACTACAACCTCATAGTCTCTTACGACACCCACGGGAAGAAAGGGGAAGTCCTATTCTAACAGGACGGTCCGAAACCAGGGTATAAGTTTTTGACACGGTGTTACATACTTACATTCTGCATAATTTCCTACTGAGGTAGATAGGTATACACTTAGTACAGTAACTTCTGACGAAATTGAAATTTGTTGGAAAAGCAATTGTCACAAAACCTAGTTTCTGATATGGATCACTCTGGTTTCTGGCACTGGTGGAATTATTAAAAAAAAAAAATAAACGCAAAAGATTCCTCGTTTCTGTCAGCCATGTCTTTTCGCACATGACAAAGCGGGATGCAACACTCTTCGGGAATCTCTTAATTTTAGACAAATGTCGGTAAATATCTGACTGTGTGAAGTTTTATTAAAGTTCCTCCTGGCAGAGTTTATACCATCATATTAACTTAATTGTGTCGTTTAATAATGCGATGTTTCAGTAGGCTGAAAAAAGGAAAATAAAGACAACTGTTTTTTTTTCTATGGAGAAACATTTAAGCAATCATGTTTCGGCTATTGTCAGGCTCTCGATAACTATAGTCAAGAATCATATTGTATCGGAAAATCAATCCAAACAATAAGGATTCGTCCTTCCTCATCTGGGCAGAACAGTGTTTCAAAAAATTCAAAATGTTTTTGCTTGCACAGCTTTAAACCGCGAACCATTTTGTCTGGACACAACCGCTGGCACGTTTCCACGCCATTGGCAAACCGCTGTTATGAGGAGCTATTTACGTTTTTGTATTTTCCGTGCAAAAATTGTGGAAACTAAGGGCAATTTATTTTACCGTTATTATGAACGATTAAAGGTGGAGCATTCGTGGCCCAGCGACGCCTGCGTATCGCGTGCAGTATGCGAGGTTAAGCAACATCGACCGGGGTCAATTCTCGGATGGGAAATTTTTACGTCATCTATCTTGATGATCCATGTAGAATCGATCCCTAAAATAAGGATAGCAAGTGAGTGTAACTCGTAAACGTTTCGGCTTTAAGTGGCTAACGACTACCATAACATTAATGTTCAGATAACGTCGGCTGGAAGGTTTTAGGGGAATTAAGCGTGTGTTCCTACTGTATAAAGTCTTCCGTTCCTTTTACGCAACGCAAAAGTAAGTTGGCGGGCCAGTAAATTGCTTAGCGGCTCCAACTGCTCATATAATCTGATTTTCAACGAAGTAACTGCTTTGATTCTATTACAATCTCATTTTAAAGCCACCTCAGAGTTGTGATTCGGAGGTCAATTTTAAAGCTTTCACGGCCGAGGATTTTAATTGAAATGCGTGAAAGATAGGAGTTTTGTGTTAACTTCAATAACTGTATTGGTTCGTGAGTCTGGTATATTTTACGAAATTTATCCGTGATATAAGTCATCATAAGTTGTGCAAGTTTTAGTACAACGTTATGCTCGCTAGTTCACAGTTTGAGGCGAACCACTAGTTCATAAACATTTATTACTAGTGGCTCTGTGAGCTGTAGACCTCGTGAGTGAGTTTTTTTATCATTTCCAACATCTGACATTATAAAAAAGATCAATTATGAATTTATGAATATTGAACATGCTAACAAAATTTCACGAGAAGCGGTTGAGAAATGCGACCTGTAGTAGAGGACAACAAACCGAAATTCGGACGCAGAAACTTTCAAAATCTTTGAAATATATATATTTAAAAAAAAAATCAAAACCTGACTCGGCAAAAAAATCCTATATAATTACCGGACCTGATTACAAAATTTCATGAGAATCGTTTGCGAAATGCGACCTGCGGGGTAATCATGTAACTTTTGTAATACTGTTAGATAGATTTTAATGCCAAATTTTAACTGTCAGCTCATACATTTATACTTCAAAATTGACAGTAAAATCTATCTACCGTTAGTACATAAAGTTACGTGATTCGCCTGCGGTAGAGGAGAACAAACCGTTGAACAAGTATTTTTTTTTAATTTCCAATAATTTATTCGACAGAAAAAACTGATAAGACGGGATTATTGGAAATTCCACCCCTAAGGGGATCAAATAGGGGGCAAAGTTTGTATGGGAAACGTAAATTTTTCGGACTTAGAAACTTGAAATTTCGTATTTAGACTCTCTGTTTAAATATAACAAAACTGATTCAGCGAAAAAACTGTATATTTATCCAACCTACTCACAAAATCACTGATAAAAAAATTGTTTTTGGAAATCAAAAACCATCTCGACAAAAAAAATCTATACAACTATCAAACCTGCTCACAAAATTTTACGATAATCGGTTTAGAATTGCGACCTGTAGACGAGAACAAACGGAAATCAGAAAATCAGGAATCTGGACATACGAAAGCATTTTGGTCGAAGCTGAAGCAGAGACCTTCGTTTCAGTCAGTTAATGTAATAAACAGCACCTACCCAAACGTCTATAGCATCAATTCAGCACTCAAGTTAGGCTGACGAGGCATAAGTACATGCGTACTATTAGCTTACACTTATCCTAAGCAAACGAAACAATTCCGAAATCAGATGATTTAAGTTCCCACGTCAGCGCATGATTTAAAGTGGAATACATGAATACCCGTCCTAAGTAAACAAAGTGGAACAATGTGAAGCTTTACGTACTGCGTGTTGAAAGTAGTCCGGCAATGAAGACATACTGCGTTGCTACACCCAACGCTCCCTTATAAGAATATATTGCTGCGAAGTTTGGACTTGAAAAGGCTGTATTGAAGCACTCTGCGCTGGTCTAGATTCACCAACTTTGTCACTGAAACTGATAAGCTGCTTTACTTTCTCACATATTAGTTTGCGCACGAGAGAGAGCTAGATAGTTGTCAGCAATATAGTCGCCAGATGACTTGGCTGCTCTCCGGATCTAACAATTTGAGTTCTAAAGTAAATGCCAACGACTGAACTTGCAGCGAGAACGTATAATGAAAGTGAAAATGTGTCAGTTCGGAGTAATTTTGAAGTTTGTTTAACTTGGTTCGAGCTAGTGGTTGCGGCGGTTAGGATAGCGGAGCATTGTATTTAGTCGAGTTGGAGGTAACTAGTTCTAACAATTACGGCCAATAGAAATTTTCCTTCCTTTTAGTTAAAGTTCATAGGTACTGGCACAACTACGAAAAAACAATTATCCACTGAATAGCATTAATAACTGAATGAACCAACTTAATAGGATTTTTCTACAAAACAGGTAGAATGAAAATATCGTACTATGCGCATCGCCAACAAACTGCTTTGCAGTTCGGTGAAACTTACATACATACATATACTCACGCCCGTATCCCATTGGGGTAGACAGAGACCAAAGAACGCCAAATACTATAGTCCTTACATACTTCTTTTGCTTCGATCACATCCATACTCCTTTTCATACATGCTCGTCGCTTGAAATAATTATTTTATCTCTTTTATTTGAAACAGGGACCGGAACCGGTTACCCTAATCAGGGTTTTCGATAGGGTTATTTTAGAAGTGGTTTTAAAAACCCTATCCATATTGGTAACCCTATGATAAGGTAACCCTATTGATAGGGTTACCATATCGATCGAGTTAACTCAACTTACCACTAACCAAAATCAAAACCCTATCAATACGGTTACACTATCAATAGGGTTTTTAACCAGTTCAAAACAAAAGTGATCTTTACGCACACTTCAATTAGACTCATTTTTAGATAACCGTGGCTGGCAGGCAGCCTGGCCCAGACGATAAGCTCGCTGTGAACCCACTCCCGGTAGAAACCAGTTTGATTTACCGAACACGCTCCTTATTTTGAATGCAAATAACTTTGTACTATGTGATGAGTATGGGAAGTCTTTGGCACAATACGTGAAAAAACGTTCATCTTACTACAAATCAGTATTCTCGATGTGTAAGCCATTCGCAGGACTTAACGAGATAATTGGAAATATCGAATCTGCCACAAAGGAACTGAAGATTGGGGATAGCGTCGTAATAATCGCGTCCAACGAGCATAACTACAGTTTAGCGAAAATCAGGGAGGCCGTGAAGTGGTGTAACCTTAAGAAACTTAAGCTTCAAGTAACGACTCTGCCGTATGATAAAAACTGGACATCGAATAGTAGAAAATCCAAGATAAACAATGAATTATATAATTTAATCGAAAGATCTAATGGTGTTACTCTAATTGAAACAAACGATTTTAGAAAGAGAATTGTAAACGGAAAAAATGAATTGTCTAACAGTTTTCTATCATATCTATGTAACCAAATCACCTTAAACTCGATGTTTGAGTTCACTCACCAATATAGTAATTTAATAGCTGTGACATGTACCGATAAGAAGGAAAGCCCTGACACTTTGTCTTTTTTAGGGAGAAGTTCACAAGGTCAAGAAAATCCAAGGTAGTACACTTCTCGGTAATGCATCAAAATTGTCGTAGTTTCCGAAACAAACAAATTATCATAAAAGGCCTTGCTGATAAATTTGAACCACATGTTTTAGTACTGTCTGAGTCCTGGCTATGTTTGGACGACGTACAGATAGTAACAATTCAAGGGTATGTCCACGCTAGCTACTTTGTAAGGGAAAAATATGCCCATGGAGGTGTCTCTGTCTTTGTAAAAAACGATATAAAACACAAAAATTGTAAGAACATAGACAGTCTGTCAATAGAATATCATTGTGAATTATGTGGAATAGAAATTGACATTAACATTAAAAAAATTGTAATAATAGGTATGTATAGGACTGGAAAAGGAAACTTTGAAGTTATGTTAGACACACTAAATACTTTATTTAATCTGCTGAACAGTGTTTATTCAAGAAATGGTATAATTTTAGTAGGTGACTGGAACATAAATTTTTTATGTGAATCGCGCCAAAAAGAATGTATCGTAGACTTATTGTCGTCGCAAGGATTAGCAAATGTCGTGACGTTCCCTACGAGAGTGGATGGAGCATGTAAGACATCTATCGATTGCGTCGTAACAAATAAAAATATGTCAGACGCTACTGTGAAACCCATCCCAACGGGTATCTCCGATCACGACGCTCAATTATTAGAGTTTCCCTATAACTTGATGCGTCAACCAGAATATAGAGAAATTGTAAGTAGACCATATAGCGCGCAAATAGTTACTGATATGTGTCAAGCAATGTTATCATACAACTGGCAAGAAGTAATTGAAAATGACACTAGCAAACAATTTGACATTTTTATGAGGAAATTAACATGGAATATGAGCATACATATGCCGATTAAGCGGACAAAGAAAAAGTTGAGCTACCGTGCACCTTGGATGACGGAAATGCTTCTAAAAGTACAACAGGACATAGAAGATTTACACTTTTTCAAGAGACAATACCCTGAAATAGAGTTAGTGGATACAATAAATAGAAAAAAGTTCATGAGAAAAACCCTATATGAAGACAGCAAAAGAATATATATAGACAAAAGAATACGAACATCTAAAAACCCAAAAAAGGAAGTATGGAACATCATTAAGGAGGAAACAAATAGCACTATACTCGAAATTAATTGGGACATTATTGATCGAAAAACAAAACAAAGGGTAACTTCCAAAGACTTACCCAACTACATAAACAACTACTACGTAGAAACAGGTCTGAGTCTCAAACAAAACAACCCGCCAGACCATACAGAAGCCATGCGAGCTCTTCAGATTCAGTCCCTATTGCCGAAAGAGAAAGATATACCAGAATTTAAATTCGATACTGTTAGTTCTGATGAATTAATAAACCTTATAAAACACAAAGTATCTAAATCATCAACTAAAGATATCTATGATATTTCCGGGACCATGTTATATGACATTATATTCAACTTAAAAGACCTAGTTACATCACTTGTGAACAACGTTTTAACATCAAGTAATTACCCTAAATCATTGAAACACGTTCGGCTGTGTCCTATTTATAAAGGAAAAGGAGAAAAATCAGACATCGCCAACTATAGACCGATAAGCATAGTACCAACTATTTCTAAATTGGTGGAGTCAGTTATATCCAGAAATCTAATGCAGTATCTTGAAGAAAATAAATTGCTAACCGACGCACAATATGCATATAAAGTTGGCAGATCCACGACGACCGCAACGCTAAAGTTTACCAAAACGGTTGTAAACCTCTTAGAAAGACGAAGTAAAGTTGCTGCAATATTCCTGGACCTTTCGAAGGCATTCGACACCGTAGATCATAAACTATTGCTCTCCAAATTAGGTGCCTATGGTGTCAAGGGAGAAAGTGCCAGACTGCTGAAATCGTTCCTCGAAGAACGTGAACAGTTCGTAGAAATAAATATCGACGGTAAACGGCAGCGCTCCGAAGCGCAGACAACTAGAATAGGCGTCCCGCAAGGATCTGCATTAGGAAACAGCTTCTTCTCTATATTTCTGAATGACTTGGCGAGTATTGATATCGACGGTGACATGATCCTGTACGCAGATGATACGACAGTAATAGTAAATGCTAATACAAAAACACAGCTAATAGAAAAAATAGGAAATACAATAACAATATTAAGTAATTGGTTCGCAATAAATGGCCTGAAACTAAATGCAGAAAAAACAAATATCATGATATTTGAAACTAAAAATCGGCTCATAGAGAAAACGGACATTACACTACCAAATGGTGTCAAAATACAAAATGAACGAAGTGTTAAACTTCTCGGCTTTCATATTGACCCATTAATGTCATGGAAAGACCATATAAATTCACTATGTAGCAAGTTATCAAAAGGAACCTATGCTCTAAGACAATTAAGACCACTTGTATCAGAAAGTTGCTTAAAAGAGACGTACTACGCGTATGTACACTCCCAGCTCTCTTACGGGATCATACTTTGGGGCAACTCAACGGATTATGAGCGCATACTAAAGATGCAGAAACGTGCAATTAGAGTACTTGCTTATGCAAAGAACAGAGATTCGTGTCGGGAACTCTTTAAAAAATTTGGAATTTTAACATCTGTCTCAACTTATATATTGGAAGTATTGATGTATGTAAAACGTAACCCAAATGAGTTTCAAAGGAGAGGTGAAAATAGTATAAGACCTATGCGAAATGTTCATGACATAAAAATAACCTCTTCCAGACTTAAAATCTCAAAAAAACTGCCGAAATTGATTGGTCAAAGATTATTTAACCAACTTCCAGCAAGCCTTAAAACAATCACTAAGGACATCTCATTTCGCCATCATGTAAAACGACTATTGCTTGAGAAAACACTGTATAGCCTAGAAGAATTCTTCTCGACCGATTATGAGAACATTACTCTCAATAAAGACTAATTTTTGTATCAGTATACATAAATTTATTATTAATTATACTAAAATATTGTTAATTAGCTGTAACTTGCTATATGAATTAATTGTGATTTATGTTGTGTTTTGTTATGATTTGTTATACGCTATTCTATCTAATAGCACTAATTATTATTATTATTATTATTTTATTTATTCTGAATTGACATTAAGTAATTAACAATTGTAGTGATAATTTGATAAACTAATCAAATAATGTGTACAGCTGACGAATCATAATTTTGGAAATTTTATCGTGTATACTAATTTTATTGTATAATGATGGAATTGTAAGATTGTGATAATAAAAAAATCTGAATCTGAATCTGAGTCCTTATGCTAGAATCGTATTTACTGTGCATGCAAGTATAGATTTCTAGCGGTGGATCGGGGCGAGTCGGCCGCGGCGTTTGTGTTTATTTTACATTTTAAACATCTATTTTTAACTTTCGGTGCAATGTCAGAAACAAATTTGATTTGTCGAACATTACATACTAGAATGGCTCTGTGAGCCATTGTATTGTGTTTGTGTTAGTCCTCGCGTGTTTCTTTTTGTTTTTTATAAAATAAATTATTTTCTGAATAAAATTTTATCTTATAGACGAAAAAGAAGAAAAAAATGTTTTTGAAAATTTTCAAAATCAGACTCGATAAAAATTCTATATAAAAAATATCGAACCTGCTCACAATGTTTCACAAAAATTGGTGATAAATGCTATCTGTTGAGGAGAACGACCCGAAATCTGGAAATTCGGACGTACGAAAGCATTTTTGTCGAAGCTGAAGTGGAGGGAAACTCGGTCAATTCTGTCAAAAAAAAATGACTGGTCATATGACGGTCATTTATTTAGTAAAATATTAAAAACAATCATTAGTTTTGACAGTACTAATCGGAATCTTTACTATATATTCCTACAGTTAAAACGATTACTTATCCTGCTACCTTGACCTGAAGTAACAGCAAATGCGTACGAACATAGAGTTGTTCAACCGCCCAATTCCGGGATTATAAAAAAGTTTTTTAAAAATCCGGGATTTTAGTAGTAGGTATCCGTATACATATATTAATACATGTATTTTAGTTAGCATTATATTAGGCTTATATATGTATAGAGATTCATTACATTATTAGGCTGTGTGGGTACTTTACGGAAGTTGTTAAAGCGTTGGTTATTTATACCAGCACGGCGATATGCAAGCGAGCCGAAAACTGATAAGACTTGCTATTTTCTATTGTTTTAGGATTAGCAAGATTGCGGTGACAGTCTAAATGGCAAAATAAAGTTGTTTATATTATGCCGACGTTGTTATCTTCTAAGAACTTAAACAAAAGAGTGTGCCCGTGCCTAAAGGTCATGGTATTTGTCATTGTTTTCAGAGTAAATCTACAAACAGTAATTGAAAAACAAAAAAAAACCAATAGAATTAATTTTCGTTCGTTACTTTCCTTAAATGTGCAGGTCTTGCTTCAAGTATGTCTTTAGTGCATTCTCGTAACCATCTAGTTGAAGACGTTTGAGCGTGACAGTGGATTTTATTGTTAGTGTTATTTCTTTCATTTTTGCTACTTTTGCCTTTATATCGGATTTTGTGATGAATATGGCTACTATTTATGGTCACTGATTAGTGCATTTTGATTCGATTGTAAAGTTTATTGAGTGTCATAAGAAAGGTGAATGTGTAACGTATTATTTTTTACTTCAATTAGGTACAGTTAAAGTTTTTGAACAATAGTTAAGGTTGACTTGTAGTTTATATGAGTAACTATCGTGGAACACATTAGTCAATTAAATTGTAAACGAATTAAAAGCCTTTACTATATTTGTTCCAAAAATTTGAACTTTACCCAAATATTAACACGAAATCTTTAAGGTACCGATTCAATGGTCATAGGGCCCGTACATTTCATGTCGTTGACGCAAAAATTAAGTAATAGCGCATACAGGGAGTTATTTGATAACACTACAAATGAGTTAACTAATCTATTGACGAGTATAAAAATAAATACTTGATACATAAAACGTAAATGAAACAATTTGTTTTGTATTTTATTTCGATACATTTTTCATTTTATTCAATAGTGGATACAACCAATCTATCATTCAATGAAATTGATTATTTTCTATTACACAGTAAATAGATGTTAAGAGTCCTTACATGTTTTAAAATGTTTCGATTTCAAATTATGACAAAAGTATTGTTAATCGCGATAAAGTGATTAAAGGATACGATGATTTTATTAGTTTTAGATAGTAGCGTAGGGATTATTTGATTTTATTGTGTATAGTAGAATTTAGGCAAAAAAGCAGTTTTTATATTGAAAATGGTCGATCTGGAGTGATTTTTGAAACAATATTTCTTAATGACAATTCCAAGAAATACATTTAAAATGTATGAAATTAGTAGTGATCGACGTTTTGGTTGCCACACCGCGGGATATCAAGTAGAGATGGTAATATGGATACGCTACTAAGACCGCAGTACCGATTAAACTTTTGTTATTTAAATGTTGTTAATATATAAGAGGGATTACGGATTACTCATATGTTGATGTTTCTGGTTTCGATATATTATAGCTATTAGTTTGTTCAAGTATCAGAGTTGCCCACCCTTGCGCTGCAAAGGAAAATATTACAGCTTTTCGTAGTAGACTAAGCATAAGTATCTTTTTATGTATTAGATCACCTTTTAGGTTTACTTTCATAATATAAAAACTACTATGAAGTCAAGATATTTTTCTGGTATCTCATTTAGAGTAAAGCAAAACTGATTCGCTGTGTCCTTACGATTGGGTGCATCATGTGTGGTTGGGCATCAATGACACTGCGGTGCCAATGTAACGCGTTTTGGCTTCCATGGCTTGTCGTGTGCAAGAAGCGCCGGCTGCTCATCGCGGCATGCAAGCCTAAATGATCCTGCGCCGGACCCTCGTCACTGCCGGAGTTCCAGCTGTGTTAGAGCCATCAAGCCTAGCCAGGGATGACGGCAAAAGGCCTGATGGCATGACCCTCGTTCCGTGGAAGTTGGGGCGGCCCCTAGTATGAGATGCCACTTGTGTGGATACCCTCGCGCCATCCCATCCTCCAGGGACTTCGATGAGGGCTGCGGCTGCCGCTAATAAAGCCGAAAACCTCAAACGGCGCAAATATGCAGCCATTGATACTGGCTGGCGCCCATCTCGCCCAACGGATTGCGATTGCAATCCAGCGAGGCAATCCGCCAGCGCCAACCTTGCCTTGACATTACCAATCAATCAGTTAAAACTGCAAAGTAACCGTATCTTCCTAATTTCTCACATTTTTCAATTGTATTTATTCATAGCACGAATTTCCGCTACACTTAAATGAAGACCCGAACCCGCGGGAAATAAGATCCGTTATATCGTGTACCCGTGTACCCTTGTAAAAGTTTCTGAATCCGGGCGGGCTCCTGTAGTTCGGGTTATTAGTACCACCGGGCTATCCATGTCGGCATGTATGACGTGTATCGGGAGCTCTAAATTAGACCCGCTCACATCCTCCCGCGCAGGTAAACGCTCCGATAACAACGAAGGTAAAGAAAACTATTACCTACCTAAGTAAATAACAAAACTTGTAATATATAAACCCATGGACTGGGTTTATTTTCGTTCTTTTAAGGCCTACTAATCCATTTGTGATGTTGGCAAAGTGTTCCTAACCATTTAGCAATTTGTTGGAGAGTAACCTATTCCATTAGTTAGCTTATCTGTGCGCCGTGAATTGCCAGAGTACTCGCGAGCTACCCGCGGGCGGGTAACTAACGCGGATGAAGTGTGCAAATAATTGATTAGGCGATGTTATCGTCACGGAGGCTTCGTTCTTTTGCGTTTCAGCGGTGTGGGAGTCCACACCTGCTCGATATCGACGTCTACATGCTGCCATTTTCGTATGGGTTGACGCGGTTTAAAACCGCCGCCCTCACATAACTTTGGTATCCAATTTCGGGGAGCTGGCAACACCGAACGATGAGACGCCACATTCGACCTTTGCCTTCAGCCCTGAACGGGATCGTGGCCAAGCGAATGCAGTGATTTTCAATGTGAGTATCGCCTTCCGGGCCGTGTTGAACCTCTAGAGTGGGCCGAGTTGTTAACGTGGTGTTTCTTACAGTTGTCGGCCGCGGATTGCTGGTGTCGACGGCGAACAAGTGAGACAGACGGGCGTGGCCCGAGGTCCCGCTATTCTACGGCTAGCTTCCATTCCGGTAAGCGTGGCTCCATAAATGCTGCCCTCAGACATCTTCTTTGTTGACGGATGTCCTAATGTGACCTTGTTATTATTACAGCCAAACCTTTCCGCTCGCGGCGGGCGTACTGCCGACGTGGCTGGGGTCGACATTTGTCAACACTGGGGCTTAAGCGGGACAATTTTCCTCCAAAAGGTGAGTGGCCGACTTTTCCTAATCGTTTTCCTAAACCTTGCCGTGGTATCGAGTCCCTATATTAAACGTCAGCCCACTTATTCTCTACCCGTCAGTGTTGGCCTTGAAGCCCGAGCGCACTGCCCTGCCAGGTTTAGTGTGTATGAACGCTCCGACCGGTAATTAACCGGTGACTGGTCTCAGGACGAGTTATTCCATCCTTACTCCTTCTTGCTATGGACGTGCTGGACTTGGCCGCACTCTTACTGCAATAACTGGTGATTTCAGGAGGTGTTTGGTCGGGGCTTGCTGTGCCCGAGGCCTCCGGGATCAGCCGGGCCAGCCCCCCTTTGAGGGAATCCTGGGGAGCATCGCCCGGGATATAATGCAGCTAAGCTTTTAGTCGTTATTAATCGGGTCTGACCCATAGGTGCTAGCGCAATCGACCAAAAGCGTCATTAAACCCTAAGTAAAATAAGTTAATAAGTTATAAGCCCGTGCCGGGTAAAAATTTAGTCCACACTAGTCTATGGTGGGAAATAAACGACTTGTTATAACTCTTGTTTCATTAAAATACCCAGAAAAATACTATTTCAAACTCAAGATTTTTATGCGCATGGCATATTTAAGCGCTAATTACAAGTATTAAAATATACGATACCTATTCGAAACTTACTTTTAATTTGTAACCTTCATAATCCCGGAATTGGGCGGTTTAGCAACTCTACATTAGATGAGCACGCAATCAGCCTTAAAGATAACCGTGCCGAACCGTGCTTTTGTTCTAATATTCATTGATCTTTTACCGACTACTCGTACTCTGCAAGTATTTGTTTCTCTTTTTTTCCAACGAAATAAATAGAAGTATGTATTAATTATAAGTCTCTGTAATGTGTGAATCGTATCGTGTGACTTCTAAGTAAATATTATTAACTTCAACACACCGGTGCAATTATTTAAAAACCGGCCAAGTGCGTCCAACACCTACTAGTCCACATTTAAAATCACTATCCAATACATTGAATTTAAAAAAGTCGTATCTTCATAGGGAACTCACGGCACTTACGACCCTTTGTTTGGGCAAGACAGTTTTTAAGCGAAAACTCAAAAACCGTAAAATCCATATTGTTCAAACTAAAAATCGTTGAAAGAATTTACTACACTATATAATTATATACTAATGCACACCACATCAATTTTTTTCAGGTTCAAACTTTATAGTTTGGAAGTTAGAAACCCTCACACACACTTTCTATGACTTTGACAGTTAATATCTCACCAACGGTTGACTTAAATGGACAAGTTTTTTTAGAGACCACCATATCATTTTTAAAGGCCTATCCATCGATACCCCACACGATAATGGGCGTTGATTTTTTTTTTCATCCACCGGTTACATACATGTAACGTGGAGTGCCACACATCACTTTCATGTAGCCACAGAATACATCTTCCTACCAAATTTCATAATTGTAGTGCTTTAGTCTCCGAGTACATCGGCTGTGACATACGGACGGACGGACAGACATCACGAATCTATTTTTGCCACTTTGGCTACGGAACCCTACAAATGAAAAATAATAAAATAATAATAAGGGTTCCGTTTTCGCAATTTTGTCTACGGAAACTACGGAACCCTAATAAAAAGCAGTGTAAAGGAGGAATTTAGTCGTAAAATCAGAAGGCTTGCAGCGTTTTTCTTTTGGATTGAAGAATGAAATAGGAAAAAACATTTTAATTAAAAGTATACAAAATATTATTAACTTTATTCATTTTTACCCACGACGGAACGGAGAAGGTATATGCTTTTTTTTTTTTTTTTTTGAACCTGACTGTGGCTTTATAGGCCGGGCCCAATAAAGCGATAGGAGTGCGCGGTTGGAGAGTAGCCTGGGGAAAATCCAGGGGAAAACCTCCGGCACGACCACGCGTGTGGTTTGGAACACTGGAATACTCTAAGAGTTTGCGCTCCAGTGAGATTGGTTGAGCGGTTTCAACCGAATCTGAGGTGTGAGTGGAATCGAGCTACTGGGAGTTTTGTCGCTGGTTCACTAAGCCTAGCCTAGCTGAGAAGAGTCCAGCAAGAAACTCAGCTAGGCCCGACCTGGGTCGGACTGACTCTACCCGGTGTGCGGCGGTACCGGGACGAATAGGGACTATATGTGTCACTGTTGTCGCGATCGCGCGGTGGACGTCCCCGCCGGCGGGAATGCCTAAGTGTACGCGTCGTGTCAGAGTTGGACGCCGCAAGCGCAGCGTTCCATCTTTCGATAGACGCTGTGATTACGTCGTCCGGGTCCGTAAGTGTGTGCCTAGGACGCCGGACCGTGCGGCCCCTAATCAGTGATCGCCGAGTAACGACAGAGTGGGGAGGGATGGGAACGTAGTCGACAGCCTTCCTAACTAACGGATTCCTATGATGGGGAGCGTTGTCAAAATAACGTCTGGCAGTCTGCTTAAAGAAACCATACATAGTGCTAATCCCCATGTCGTGGTGCAGACTGAGGTTCGACTGGTACCACGGAGCACCAGTCGCCCTACGGAGAAAACGATTCTGAATGACCTGAAGCGGCTTGAGCGATGTCATAGGCACGTGAGCAAAAGCTACGCTTGCATAAGACATGATTGGACGAACACAAGTTTTGTAGAGTGTCAGCTTATTTCTAAGTGACATTTTACTAAACTTGTTAATCATCGGCCCAAGCCTTCCTAGCACGAACAACGCACGGTTGCGTACCCTACTGATGTGGCTACTGAAAGTCAGTTTTCTGTCGAGGGTCACTCCAAGATATTTGACTTCGTTGGCCCAGGGGATGGGCCGGTCAAACATCTGGATCGGAGCCACACGCCTTTCCGTGCTAACGCGGTCAGACGGGTGGAAGACTATCGCAGTGCTTTTCTCCGGATTGACTTCGATACGCCAAAGATTAAACCAACGACCTAGGTCAGTGATTGCCTCCTGGAGGTATCACCGGATAAAAGTATACTTACAATGAGTCGTAAAGAGCGCGGTATCATCCGCGAACAACCCCAGTTGCACTTTAGGGTGCCTGGGAATGTCGTTCGTGAATAACGAATAAAGAGTGGGAGAGAGCACGGAGCCTTGCGGGACTCCGGCCCGGATGGGGTGTGGGTCCGAGTACGTTCCCTCTAGTCTGTATCGAAAGCTTCGATCCCTGAGAAAATCTCGTATGGTGAGTACGAGTCTGTCAGGCATACCGAGATGATATAACTTGTATACAGCCCGTTATGCCAGACCTTGTCGAATGCTTTCGCCACGTCGAGAAAGATTGCACCGGTCCTGAGCCCCTGGAATCGAGAGAAACCGTCCAGCACGTGCTCCGTGACGCGGTGCACCTGTTGGACGCACGAGTGCGCGGATCTAAAGCCGAACTGCTCGTCGATGATGACGTTATTCTCAGCCGTAAATCTGAGAATCCTAGTGAGAAGGATCCGCTCATATAGCTTTCCTAGAGAGCTAAGCAAGCTGATCGGCCTATAAGAGGCAGGCGAAGTCCGGGGCTTACCGGGCTTCGCTATCCCTATGACCGTTGCACCTTTCCACGCGGCTGGAAAGTGAGCATTGGTCAGCGCGGCATTGAAGATGCCGACCAAAATGAGGAGGAGGGTTTCAGGGAGAAGTCTCAGGATACGATTGGATACACCATCCGCACCCGGAGCCTTCCTAACACGAAGACGCCTGACTAAGTCACTGACTTCCTTAACCGACACCGGTAAAATGGGTGAAGTTACGGGGAGACGCGATCTCCTGTCCACCTCGGAATCGACCCATCTAATATGGGCTTCGTCGGTGTGAAGGAGACTAGGCGAACATTGGGACTCTAAGCTACTCGCAAGGCATTCGGCTTTCTCACTATCCTCGAGAGCAGGGGTAGGGTGATCCGGACGATCCAAGGGGGGTATGGTCCAACAGGCATCTGATTTGAGAGATCTCGCTAGTTTCCAGTAAGCCAGATGACTAGGAGCGATCTCACCCATCAGATCCCTGAACGAGTTCTCCCGAAATTCGGCAATTCTCTGTTTGGACTCGTTACACAAATCCCTCAGGATTTGACGGTTTTCAGCAGAAGGGTGGTTGGAGTAAGTCCTGATTGCACGATTTTTTCTAGTCACTAACTCCCTCAATTCCCTAAGCAGAGGTCGGTTTTGGATATCCTCCGCCGACACCTCCCTTGAGGCCTCACTTCGAACAGTGTTGAGATAGTTGGTGAAAGAATCGATCGCTTGGTCGGTCTGTTCAGTAGTAGTTATGCAGTCAGGGATGTCTCTAAGCAGGGGAGGATCTGTCTGTAAGAGACCTGATTGTACCTTATTCCAGTCCACGAGTGTTCTGGTACGAGGTGCATTATTAGGGTGAGGTCCTAGTCTCAAAAGAACTGGCCTATGGTCCGAGTCAAGTTCGTGTATCACTTCTATAGAACGCAGAGTTAACGCTACGTTCTTTAGCAGTGCTATGTCGAGTATGTCAGGTCGGTGCTCTACGTTATGGGGGAAATGAGTCGGTTCTAATGGAGCGAGTAGATCGAAAGGGAGGCTATCGATCAAAAGGTGATGAAGCCGATTGCCGTTGGGATTGGTTGCAATGCAACCCCAGTTAATATGCTTACTATTTAGGTCCCCGGCCACGATGACCGAAGGACCTAAGGAGGCTAGTGAGTCGAGGTCAGTCTTAAGTAAGTCACGTTGAGGTGAAAGGTAGGTTGACGCAATCGATATCGGGGGGTGGCCCTTCATCGATATACGGCAAACCGACACTTCCATGTTTGTCAGGGGAGGGGGGGTGAGACTTATGCAATGTAAGTTACGTTTATAGAAAATGAGCGTGCCCCCGAATGGTCTACCATCTTGCCTATCATCTCTAATCTGATTGAATCCAGGGACGCGAAAAGCTCTGGTGCCGGGTCTGTAAAAGGTCTCTTGAACCAAGAAGATGTCTACTGAGTGATCACGGAGGAAGTTCGTCACCTCATCCTTCATACCTCTCAGGCCATTGGCATTATAAATACCAATGGTAAGCGAAGTAGGTTTTAGCTTTAGGGCCGTACGATCCATACTAGTAAGCACCGAGACCCTGACTGCCGAACTGAGCGGCGATGTAATTTTGTGTCGCAGCACTTAGGTAGGCAGTCAGACCGCTCGCCGCCTCCGGGGTGAGCATCTGAATTGCCTGCATAAGCGCAGAGAGGGGAGATGGAGCGGGCCGGCCCGCTTGACTGGCGGCGGGCCCCCATGCAGGGAGGTCCGCCTGAGATTGGGGTGCAGAAGGCACCGGGCGGGGACCTACGGCTGCTGAGGGCGGCAGGTTCCTAGGGGCACCTAACCCTAAGGCCGGAAGGGCAGGAAAATCTTGCGAGGTGAACTGGGGAGCAGCACGACCCGCTTTTTGCTTCTGCCCAGAGGGGGGCGAGGACTTTGGCTTTGCACCATTGTTGCGACTCTTTGGGCGGCAAGGGCATCCCCCATAGTTGGCAGTATGCCCATGGGAGAGCTTACGTTGCAAACAGTTGCAACACTTGACGCCGGCCAGGTCCTTACAACCCTTTGGACGATCGCAATCGCGAGACGCTTGATCGCCAGCGCACTTGACGCATCGGGGGGGAGAGAAGCAGCCACGCGCACTGTGCCCGAATCTCTGGCAGTTGTGACACTGCGAGATGTAGTTCCTCTTGTTGGGAGGCTCTACCCTAACGGTGATTTTAAGCACCTCCTTAAGGGCATGGACTGCCTTACGTTGGTCTGGGTCGGTGACTATTAGCACGATGTCGTACTTACCCCTCGTCTTATGGTAGAGGCGATGAACCTCCCTGATAGCGATCCCCTTACTTTTAAGATCCGCGAATATCTCATCTTCCGGGATATCCTTATGGAGCCCCCGGACGATGGCTCTATAGCCTTTCTCTTCGGCGGACTGTCTCCGGTTGTAAGCCATCGACAGCTCATCGAAGAGACGGGTCAGAGCGCGATAGTCCTCGGGTCCCTGGACCGTAATACGAAGCCCTTCCAAGGGCGGCTTCAATGTATCCGAATTGAGTACTCGGATGCCCCGCTGTCTGGCTATTGCCAGGGCAGTTGGCCACCTTTGCGCGTCAATTAGGATGCAAGAGTCCGGCTTGTCGGGGTTGACCGCTGAGGTGGCAGTCGAGCTGGGAGCCGAAGACCCGCCGTCCGTTGCCAGATTGGCACTACGGGCCGGAGGGGCCAGCGCAGAAGGCGCGGGGACGACGGGAGTCCGCGGAGCTTTCTTCGCCGGCGAATCAGCTCGCGGAGACTTCGGCCGCGTACGTTTTCCCTTACGGCTTCCGCCTACAGGTTCCCATCCTGACGTGTCCATTTCGTCTTCAGAACAGTGCAGTCGGTCTTGTTGTTCTGTTTCGGTCTCTTTGGGACAGCGGGATCGGGAGCGGGTAGAGCGGGAGCGAGCGGTAACTCTTTCCTCTTGCGAGGAGGGTCGCTCCCTGGGGGAGCGAGAACGTGAGTTCCGCACGCCTGAAACCGCTGCGGGAGGGGCCTGAAGGGCCGGAGGGTTGCCGGGGGCAGACGCGGCTGCCTTTACAGACTTTTTGCCCTTTTTGGGCGGAGTGGCCTTAGGGGCCTGGGGCGGAGGCAAGGGGATCGCTACTGCCGGCGGCGGCGGCGGCGGCGGCGGTCCCATGGCGGCCTTAGGGGCCTGGGTAGCTGAAGTAGCTACCGGGGTGGCCGGATGGGCCTGGCGATGCGAGTCAGAGTTCGCGGGGGTGGGGGATTGCATGGGAGCCGCCTGGGCTGAGTCGATTTTCTCGCCGTTGAGAGCCAACTTAAGGCGTTCGTTCTCAGCGGCCAGCCGATCGATTTCAGCCTGCATAAGCCCGCATAGTTTCCTCCATCATCTCGAATCTGGCTTGCATCTCCATCCTAACTATTTATGTCGGTCGCCGCCTAACACTATACTTATGGGGAACCGAAAGGCTAACCTAATGTCGGTGTCGAGTATTGTCCACTTGTCCGCCGTGTCAGTGTCAACTAGGTGTCCTACACATGAAGGGAAAGAATCGGACTGTCCGCAATTACTGGGCTTCGTGGTGGTATCCACCCCACACTGCAACTTCGTTGGCACCGTTAGGATCCGTTGCAATGCAGCCACTGCGAGCGTGGTCTTTCAAAGGGACAGAGACCCGGGTCTGACTTGAGAAAGTCTTAACTAACGGATAGCCACCAATTGTGTCTAGCCCACAGTCCGATCGTTGCGACCGACTGCGACCACTACGAGCGTGGATTTCCAGAGGGGCAGAGACACGCTGGTCAGCTGGAGACTTAAGAAAGTC
Source organism: Epiblema foenella (assembly GCA_963556455.1). Taxonomy (NCBI): domain Eukaryota; kingdom Metazoa; phylum Arthropoda; class Insecta; order Lepidoptera; family Tortricidae; genus Epiblema; species Epiblema foenella. Next base: position 22,366,709 of record OY747099.1, on the reverse strand, counting down.
TTAACTAACACACCCGGTGCTTCCACGTGGTAATTGCGATAATCACCACGAGGGGTAGCGATAAGAGTGAGCAGGTAGTCGGAGATAAAATTCGGGTCACAACAACAATTGGGTAAGAGCGCACAGGTAGCACGACCTCACTCGACCGTTGCCGCAACCGGAATGAAGGTATATGCGTTTAGGGTGAGAGGTTGTTTGTTTGTTTGTTTGTTTGTTTGTTTGTTTGTGTGTGCACATCAATATCTTCGAAACGGCTTGACCGATTTAGAAACGGTTTTCTGCAATAGGTTTGTAGTTTAGACGGGCAGAAATTTAGCTAGGAGTTACGACGATAACTCGCCAGGGGGCGCTGCAGTAAACATTTTTCTCTTGCTAAAGTGCGTGTGAGTGCATTTTCCCCGGAACTGCTGGGCCAGCATTTACGATTTCCATAGAATGTGGTGTGGAGTACATGCACTTTAACTCTGAGGATCTGATGATGGAGCAGAAAAGCATAGTAGGGTACTGTGCAGAGGTCGATAATATTTTTGTTTATTTTTGGTTCCTTTTGTTTATGTTTCATGAACAGATGTCGTACATAACCTTCTGAGGGTCTGATGATGGAGAAAAACTATGCCATAGAGAACTTTGCGATATCATGTAGTAACTTATTCGTGTTTGGGCTCTTTAGATTGTGTTTGCTGAGTAGCTTCTATACATGAGCTGCTGAAGATCTGATGATGGATTAGAACAGTATTTTATGGCATGTTTTAAAGGTATTTAGTTAGTAAAAAAACTATGCCTTAGAGAACTTTGCGATGGCATGTAGAAACTTATTCGTGTTTGGGCTCTTTAGATTGTGTTTGCTGAGTAGCTTCTATACATGATCTGCTGAGGATCTGATGGTGGATCAGAACAGTATTTTATGGAATGTTTTAAAGGTATTTAGTTAGTAATAATATGTCATTAGACTCTTTTGATAGTACCTATCTATTGAGACGCCTCTATACAGGAACTTGAAAAGGCCTGATGATGAAGCACAACAACAGCATAGGGAATTTTGCGAAGGCATATAGGTGGATTACCGTATGTCGACTATTTTAATACTGTTTGCTGCGTAGCTTCTGTGTGTCTCTTCTGTGTTCTCCATTTGGACCTTTCGGGTACGGAACCCTAAACAGTAACCAGATACTTACATCGTGTGCTTTGCGATGTTGTAATGTTTTGGATACTACCGATGTTAACTAGGTTACTAAGGCTCGTGATAAGATCTCTGGCGACTCGTATGAAGTATTTTCCGTAATTGTATTATATGTCCGAAAAATATCGCACTCGCTGCGCTCGCGTTTTCATCTAGTTGTGATATGACTTTATAACCGCAGACCGAAAAGTATGAAGTATTTTCCGCACTGCATCATAATGTTTGAAAAATTTTGCGCTCGCTGCGCTCGCGTTTCCATCTACATGTGCTATATGGGTCATTGTCAGATTTAGGTTCGCGTCTTTTCGGTGGACATATCAAAAGTTAAGGGCCAAAAAGCTTAACTTTATATTGGTTTAGTAACCCGCATAAACGGTGTTTCCATAACTATAAATCCATGTAATAAAAACATAACTTACATGTACATAAGCCGTTAACTATTGACCACCGAGTGGACAACTTTTGTTTTTACAACTGACAATGACCCATATATTACTTTATGACCCGTCCGTCCTAGTGACTACTATAGATGTTATGTTTGCTGAAATAACATATAAACTTCCTTGGTTCTAAATTAATATGATGGCAAGGTAAACGTCCCTGTACTCGACACCGGCCCAATACTGTGGTTTGGTGATTAATTACTGTAATCTATTGGCCACTAAGGTGTCGATTACTGGGAGGTTTACCTGAATTGTGTAAACGAAATAAGGTATCGCGTACTTCAAATTGCGTCATCCGATTTCAGGAGCCGTTGCAAAAATGAACCCTGGGTATTTATTTATTTACGCTTTGGGACTAGTTGGAAGAAGTGTAGGTACAAATCCGTGGCAGCTGTGAGCAGAAGAAGGGAAAAGATAAATATGACAGAATGTGCGTCCACGTGGGCTTGCTCGTCGGGTCTTCGACCCCACGCGGAACGCCTTCTGACCTCGTGTGCCTCGCCCCTCACTACCGGGCCTTTGTCACTCAGGTTTACTTGTACGACACTCGGGGCTGGAAAGTGTCGAGTTGGCCAGCGCGCTCCAAGGAGAAGTTTCGGGATTTCGGCCTTTCGCTGAACAGTTTCTGACCTCGTATACTTCGCCCCTTACCTTCGGGCTTTCGGCTCTGAGGTTCGCTTATAAGACATTCGAAGCTAAAAAATGCCGATTTAGGCTCGTCTTTCGGGCCTTCGGCCCTCGAGCTCGTATCGAGGCCGAGCGAGCGTGCTCCGAAGAGAAGCTTCGGGCTTTCGGCTCTACGCGGAACGGCTTCTGACCTCGTATGCCTCGGCCCTCAGGTTCATTTGTGAGACACTTGGGGCTCGAAATTGTCGACTAGGGCTCGCCCCTCGGACCTTCGGTCCTCGGGCTCATATAGCAAACGTGCTCCAAGGAGAAGCTGCGGGCCTTCGACCTTTCGCGGAACAGCTTCTGACCTTGTGTATTTCGCCTCTTAGCTTCGGGCTTTCGGCCCTCAGGGTTACTTGTGACGCATTCGGGGATAGAAAGTGGCCACTTGGCACTTACTTAGTTTTGTAGCTCCTTAGGAAAACATCGGTAGGGAGCTCATTTCACAACCGAAGTGTTCGAGGGTCAAACGTATAGGTATACATAGACTGCTCTCTAAAAAGATTAAGATAAAGGCAAAATTAAAAATTTTGAAAATACCCCCGACGGATGTTCTCAATTGAAAAATAATTAAATAATGCATTTGAAAATCCCCCGACTCTATAGGAAATAATTACTTATAGATAAAAACATTTTTTTCTAAACGGTTAACTGGTTACGAGGTATATTTACAAGCCCAGAAAAATCCGGCGGGGGCTGCCATTGCCATGTCAATTTTCAATTTCATTAAAATAGTAATAATAATGAAATTCGAAATAACTTACAGAACGGTATAAACTAACTGCATAAACTATTACTTCATTTCAGGGCAGGCAATGGCAGCCCCCGACGGATTTTTCTGGGCTAGTAAATATACCTCGTAACCAGTTAACCGATTAGAAAAAAAATGTTTTTATCTATAAGTAATTATTTCCTATAGAGTCGGGGGATTATCAAATGCATTATTTAATTATTTTTCAATTGAGAACATCCGTCGGGGGTATTTTCAAAATTTTTAATTTTGCCTTTATTTATTAAGCAGTAACGCTGCGAACGTAAACTTCGAATTGAAAGTAGAAAAATAATAATTCATAATTGCTCGGAGCCAGATTTTTTCAAATTTTCCTTTAATTAAACTAATTACCATCAATATTATTTGATTTGTGAAACCTTTTTGTAATTAGATAATGTAATATTTATTAAAATATATTATTTAGTGAACTCAATGTAATACATCTTTACATATGATACATATGTATATTTAAATAACAGAAATATATTATTGAATATTAATAATTCATTCATTAACTATTAGGAGACCAGCCGAAAATTCACTTTAACCCAATGCATCACTAGCTGACGTTAAGGTTACCATAACCCAATGAAAACCCTAAACAAAAACCCTATCGCGATAGGGTTTTAAGCTTAACCCTATTGCGAGTTAGGGTTAACACTTCAATAAGCTTACCTTTACAATACGGTAACCCCATGATAGGGTTAACCCTATCATAGGGTAAGCAAATTGATTGGGTTACCGAATCGATAGGCTTAAGCCTAGAGAAGGGTTTTCCGGTCCCTGATTTGAAAAACAAAACCCGTCCCTCCTGTGTCCAATAGTTAACGGCTTATGTGCATGTTAGCTATGTTATTATTACAGGGATTTATAGAAACGGAGACACTATTTATGCGGGTTACTGATTCAATCCAAAATTAAGCTTTGTAGCCCTTAACTTTTGGTATGTCCACAGAAAAGAAGCAAACCTAAATCCGTGTATGACCCACGTACTTATTTGAATTACACAATGAATTGCCTAAAACTCTAATTAACAGGGCCTGGAAATTTGTAGATGAATTGACAACTGTGAAATAATCATACTTACAAATTAAATGTGGTGGAGTTAAATAGAAGCCAGAAAAAAAACAAGATTTAGTTAAATTAATTTTGTATATACAAAACAATAGCGAAACATAAACCCCAAAATCTTTACCAGAAATAGGTATTCCCAGATTTATTTAAACCCTCAAACCCGCATCCTAAGCAAACGTCGACGCCACAAAGCCGGTAAGAAATACTTAAAAACCGAGTACTCTTAACGTAGTACAGAGCATTTGAGATTTAATAAAACGGAGTGAAATGGAGCGTGTAATGGAGTTCCTTTCAGATATTAGCGTCGACAAAAGGGACATGTGAGTCCAGAGGAAATTGGCCCAGCCGGAACGTGTTGGCTGTGGCTAACTAAAGGAACAGCCTGCAAGATAGTAATGGAATCTGGAAATGCAGTGGTTTTGGTGCTAGTGCAAATATGTATTGAATGGATAATAAATATGTAATTTGCGCCTCTATTCTTGGTGTATTTGAGTGGATCAAGTTTTTTTGTGTTTTTATCTTGACCCGTTGTCCAAAGGACACTAGTGGCGCAGTTTGTTCAAAAAACCATTATGGAAATAGCTTATAAGTAACACAAATACGTACGTTTGGTAAACTTAAATAGCCTAAAATCACGATTGTAGTTACTAATAACTAATCACTAGACGTAACCACGGCGATTGGCACTAAAAAGTTGATTCAGTCATTTTCTACATCTAGCAAAATTATTTGGGAAAAATTGTAGATCATATTAAACAACTTTGGGACTAACAACGAAATCAGTATAAACAAGTGCTCATTGGTGATTCTCATTCCAAAATTTAACATTTTCTTAATTTGTCCTTACCGGACCCGAATTTTAACTACTCTTGAGTGATTTTTTTTTACTTTAAGGGTGGGTTCCACCGTCTGTTCAAACCGCCTGTAATCGTAAGCGGTTTTCGTTAAAGAGTTAGAGTTTTTAAATCTAGATTTAACATTATGACTATTGTGTGCCCTTACAGGGTGTCATGAAATGACTTAAATTAGAAATGTAACATCTTATTGTGTATGCATGACATTACAATGAATAAATAAATAAAATAAAATCTGATTGTATGGAAAATTTGACAACTTTCTATGGGAAGTAATAAATATGTAATTTGCGCCTCTATTTTTGGTGTATTTTCTACCTCTAGCAAAATTATTGGGGAAAAAACTGTAGATCATTCAAAAGTTTAACATTTTCTTAATTTGTCCTTACCGGACCCGAATTGTTAACTACTCTTGAGTGATTATTTTTTACTTTAAGGGTGGGTTGCACCGTCTGTTCAAACCGTCTGTAATCGTAAGCGGTGTTCGTTAAAATCTGATTGTATGGAAAATTTTACAAGTTGCTATGGAATGACAGCTGCAGACGCCATATTTGACGATTACCGGCCTGTGATCGTATGTTGGTGCAACCGACGCTATATTGTCACAATAAGGAACCCGGGTACTTATATAAGCTGGAGTCAACAATAAGTTTAAAGTGCACTTTGATTTCCTTACTTTTCACTTAACGTTCGGGCCGGTAAAGACATCAATTAACTTTAACTATGAGAATTTGCTATCTCAATAAAAAAAAACGAGCGATCGGCGATACAACGTATGCGATAATATGTTGCGATAATAATCTATAAAGTGTATGCTACTTTAGTATGTACCAGCTTAAGCCGAAAACATGAAATAATTTAAGCACCGTCAGTACTCTTTCATCTCACAATATTGTAAATTACTTATAAACTAATCGTCGATACTTAAAAGCAACTAGTGTAATTAATACAAAAGCTATATTTCCTCCAAATTTAATTCGTCTATAATAGTAAGCAAACAAATCTAAGATTCAGAGCATAAATTCTAACGAACTTCAAAGGAAAATTATACGCTCCAACTACCAATTTAATATAATGTTAATAAGTACTTATGAAGCCTCATCTCAACCACGTAAATAGTTGCCTACGAACTGCTACACAGTACACATTTCAACGTTTAAACTCTCACAATGCATGCGTCATGAATACACGTCAGCTAATTTATAATAAATAATGCAGGAAGTTACGGATCTTAAAATCTGAAGCGAAAGGTTCAAATTCGTTTAAACAGTTTTAGACCGTGGCCAACGTAAGCCGGTGTTGCTATTCTGTTAGTTGACATTTTACGTCACATGAAGTACCTACCAAATTTTGTTAATGCTCAGTTTATTATGCACTTTTCGTAAAGCATAGAGGATTTAAACGTTTTGATAGTTTTGGGTTTGAGGATTTAAATCCTCCCCGTTTTTAGGGTAATACGTTTCAGTTGGGTTTAATAATACTATTTGCCATTGGAATATTTGCAATGTTTAAAACAGTCGGAATCATTGCGTGGAGAGTACTTTCAATCAGAACCCACGCCCCCACGTTTTTTATCGGATACTTATTAAGTTATAAGGAACGGGTTACTAAATTCATACTATATTAAATTTTCCATAAATGTAGTGTTTGGCATAATCATTATTTGCCATAAGTCGTTTTTCTCAAAAACTGCAAAATTTTTAGAATTGATTTGAATCAAATCTAACCTAATCTACAATGCCACCAGCATCGTCGGTACAATACCCCAAGGGCCTGCTTTGGATTTAAGGTAGTTTATTACCGTTTGTAATTAAATGAATAAATACATAATATTTACAAAATATATTTAAGTTATCCTGTTGTTTTAAATGCCACTGTTTCAGAGAAAACCACTTACATCGCAAACTATGACAATCACCAGTATTACGGCAAATGAAATTGTGGATATCGAAGGCATCCGATCTGATAAGGTATGACAATATCAATCCCTGACCAACTGAAATTGACTAACTTTAAAAGTTATCATCAAACATTCTGAAGGAGACGTCGCCGCCGCGACAAAACTTGTAAACAAATAACTGCCTACTGGGCCGAGATTCCACCGGCGTTATCTACAAATAGAGGTATGTTCCAGTTTTCGTATTTATATATTTTAATATCAAAATTACATCTACAAAATTATGATTTGTATGAAATAATGCAGATGGAATAAATACCCTTTTCAAAAGTTTACAATTCATTCAATATCGGTTAAGCAAAAGAACCAGTGATTTCATGTTCCGGTAAAATCTAGTATTGGCAATGGATAGATTGAACCAGCAAAAAAATATTACTGTCACTAAACTTCCTAATCTGTCATCAATACTATAGTAATCTGATTGCGCAACAGATAACAATAATCCAGGCAGCTGTATTAACATTATAATTTATAAAATCCACCAAAAACATTTTTACAAACCGAAACTTACTTTAATGGTCTAAATTCGTATTTTACCGATACTTTGGTACTTGAACAACAAAGCCTGCATGAAACTAACCGTAGACGGGACCATTAAAACTTGGAAGGATCGCTTTGGAACAAAATGACGTATTATGATTCGTTAAAAATGTCGGTTATGACATTATTTGCGCACTAGGCAGCTAAACAGCGCTTTAAATATGCATTCATATTTTTCTCTATTAAACATTTTCAGCATCGTTTAAAGTTCTGTCTGCAAAGACTATTGTTAGGCATTTCTCATATGTTACAGCGGATTTAGTTATGCAATATTTTGGTTTGACGTCTGAGTGAGAGACGATGAATGGATTCTTTGAGGTAATTAGTTGTCGTTTCACATCGTGGTTTCAACTGTTTCTCCTAACCAGAATAGATAGAGTAGGATAAGTATAAAATCTTTAACGTAAGTATTATAAGGGTTTGAATCGCGTTTTTTTCCGAAAGTTACATACAAGCCAGATTGAAAAATTACAACAGAATGTAATACTAGAGTCAGAAAATATAGTTCCCCCATTGTAACATAGTATTGCTGTTTGTAACATAGTATTGTTGTTTGTTACATAGTATTGTTGTTTGTTCTACTAAATAAATACGTGGGCAATAATAGTTCAATATCGGAACTTGGCTTGAAATATATCAGTTAGTTCCTTGAGTTCTATATTTCAAAATGAAACGCTATTATCCGTTGATGGAAAACGACATACGTATGTATGTACTTTGAAAAGCATAACAACGACGTGGGAATAAAAAGTAAAGATGACCTTATATTTTTTATTTAACATTCGTTACAAAAAAATGACGATTTGACAAAACTAATATACCTATGATTAGCGGCAAATGTAGTCTTAAAAGTATGCTAGTTAGTTACAAACAAGTAAAAAAAACATACACCATAAGTACCTATGTCGATCGATATATAAATCGATAAAACAGTAACAAAAAATAGTACTAATAAAATTTTATGTCATTCATGTGAATAGATAGAAAACATCCAAGACTCAGGAAGACTCATGCTCATCACGTAAATAAATGCGGGATTCGAACCCGGGACCTTCAGCTTCGAAGGCAGGGTTACTACCAACAAGGCTAAAGCGGTGTAACTGATTAATATGTTCAATATCGTCCTATTACTGCAAATACCGCCAATGTGACTTTCTGTCATAATCGTTTTTTTTAGACCTTAAGAATAAGCTTTTCAATACCTACAAACTGGTAAAACCAATATTTCGTTACGATCCTCCATTACAAAGATAGCTTTTACGTAAAGTAACATATCACTAATTTAATAACATTTACGTACAAGCAAAAACTGAAATGTGTGTGATAATGCAACGATTCATATTTTTATGTCCATGTAAAAACTATAACTAGCCCATTATGGTTTTTTGCATATTTCCTTTAACGACATAACAGAAATTTTATGTTCTGAAAGAAAGTTGTACGAGTACATATCTGGTATTTGCATACAAGTTTACCTGCATTTTTTTTATTTTACGTCAGGCTAAATTTACAAAGCACCTTTACCATGTTTTTCCTGAATAGGTTTGCTTAATTTACCTACAATATAGTACAGCCATAAAATTGTACAGCGCCTTTACTAGTTTTACCTGTAACATCTATGCAATAATGTCGCGAATTCGTACAGGAAGAACCAGCTATCTGCGCATACAACCTTCACCCAGTAGCTAACTTCACTCAGTTGAGACTCATGCGCCGAAGTCGTTGTTGATATTTGTGTTGATACGATTGAGTTATTGAAACTATCTAATTAAGATGAGTGCAAGAAGTAAAAGACTTGTTAGAATGGCTACAGGGAAATATAATGCAGACCGTAAGTAACAATTTTTGTTTGTAATGCCTAATTGTAGTCTAGTTTGTAGGTTATTATTCTTAAAATATTTACCTAGGTAACTTAATCATTACTTGAAGTTTTAGTTGTACAGATAAACTTAGTAAGTAAGTATTAGAGTCGAGTGGGTTACCTAGTGACCACAGTTTCTTAAAGTATCTTGTAGTTACTAAGCTAGATACTTGGGCAAGGTCAAATCGCGCTGCGCGCCCAATGTTTGCCGGCCGAATCCGTTAATGCAGTTACTTACCTGTTGCTGCTTTTACACTTCTGGGGTGTATGTGGGAAAGTAGTATTACTATAATAATTATATAAATACGTACCTAAATATTGTAATCGCTATGATTATAATAACTCGTAATCTAAACCAAGTTTTGACCTTCAGTAGGTCAATCGGTGTCTGTAGGTAGATGTTTCATCTTAACATTAAATCGAACACAGGGCAGTGGGTATACGGATACTTACTAAGTATTTCTTATCTTGGTAGGCATGTACAGTCTACAAAAAGATGCGGACAATTACAAAATGATGAATTATGTATCCACAACCTTACTGTCATGTTTACTTACCATTTTAGTAGGCCGTGTTTAGAAAGCTTGGAATACGCCTATGTCTACACAAGGGTCCGATCAAAAATATGTAAACGCGCTCTTAAACCTCTGAAGATAGGGTTGTGTTCACATGTTTTCATGGATATTTGTGTGGACATTGGCGAACTTGACTGTACTTACCATTGGCACTATAGTATTTAACGTAGGTAGTTGAACATGTGATAATGCCGGCACTCTGCATGTTGGTAGTCGACTGTACATAATAAGGTAGTAGATGGCGATGTTACAAAATTTCTTTCGGTTGGGTAAATATACTATGTCACTTTGACATAGGTTCCGGATAGCATATGAGGCCGATTGGTTAATTTAAGTAACTTAAACTATTAAAAAAAAATGTATTTTTTTCTAGATGTCCGCGAATCAGAAGTAGAACAACGAGGAGCTTCAGACCTCGATGAGTCACAAGAAAATATTGCCAATCAGATGAAGCAAATAATAAGCGATGTTTTTTCTGATGAATGTGTACAAGAGTCAGATCAAGAATCACCACAGTCTCAGGTTAGGTCATTATTATTGCCTGCAAGGCGCATATCCGAAACATCATCAGACTCAGTGTCGTTATTTGGCGGAGATCTTTCTGATACCGATCCCACCTACCACCCAGAGGATCAGCATGGCTCTCCTAGTAGTATCAGTAATGATGATGATGACTTAATTACAGTGCAGAATTTATTAGACGCCAACGCTAAAGCAAACGTTCCATCATTCACTACATCACCACAGCCTGGCACCAGCCATCAACACGAAGAGGTACAGGTAGATAATGATACAGCTTCTGAGATCGCGACACTGATACTATCCGAGGTTTTAGAGTTAGTTTGGGATCAAGTAAAAACAATAAGCCGTTGGCGTGCTGTTGATTCTAACAACTGGAAAAAAAACATCGCAAGAAAAAGACGTGCAGAAGGATTATCTTATACCACAAATAACCAAATAAGAGCCCCAAAAGTCCCTAAGACAGTCGACTGTGCAAAATGCACCTTTAAATGTACAGAAGTGTTTACCGAACAAGACCGATCCAAGATTTGCAGAATGTACTGGAATTTGGATTTCCAAAGTAAGAAAATCTTCTTGCTGGCTCGTCTAACAGTCCTCCCATTAAAGAGAGTCGTCGTTGACAGAAAACGCTCAGTTAGACCTTATAGTACGAAGTGTTTCTTTGACATAGGCTCCGAGAAACGGCAAGTCTGCCAGAAATTTTTGTGCTCTACTTTAAGCATCTCACATTCAGTTGTCAGCGATGCTATCAAACATAGAGATGAGCTTGGATTCTACGCTGGCGCAGATGGACGAGGACACCTAACTCCCCCGAACAAAACTCCACCGGAAAAAGTCCAAGAAGTGGTTGACCATATCAATTCATTTCCCACTATGGCTGGTCATTACGTGAGACAGCAATCAAAACGTAAATATTTAGAAAGCACACTTTCTATCAATAAAATGTACGAGCTTTATATTCAAAAGCATGGCAACAACAACCCTGTGTCTGCCATAACATACCGAAGAATATTCGCAACTCAGTTTAATTTGAGTTTCTTTGTTCCGAAAAAAGACCAGTGCCAGATTTGCAACAAGTTTCTTCTTGCACAGGATGCAGCTAAAGTTGACTTAGAGCAGTCTTACAACGAACACATACAGAGAAAGATTGCATGTGCAGCTGAAAAGGAAAAAGACAAACAGAGAGCAGAGACTGACCAAACCTTTTTATCTGTCTCTTTCGACTTGCAGGCTATATTGCAAATACCTACTTCAAAGATAGGCTTGCTTTACTACGTTCGTAAGCTGACCGTATACAATTTAACCATATATGAGAGCGCTTTACCGAACAACGCTTTTTGCTTTCCCTGGTCCGAAGTTCATGGTAAAAAGGGCAGCGCTGAAATCGGTACCATATTGTACTATTATTTGTCAAAGTGCATCTCTACTGACATAACACATGTGTCCCTATTCTCCGACACGTGCGGTGGGCAAAATCGCAACCAAAATGTTGCGGCAATTTTATTTTGGGCTGTTAACGAAATTGACCACCTGCATGTCATTGAGCAGAAATTTCTGGAGTCGGGGCACTCCTACATGGAGGCCGACTCAATGCATAGCAGCATTGAAAGTGCAAAGAAGCATAAGGATATTTTTTCGTTGACAGACTGGACGAACATTTTTAAGAGTGCCAGGTCGAAAGACATGTACAAAGTCGGTAATAAAAAGGTAAAAAAAGCCCCGTATAATGTAAAAGAATTCAAATTCAATGAGTTCTACGATCTAAAGCTATTAGCTGAAGCTACATTAAAAAATAAAACCAAAGATTGCAACGGCAACAAAGTGTTGTGGCTGAAAATTAAAAAAATAAAATTTTTGAAGGGCGATCATAGGATTTATTTCAACTATGACGTCTCTGAAGATTATTTAAACTTTGACACCAGGGCTCCCGCAGTCAGATTTCACAAGCCGACATCTCCTCAAGCTGGCCCGAGATACAGCACAAGAAAAGGGAAGCAGCGTAGCAGATCGAACCCCAATTCCGTAGAACCACCACCGACACCAGAAAACATGGCACAAAGCCACCGTTTACAAAAATTGTACAACATGCCCCTAGCGATCTCCGCGGCAAAGAAAAAAGATTTGGTAAGCTTATGTCATAAAGGCGTAATTCCGGAAGAATACCATGGATGGTTTCTCGCACTTAAATGTGAAAATGACATTGTGGATCGAGTTCCCGATGTCGCGGCGTCTGAAACCAGTAGCGAGGAGGACGATTAGTTAATTTAATGTAATGTTTTGTATAAATAAATAAATATAATACAGTAAAAAACGTCTACGTTCATTTCAATCAACCACTAACTGACTATTATTGCCCTTTTAGCTACAGCGGTGCAGTAAATAACTAACGGTTAGTCTACTTTAACATCATGCAACAAGTTATATTTTTATTTGTATTAATTTCCACTTAAAGCATATGTCCGTGGATAAGAGTATTGACGCAAAGTATGTATACAAACTAATAAATTTAAAAATATCCTTGAAATCATTCATATTCAGCGGGGTTAAAGCACCATATGTAAGGAATCCCGAAATGTTGTACAGGTAAAACCATATATCTTTTCAATAAAATAAAAATAACTCGAAAACTTGTAATTTTTTTTTAATTGTCCTGTTGCTTGTAGGTAAATTATATATCTAATAAATTCGTTTTAAGTTGATTTTTAGATATTGATGCCTTTGGACAAGAAATAAACAAGATTATATTTGTACAGGAAAAAACAGTTATATGGCAGACTATATTTTTTTAACGTAATTTTAATGTATTTTAAACAAGGTCTACATGCATTGTGCAATAAAATAGCAAACAAGATAACATAGGTTTTAGCTTTTTTAAAAATACAATGCATCTTTTTAACATTTTAAAATATAAACAAGTATTCAAACTTTCAATTGTCGATATCTCAAAACGCGTATTTTGCAGATTGTCGGTATTTGCAGTAATAGGACGATATGTACTTAAGATTATGTGAGATGGCCGAGTTGTGTCAAAATAATCTGTTTAAAAGCGACTTTATATGGCATACGAGAAGATTCAAAATCCAACAATGGTTTTATAAGAACACGGCCTGCACAAAAGATTTTGCCTATGTATGTATTTTGTGTTTATTATGTTATTTTTTTGTGTATTATGATCATTTTATTTTACAAGACTACGGGTTACAAATACTCTCTTTGGTTACTGGTGGCCCGAATACACACTTTTTCCCACAACCAGAAACAGACCGTCATACGAGTAGTAACCATTTAAGGTAAACATCCAAGTGCTCGACACTTACCCAATACATGGCACTTTCAACCTTATGTTACTATGACAGAGGTGATGAATAGGTGTCAAACATTGGGCATTAAGGTGTCAGGCATTGGAGCGTTTTTACCGAGAGACATGAAAATACTTTCCGACGATATTATCGATCGGCACAAACTGATCAGTCAGGACATCTTGACAAATCCATTACGCTTAATTAAGGTTTTTAAAGTAACTTTATAGTCTATTGTGATTTTTTGTCTTCGCTCTTGTCTTCGTTTTTTCCCTCGCTCTCGTCGTCGCTGTATTGTTTCGCCGTCTCTCCCGGTTTGAGTAGGCGTCCAACAATGTCATATTTACCTGGAAACAATAATAGTACATTATTGCCGTGGCCGGGAAGGAACCAATTGCAGGCTGAGTATTTATTTAAACGGACGAGATTGCGAGTCCGTTAATTACAAGCCTGCATTTGCATTGCCGAGGCTAATATAGTGCTCTTCTCAAAAATGGGGGAAATAAGACGAATTATTAATTAAGATTTGATAACCTTAAAACGGCAATGGTTTTCCGCCTTTTTTAATACTCATATAAAAACGTCGCGTTTCCAACAGAAAAATACTAGTTAAATTGCTTGTCGGCGCGGGGCGGGTTAAAAGCTCATGATAGCTGGCGCCCGCGCAGGTGACACGCATTCCTAGTTAAATGTTTATGTTAACAGCATTAACATAAACAAAGACAAAGAGGTCTTTGTTCTTTGAGACGGGGTAATGTATGAAATTGTTTTTTTTTCGTTTATTTCATAAAGACACATCAATTTACACAAAATTAACTACACTGCCAAACTGCGTAACAGTTTGTTTGTTTGTGTTTGTGTTGTGTGTTTTATAAGACTATATTGCCGAACGTAGCCGTGCGCCTGTGAATTGAATTAAATTTGATATCATGTTCTTTGTTCTAAAAGTTTGGTTGGAATGCCGAACCGGTTATTCTGATGGGATCTATGATTGGGTATGAAGTACCACTTGACCAACAGATTCGTTTCCATTTCAACATTGTTCTCGAGTTCTACGCTTGATAATTAATTTAGTGAGAAAGACTTTTGATTATAGTATGTATTTATATTAGAGTTCATGATTTTTTTAAAGGTTTCTGAATCTTTAATATTATATTTACAACATTAGTATTGTACTTTATTTTATTAAGTAAAAATTACAATTATATATGTATAAAAACATTAATCTAAACCCGAACAACTTATAAATACCTATAAATAAACTAAAGTGATTGTTATACTAAAAAAAATAATTATTTTACACCTAAATAGAAAATTAAATACATAAACACAAAATGAGCCTTAAAATAAAATAAAACCTTGCCTTAAAATTTTTAATTAATTATTATGGCTGACACTATTTTATTCTTACTATTCTATAGCAAGAATAAAATATTATATTATATATTTGACGACCGGTTTAGCCTAGTGGGTAGTGCACCTGCCTGTGAAGCTGACGGTCCTGGGTTCGAATCCCGGTCAGGGCAAATATTTGTGTGATGAGCATGAATATTTGTTTCTGAGTCTTGGATGTTTTCTATGTATTTAAGTATTTATATCTATTAAATATATCGTCGTCTAGTACCCATAACACAAGCCTTCTTGAGCTTACTGTGGGACTAGTTCGATTTATGTAAGATTGTCCTCTAATATTTATTTATTATTTATTTATTTATAGCAGTGATATATACAATTATATATTATATGTATGTATATTTGTATACCTATTATTTAAGTATGTGTATTTATATTGAATAGTTGTTTTGGTTTTTTTTTTCTCATTGTGATAGTTTATGCACCACCTACTTTTCAGCTTTATATTTCATTTCTCCACTACCCAAAGGTTGTCTGGAAGAGATCGCTCTTTGGCGATAAGACCGCCTGTTGTTCTGCCTCTGTCTCCCTGTATCTATGTTTTTTGTTTTTTATGTGTTATTTTATTATGTGAGGTGTGCAATAAAGAGTATTTGTATTGTATTGTATTGTATGAGCGTATAAAAACTAAAAGCGTAATCGAAAAGCCACCCCGTGTCGATCCCGGCGCGAAGGTGCCCATCACGCTCGCTGCGTTGCCGCGTTGAACTGCGATGGATAGCCGCTGCACCAGGAACGACCCGGAGCGGGGATCAAGGCCCTTATCACCAATTATTTTGATTTGTTTTTTTTTTTAAGGAACGGGTGATGAATTTAGAACTGGGTAGTGATTGTACCTATAGCTCAGTTGGCTAGACTAGACTGGCCGCGAGTGCCGGGAGGTCGCAGGTTCGAATCCTGCTCGGTGCCAAATTTTTTCAATTTTTCCTTCATTCTAAATTTATTTTGATTTGATTTCTACCTCGTATGATTGTGATTTGTTGACATTGAATTGTGCTCTTATGACATGTTTATTATGCTCAATTAATTACTATTACTGTATGAAACTCGTGTGCGTGACTGCATCCACTGTTCCGCCAACTTAATATGGATTTATCCTCCTGACGACTAGGTATCAAAACTTGGCAGAATAAATGTTACTCTGTCAAATTGACACAGAGTCAAAACTTAATTGGGGCCTATGTACTATGTATAGGATGCTGGTCGTCAGGAGGTTAACTCCTGATCCCTCTGATACCGATGTTGAGCTCTCTCGGCTCTCTCCTCCTGCTCGCTCTCGCTCCGACATGAACACGACCTGTGCCGTCCTTTATATGCCTGTTTCTATTTTTTAAAACATTGGAACTCGACAAATAAAGGAATTTATATGTAACATTCCAATCGGCATGCAACGTCTTAATTTTTTAAACTTTGATCTGACCTTAAACTATGCACTTTAACTTCCAATACGTAGCGAGTAAGGTTCACTTTTGAGGGGCATTTTTAATGAACAATTTGTTAGTTAGTTTTATTCCACGATTCAATTATTTTTTTGCAATAAAGAGTTTGCTATTCGAAATGAATAAAGTAATAGACAGATGCCTGATAACATAATTAAAAATAATTATAGTGAAACCGTTCTTAACCTTTTCAGCGCTCTGTCAAATATATCTACGCTGTCACTCGTACGCCATGTCATGGATATGTCAAACGCGAAATTGAACCGTATGAACATGTAGTTTGATATAGCACAGCCCATTGTGACGGGTATATCGGCCGTTGGCGCTGAACCCATGGTGCGTATATATACGTCGTTGGCGTCGAGAAGGTTAAGCTACATATAAACGCCCCTCCAGTGTGTATCAGATCACATCCGACCTAAGCAAACAAGTGCAATATGCGGAAACTAACACATTGCAAACTCTACTACAAGAGGCGCGTTAATTCTAAAATGGATTTACAGCAAGTAAATGTATGCAAGAATATGTGCCTCGATTTTCATAGCACATGTTTGTGTGTGTGTGGTGTTCTAGTTCTGAGTTGTGCACTAAACAGTTTTTTCTTTTCTTCAGTCACTGTGTTCGAAATCGGCCAGTATGTTGATGACAACATCGTATTCTTAGTAGGAAATAAAAAGAAACTTACCAGTGAACTGTTCCTCCCACTCTTTAGCAGCGGAGACCTCATCTGGAGTAAGATCGCTCACATCATCGTAGTCTTTGTCTGAGCCAGCGACAGTGCCCGTCGCCAGGCCGCGGGTCGCGTCAGTACCCGCAAATGCTGCATATGGTCCTCCTGGAATTGAAAAAAATACCTTTTTAACATATCGATCGTCCAAGTCTGCTGGAAATTAAGAGGTGGAAAGTTCAAATGGCTAGTAGGTACGAATCCTAAAGTCAATAAAGAGTCGGCAACGTGATTACGTTTACAATACAAAATATTATATTATAGCGTAGTTATTCATTTAAAAATCCATAGAACGTGTTGCTGAGAAAGCTGGGCGTTTAGCGACGCAAGAGACGGGCTACAATATAAATTATTGTTTCCTTATTAGCTGTATTGTAACAATGTACGGCATGGCACATGTTTAAACATTCAACAATTACTGAAAGACAATTAAAATCGTAGCGTTTGTTTCTTCTGTATTAAATGGCTTAAATGATGTAATAATGTCTTAAATGATGTAATTTCACTAGCTATTTAGCAGTCCACATTTTTGTCTCATAATTATGATCACAAGTTTGAGAATGTAACATAAACGAATGTCTTATCCACAGTTCATTTCACAGGTCGACACGAATTAATTCATAGGAAAGATTAGTTTCTTAGGTAGCCGGTAAACTATACCAAAAGCTTACCTAAACATAGGGTTTTGTAACCCAGAGCTAAAAACCGCGTTTTTTATTTTGTTCCCAGTGCCTTTACCATGAGTTTGCATGACCGTACTCGGTAGCGACTGCGTAAACGATTTAGTATGACAATTCATAGTTCTATTGCGTAACCTCCCGACGCGCTGTACTTTTGCCCATACAATTTTACGCAGTCGCTAGCGAGTACGGTCATGTAAACTCATGGTAAAGGCACTGAACTGATAGAGAACTGATAGCGAAACAAGTATTACAAGCGCGGGTGCCCCATATCAAAACATAGTATCCTCATTTTACAGGAATACTAAGGTTTTTATAAATTTTATAATACACGTGAATGTTATAATACTTGTATAAACGCTAAGAAACCTAGAAAGTCTCAGGCGCGTGCTACGTTTTGAAATTACTAATTCTTAATTTGGTTAAGTGATAGTTGTAATGGACCTTGCTAGGTTTTGAAGCATTGAAATCTTCGGTAATGTTGACGATTTATAAGCTGATGTCTTCGGAAATGTGTGAGAACTTACTAGGTACCTATATCAGAATAATAACAAAATATGTTTTTCTAAAAATTTGTTCCTTACTAAGTTTTGATGTGTGGCAGCCGCGCAGCATGAGGCAACATTTATGTTCAAAGTTCAATTTTGCATGTACATATACTTTACTGTGTTCACAGAAAGGTTCATTTTACGTCAATAAGTGCGGCGGTTAGACTATGAACGAGGTATATGATGAATTGTCAAGACAATTCATTAAAATTCTATCTAAACAGAGATATTTGTAACAATAATTCAACATTTATTGTAACTTTGACTTTATTACTAGTGCTAGATATATATATATATACCGTCATATTATTGGTATTATCTCATTATACCTATTAATATGAGAAGACCCCCGGCTATTTTGCATTGTTATTAATAAAATCAAATCAATATTATTGAGATATACAGTTTCAAAATATTAATACAAATTCCTATTATAACTTAAATTTGTGCGTATTGTCATAATTATATTTCGATCCTATCAAGTTAAGTGAATTGCGCTTCAAACAATAAATGTAATTCCCATGCCGCATGACATTAAGCCCGCCTTTTGTACGTTAAGTTTTCTTTTTGTGCAATATAGATTAAATAAATAAATAAATATTGACTCTCTCGCTCGCTAGTGTGAGCTCAATATGCTTTGCTCGTCACCCGCTCGGAAACTTGCGAGAATCGTACTGGTCCGAAACATCTCGAGCGATATTCGACCTTAAAGACGTGAGTGACCGGTTAATTATATTTCAATACTAGCAGGACTGGCTGGGCTGGCTTGTTCATCAGGTGGACCGTAAGCTTGTTTGCCACCGGCGTTGTATAAAAAAAAAAATATAAAAAACTAGCTTTCGCCCGCAACTCTGTCCTCATGGAACTCGCTCGTCGCGTTAGAATTTTATTGCTATTCTTTTATATCAGACCTTTACCTAGTTATCGCTCTTCGATATAAACTTTCACCTCCTTAAATGATGATTTCCGGGTAAAAAAGTATCCTATGTCCTTTCCCGGGTCTCAAACTACCTCCATACCAAATTTCATCCCAGTCGGATAAGCGGTTTAAGCGTGAATAGGTAACAGACAGAAAGACACACACACAGACACACACTTAACAGACACACTTTCGCATTTATAATATTAAGTATGGATGTTCACGACACGAGAGTTTTCAATTTCAAATTGCTAAGTTCGTATTTTTTAAATGGATTATGATTTCAAAAAAGTGCACAATGAAGACCCTCTTCACCTTTTTACAAAACCGTGCGGGGATACGCCTTAAACGCCGTCAGTAAACAATGACAAAAACCTTTTGGTGCTTTAAAAAGGTTATTTTTCTTCATAATTTTTTTGTCCCTCGTGTCAGACGCGCGACGAATTCGGCATTATAATGAGATACACGTAATTACTAGTCGACCTTCCTCATCGCGCCATGGCTCTCCACAACCCGTCTTAAAAGTCCAGTGTAACTTGACCCCGGTATTCTTGATAAATATACGTATTCACAGATCAGGCTTTACTGGTTTATATATAAGCGTGGTAAATTACACCACATATGGCCAATTATCAAGTCGCCATGCGGTATTTTGAGTGTTTTTGTCAAAGTAAACGTGTGGATTTAAAAATGTTTTATATATAGCTTTTAAAAGTCTCGTACTTTACTTAGATCACTCGGTAAGCCTAAAAGGTCTAAACGTAATTCTAGACTAAAAAACCAAAAACTCCCAGTAGCTCGATTCCACTCACACCTCAGATTTGTTTGAAGCCGCTCAACCAATCTCACCGGAGCGCAAACTCAGAGTATTCCAGTATTTTAAAACGCACGCGTGGTCGTGTCGGAGGTTTTCCCCTGGATTTTCCCCAGGCTACTCTCCAACCGCGCACTCCTATCGCTTTATTGGGCCGGTCTATAAAGCCACAGTTAGGTTCAAAAAAACAAGCGTCATTATGCTATTGTTTATACATACATCAGGCGAGCGTACGACCATGTGCACCAGTAGTATAAAAAGGAGGAAATTAGTATTTTATTAGTTTTTTATCCATATCGTAAAAAACAAATCTAGAGAATAACAATATTAATAGAGCATAATACACGACATGCAAATACCTACCTTATATCATTAACAACAATGACTAAATGCACATTTTAAGCATCAGTAAATTACCTACTTTATGCAAAACGTACGTCATTAGCCGCACATGATCAAAACATCATTATGCTACAGACGATGTTGTTATTGTTAAACACATTCAGTAACGAATGAATAAAGCGATTATCGCGAACGGACAACGATGGTTGTTATACGTGCTTCTCTGTTGCTCGCATATGCAAGTGCGTCAGAGGAAGATAGATACACGAACCAATTTCGTTTTCATTATACGGTAGCCTCTCGGATAGATAACATTTGAATGGTGGCTCTGTTACTATACTATTTTTAATTGTAATCTTCGAAACACCTATGTACCAAACAGGTTTCTCGTTTTAATTGTATAATAAATAAATTTAGTTATGCCCGCATCGATGATGATTTTCATTTAGGGAGCTTTCGCTTTCGCTTTCACTATATGAATGAAAGGGACGGCATGATGCGAAGTTCGGATTTCGAAGGTCGAAGTAGCCCCTCAGAGGGCAAACGAAGTTTTCCCTCTGTGTATCACTTATATACAAACTTGCAAGTGTGACAGAGAGGGAAAACTTCGTTTGCTGTTCGCGGTAGCGCCCCAGACTATGAACAGTAAATATGGCGCCCGCAACTGTCATTGCATATTTATAATCTTGTAAAAGCGAGGCCCATTCAAAGATCTGACGAAAATACTGAAGTTTGAGCTTCCAGTGTGAAGAAATGTAGAATTACACTACAAAAATTACTGTGGACTGAAAAAGAAACAAAATATTGATAAAAGTCTTGGTAACTGTCAAAAAATCCTGAATATCATCGTAAAAATAAACTTTCATGCTGTAGATTTCGTAAATATCAACGACAGTGATATGTTGTTTTTACAAAAAGGATATATTTTTTATTTTTCTAACAAAATAGCAGGACAGCATTTTCATAAGTAACCCAGTTTCCAAAAATGAATTGAAGTGTACTAAATATTTACGGAATTACGCGCAGAGCTTCCGTAGAGAGCGGGATAGTTGCAAACTCATACACGTTAGAGGGAGTCATTTGCAAAGGGATGGCCTTGCCTTAAGTAAGGAAAATTTGTCAAGCGGATACGTTCACTAACTGCTTACATGACAATCTTCAATTAAAGAGAAAATTAAAAAAAATCCCGCGGCTTATGGAATCCGTCAATTGCTCTTAACCAACTGAGCTACCGTGGGTATCCCTTGTGTGACGAAACTTTCAAGCATTACACTCTTCCAGTTACGCCTTATGGAGGCTCGTAGCGACATCTACCGCGAAGTTATTACACTAACTGTCACTACACTACGATTGCCGACTCTTTGAAACAACCGGGCCATATGTCGTCTAAAATAGGATTCAATCAATGTAGGTAATGCGTTTTTATAAATAATACAATTAATCGTTTAATGATGAAACATTAATGCGAGTGATTTCATTAATAACTTGACAGTCACATGAGGCGTGCTTGGAGGAGACTGAACAGTCAATTCGATCATCGTTTTCCTCAAAGTACCCACTGTATTTGAAATGGGGGTTATCCACATATTATTTATCCCAATTTATGTACTTGCTTAAGTACCAGTAGGTCAAGAAAGTGGTCCATTTTCGATTTCGCCCCTGAAAATCCTTAAGTAGGTTTTATTAAAATAGTAAAATTAAATATGTATTGCTTGAATAAGCGTATATATCTAAAAGGTTTTAACAGTAATTTAAAATTCGTCTCAAAAACGAGCCAGTGCCTAAATAAGAAAAAGGTTTACGACAAACCCAGTAGATAAGGTTATCTGTAATCATGACTCTCAAAAGTACAAAAATTAACGTGTACCCAAAATTTGACTCTAATAAGTAAGACCCAACGTTGTTTTTCGCTCAGCTTTCCATTATCTTTTATAATCACAACGTGGATAATAAATACAATTATGTGAAGTTTGTGTTCTGTTTATCTGGTATTTTATCAAATTCTGTAGTCTGCTCGAATTATCAATTCCCAGATAAATACAGGACAATACTTTGAAATTCAAAATTAGTATCTAGATAAGATAATTTCAAATCTTAAAGCGGTTGTAGGAAAACAGAAACTACGTCAATATTCGACTCTATTTTAATGCTGTTAAAGTTCATAACGACAACCTTACCGCAAATGTACGTTAAAGTTACAAGAGAATTACAAGAGAATTACAAGACAAAATTATGATTCCAGCCTTAAGTATACCGTGTAAGATGTAAAAGTATTCGTTCCTTCACCGTAAACACTAACATACTTGCTATATAAGAGACAAATGCTTGCTAGGGTTGTTGTAGACACATCGAAATTTCTATTGACACATTATGCGAAAACATCATTGTTATACGTACAATCAACTCAAAGTAAATTCGATATAATCAGAAATCCCAGATTACCCGTCGCGTAATGTAATGTGGACTTTATATTATTTAAGTTAGTAGAGATGTATCAGAGTAATCCGTTCAAAAAGCGACTTTAACGTCTCGGCTATAAAATTCTAAACCCAGTGACAGTTTTATAAAATCTCGGACATTCGAAATAATTTCATCTATACAAGCTAGTAAAAACAAACATCACTTACCGGGCCCATAAAACGACTTCCCCCTCGTAACATCAAATATCACACCATTCACCGCGAGCAAAACTCTGCCGTCGGGCTGTGTTCCATTGTATTTCCTCAACTCTTGCACCGTGAGATCTTTACGCATCTTCGGCAACCTCTGAACAGGAGTAGCCACGGGTTCCGGGTCAAATTTCGCCCTTACTATCTTGTAAATAAGGTACGCAATCACCAGGATAAGCGTAAAATTGACGGGGCTCGTCAACTCGTCCCATAAAGTCGGCTCCGGTTCCGTTTGTGACATAATTACGTCTATTCGCTTCGAGCACTGTGTTGAAACTAGAGATGGGTAAATCCTGACTTGAAGATTTAAATGATTCGAATCCGTAAGCGGATCCGAATCCCTTATCGACTCTTTATAAATCTTATCGAATCCAAGGAGTTATTAACTCCGATTCGACTCATCGGTACCGCGGGCCGCGCGAAACAGTAAATCGGTTCGGGCTCGCGGCTCGCTCGATTATCGAATCCGCGGAGTTACCCACTAGCGCCGATCCTCGTTTGGTTCGGTGGCGTCCGCCTATGTTCGGTTCCACTCGGTTCCGTGCGGCTGTGTAAAGTACGAAGGGAAATCAACCTTGTACATAAAAACCTAAATTTATATATTTTTTTTCTCATACAATTATCATTATATATTATACGTAATATTTTTTTATAGGTGTAAAATGTCATAGCATTTAAAAAAATACTTAAACGAACCTGGGGATTCAAAGAGTCACTCCTTCTTATAATAAATCGGTACATCTGCACTGCCAACAAAGCCAAAAGAGCCAAGGATTTAAAAGAGTTGAAGAGTCATTAAGAAGATTCGGTACCGATAGCGGATTCGGATTTAGTGATTCGAATCACAGCAGTGAGCCGAGATTACCCATCTCTAGTTGAAACTGACTTATCAAGTGGCTTGGTTAAGGTCGCCGTGTATTGATGTTAAGGCCAGTGTCGGCGCGCGCGACGTTCTGCCCGTTATTTAGAATCGGCGAGGAAGTATCGAGTTTTGTTGTGGATCCATATTGATTATGCGCCATGACAATGCGTATCGTGACGCAAGATAACGTGTAACAAGTTTATGCGATAGCAGTCTTTTTGCCAGTGGCATAAATGCCTAAATTCATAAGCAATGCAGTTAACTGTAGATCTGGTAGAGATATTACTTTATTGTAAGTATTTATAAGAAAATATTGTTTTTTACATAATCGGTGTGTGCAAAAACGTTCTTTCGAGAACGAATGTTTAGCTGGTTGATATACTTGCTGGAAATAATTTTAGTTGGTGATTTGAATTCGGCCACCAAAAATAATTTCAAACTTACCTTTTGGAGGCAGTACCCATGCCTTTACCATTAGTTTGCATGACCGTACTCGCTAGAGACTGCGTAAACGATTTAGTATGCCGATTCTTAGTTCTATTGCGTAACCACCAGAGGCGCT
The DNA here is from genome assembly GCA_963556455.1 of Epiblema foenella. Taxonomy (NCBI): domain Eukaryota; kingdom Metazoa; phylum Arthropoda; class Insecta; order Lepidoptera; family Tortricidae; genus Epiblema; species Epiblema foenella. The sequence goes on along the minus strand of OY747099.1, from coordinate 22,341,988 downwards.
GTACTTTTGCCCATACAAATTTTTACGCAGTCGCTAGCGAGTATGGTCATGTAAATTCATGGTAAAGGCACGGGAACTAGTAGATGGAGTGGTCCTGTGAGCTGTAGGTAATTCGCGAATGTTTTTTTTAATGAAATTTCCCAAAAGTGTCTCGTCAAAAAAAACTATGTAGTTATCGAACCTGCTCACAAAATTTCAGTTAGATTCGGTTGAGAAATACGAGAACAAACCAAATTCCACCCGCAGAAACATACGAAAATCATTGAAAAAATTGTTTGTGTCGAATCTGAAGCGGAGACCTTCATTTCACTCGGTCATTTAGTTTCCGAGTATATTCGATTCAATTAAATATATAAACCTTGATTGTTAACCACAGCAATTAATATTTGCATCGATTGATAAAACATGCTTGCACTGCCGTAGTAATCCTTTACAATGTATGGATCATTTACGATATAAAATTTTCTGCTTTACTTACGATTTTTTTTTACATAATATATTGTCTATTTGTAGGTCAACCGCATAACCCTTAATAAGGCCCTAGTTATACAGATATGCAATATGAATGTTAAATATACTCTCATGAATGACATAAAAGAGTCATACTTAGCTGAAAAAACAAAAGTCGTCCCTCCTGTGGTTAATGCCGTGCTAATTCCAAAGGACCCATATCAGTTGTATAGGTTTCGAGAAATGAGTTATTTTGTTATTTAATTCACGGCACGTTAAAAATCAACATCGAATTATGCTTTCTCAAATATGACACATATTTTTTCGGGAATGCATTACTTAAATTTAAAATTAGTTTTTTTGTTTATGTTGTTTAAAAATTCACATGCGTCTCATTTACTTAACATTTTGAAATAAACTACTACGGTAATGAGACGTATTTCCAACCTACGTCCCTTTAGCTTAGTATTTCATATTTGCGTTTTTATATATAAGGTATAATTTAAAATTTAATAACATAAAACTTCATTTTTAATATTTGTTTATTAGCTTAAGTGTATGTATAAATGATTACAAAACACTATTTAATTGTACTACACTATTTGCTTTACATGCAAATGCTATGTACTAAAACTGTTTCACCAACTATATTTGTAATGTTTTTTGACAATTGTCGCGCCTGTCAGCTTTGGTGAAATAGGGGCCTGCTCTTCATTGACAATTCCACTCTGTGATGAAAAGAATCAGCACTCATAAAAAAAGAGTGACCAGGCTCAAAATATTTCAGTGTGATTTCTTCAGTGTTCAAACACACTTCAATTTTAACTAACACCGTTAACATATGTATACTATCTAATTTAGCTGTGACATTACCGCGATGATTTGCTTTTTTCAAATGATCAGTAATGACTGTTTACAGATAAAAATGCAGCCGTCTTAATTATGCGTCTACCTACACTATGAGTAGGTCCATTGCGAATACTAAGCAAAAATAACGCAAGGCAGAGATATGCGTCATTGATTTATTAGTAAAGTGGAGGTAAGGCGTTGTCGCTTAGTATAAGGCATATAGGGCCAGCTGGCTTAGGAAATAACATATTTTTGGACATGTGCTAAATATTCTTAGTAACTTTCTGGAAAAAAATTCTAACTAAAATATTTTTTTTAATGTTTATATGATGCATTAATACCAAATCTATACAATAGTGTTGAAAAGTGAAATTTGATTTTTTTGACATGCGTCCTTTAGAATTAGGACGGCTGAATAGTTAACGGCTTATGTGCATGTTAGCTATGTTTTTATTACAGGGAGTTATAGAAACGGAGACACTGTTTATGCGGCTCACTGGTCCAATCCAAATTTAATATTTGTAGTCCATAGAAAAAAAAAATTTTTTCGTGGCAAAAAAAATTTCTTCTACTTTTTCCTAATCGGAACACGATACCGAATATGTCATTAAACGAATCCAAACTAGTTTTGTTACACCCTATATATTGACAACAAACGTAGATTAATTAATTATACCAAGTCTCCATATAATTCATGCGTATTTCAGATGGAAGTCAATTGTTTCACACGAGCGATTAAAGTGACCAATTAAAATTGATCCCTGCCCATTTTAATTAACGAAGCAATTTTCGTATATTTTACACACTGGTTTTAAGTGCAGGTATAATTTAAAGCACTTAATGGCAGACAGCTGCATGACAGGTATTTAACGTGAATGCTTTATTCTACTTGGCTTTGCTATAAATATATATATTTGTGACAGAATCAAGTTTTAAGTTGAGGTTAAATAAGCGCGAACTTTATTGGTATCTCCGATCCATTATAACTTATAGCTAGTGAGTTTTTTTATCATTTCCAAAATATGAAATTATATTAAAGATAAATTATAAATATCGAACCTGCTAACAAAATTTCACGAGAAGCGGTTGAAAAATGCGACCTGTAGGGGACAACAAACCGAAATTCGGACGCAGAAACTTACAAAATCATTGAAATAAAAATTGTTTTTGAAAATTTCTAAAAACATACTCGACAAATAAATTCTATAAAATTACCGAACCTGCTCACAAAATTTCACGATACGATTATCGTGAAATTTTGTGTTCAGAAATGCGACCTGTAGACGAGAACAAATGGAAATCCGGAAATACGAAAGCATTTTTGTCGAAGCTGAAGCAGAGACCTTCGCTTCACTCGGTCAATAAGCGCGAACTTTATTGGTATCGCCGATCCATTATAATTAATCTATCTGTGTCTGATCCAAAAATAATACTGTCTTTATGACGTAAATAGCACCATAACGGCAACGTGAGAAATCACTACACAACAAGAACAAAGTTTGCAAGTCAAGCAAGAGCTAAGTTGCTAAGTAGTATTTGCATTACATTTAAAAAGTAGACTCAAGAGAAATTGTACACAATGTACGAAAGTTTGATAAAACGTGTGGCGGTGGTTTTGCTATTGAGTGTACTAAACGGCCTTAGTTTGTTTTCTAAATTAATCAATTCACATTTACATATTAGAATTGTCATTGTGTGAAAATGGAAACGAGATATGACACTTAGCGCGGATGGTACCAACTTACGATTACAAACCCATCAACGTTAAATATGGCGCTGGCAGCTGTCATCCCATAGAAACTTGTCAAACTTTCCATACATACAATTTGATTTTAACGAACACCGGTTACGATGGCAGATTGTTTGGTGCAACCGACCCTTATGATATTTTTTTTTGTTTTATCTTTGCTCATGGCTCAGCGGCGACCGCGTACCGCGTCACAGTGTGACAAGAACCCCATTTTTATTTGATATTCTGCTGGTGATAAAATTCGATAATCTAACTATAGATAATCTAACGATAGCCAAATCCTATTAGTTATTGAATTATACAAATATTAAAGATCGTACTTTTTTATCCGGTTTTCAGTAGAAGTCAAAATAATACGCAAATGACGAAATACTAGCTAAATGTCGTGATATAGCTCACATCCAACTATTAAAGCCTATATTTTCCAATAATATATTTGTCTTTTACGGTGGTACGGTTCTCTTCTCTACTCTTGCTAGTCAATTGGTGGAGCCCTAAACATCCACACTGCTGGTGTGTTATATTCCAGTGAAAGACTACAAGTGGCATGGGAAGCGGTCAACCCTCGTTAGGTTTTACTAAAACCCCATGTCTATACTTGCAGTCTGGAGGAACGGGGGCGAGGCATTATGGAGCCGTTACAGACCCATAATGCCGCAATTGCCTCAGCAGGACTTGACCCGCCCTGCCGGGGGACCTCCTTCCGGGCTCCGACCGGGGGACTTAATGCAAGGAGGGCATGAGGGTCAATACGTACAAGAATACAATTGGCATCCCATGACCGTGACCATTTCCAAAATCTTAGTCCACGGAGCCGCTATTATTGAAAACTCTTTTGTGCCAGTCGGGATGCTGTCAGAGCAAGCGGCAGAGTCCCGAAATAAGTTTTTGCGACACGACCGCGAACATCATACGCGTAAATCGGAAAGGGCAAAAACGATGTTTGACCTTTTTCACAGGGCTTTGGTATCTTCTGATCCAGTCATTTCTGCCCAAAGACAAACCCAAAGGCAAAAGAATATACACAAGCAACCACTCCCTGCTGCCGCCTTAGCCTTACTTGAAATTCCCTCAGTAGAAGTTGAACCCACTCCGAGTTCGTCCTCGGAAACATATGGCCATACATATTGCGACAATTTGGAACATTTAGATGCCCAAACAGTTGTACTTACTGTGGAGGAATTTTAACATTTTATTACAAAAGACAAATAATAACATATAGTATGTACATTTTCACACCTAACTTTTCTTATCCGGGTTGAGTGACAACCCTAACAAGAAATATTAAAATTCCCTAACTCCTATAGTCCACGGAATTATGCCATGAAATTTTTATGGTATATAGGACAGCTAATTACCTTATTAGTCTACAAAAATAACAAAATTATATGGTGGACTTTTTACGAAAAAAAATAAAAACCGAAATTGCTTAATTAGGCTTTAATTTCCAAACAGACGATATTAGGACTATATTATTTTCTCCGTCTAACGGTATTTGGATAGCTCTAAATGTTTTATCTAAGCTTTTTCTCTGTATTTTCCATCGTTCTCTTCGTATTTTTAGTTTTAGTGAATATCCGGGTCTCTTACACGTGACTTTTAAAATAACATTTTTCCGAAACTAGAAGGATTTGGCAATCGGGAGTTTTAGTCTTAGCTTTGTGTTGATCTAGACTATCGATTTTTATTTCCAGCAGAACATCCAAAAAAATGGGGTTCTTGTCACACTGTGCGCGTGTGGTATGCGAGGTTAAGCTACGTCGGCCGAGATCAGTTCTTGGATGGGTGACCGCTTTGAGTGGTTATTAGCTGAGCGCTCCCGTGTTTCGGAAGGCACGTTAAGCCGTTGATTTCGGCTGCTGTCTATGATAGCAGTTGTTAAGCCAAGTTAGAGGCCTTCGGGCGGCTTGAGAATTTCTAACAGTCAAGTTGCCCATTCACTTGACAAGCCTAATTCCAATAAGATCCGGTGAACTAGGTCGCAAGGCCAGATTGCAGTCGCTTCCGTAAAAACTTGTGCCTACGCCAAATCTTGAGATTAGGCAGCGGACCCCGAGCATCCTTCAGGATACAACTGTACATGGGTAACTAGGAGGGGGATGATCATTAAAAATTAACACACGACTCGTGTCTCAAGCATTCTTGCGCAGAAAAAGATAAGAATTCTATTTAAACAGTTTCTGTTTACATCAAAATTATGAATCTACGAGTTATTTTTAGGCTTTTCAATATTCCAGACGCTCGTACAGTCACCATATTAAAATTCGTATGAAGTTCAATACTTGCTCCCCATTACCATAACCGCTTTCTTGCTGACGTTCTAGGTTACATTTAAATAACATGAATATCAATTTGTAAGATAACAAGCTGCCTTTTCAAACGGATATCTGAAAGAAAGTCTTCCTTTTCCCAACTGTGACGACTTTTTTCATGTGTTTTTAATTAATTTTAATTGTTTTAAAGCTGTTATTTACTTGTTTTTATTTTTTTCTTTTCGGTCTGTATCCCCCCACTGTTGAGTAAATTCCTCCTCATATTCACACCAGTTTGCCCTGTTTTGAGGTATTCTATAATAGCAGTTGTTAGCCCAAGTTATGGCGAAACAATAACTGGCGACAAAATTGCCATACGATGAAAATTAAAAAAACCAAGAAATGTTAGATTACACTCACTGCCAAACATTTACCGTACGGGTGTATAACGAAAAAGTGTCCGTTAAATAATTACGGCCGTTACCTACACGATAACATCAAAGAAACTGAAGAACAAATTGTCTATCCGTCAATACTGTCAATGCTAATAAAATACAGCAAGCAACGTATAGAAGCGAAATTTTCGTTTAAGAGAGGTAGGGCACAGCAAAATGTCATCTTGCTCGAATTTGGAGCAGCCCAACTGGGGAAGTATCTCCGCCTTGCAGAAGACCATAATAACATTATCTACTATACAAGTATGTAGTGTTGTGTTCCTGGAGGTGAGTAAGGTTGCCAGAGCTCCCGAGGATGCACTGTGTTAAGAGCGAGGGACCTAAATTTGTCCCTTCTGTTGTCAACACAGTGCATCCTCAAATTTTATAAGGGGTCGGCAACGCGTACGTGACTCCTTTGGAATTGCGGGTGTCTATAGGCTGCGGTGGCCGCTTACCATCAGGTGGACCGTAAGCTTGTTCGCCACCGGCGTTGTATAAAAAAAAAATTAACAAGTGATATGTGATAAATAAAAATCACAAACATAGGATAACTGTTCTGAAGCTGCTAACATATCGATTAGCTAATATTTACTAAAAAGAAACGAACAAAACTCAATCCAATTTAATTTACGCGGTCAGATGCAATGAAATACACAGATTTAATATCGGAAATGCGAATGCGGATATTTCTTCAGTAATGGAGCGAATGGAGAGCTCTTCTGTGCAGCATTTACCTATAAAATATACATGGCATGTAGAAATCGGCCGATATGGCAATTAAAAGGATTTTGTTGTGGGGAGGAAGCGATGTTGTTCTATCCACAGTAAATACACTCAAAGCAATAAAATGCACTTTGTATTGAATTTCCATACAAAGTGTACATCTTTTTATTTACTTTCGAGTGTATATCAGTTTGCTAAGCCTGCTTTAGTTTATTGTAGTCTTGTCAATGTGTGCGTCAAATTGGACGTACGAGTATATACGAATCTGAGGGACTACACCAAACAGCGAATCCGAGCTTCGTACCTGTATCGTGCGGTCCCTTTCACTCATATACATAGTGTTATAACATGAGACTGAAAAGGACGGCACGAAGTTCTGAGTACCGGCCCTGTTTTGCTGGGATTCTTGATACTTACGGCAACGCCATATAAAAAAGTGTTATGAACTTATAAGTGTAGAACGCATTGAAAGCTAGAATACTTGGGGTGATCAAATTTTCCTTGTTGTTATTCTATCTCATCAGCGAGGAAACAAAAGTAACCGAGTTTCTTAGAAAAAAATGTTATACTATACCAGTTTTAGAGGCCTTATAAGTTTTAAAATGTTTTGATTTATAATTATAATAAAGGTATTTAATATATATAATACCATTAAAGTGACTAAAGGATACAATTAATGACTTCATAAAAGTTTTAGATAGTGACATAGCCATTTCTCGATTTTATTGTGCGTAGCAGAATTTAAGCGGAAAAAGCAGTTGTTTAGTTTGAAAATGGTATTTTCGGAATGATGTTTGAAACGATATTTCTTAATGAAAAATGCAATAAATACATTTAGAATGTATTATATTAGGTCGCAATAGTCCTTTTCTAGATAGTAACCTTAAGAAAATGTCAAGATACGTATAAATTCAAGCATAAAATGGCCTAAATTGATGAGAGTTTTTCTAACTCATAACGGCTCTTAAAGAGTGTCTTAAAAGACGAGTGGTGACGAGCTACAAAATATAGTTTACTAGCAGCGCCCTGCGGTGTTACCCGCGGATAAAAGGTAGCCTATGTCTTATTCTGATGTCTAAGCTACAATACTGGAAAGTTTCATAGAGATCCGGTCAGTAGTTTTTGAGATTAAGCGGAACGTACATCCTTCCGCACAAACTTTCACGTTTATAATATTACTAGGATTGACCCTACTGAGGATTGTATGTAAATACAGAAAACAGTCTTTATTGGTAAAAAACATTTTTTACAAGTCATGTATTTACACATTATAGTTAATAATAGTTAATCAATTGTAGGTTAATTACATTTTGAATATTTTTGTTCAGTCTTTCATAGCACACAAAAACTCATCGATCGAATAGGGTAACGACAAAAGTAACGGTAAAACTACCTCATCCAAGACTCGTATGCCGATGGCAGACAGACACTTATCGATTCCCGTACTCCGGCTGGCCGGACGCAAATCGCCTGTGTTGTTTTATCTTTTACATTTAAACACTATCCGTATGCACACCGGCTATCTCGAAACGCCAACTTTTTTATATTCCTGTCTCCATCGCACTTGCCCATTCGAGCGAAAGAGCGACACGGACGAATTGTCGATTTGCGGTAGACGGTCAGTGGTTATATTAAAATTATTTCGTGATATCTGCGACAACATTCGCGGTAAACAGTGTTGATTTTCTCTGCACCAATTCACTGGGCAAAACGAATATTCGGAAGTCAAATCATCCGTGACGAGTACATACTTTAACTATCAAGTAAAAAATATATATTTACAAAGTGGGAGGTTAATTCGGGCACATACGTTTCGCCTTCTAATATGGTTTGTATGTTAGCTCACCGTGTCACAAATTAAGTAACAGTATTTATGTACAACATTGAAAATATCCATACCCATATGCAATAAATGTCAAAATTATGCGAACATGAGTTTAACCACCACCATGAGTTTAATAATACACCTTGTATGCGGGTACCAACAGTCAAAGTCATGACCATAAAATAAATATATGTACGTCCCCATATTAGTGACAAAAATCTCAATACGCTCTTACGCCCTGGCCATTAAGGGTATGTGCTTCGATTCGGTCAGCTACGGCCCCACGTGAAAGAAATACGCTTATGTCATTCGCGCACGACAAAACGGGATGCAATACTCTTCGGTAATGGCTTTTTTTAGTCAAATTTCGATGGATATCTGACTGTGTACAGTTTTATTAAATTTCCTCTTCACAGAGTTTAGATGAGGTAAAGTACCATTTTTTAACTTAATTGTGTCGTTTAATAATACGTTGTTTTAAATGATAGGCTGAGTAAAAAAGGAAAATAAAGACACAATTTTGTATTTTTTTCTATAGAGAAAATTTTAAGCAATTACATCGGCTTTTGTCAGAAACACAATAGTATAGTAAAGAATCATATATCTGAAATGTAATCCTTATTAGAATTACGATGTGAAATGGGATATTTACCATGTATATTAGTATTTTTGAGTTCCCGATATTTCGGCACTGTTGCAAGCGCCATTATCAAGGATTAACTGACGTGCTGCAAGTTTTAGTTGTGGTCTACCCACACACCATAGCGATCTACCCTCTTCCTGGTTCGCTTTTTTCTTTTTTTTTGGTACTTAATTCTAATGTAAATGACCATGTAAGCTTGTTAATCCTTATTGTATCCTCGTCTAGGCAGAACGGCGTTTCAAAAACGCGGTATTTCTCGTTGCACGGCCTTGAAGTGTAGTCATATTTTTCAGTATGTGACATGAAATCGACATGTAATTTATAATGTAATCGTATATTCTGAATAAATAAATCAGAATCTCAATCTCTGTATATTTAGGATGTAGAACGTATAAAAAAATGAGTGCGTCAATCGAATTTACATTCAAAACGAATGCCACCACAAATTAGCCCCAGGAAAGTTGCAAAATATTCAGGGTAACGTAATGGACAAGGACCCAATGATGCACATTACATCTTATTTAATTTTTCTGGTGCATTACATCTTATTTAGTTTTTCTGGTGCAGGCTCTCCGTCGCTTTTCAGTGCGGAAACGCTGTTAGCGTTATGGGCACTTTTGTACCAGGACGATGAGGGGCGGGTTATATGATTAAATTGTTATTTTTGGTGTATTAACTGTTTATTTAAAAGAAATTAAGAGTTATCGCACGTAGAACCGATGGCCGTTGGGGCCGGAAGGTTCTCGAGTGGCGACCACCGTCCGGAAGGCGCAGCGTGGGTAGGCCCCCCACAAGGTGGACTGATGACCTGGTAAAGGTTGCGGGAGTCCGCTGGATGCGGGTGGCGCAGGACCGGTCATTATGGCACTCTTTGGGGGAGGCCTATGTCCAGCAGTGGACGTCTTTCGGCTGATATGATCATGATGATGATGAAGAGTTATCCATTTTTCATACAACAATAATTTGATATCCTTTACTTATACTTTGTTAACCTATATTTATACTTTATGAAACCAAAGGCAGCTGTAACTTATATTTTGCGTCTCTTGTTTACAGTGTTATTTTGGTAGTAAATTGGCTGTCGTTTGCTTTGTTGACCCGAGCTAGCAATTTACGGGACAGATTTTCTGTACCCAGTCACAGCGTAAATTTGCAACTCGACCTTTATTTTAGCTTTCGCGATAAAATAAATAAATAAATATAAATAAATATTAGAGGACAATCTTACACAAATCGAACTAGCCCCACAGTAAGCTCAAGAAGGCTTGTGTTATGGGTACTAGACGACGATATATTTAATAGATATAAATACTTAAATACATTGAAAACATCTAAGACTCAGAAACAAATATTCATGCTCATCACACAAATATTTTCCCTGACCGGGATTCGAACCCAGGACCGTCAGCTTCACACAGGTAGGTGCACTATCCACTAAATGACAAGTTGTTCCGTGACTCATAAATATGGCATACTAGGTTCTACCAGTGACTTTAACTTCCACTTGATATTTTCATCCCTCGGGCTTGGGACCATCCATAAATCACATGTTCAGGGGGAGGGAGGGGGTCGACGAAGTGTGACATTGTGTGACAATGGGTGTGAGGGGTCCTACGTTTGGTGACGTCGCATTTCAAAATCTAAGTATAAGAATGCCACAACTAAAAACTTCAAAATATTTCGAACTCTATCTGTAGGGGCATAAAGTTTAAATTGTTTTGTTGGCAATAATTGATTGTCCTGTTTTTATTTTCAAAAATTTGGTTTGATTTTAAATTATCCATGAACATTAAAAAATAAATTAAAAAGGGAACTAAACTAATTTTGGATCTGCTGTAAAATTGCAAAATGTGTGCAAGTTCGTAGGAACTTGCCATCTGACTATCCTAATGAACAAAAACATCAGTTAGGTACGATGTCGCTGCCACTTATGTATATATTACCGCAATTCGGCACATAAGTGGGCTCTGTTAATCTAAGCCAGTATTCCATCCACGATATCTGTCAGAAATGGTCATATCTTCACTTTCATGCCTGTGTCATTCAAAATTAGAGTGATATGAAAATAAATTACTTGATAAGCAAACTGCTGAATACTTGTTTGTAAAAATCTGAATGTTTAAAAAATAATTGCTTGATAAGCGATTATGATAATGAATACCAAACATAATTCACGAATCACGATGACTACCACTACTGGGCAATGATTCCATATGCAAAAAAAAACCGGTCAAGTGCGAGTCGGACTCGCGCACCGAGGGTTCCGCATACAGATGTACACCGGTTCCAACCCTATTAAATTAGAAAAATCTCAACAACATGGTGTGGAAATTGGACGCCATGGGTACAGCGCCATCTATAGGCGACTTTTGTTACAAATTTGAGCGACTGAATAACTTTGTAAGTATGGTAGTTTTTCAAGCATAATTCTTTATCACGTAAACCGCTTTCAATTTTTTTTTCTTTATTTGAAAGAAGGTACTTTCAGCATAATCTCGTAGGAATTTATAAAGCAAAAATACATGCAAAAGTGATTAAATTACAAACATAGTATAGAAATGTTTTTTGACGATAAAAAAAAGAATAACTAGATAGAACCACAGATATATTTTTCCTGTAAAATATACATTGATATCAATGTTACGTAATATTTTCATATTTATTCCTTGGTAAACTTCGGAGTTAAGAGGGGGAGGAAAATTATTTAGCTTTACATTTTCGCTCATAAAACAAAAATGCCTCAACGAAAAAAAATGTTTTAGAATGTGCAACCCAAGCCCTTTCATATGACACCCACTCGACAAATTAACTAGACTTTCAAATTTTGAACCACCAGATTCAGATTCATTTATTCACAATTTAAGATTACAATATAAATTACATGTCAATTTACAAGAATACTATTATCATTATTCATTTTTCACAGAAAATTAAACAAAATATATAAAAAAGTCATGTATGTAAATAAGCCTTCTTTATAACTGTTCCAAATTTCAAATCGATAGCATAAGTAGTTCTTGAGATATTTAGGGATGTGACAGACAGACAGACAAAGTGAAACCATAAGGGTTCCCTTTTTACCATTTTGGTACGGAACCCTAAACATGATAGTTTAAACGTCACTAATATACGTCAATAATATCTTCTTTGTCGTGTCTGTTATTCTAAGCCCATATTCCATCTGCAACATTTCCCCGCTTCCGTGCTTTGCAAAATTAGAATGACAGATATATCAGAATGGGGATATATCTTCATAAAATGTTTCGAATTAAATACCGCACAGATTTTGAAATACGGAGGCTTAGAGGCAAAATCTCTATGAAATGACATTTCGTCACATTTTGTGAGCTGCGCTGAAATGATACTTATTTGATTATTATATCCACACTGACATTATAAATGCAAAAGTAATGTTACCTATATTTTCCCCCTGAAACCGCTAGATAGATTAAGATGAAATTGCACATGGAAATATCTTGAGACCCCGGTATTTGAATCCCTGAATGTTAAGGCCGTCCAACGAGAAATATCACGTTATTTGAAACGCTGGTCTGCCCAGACTAGGAAACAATAAGGATTTATTTTCACATATTGTATATTCTGACTACAGCCGGAATATGATTACGTATAAATTTTCTCTATACAAAAAAAAAATCCAAACTTGAGTCTTTATTTTCCTTTTTTTACTTAGACTACTAAAACAACGCATTATTAAACGACACAATTAAGTTAAAACGATAGTATTTTACCTAATCTAAACTCTTTCAAGAGGAAATTTAATAAAACTGGACACCAGTGGCGGAGCGTCCATACAACTCGATTCCCACCGGCTTGCCTAATATTCAGCCAGTCCAGTTCTTTCACTACGGCTCATGAAGAATAAGAAAGGCAAATTATTTCCGGCTTCCCTAAGAATATTTTAGACGCGCCGCCACTGCTGGACACAGTCAGGTATTTAACGACATTTGTCTAAAGATGCCTTTCCCGAAGAGTGTTACATCCCGTTTTGGCGCGCGCGAAAGACAAGCATGTCTCTTTCACGTGGGACGTGGCTGACCGAATCGAGGCACCCCCTTAAGGGAGTGAAAATAGGGTGGAAGTTGTATGGAAAGGTTGTAGCAGTCATTAAGCATGCGCCTAAAACCATTTAATAGCAATTTATTAGTCCAGCTTCCTATAGCTATTTTAAGTATTAGGTGTTTATTTCCCACGCATCCGCGGACCCCGGGCATCCTTCTGGATGCAATTTTGTACTGGGATAATGCAAGGAGGATGATGATCAGGTATTTTACTTCTCAAACCCTAACTTTAATACAAAATGATTTACGGAAAAATAGATTTCGGTACAAATATGATTTCTGAAATACATTTGGTTTTCTTTATTTCTTCATAATGACATTATTAATGTACAATCGAGTTCGAAAATATGTACATGGACAAAGTAATCAAGAATATGTGAACATGAGGTTATTATGAAAGACATAAGTTTGCTCAGGAATTTTGAACTCTTGGGAACCTATATTTATATAACAGCGTCGTGGTATAGGGGTGCTTGAACTAATAGAAACTAAGTAAAAATATTTAGTGTAAGGTGAGCGTTGGACTCTAATTCAATAGAAACAGAGTTGAATAGTTCAAATTCTTCATCAGTTCAAAATATTGCAATCGCTTTTGCCCGCGACTTAGTCAGCGAACTCTTTCATCGCGTTAGAAATTAATTTCTGTTCTTTTTTCAGGCGCTTACCTAGTTATCGCTCTTCTATACAAACTTTCACACCCTTAAGAGATGATTTTCGAGATAAAAAGTGTCCTATGTCCTGCCCGGGAACTCAAACCATCTTTATGTCAAATTTCATGTAAATCGGTTCAGCGGTTTAAGCGTAAAGAGGTAACAGACAGACAGACAGACACAATTTCGCATTTATAATATTAGTGTGGATATATTCATACTTATACGGTTTTAAGATATAAACAGCTTACAACGACACGACTTTGCGTGTACACCAGGTACCCTATCTGTTTCGCAAGACTGTTTTCTTGCATACATCTCAGCGAAGTTAGACAAGTTCCAAATCCGTAATGTTTTGATGCACTCCGCCTGCCTTGCCGATTAAATGCGCCACTGTGTCCATTGCCCGTAATATGACGATACCGCATTTGTGAACAAGTTAATTTAATTAAAAAAAAAAACAGGCGAGTGTGAGTCGGTCTCGCCCAATGATGGTTCCGTACAAATTTGTAGGTATTGATTACGTAGTTTAAATAAGACTATATTTTTACAATTTAATTACATATATAATTTTCAGATTTTTCCCTGTATTTATAGTATAACACGATATTATTTGCCAAATTTCATAGTTTTAGATCAACGGAAAGTACCCTAAAAATTTTGATTCCCATGAGAGTGGCGAATTATACGGTCTTTGCGGCATAAACGGCCGTATCTTTTTTTACGTTAACTTAGAGGTTTGCTTAGTAGAAGCTTTAAGGGACTGAGTTTTAATTTCAAATCGATACCCCGAGAGCAAAGATCTTAACAGACAGACAGGCATACAGGCAGCATTACTGCCGTCGAGACTTTTGAGTAAAAGAAACAACCCAAATCGGTTCATCTGTTATGGAGCTAACGATAGCACAGACAGACACGCACATCCACAGATACACATATTGAACTTCGAATACCCCTTTTTTCATAAAAATAACATAGTAAGCTCATCACTACATAGTATAAAACAAAGTCGCTTTCTGTCCCTAATCCCTATATCCCTATGTATGCTTAAATCTTTAAAACTGCGCAACGGATTTTGATGCGGTTTTTTTTAATAGATAGAGTGATTGAAGAGGATGGTTTATATGTATAATAACATCCATTAAATAGTGCACCCGTGCGAAGCCGGGGCGGGTCGCTAGTATAGGTATATTTACCCACGACGGAACGGAGAAGGTATATGCGTTTAGGGTGAGAGGTTGTTTGTTTGTTTGTTTGTTTGTTTGTGTGTGCACATCAATATCTTCGAAACGGCTTGACCGATTTAGACACGGTTTTCTGCAATAGGTTTGTAATTTAGACGGGCAGAAACCTAGCTAGAAGTTACGATGATAACTCGCCAGGGGGCGCTGCAGTAAACATTTTTCACTTGCTAAAGTGCGTGTGAGTGCATTTTCTCCGGAACTGCTGGGCCAGCATTTACGATTTCCATAGAATGTGGTGTGGAGTACATGCACCTTAACTGTCAGGATCTGATGATGGAGCAGAAAAGCATAGTAGGGTACTGTGCAGAGATCGATAATATTTTTGTTTGTTTTTGGTCCCTTTTGTTTATGTTGCATGAACAGACGTCGTTCATAACCTTCTGAGGGTCTGATGATGGAGTAAAACCATGCCATAGAGAACTTTGCGATGGCATGCAGTAACTTATTCGTGTTTGGGCTCTTTAGATTGTGTTTGCTGAGTAGCTTCTATACATGATCTGCTGAGGATCTGATGATGGATCAGAACAGTATTTTAAGGAACGGCATGTTTTAAAGGTATTTAGTAAGTAATAATATGTCATTAGACTCTTTTGATAGTACCTATCTATTGAGACGCCTCTGTACAGGAACTTGAGAAGGCCTGATGATGAGGCACAACAACAGCATAGGGAATTTTGCGAAGGCATATAGGTGGATTAACGTATGTCGACTACTTTAATACTGCTTGCTGCGTAGCTTCTGTATGTCTCTTCTGTGTTCTCCATTTGGACCCTTCGGGTACGGAAACCTAAAAAGTAACCAGATAGGTACTTACATCGTGTGCTTTGCGATGTTGTAATGTTTTGTATACTACCGATGTTAACTAGGTTACTAAGGCTCGTGAAAAGATTTATGGCAACTCGTATGAAGTATTTTCCGCAATTGTATTAAATGTCCGAAAAATATCGCGCTCGCTGCGCTCGCGTTTTCATCTACTTGTGATATGACTTTATAACCGGAGACCGAAAAGTATGAAGTATTTTCCACCTGCATCATAATGTTTGAAAAATTTCGCGCTCGCTGTGCTCGCGTTTCCTTCTACATGTGCTATTACTTTATGACCCGTCCTAGTGACTACTATAAATATTATGTTTGCTGAAATAACATATAAACTTCCTTGGTTCTAAATATGTTGGCAAGGTAAACGTCCCTGTACTCGACACTGGCCCAATACTGTGATGTTTGGTGATTAATTACTGTAATCTATTGGCCACTAAGGTATTGATTACTGGGAGGTTTACCTTAATTGTGTAAACGAAATAAGGTATATTCGTACTTCAAATAGCGTCATCCGATTTCAGGAGCAGTTGCGAAAATGAACCCTGGGTATTTATTTATTTACACTTTGGGACTAGTTGGAAGAAGTGTAGGTACAAATCCGTGGCAGCTGTGAGCAGAAGAAGGGAAAAGATAAATGACAGAGAATGTGTGTCCACGTGGGCTCGGTCGTCGGGTCTTCGGCCCCACGCGGAACGCCTTCTGACCTCGTGTGCCTCGTCCCTCACTACCGGGCCTTTGTCCCTCAGGTTTACTTGTAAGACACTCGGGGCTGGAAAGTGTCGACTTGGCGAACACGCTCCAAGGAGAAGCTTCGGGCTTTCGGCCTTTCGCTGAACAGTTTCTGACCTCATATACTTCGCCCCTCACCTTCGGGCTTTCGGCCCTGAGGTTCGCTTGTAAGACATTCGAAGCTAGAAATTGCCGATTTGGGATCGTGTTTCGGGCCTTCGGCCCTCGGGCTCGCATCGACGGTGAGCGAGCGTGCTCCGAAGTGAAGCTTCAGGCTTTCGGATCTACGCAGAACGGCTTCTGACCTCGTATGCCTCGGCCCTCAGGTTCATTTGTAAGACACTTGGGGCTCGAAATTGTCGACTAGGGCTCGCCCCTCGGGCCTTCGGTACTCGGGCTCGTACAGCAAACGTGCTCCAAGGAGAAGCTGCGGGCCTTCGGCCTTTCGCGCAACAGCTTCTGACCTCGTGTATTTCCCTTCTTAGCTTCGGGCCTTCGGCCCTCAGGTTTACTTGTGACACATTCGGGGATAGAAAGTGGCCACTTGGCACTTACTTATTTTTGTAGCTCCTTAGGAAAACATCGGTAAGGAGCTCATTGCACAACCGAAGTGTTCGAGGGTCAAACGTATAGGTATACTTAAACTGCTCTCTAAAAAGATTAAAATAAAGGCAAAATTAAAAATTTTGAAAATACCCCCGACGGATGTTCTCAATTGAAAAATAATTAAATAATGCATTTGAAAATCCCCCGACTCGATAGGAAATAATTACATATAGATAAAAACATTTTTTTTTCTAAACGGTTAACTGGTTGCGAGGTATATTTATAAGCCCAGAAAAATCCGGCGGGGGCTGCCATTGCCATGTCAATTCCCAATTGCATTAAAATAGTAATAATAATAAAATGCCATGTGAATTCCCAATTGCATTAAAATAGTAATAATAATGAAATTCGAGATAACTTACAGAACGGTATAAACTAACTGCATAAACTATTACTTCATTTCAGGGCAGGCAATGGCAGCCCCCGACGGATTTTTCTGGGCTTATAAATATACCTCGCAACCAGTTAACCGTTTAGAAAAAAAAATGTTTTTATCTATATGTAATTATTTCCTATCGAGTCGGGGGATTTTCAAATGCATTATTTAATTATTTTTCAATTGAGAACATCCGTCGGGGGTATTTTCAAAATTTTTAATTTTGCCTTTATTTATGATTGTTACTAGCTTTTATCCGCGGCTTAATCTGCGTAGAACTCGTTCACGGCGATATAATTTTATTGCATTTTTTTATATCAGGCGCTTACCTAGTCATCGCACTTCCATACAAACTTCCACCCAAGGAATGATTTCCGGGATAAAAAGTAGCATGTGTCCTTCCCCGGGACCTAAGCTATCTCCGTACCAAACTTCATTTAAATCGGTTGAGCGGTGCGTGAAGAGGTATAACATACAGACAGAGAGAAAGATAGTAAGAAGAGTATTAGTATGGATGGCAGTGATGTATTTAATTGATTTTATTGCTTCAATTTGTATGCCTATCGGCGAAACAAAGCTTTTCTTATATTATTATCTTTATACCAACCCTGTTAAGTACCCAAGTTTAAAGATAAATCAGTCTGACATTGACTTGACTTTATTATTGAAGGAATATTTTATTATAAATACTATTTCATTTTCAAACTGCCACTATATGAATAATGTTATAATTGTTTTGCACGAAATTGGAAATTCACTCAATAGATAAGTTTAGTTAACTCACAATTAAATTTTTGTGAGTTAGATGAGGCAAGATGACTGGTATTTTAGTCGTAATAATATATTTGTATATTTTTTATGAAATATGACAAAAACCCAGGTCGGAGATAACTGTATTTAACCTTTGTATATATGTTTTAATAATATATTACACAAATTCGTTTTAGACTATTTTATTAATTTTTTTTTAATTGTTGCTATTCCCGGGCTTTTCAGCCCTCCTATCACTGCGACCATTGTGACCACTGATCTATTGTGATCGCCACATACTACAATTCTCGGTCAAGTCCTACAAACTCAAAGAATCGCAGGATTTTTCTGTACTCGAGACACTTAATCTCATCCGGGCGCATGATGTGCTTGCCCAGCAATGAGCTACGACTGCGCATTAGGCTAGAGCATTCGATTAGGATGTGTGCAGGCGTCTCCTCCGCTTCAAAGCAGAGTCTGCACCGCCTTGTGTCACTCAAGCCTATCGTATGCATGTGCTTGTTTAGGCAACAATGCCCTGTGTTATCTATTAAATATTATCTTGCAGGCCAACCGTTTGACTCAGACTGTTCCTGTGCGGCGCGCGGCGCAAGAAGAGAGACGTCAAAGTGTAGCTTTGTGACTGCAGCATCAGTGGATTGTAAGAAGAAAATAAGTGAAGATAAATGATGATACCAAAGCACAAAACTGACAAGTTTTCTCATAGTTCTTTTAAGATCCAAATTCATCGACGAAGTGGCTTCCTGACCTGAGCAAGCCTAAATTTAAAATCTTACTTTGATAATATTAAGAGAGTTAAAGGCGTTAAGTAGGTATAATGTATAAATAAAGCAAATTAAACACGAAAGTTCTATTTAAGTACTGTTTCGCAGGGAAATAGAACACCACTCTCGAGCAGGCGTTAATTAAAATCAATAACGGCCCAGGTGCTCAGCTCTAAGAAGGCGGTGGAATTTTTTCACATAAGGCTACATGTTACTGTTAAAAACACGTCGCTTACGACATTTTATGCAAGAGCACAGTCACCGGACCCAAGTCGTGAGGTGGGATTATAATTTTTAATTACCTAATTAATTGCTGTTTTGTTTAGGGTATTGCCCTCAGAAAGGCTTTGTACGTACTCTGCAGGTATGAGGTGTTGTTTTACTGGACTTTTGTGTTGCTCTATTTCTATATAGTTGGTTCCTTACAAACATTTTGTGTTGCTCTAATCGTAGTTGGTTCCTTACAAACAATTGATAGTCTCTAAAAAATTGTTCTAATAGCATGTTTTTTTAATGCCTATTATAAGATTAAGGAAACTTCCTAATTTGTCATTACAGAGGCCGTATCAGAAAGCCGTCATCTGTCAGTGTCAACTGTCAGCAGCATCAGTACCGTTTTACTGTGCCCTACATGTAACTGAGTGCATCCTGTCTGACACGGGATACGTGGAAGCTAGGCAATACCAATGCAGTACTGCTTTGCTTCGATATTACCACTGCGCGAACGTAATACTCACAGTATTCTGTCTAGTAAAAAAACATCAGTAAGCTGACGGCAAAACACAAAATATCTGACCTATACTGCTCCGGCAAGCCAGAAAGTCGCTTAGTCCTCGAGCCAGCAACAGATTTTCTTGAGCAATTTGGAACGTGCAAAACCTCTTGGAACTTGTCATAATTATATCATGACGGCTCGTGAAATGTCAGTTCCGCTGGGGTTGTCCTGTCTGCTTGAGAGGATGCCGGGATGGGAGGAAATTGATGGTCTGTGATGCCGCTCCTGAACTCACCAACAGTTCAATCGCAGTTGACGTGCATAGCTTCATAGTGCTCCTTGAACTATTTTACAGTTTATCGCCCAAAAAATTGGTATAGTTGAGATCTTTTGTGCTCGAACTGTCGATAGACTTTGAATTTTCCAGTGCCTTTACCGTGACTTTACATGACCGTACTCGCTGGCGACTGCGTAAAATTTTGTATGGGCAAAAGTACAACGCCTCTGGCGGTTACGCAATAGAACTAAGAATCGGCATTCTAAATCGTTTACGCAGTCGCTGGCGAGTACGGTCATGCAAACTCATTGTAAAGGCACAGCAAGCAAAATTACGTCGCTATTTTTCGCGTATGGATCATTGTCAGATTTAGGTTCCCGTCTTTCCGGTGGACATATCAAAATTTAAGGACCACAAAGCTTAATTTTGGATTGGTCTAGTAACCCGGATAAACGGTGTTTCCGTAATTATAATCCATGTAATAAAAACATAACTTACAATGTACATAAGTCGTTAACTATTAACCACCGTGTGGACAACTTTTGTTTTTACAACTTACAATGACCCGTATAACTCGTTCATCGGCTTAAGGTATTCATAAAATGCCTTTGCAATATATTATAGTAAATATATCATTAAATAGGTAATAAGACTTCCCGCCGGCACGGCATCAATTATCGGACTCCTACAGAAACTTCCACTCCCTTTTTCACCCCTTTAATGGACGATTTGTAAGAAAACCAATTTGGAGTAATAAATTATTTTTGTTTTTCAGAGCAGAAAATGACAATATTGTAGTTCATTCCAGCAATCTCGGAAATTATAAAAAGATTTTACAGCACAAATTCGCGTTGTAGCCTCAATTTTAAATGTATACTCCGGTTTCCAACCACTGGTTGGTTAGGGATGTTGCATTCCAATTATTTGTTTTGAGCGCAGGCTTTGACACGATAATTCCAGTTTTGCGAGGGCGCGAAAACTACGCATTGAATAAAAATTTACATGTTTATAAGTATGTTTGATTATTTTCGTGAAAATCTGCGATGTTGGTCATGAGGGCGTTTTTAGGGTTCCGTACCAAAATGGTAAAAAAGGAACCCTTATGGTTTCACTTTGTCTGTCTGTCTGTCTGTCACATCGTTAAATATCTCAAGAACTACTTATGCTATCGATTTGAAATTTGGAATAGTTATAAAGAGAGCTTACCTACATACATAGAACATGACTTTTTTAATTTTTTTTTTATCTTCTGTGAAAAACTGACAGATAATAGGAAGTTCAAAATTTGAAAGTCTAGTTAATATGTCGAGTGGGGTGTCATATGAAAGGGCTTGGGTTGCAAATTCTGAAACATTTTTTTTTACGTTGAGTCAATTTTGTTTTATGAGAGAAAATGTAAAAAAAATACCGTTCCCCCTCCCCCCTTATCTCCGAAGTTTACAAAGAAAAAAATATAAAATTATTACGTAACATTGATATCAATTTATGTTTTACAGGAAAATATAACTGTAGCTCCATCTAATTTTTCTTTTTTTTATCATCAAAAAACATTTCTATACTTAGTTACTAATTTAATCACCTTTGGAAGTATTTTTATTTTATAGTATATTCCTACGAGGTTATGCTCAAAGTACTTTCTTTCAAATAAAGAAAAAAAAATTGAAATCGGTTTACGTGATAAAGAATTATCCTTGAAAAACTACCATACATGCAAAGTTATTCAGTCGCTCAAATTTGTAACAAAAGTCGCCGATAGATGGCGCTGTACCCATGGCGTCCAATTTCCACACCATGTTGTTGAGATTTTCTTGATTTAATACGGTACACATCTGTATACGGAACCCTCGGTGCGCGAGTCCGACTCGCACTTGACCGGTTTTTTAATTGTGAGTTGTATAACTATCTGCCTAGGCAGTACTGTCCTGTCAATGTAGACGGAACAATAAGTAGTTTCAATTTTCCGCGATATCGTTCCCCCTCATAATTCTGGTCAGGCAGTATTGTATAACCTGCTCAGAATAATATATTTTTTGACAAGGAGGTAGTTTGAAACCGCCTATAGGATAAAACATAGTTTCACTCTTATAACGTTTTCCTACAGGGGTGAAAAGGCGGGTAGAAATAAGGAAAGAGATATTTAAGCTAGCGTCTAAAAAAATTTAAGCCGTCGTCTCCCGGCGAAACAAATAAACAATAGCATTGTTTTGTTATGATCTCTGGGATCCCAGGGACCGGAAAAGCTGTTATAAAATAAGCAGAGCTATTTCGTTGGCAGCGACCGCTTTAGCCTAGTTGGTAGTGACCCTGCCTTCGAAGCTGGAGGTCCCGGGTTGTAATTCTGGTCAGAGCATTTGTGATAATCCACATCGAAAGGGACGCTTACGTTGCAGCTATTCACTATTGTATTGGAACAGCGGCAATAAAGGCGTAAGTGCCGGCCGACATAAGGTTCCTTTCAATATGGATTATCACATTTATTTGTGTGATGAACACGAATATTTGTTCCAGAGTGTCGGATGTTTTCTATGTATTCAACTATTTATATAAGTATGTAGTATGTAGAAGCTTTGCTTAGTTTGAGACTAGGTCGATTTGTGTATGATTGTCCACAAATATTTTTTTTAAAAGAATGCTGGTGAAAATAATACACTTCAATTAGGTAAGGAGTTCATTTTGATTCCCGTAGTCACTTCATTCTTTTTCTCAGTCTGCACAATTCCTAACATAATTTACACAGAAGACTCGTAAATTCTTTAAAGGCGTTCAATCGCGAATGAAAAACAGTCATTCGTTTAGTTCTTGGTAAATTGTTGATTTGTTATTCTTTTTTTTTCTGTTCAAAATAAAAGTATATAAAAAATATTTTTGAATTAATAAACAACATTCCATTACATTTTTGAGTATCAAGAAGATGGCAAGTCAAATTAGAATCCAAATAGAAAAACGAACGTTTCAGATTGACCCCTCTGGAAGCACATGAAGTGCATTTTTCACTATCATTGGTAGTCCTGGGTTCGATTCCACGGAAAAGGAACTATTTGCGTGATGAACAAGATGTCGTCATAGTCAGGCATTAAACTCAATAGGAGGAATCAAATCTTTTGTTTCCATCATCAGTGAATAATTCGAAATTCAAATATTGGATACGCTCGTGTTTGTATATCAAGTATTTGTGTATCGTCGTAGTGGTCGACTACGTCGTACCTACCCACAATACTCAAAAAAATTGATAAGGATGAGTCTTTGTCTCATAATTCATTATTAGTGCCTCGCTCCAAATTCAAATTCAAATTCAAATTTTTTATTTGCTTTGAACACAATTACATGCATGCAAATACAATTTTACGTAATTATTAACAGTAAGTTTAAATTTCAATTCAATTCAAAATACAATTATAAATAAATACAATGAAAATTACTTAAAATTTATAACAATAATACAAAATAATACCTATACCTAAAATTAAATAATGTGTTAATTGAAATAATTTGCATAATATTCTTCAATAGAATAGAACGGTCTACTTAAAAAATAATCTTTCACATTTTTGTTAAATAATTTTATATCGTCACAATCCTTTAAATCTTTGGTCAACTTATTGTATACTCTAATTGCATTATTACCTAAACTGTTGTTAAAATGTGCAGAACTGGAGGCGTTTAATGTTAGTTTGTCATTATTCCTTAATTCGATGGATATAGATACATATTCGATAGAGATATAATGAAACTACGGTCAAAATTTTATTTTCAATAAACCTATGTCTATGTGTCTCAGGTATTCTAGAGCAACCTTCGATGATCCTAAGAGCTTTTTTTTGTTTTAACAGTATAGAATTTATATTGACTCCATTTCCCCAGACCTCTATACAGTAACGGATAATGCTCTCGAAATAAGAATAATAAATTTTTTTTAATATTCCCTTGACAAACTTTTTAATGCAAAGCATGCACTAGCCAGTCTCTTATTAACTTTATAAATTTGCATATGCCACCTTAGATAAGGGTCTAGATTTACGCCCAAAAAACAAATACAGTTTGATTTAGTGATTGGTACGTCGCAATCAAAGTCAGGGCTATTGCTACTACGGCGGAAGATCATGTCCCTTTCCCTCTTAGGTTATTTATCTCCTTTCGTGAGGTACTTACCTGTTTTATTTCTTTGACGTATAATCACGTTGATGGTACAATGGAAACGCGCGCTCCTCTAGAAATCGCCGGAGAAGTAATCGCGCGAGTTTCAGAACTGTTTGCATTCGAGATAGCACTAGGTGTTATGGCCGCCACTCGTCATGCACCGTAATGACTACGTAAGCGGGGTCGTGTTGTGTATAACTTTTGTCGTATATGATTACTCTGAACTTATGTTTACTAGTTTTAGCTGTAATAACTGTATAATTAGTAACTTAAAATGCATGTACAGGTGCAAGTAAGTAACAATGTAATAAAAGCTTGAAGGCGATTTATTCGGTATTGTTTGTATGTGTTTGTATATCGGTAGTGTTTGTATTCAAATTATCCTATTATATATACATGTATAGTGTTATTTTACTTTCTATTGCCATGCTATTTTATTCCGTTATTATTAGTTTTACTTGCTTTATTCCCGTTTCGTAACGTATCGTCACAATTTGTTAGCGCCAGTATTAAATACTACTTAGCAGCTGCGCGCAACTGCGCTCCCTACAAGTGTCCACGGAAGACCAGCGTCGGGTACTCCAGTAGTACCTGGCATTACGCTGAGTGTTCACCTTTTTCAGTGTAATGTTCAGTGTACAATTTAGATAATAAATTTTTCCATTGTTTTCTTTCTTATATATTGTATTACTGTGTTTTTATACTGAAATAAATCATCTTCTATTCTATTCTATTCTATTTACGTCCTATTTAGATAATTTTGCAAATGTTTATATATTGAACAGTAAGTATTAAAAACAATTTTTTTCCACTCCAGCCTAATAAACAGCAATTTGTGATTTTTTTTAAATTTGTCTTTATTACTGTGCGAGAATAAATTGATTTCTAACCACAAGCAAGTGAATTGCAAGTCAACCTTTGGCAAAATAAATTCTACTTCGATGACGTCGTAATTTCCAGAAACGAATACTACATACAGCATACTGGAATAAATTACATGCTAAGGTGAGTGTTTTGGTGTGTGTGAGGTCTTTCACTTTAGCATTTGTGCAGTACCTTAAGAGTCTTTATCCGTTAAAGAACGCTCATCTGTTTGGGCCATTTCCTGTTTGAATTGACATGTATCTTGATATTTTCTCAGTGTTACTATCTAGATATATTGCGACCTCGTCGTCAAATATAGGTATTTTTTTGATTTTTCATTGAGTAATATCGTTTCAAAAATCACTCCAAATCGGCTAGTTTCAAGCTAAAAACAAGTTTTTTCTGCTTCAATTCTACTACACACAATAAAATCAAAAAATGGCTATGTTACTGTCTAAAACTTTAATGAAATCATCGTAGCCTTTAATCACTTTATTGGTGTTATCAATATGTATTTTTTTTATCTGTCTATCAATACTTTTGTCATAATTTGAAATCAAAACATTTTAAAACTTAAAAGGCCTCTTAACTCTGTTTTCAACACTTAATAGTATATGTAACGCAGCATATATACTCTTGGTATATACTGGCACAAGTTCACAGTTGGTTGCAGAAGTAACCGCAATACATATTACACAGCTGCCTATATTACTCAGTTCCACATATCCAACGAGACAGATAGCGACAGACATACAGATAGCGAGATAGCGAGATAGACAGAGAAAAATAATTACCCTGTAGATTTATCATACCGATCGGAAGGCTTCATCATAAGGATTATTTTTTGCTAAATAACATAGTGTCAGAAATAAAAGGAACACCATGAATTTTAACATTTTTAATACAAAATTAGTCAATTTATCACGTGTAACGGGTTCGATTCCCGGTTCAACCATAAAATTATTTAATTATCTGCGAATGCAGTTTAAATTGTTTTTTTAAATTCAAATAATGTCTTCATTCAGTAAAATGATCCATCTACAATATTCAAGGTACTTTCCCTCCATGTGGCATAGCCGTGGGACGCCCTGTATATATGTAGAATATATAGTGTACACAGACCAGACACAAGACAATAAGACCGGGAGGTAGTGGAGGTACATTATTTATGATATTAGTATCACTTATAATATAATATACCATATTTCTGAGAACAAATAATCCCACTATAAACGTTTCTTGTAAAGTGGCTGCCTGAGTCTTCTTTGCCTGAGACTTTATATTACTTTTAGTTTGTAAAAAGCCCAGCCATGTTCTATAAATTATATATCTCGGCTAAAGCCGCGGAGACGTAAGAGGCTTAGCGCTACTTGTGATCTATTAACTATTTATAAGTTTTGCCATGATTTTCCATTAACTGTTTTTAATGAGATCTCATTCATTTTTGCAAGTTTCACCTATCTTCATAAGTAACGATATCCTGTGAATTATAGATTAAATAATTTCTAATATTTGCTTTAATACATGTGTACAAATTCTAATAGTTGATGTGATTGGTTACCCGAGAACTGGCGACTTGCTCGCACAACGCATTGCGATATATTAAATTAAATCGACCTAGTACCAAACTAAGAAAAGTTTTTACTATGGGTACTATGCGACGATATACATACTTATATAGAGAAATATATACTTAAATACATAGAAAACATCCAAGACTCAGTAACAAATATTCGTGCTCATCACACAAATAAATGCCCTGACCGGGATTCGAACCCGGGCCTTCCAGCTTCCCAGCTTCAGCAGGGGATATATCCCCTATAGCTAGGAAAAGCCGCCAGCATCCTCGGTACTATGTTTCAGGGCCCGGTTTTAGATTGAAGTTAGTCTTAATGTTATTTATATTACTTAAGTAATTTTGTTAAGTACTTTACATCGGCACTAAAATATGTTTCCGAGCACAACCACAAACCGCCTCCGGCCGGACGGGTCTCCACGATCCGCAGCATTTAACTTTTAAGTAACGTAGACTTCACACTTTTTCTACTCCCGCGCCGCGCCCATAAAGCGGCCGGAGTTTTTCAAGTTCTGTTCAAGTTTAACTTCAAAAGTAGGTTCTGGTTTAAATCTACTTTTTAACGTTTCTAGCATACAATCGTGAGTCTTTAGGTTTACCCATTTATTCGCAGTTATTAAAAGTTTAGGTTCAGCCAAAGTGTAACGTGAAAGCTGTGGTATTTAAGTTTTCTGTGCGACAGCCCCACTTACTTGAGTGTGATGGTCATTTGGTTAGGTACAACGTCCTTCCACACTTGTTGGTATGCCTCGGTCTAGTCAGCTGAGAGTATTTTCAGGGATGAACGTGGGTAGGTTTGGGCAGCGGTCGTGGATCTACGCTAATAGTATACTCGATTGGAATAGAGAAGATAGAGGGCGCCAGGCATTTATATTTATACTCCAAATGCCAAGAGTCATGGGTTGAATGTATAACGGTTAGATAATTAAAACAAAAACTTGAATTGAAAACCACCTGGTATGTATATTAGAATATATAAGAGCACACTAAAACAATGTTACACGGCCATGCCTGCTTACATTACTTTATTCTTATATCTATATGTCATGGCAAATGGCTGTCCCGAGCGGACTCAACCTGACCAAGGTTTTGAAATCGACTCTCTAAAGTAGAATATTATAGTTTTCAAGTTTAAAGTAAAGACTAAGCTGCTGTGTGAGAACTTGAGGTGCGTTACAAACTATAGACCTCTTTTACAAAGTATATCCGGCAACACAGAATGCGTTAAATTACGTTGAGGTTAGAATTTTGATTGCGGAACGATGTCACCTGTCAAACGTGGCGTTCGCGGCGGAGCTCACGCACGCGCAGACCACGACACGCTTCTCCCCTGATGACCGCAGGGGCCACCAGCTCGTGACGGGTTCCGCGCTCGGTGCCGGCGCATGCGCCAAGCTGCACCTCGACGCTCACGGCGTCCGATCGACGGCCTATGGATGACTGGGACAGGGGGAAACCCAGCGGCCAGCATCCAATCGCTGTAAACACCGTTAAATGTTAACATATATTCATAACACGACACAACACTCCTGAAAAGAAAGCAACCCGTCGCGATCTCTAAATGCACAGAGTGAACCAATCACGGGATAAACATGAAACTCACCTGGCTAGATACGAGACTAAGCTTAAGGTGTATTCCTTGGTTAAGTTCTTGTTTAAGTTTTTAAATCATCTGTAACAAATAAAACGTGTCACGCACTGAAATGTTTTACTAAACCAACAAATATAAACGCCGCTTATGCATCCATAATGCGCGCGCACTTACCTACTATTCCATAGTGTCATCGCCCAAATTCTTTGCGAGATGTTATTAGATTAAAACTGTTACATAGTTGCAAGCTAAGTTAAAATTAAAATAAAGGCAAAATTAAAAATTTTGAAAATACCCCCGACGGATGTTCTCAATTGAAAAATAATTAAATAATGCATTTGAAAATCCCCCGACTCGATAGGAAATAATTACATATAGATAAAAACATTTTTTTTTCTAAACGGTTAACTGGTTGCGAGGTATATTTATAAGCCCAGAAAAATCCGTCGGGGGCTGCCATTGCCTGCCCTGAAATGAAGTAATAGTTTATGCAGTTAGTTTATACCGTTCTGTAAGTTATCTCGAATTTCATTATTATTACTATTTTAATGCAATTGGGAATTCACATGGCATTTTATTATTATTACTATTTTAATGCAATTGGGAATTGACATGGCAATGGCAGCCCCCGCCGGATTTTTCTGGGCTTATAAATATACCTCGCAACCAGTTAACCGTTTAGAAAAAAAAATGTTTTTATCTATATGTAATTATTTCCTATCGAGTCGGGGGATTTTCAAATGCATTATTTAATTATTTTTCAATTGAGAACATCCGTCGGGGGTATTTTCAAAATTTTTAATTTTGCCTTTATTTTAATCTTTTTAGAGAGCAGTTTAAGTATACCTATACGTTTGACCCTCGAACACTTCGGTTGTGCAATGAGCTCCTTACCGATGTTTTCCTAAGGAGCTACAAAAATAAGTAAGTGCCAAGTGGCCACTTTCTATCCCCGAATGTGTCACAAGTAAACCTGAGGGCCGAAGGCCCGAAGCTAAGAAGGGAAATACACGAGGTCAGAAGCTGTTGCGCGAAAGGCCGAAGGCCCGCAGCTTCTCCTTGGAGCACGTTTGCTGTACGAGCCCGAGTACCGAAGGCCCGAGGGGCGAGCCCTAGTCGACAATTTCGAGCCCCAAGTGTCTTACAAATGAACCTGAGGGCCGAGGCATACGAGGTCAGAAGCCGTTCTGCGTAGATCCGAAAGCCTGAAGCTTCACTTCGGAGCACGCTCGCTCACCGTCGATGCGAGCCCGAGGGCCGAAGGCCCGAAACACGATCCCAAATCGGCAATTTCTAGCTTCGAATGTCTTACAAGCGAACCTCAGGGCCGAAAGCCCGAAGGTGAGGGGCGAAGTATATGAGGTCAGAAACTGTTCAGCGAAAGGCCGAAAGCCCGAAGCTTCTCCTTGGAGCGTGTTCGCCAAGTCGACACTTTCCAGCCCCGAGTGTCTTACAAGTAAACCTGAGGGACAAAGGCCCGGTAGTGAGGGACGAGGCACACGAGGTCAGAAGGCGTTCCGCGTGGGGCCGAAGACCCGACGACCGAGCCCACGTGGACACACATTCTCTGTCATTTATCTTTTCCCTTCTTCTGCTCACAGCTGCCACGGATTTGTACCTACACTTCTTCCAACTAGTCCCAAAGTGTAAATAAATAAATACCCAGGGTTCATTTTCGCAACTGCTCCTGAAATCGGATGACGCTATTTGAAGTACGAATATACCTTATTTCGTTTACACAATTAAGGTAAACCTCCCAGTAATCAATACCTTAGTGGCCAATAGATTACAGTAATTAATCACCAAACATCACAGTATTGGGCCAGTGTCGAGTACAGGGACGTTTACCTTGCCAACATATTTAGAACCAAGGAAGTTTATATGTTATTTCAGCAAACATAATATTTATAGTAGTCACTAGGACGGGTCATAAAGTAATAGCACATGTAGAAGGAAACGCGAGCACAGCGAGCGCGAAATTTTTCAAACATTATGATGCAGGTGGAAAATACTTCATACTTTTCGGTCTCCGGTTATAAAGTCATATCACAAGTAGATGAAAACGCGAGCGCAGCGAGCGCGATATTTTTCGGACATTTAATACAATTGCGGAAAATACTTCATACGAGTTGCCATAAATCTTTTCACGAGCCTTAGTAACCTAGTTAACATCGGTAGTATACAAAACATTACAACATCGCAAAGCACACGATGTAAGTACCTATCTGGTTACTTTTTAGGTTTCCGTACCCGAAGGGTCCAAATGGAGAACACAGAAGAGACATACAGAAGCTACGCAGCAAGCAGTATTAAAGTAGTCGACATACGTTAATCCACCTATATGCCTTCGCAAAATTCCCTATGCTGTTGTTGTGCCTCATCATCAGGCCTTCTCAAGTTCCTGTACAGAGGCGTCTCAATAGATAGGTACTATCAAAAGAGTCTAATGACATATTATTACTTACTAAATACCTTTAAAACATGCCGTTCCTTAAAATACTGTTCTGATCCATCATCAGATCCTCAGCAGATCATGTATAGAAGCTACTCAGCAAACACAATCTAAAGAGCCCAAACACGAATAAGTTACTGCATGCCATCGCAAAGTTCTCTATGGCATGGTTTTACTCCATCATCAGACCCTCAGAAGGTTATGAACGACGTCTGTTCATGCAACATAAACAAAAGGGACCAAAAACAAACAAAAATATTATCGATCTCTGCACAGTACCCTACTATGCTTTTCTGCTCCATCATCAGATCCTGACAGTTAAGGTGCATGTACTCCACACCACATTCTATGGAAATCGTAAATGCTGGCCCAGCAGTTCCGGAGAAAATGCACTCACACGCACTTTAGCAAGTGAAAAATGTTTACTGCAGCGCCCCCTGGCGAGTTATCATCGTAACTTCTAGCTAGGTTTCTGCCCGTCTAAATTACAAACCTATTGCAGAAAACCGTGTCTAAATCGGTCAAGCCGTTTCGAAGATATTGATGTGCACACACAAACAAACAAACAAACAAACAAACAACCTCTCACCCTAAACGCATATACCTTCTCCGTTCCGTCGTGGGTAAAAATATGGCCGGAGGGCCGAAGCGAATACCAATGAGTACGTGCACTCTGCTCACATGATGGCAACGCACTGATCTTCGTCTATTCCTCTCGCTGCTGTCTGTGACATGAGCAACGATGCGTTCTCGCATGCTGAACCACCAACTTTTTGTAAACAAACAAAATTTCGAGACAATTAATTAGTTTGAGAAGTTTATAATAATCTATGCCTTTTTTAATATCTTTGTTTATTATTTAAGGACTTCTAGTGAAAACTATTTATTTGGATATCGAAAACAAAATCAAGAGACGAATGATCGGAACATGCGCTAGCGTCGCCGTCCGTACTCTCCAGATGGCTCTGTACCTGACTGCAAATAGCTGATCACAGATGGCGCTAAGAGTCTCAAAACTATAGATAGCAGACGTGTAAAATTACTCCGTAACATTACCGCTATAGTAGAATTTTTTTTTTTTTTTGAAAAAAAAAAAAAAAAAATGATAAGATAAGATAAGATAGCAAAAGGAAGCAACTACCTCGACCAGGCGGGGAAAACAAGACTTCAACAGATATCATCCATCCGAGAGAGCCCGATGCCATTGAACTAGCCTATGAACTCTTAACAAACATCCTCATACAGAGGTCAATGACCCTTGACCTACATGTGATTACCACCTTATAAGTATACACCTTGTAAGCCAATAGGTGCCATTCCATTAAGCTTAACTAGAACCGGTTATCCTATCTTAATGTTTACCTATATGCGCAGGCGTCCCCACTACTATGCTATAATCTTCACTACGAATCTAGCTAAGACCTAACTATTTTTCATGTACCTATACGATACCTATCTATCTTACGGTATGTACCTACCTATTCTAATGATTATACTTAATCAAGTTAAGCATTCACTTATTT
Organism: Epiblema foenella; assembly: GCA_963556455.1. Lineage (NCBI taxonomy): Eukaryota > Metazoa > Arthropoda > Insecta > Lepidoptera > Tortricidae > Epiblema > Epiblema foenella. The sequence continues at coordinate 22,309,886 of OY747099.1, read as the reverse complement.
GACTATATTGTATGCTATATCTACCTAACGCAAATGTTGGCCAGCCAAAAGCGTATCCTACTATTTAGGTCGACTGTACATTCCGGTATTTTCCGTGAGTGTGTAGTCATTGCCCTACAGCAACAACCTAGGAGAAACTACGTCCCTATATCCTACTCAACGAATGACGATTTCTCAAGAGATTGGCAGAATTCCATTATAGGTATAACACAATACATAACGTAATGTGCATATTATGGTTTCTTTATTACCTACATTACCTACATGGTTTAGTTATCAATCGGTGGTCAATAAAAATAAACGCTCCAATTAAAGGTTTCAATTATATAAACAGAAAGTTATTTATCTTGCACTCTTGTCATGGATAAATCACGAGTCTACCTACAAGGCTGGGATATTTTATTTCCCTCATTATGACTCAGATCATTATGAGCGTGTTTTATGCACTATACGTACCTACATCAGAACAAACATAGTCACGATTGAATGTATTTGACCTAGTTAGTCTCAGGAGCATTATTGTTCACATTAGTGTAAAATGTCTCTGACCTGTGACCTAGTTTTTTGTACAAGGGCAGTTTCTAGTGAGGACACCGGGTCTCTTGCACCTAAAACATATGGTCGTGGGATATGCGTCACAACGAGAGTGGTGGTGGTTTCCACCACACTTTGCACAGTTCACAGTGGGTCTAGTTTGTCCCTGGCCAACGTTGCGAGGCCTAGCATCAGATGATAAGGGAATAGGGTTTGAGATCCCAGTACAAAAGTTAGGTACCACAGACTCTCTACCGGTGTTTAAAAATCCACGGTTTTCGCATTTAAACTTTGACACCTCTAAGCGCGCACAAATACTCTTAAGTTCCCTCACGGTTTGTACCTCCGTCAAGGCCAGACGCGAGATGAAATACGGATTCATGTTAGTCATGATGATGTCGAGCTGCTCTGCATCAGTGATAGGCACTGACAGGCGTAAAAACAAACCTTCCATGATATTAACATATGATCTAATCGATTCATTCTTGTCTTGCAACCTAGCCCTAATCTGGTTTAATAGACACCGTTCGTATTCTACCGGTTGAAATTCATTTTTAAGTGACTCGATAAGATCTTCAAAAGTACTAAAATGAGACTTATTTATGCGAAACCACGTTAGAGCTTCTCCAGAAAAAAGATAAACCGCGTTTCTCAACAATTCTACATCTGAAACCTCCGAAGCGTATTTGAGCTCTTGTAATCTAAAGACGAAGTCATGGACAGGAGCCCTACCGTCGTACACAAGACCCCACTTAAGTACCTGAGATGTATGTTTTTGACAGACTAAAGAAGCAACAGAGTCAGCAGTATTCGTCGCAGAGTTTTGAGAAGATGTGCCGGCCTTTGGATTACATCTTAAATTTTCTGTAGCGTTAAACGCCTTCGCCACCAGCGCTATCTTTCTCAATCTCTGTTCAGAACTAGTCAAAATCAATTTCTCTAACCTGAGTATGACATGAGACAACTTCGATAGACACCTTCTCCGACAGGACAATGATGAGTGGTCAGTCCGCAGCACTGCATCCAGCTTCGCTTCGCAGACCTGAAATTCGTCGGCAACGGACAAGCCTGAGATGAAAGTGTTCGCTTTCGCACTGTCAAGGGAAGTGCCTTTAGCAGACTTAAATTGTTGTCTAAGTTCATCTACTGTGTTGCTAGGATCTACATCTATGCCTCTTGTTTGCAATTCAAACAGTAGTTCGTCCTTGGTCAGATTTTCGACTTCAATTTGTAATGCCATGTTTGACAAGTATATAAGTGTATAACACTCAGTTAAACAAATAAAACAGATAAGTGGAAATAGTTCCTAGTGTTAATTACACTTATCTTTTTCATTTAGGAGAAGATAGGTTATTTAATCACACTTGTGATTTTACATAGAAGTAGAAAATTATTCTTAAGTAATATCAAGAGTAACTTATGTATGAAATTGACAGTTCAATAATTATATAGTGGGTTAGCTTATTTACTAAAACCATCCACAAATTGTGTTCACTTGGAACATTAGAAGCAGTAAAGTTTTACTCATTTGAGTGAAAAATTTTTAATCACATCTCGCAAATACACAACAATAAATCTAAAATATGTTGACACAATGGAGGATACTTATCAATCTATGATGCTAAGTAAGATAGTAGTCTTGTTTTAATCACAACCACAAGCCTCACACACAGCAAATAACGTTTAAAATTCAAGTCTGTTTAACAGATTATTATTTATTATTCAATGAAGTAAGAGCGTACATCCACAAACCCAAAATATTCTCCCAAAAGCCATACGTTGGGCCGCCAGAAATGTAACGTGAAAGCTGTGGTATTTAAGTTTTCTGTGCGACAGCCCCACTTACTTGAGTGTGATGGTCATTTGGTTAGGTACAACGTCCTTCCACACTTGTTGGTATGCCTCGGTCTAGTCAGCTGAGAGTATTTTCAGGGATGAACGTGGGTAGGTTTGGGCAGCGGTCGTGGATCTACGCTAATAGTATACTCGATTGGAATAGAGAAGATAGAGGGCGCCAGGCATTTATATTTATACTCCAAATGCCAAGAGTCATGGGTTGAATGTATAACGGTTAGATAATTAAAACAAAAACTTGAATTGAAAACCACCTGGTATGTATATTAGAATATATAAGAGCACACTAAAACAATGTTACACGGCCATGCCTGCTTACATTACTTTATTCTTATATCTATATGTCATGGCAAATGGCTGTCCCGAGCGGACTCAACCTGACCAAGGTTTTGAAATCGACTCTCTAAAGTAGAATATTATAGTTTTCAAGTTTAAAGTAAAGACTAAGCTGCTGTGTGAGAACTTGAGGTGCGTTACAAACTATAGACCTCTTTTACAAAGTATATCCGGCAACACAGAATGCGTTAAATTACGTTGAGGTTAGAATTTTGATTGCGGAACGATGTCACCTGTCAAACGTGGCGTTCGCGGCGGAGCTCACGCACGCGCAGACCACGACACGCTTCTCCCCTGATGACCGCAGGGGCCACCAGCTCGTGACGGGTTCCGCGCTCGGTGCCGGCGCATGCGCCAAGCTGCACCTCGACGCTCACGGCGTCCGATCGACGGCCTATGGATGACTGGGACAGGGGGAAACCCAGCGGCCAGCATCCAATCGCTGTAAACACCGTTAAATGTTAACATATATTCATAACACGACACAACACTCCTGAAAAGAAAGCAACCCGTCGCGATCTCTAAATGCACAGAGTGAACCAATCACGGGATAAACATGAAACTCACCTGGCTAGATACGAGACTAAGCTTAAGGTGTATTCCTTGGTTAAGTTCTTGTTTAAGTTTTTAAATCATCTGTAACAAATAAAACGTGTCACGCACTGAAATGTTTTACTAAACCAACAAATATAAACGCCGCTTATGCATCCATAATGCGCGCGCACTTACCTACTATTCCATAGTGTCATCGCCCAAATTCTTTGCGAGATGTTATTAGATTAAAACTGTTACATAGTTGCAAGCTAAGTTAAAAAAATATGGCCGGAGGGCCGAAGCGAATACCAATGAGTACGTGCACTCTGCTCACATGATGGCAACGCACTGATCTTCGTCTATTCCTCTCGCTGCTGTCTGTGACATGAGCAACGATGCGTTCTCGCATGCTGAACCACCAACTTTTTGTAAACAAACAAAATTTCGAGACAATTAATTAGTTTGAGAAGTTTATAATAATCTATGCCTTTTTTAATATCTTTGTTTATTATTTAAGGACTTCTAGTGAAAACTATTTATTTGGATATCGAAAACAAAATCAAGAGACGAATGATCGGAACATGCGCTAGCGTCGCCGTCCGTACTCTCCAGATGGCTCTGTACCTGACTGCAAATAGCTGATCACAGATGGCGCTAAGAGTCTCAAAACTATAGATAGCAGACGTGTAAAATTACTCCGTAACAAAAGTAGTTAACGTTATTGGTTACAAACTTAAAATAACGTGTTAAGGTGAAATTACAATATAGGTATTATATACCCACTTAAAATTTGCTTTGAGTATTCATGGCTTGCCAAAGTTATGTCTAATAAAGTAATCTTTGTATTTATTACATACATAACGTTAATAATTATATTGATTGATTGTATTATTACTTTCTTTGGTTCTACTACTAATGCAATTCCTAACTTGGCGGAACTCACACCATTGTGTAATCAGTTTCCTCTAATTTATCCTCTACATCGTTTTTGGCCCTTATTCATTCGTAGAAAGGGTTGCTAATTGCATAATGCATCAGAGTATTCACTAAAATCATAAAGATCTATTATAACTACCAGCCAGAGTTTATCTCAGGAAAAATCTTATAGCGCGATTCCGGATTCAACGTGGGCGGCATCTAGCGAGCAATTCGACCTAATTTTATACACTAGCCCCCTTATTCATAAATAAATAAATATTAGAGGACAATCTTACACAAATCGAACTAGCCCCACAGTAAGCTCAAGACGGCTTGTGTTATGGGTACTAGACGACGATATATTTAATAGATATAGATACTTAAATACATAGAAAACATCCAAGACTCAGAAACAAATATTCATGCTCATCACACAAATATTTGCCCTGAACGGGATTCGAGCTTCACAGGCAGGTGCACTACTCACTAGGCTAAACCAGTCGTCAAAACTAAAACTAAAACTTAATAATGTTCAGCTAGCTGAAATGTGTTTTGTCTCATTCTTACAATCATAAAAGTAAAAGTGTCAGATTACCGGCAATTTAACTAAAATAGGTTTGACGAACGATTGAATAAACAAGCAACGCTCAGAGGCACATCTAAACACCTTAATCTAAACGTACCCGCACCGAGGACCTTTCTTACGCATCCCTATAATGCGGCAACTAAATGCCCTCACGTTTTTATCGCCGTAGGTGTTACGCCGGGAGGAATGCGACACCTGAGCATCTCGGTATGTGTGATAAAGAGCGTCGTCTTTAGCACGTCGAATCTGCACTTAGTAAAATAAGCCCCTGGACTATTCCATTTTACCGTGCTAACCACTATGAATACCTACTTTTATATACATTGTATATAGGGTTTGCAATTCAAATATTCGAATTATTCGCCACATACATTATTCGAATTGGACGACATCCATTACTCGAATAAAACGAATATTTCGAATAGTGCAGAAATGTGACTGAAATTATTTACCTTTACGAAAATGCTATAATAAAATGCTAAGATCAATTATCCTGTACATTTACAACTTCGTAGAAATAATCTTAAATATTAAAAAGAAGTTTTAATCAAAGACAAATAGCATATTATTTTTCTTTTACCTTGTCAAAAACAAACTTTTTAATATGAACTAAATACCGTACAGTAATTGATAAAAGGGTAGCGAGACCGACTACCTGCTCTTGCTATGTAATTAGTATTAACTGACATAAACAAAAACCTTAAAAGCTCAGTCAGCCATTAGCTGCTCAAGAATTAGATTTTATTATTTTCATGTTGACGCTTATAGATATATCTCAAAATATTTAATTATGATTAGTGTACCTACTTTATTACCTTTTATTTTGACGCTTAGAGACCTTCTACATCTCTAACAAATCTCGATTGTTATTAGTTTCTTAATTTTATTTTTGACACGTAACACTACATTTAATTAATGATACTTTGTTTATTGTATTATTTTTATTTGATGTACCTAGATAGATTTTGACTTGTGAAAGTCCCCTTGAGGCCTATTTGTAGAATAAATGTTTTGATTTTGATTTTGTTGCTATCAATAATGGTGATTTAAACTGCATGTGTGTTCCATTACCTGTTTACTAGGCCCTTGCCTTACCTTACCACCAACCGGCATGTGGTATGTGGTAGCTTTGGCTTGAGAACATCACATATTTATTTTAGGTGCAAGTAGTTTAGTAATAAACAACGCTATTTTCGTTTGGCAGATGACTAAAGTACATTTACATAACTTATTGATTAAAGTTTAGGGCCTGTTGATTTTTTTACTGAAAATTGTAGTAGATTAGAGTTATATTAAGTAGTAACGACAACGATTGACGATATGCTTTTGCTTCATTATAGTTTTAATTTGTTGATTGCCAAACATTTATAGTAATTTCATTATAATATATAAATAAGGAAAAAAGGGCTCAATATTTATTTGTTTTTATTGTGATTTGTAATAAACAAAGTAAAACGATATTGTAAGAAGATACTATAAATGTAGATGTTTTTAATTGCAAGGTCATTACATTTTACATTGCATACTTCACAATGATTATTTTGTTTCGTTTTTAAAAATATTCGTTTTATTCGAAATATTCGAATATTGGAAATTTATGTATTCGTATTATTCGAATACTAAAATTGGACAAATATTGCAAACCCTAATTGTATATTTATTTATTAAAATGACACCTCGCCGAGTTTCTTACACCGGTTCTTCTCGAGGCAGATGTTTATTTTATGAACGTGGTAGTTTTTTTTGACATTCATAAGTGCATCATGTAATATGCATAAATTGAAGAATAAATGTTAAAAAAAAAAATCATTTTCGACCACTTTACCCTAGTTGGTATTGACCCTGCCTACGGAGCTGGAAGTCCCGGGTTCGAATCCTGGTCATTTATTTATGTGAGAAACACGAATATTTGTTACTGAGACTTGGATGTTTTCTATGTATTTAAGTATATGTCTATCTATATAAGGGTATGTATATCGTCACTTAGTACCCATAGTACAAGCTTTGCTTAGTTTGGGACTAGGTCGGTATGTGTAAGCTTGTACACAATTTTTTTTTTGTACTATTCAGATTTACTGTTGACTGACCATCGGCTCAGTAGCATGCTAGACCTTCATATTAGTAAAATAAGCCCTTTTCGTTATAACTAGCAGATTTTATATTTATACGTGCAAATTTGTAGGTATTTAAAAAATTAAGGAGTTTGAAGAGGACAAGTATTATCTACAAACAATCCACAACGAATGCTGGCTTCGTTAATTATCGTGTAATATATGGCTGACGTTTAATCGGAGCCAACAAAGCGCTTTAGTAATTTAGTGCAATAATGAGTATTTTATTGCTAAAGTCATAGAAAGGATCATCTAAAAAGTCTACAATAATATAACTAAAACAGTATGAAACAGACGAAACTAAACGACACTATAAAGCATTAAGTCCTAGGACTGTCTGAATTTATTCACCTACTTCGTATTCTGGAAAAGAGCTTCATTCTTGCTTTTTGCATCAAGCATTTTTACTGCAAGTACCTCGAGGTGATTTACGGGCACACAACTCACTCTAAAGAGACAGTGAAATATATACTTCTGTAGTATTAGAACGCAATGAACAACTAACGCTGGAATGAGAAAATACATAAAGGGAAGAGTATTTTAAAAACAAACAGAATATACGTCTTGTACGGTCCACATACCGCACATTGCCATCTCAGCGAATTTACCTTCGATCGCGTAAACTATTAAAGTACGCGTCAGTACACGTTTACAACTAGCACTCAACACGCGTGTCCTCATTCGCACTAACATTCATAATATCGCGCTTTTATAGTAATTTTATATTGTATCAATAAAGTGTTTACTTTGACTATATTAGTGAGTTATCATTACATAAAGCAAAGAACATTATACTTGGTGTGTGTTGCACTAGCAGCCCATACAGGTCTGTTGTTAAAAAATTGTGTCAGAACGTGGAAATCTAGAAAACTATACATGTTTTTCTTCAGTTCGAACACAAAATGGAGAACAGAATCCGCCATATTGTTTTTATTGCAATGGCCATAGTATAATGTTTTTCGGGGTGTGTAAGGATTTTAATGATATCCACCATATCTTAATCGGTTAAGGCGTTGTATAATTCCGGTAGAATTAAGAATCTCACATATGTACATCCATACTTACATACAAACATGAGCCCTGATAAAAAACCTAATAAATTCGCTCCTGCTTTTAGGAAGTGGTGTAAAAAATGTCCGCACATACAATATGCCCCAGAAAAGCACATCGATTGAAGTCCACAATATATTGTAAATATTTTAAAGTACAAATACAAATACTATGACTATTGTCTCAGATTTGCATACAGGCCACGTCTTTGTAGCTGCAGCTGCCATACACGCTGGAAATGTGACCAACTGGCAAAAATGATAATGAAACGGCAGCCAAAAGGCCATCCTTTATTCCTTTGTAGCGGTTTAACTTAACAGCTGCGGGAATGTCACTTTAGCCGCTTGGCTTGAGATGCTTTCGTCTTTCTTTTGCCATGAATCTGGTTAGTCGGGTTGAGCAGATGTTAAGCCCGGCTAAATGAATTAGCTTTTTACACAGAATCGATTTCGCAACAGTATCAATTCAGTGGGAGAGTTTTGTCCACCCGTAGTTTTGTTTCATGTTTCTGCTAAGGCGTAATATTCACATAATAATGTAAAAAAAGTAGTACACACTGTAGTTACCTTTCGAAAAAAGTGTGCTCTGTTTTCTGTCAGCTCTGTCAACGTTGATAAATATGTATGCCACTTAACACCACCATGGATTTTTTTAAAACTGGTTAGTTTCATGTGGTGCTTCTTTTTTGCGAAATTTAGTGCTCTAGTTTTTCCAGACTTTTGATTCCTGTGTAAGAGTTTATAAAAAATTTAAACTAAAATCATATAAAATGTAATAACTAAAAATTAATTCTAGCAATAAGACATATGAATTTTAAACTTAAATTAAAACAAAACAATATCTAACTAAACATTAACAATAAGTATCAAAAGTAGGTCCCCTCAGGATGGTGCCCATTATGCAGGCAGCATTCCCGCGCTGGATTGCGATTGCAATTCGTGCCAGCGCGTGGGTCACCTGTCGCCTCCATAAGCCGCTTACTAAGCTCCTTGTGGATTCCCCGCGTGCACTTGCCCTATGGGCCAAATGTATCGACACCAAATACGACAAAATCGTATTGGGCGCCGAAACAATTATACTTTCCCGCCTTTAAATTCTACCAGGAGTTTGCGGCCGCCTCGGCACGCTTGCTGGTCGACGAGAGGCACGACGCAGCTAGCGTATGAGCCCAAGTGGCGTCCCATACCAGCGCACGACCTCTCTTCCAAAGGATCAACGACACCCCATTAGGGCGCTTACCATCGCTCCGCACGATCTGGGGCTCCAGAGCGGCAGGAATTTTGACACTGACGAGCGCCGTTCTGATGATGTCGTTGAGAGGGGCACGGCGGGACAGGCGGCCGGCGGTCGAGGAGCAGGCAAGACCGTGGTGACCGAGGCGGTCTATGGGGGCCCCGCATGAGGCACGGGTGTCGTCCACGCAGACCTCAGCACCGAGCCAGAGACCAGCGGCTATACGGAGCGTGGATGGGTCTATGAAATAGGTCTATGTCCTATGTTAGTAATATTTTAATCCATACGGTAGCTATTCTTTATTATCAAACACAGGTTTGCTTCAAAGTTATTTTCAAATCAACATGATGTTGTTATTCGACATATGCAGCCCGTAACAAAACAAATACAAGTCTGAAAGCAAGACTGCATCTACGAAATATACGAATAGATGGCAATCGTTACACAATACTTCCGTACTAAACTACCGACACAAACAAACCTAAGGTCGGTATAACCGTCGAGCTAGTTTGAACAAAGCCCACAGTCAATAACTTGGCTGTAGTTTGTAGCTTTGATACTCCAATACAAGGTAACATTAAACTAAAATCAGCCATAAACTGAATGGTCTTCCAATGTACAACACACATATGACATAAGCATATAGCTTATTGCCTAAATAAATAATTATTTTATTTTATTTATTTATTTATTTATATAGGCGTAAAATACAAAAACTCACTGATTGGAATAATTTCAATTCAACTAGAAGTTCATTTTAAAATTGGTTTTCATACAGCTAACTAGATTGTTAAACATCGAAAATACATATTATTTTCTATCTTTAACGATGGATTATATAGAATACTGGACTTTGCTGGCCAAATATTCAATGAATTGGCACTAGTTTTAGCAGAAGCGCTTGTTGTCTGACCTCTGATTCTCTAGGCTGTCTTTTTTGGAAATTTTAAAAACAAAAAAAAATACAAACTGTAAGAAAAACGTAAAGAAAACTTATACCCCATCAAAACAATTTCCTGAACAAGTGAACGTTGAAAACGTACCTCAGTAAATATAAAAAAAAAAATCATAGTCCAGGAAAATAGCGCTTGATTTCATTTCCAAGCAAAGTGTAAGTTTTCTTTACAGTCTGAATGTTATACATCCAGGTATTTTTTTTAAAAACGTAGTTATGATATATAAAATTGATGGATGAGCCAGTTGAGACAAAGAAACCCTAATTAAGTATTCAAGCTGCGCAGTTCTGTACTGGAACTGTGAAAAAGCTTAACTGTAAAGCATTTCCAAGATTCCTATCTCCGCGCTGGCGTTAAATGTCGTGTAAATTTATTTCTGGTTTCTTTTCTACCACTGAATATCATTTTTAGTACTTAATCGTTGTATTTTCATGCTTCGGCATAAATATTGTGTGTATTTACTGTGTATATAAGCACGGATAATTTGATTAATTGGTATGTTGATCTATAGTCAAATTAGCAACTTTTTATGAAACGTTAAGAATGATCTATTAGTGCATGGTACGGAGATTACAAAAAATAACGCCACGGCTTTTTTCATTTCATTAAACAGTTTTAAATATCTAATGTATTTAAGAATCTTTAATGTAGCATAAATATTTTCAAGTGTGAAATTTCCTACATATTTTACATTTACTTTATTTTATTCATCAACTGCAAGTAATCTAAATATTTTCGTATTTATAATGAATTTTTACCTGAGAATTCGTTCGCGTGAACATCAATATCAACTTCTACTCCTATCCGCTTTTCATACCGTTGCGAGATGATTTTTAAACGTTATCGAACTCGATTACTGTAACGACAAGACATTAAATATAGGTAGGCGGATTTCAAGTTATGTAAGGTAGGTTAGGTAGGTGGTTGGTTTGTGAATTTTGATAGCGACTGACTGTCCAACATAATTTGATCTCTAATCTCAAACACTTACTATGGTTTGAGGGACTTTTGCTTTTTGTCTCTAGCCCCTAAGTATTTTTGTTTCACCCCCCATTTCACATTTTAACCGATAATTGCACAATGTTTGAATGGGGTTCATTTTTATTGACATCGAAATATATACTTACTAATTTTCAAGTCGTTATATCATAAATTTAAGAAGTTCTCATACAACGTTCAACCCCCTTTCACCCCCAATCTGTATAATTTTTGTAGCGTATAACCTGGCCAGAGATTTTTTCGACAGATTAGTAAAGTTTGCATCAAAATCCGTTCCGCTGTTTTCACGGGATGCGCGTTCAAATAAACAGACAAATAGACAAAAAATCTAAAAACTGTTGAAACGTGTTCTGTTATTGATTATAAGTATCCCCAGCCAACTTTTTTTAATGTCTTCCATGTACAGACTTTCGACCTTTTTCAGCTTTATTATATGTATATATATTTACGGGTATGTCATATAGTAATTCATGTTTATCAATTATAACTACGTAAATCGTCGCTTACATTCACATAGATTATACAGCCCTTTACAATAATTAACTAGTTTAAAATAGTTTAATATCAACGTACCGAAAACTTTATTTCGACATTGGAAACTTGTGAAATGTTATTTGGCCATTGAGTACAATATACAAAGACAAATGAACCGTGATCTCGCACGCAGTCTGGGAATCGAACCTGCACCTCTGGAGTGCCGGATCAGCGTCCTTGCCCTTACTAGATTAGACTAGTCAGAGCACTACGTCATCACAGCGAATTTTTGCTTTTCATTCTGTCCCGCAATTACTAGTGACTCCTGTGTATTTTTATACGACTGCCCAAAAAAGCAGTAATATTTTCTTCGAAAAATTTCGCCACTCCAATGGATAGGTGTTGACCACATTCCAACCGTGCCACATCAGGGAGTCTCTGATTAGCAAAGAAGCAGTTGTGAAATAATCGTTTTAACAGACATTCCATACATAACGTTTGTGCTTTATGAAAATTGTTGCAATTTAAACAGAGCTCACGTCACTTTTTTCATGGCATCGAATGGCGATCGTCCTCGTTGTTCAAAGTTACTGTTAGATTTAATCGATTTCTTACAAGGAAAAAAATAAATAAACAGAATGGATTATGATAGCATGTTAGAACTAGAGGGTCTACTGAAATGAAACCGAAGTTTTCTCTCTCTGACGCACTTATTTATGAACGTGCAAGTGCGATAGTGAGCAAAAACTTCGTTTGCGGTTCGCGGTAAGCCTCCAGGTTATTTTATTTTTCCAGTATTAGATGAAAAATCTTAAGTAACCACAGCTTATGATTTCTTATTGTGTAGTTAGTGTGTGTTGTTGTTTCTTATTGTCTTTGTATCGCATTTTAAAGATTCTTCCAGAACAAGACAGATAATAAATAAGTGGTTTATTCTCAAAGGAAACATTAGGCTTAATGGCTTTCGGCTGGTTGATCTACGTCTTTCTGGGCCATATTATTTGTTTTTTTACGTCCACAAAACGACTCAAATAATAAGTCCGTTCTGTTTCACTTTGGAAACGGAATTTAAATATTGAAAATCATATAACGATTTACTGTTTTAGGGATATTTACTTACGAAATTACCTTGGAAGGTAGGGAACAAACGGGTAATGTGATTAACTTAAGCCATAACGTGAAACGCTAAATTCTTCTTTAAACTAGGAAGACTAACACGTATTATGGCAGCTTAATTGCTAAATTATTATTTCCAGATAGTTCCATTGCCTTATTAATGACATATTAATAGCAGTTGTTTCAAAAATAGAGTATATTCTTTTTACCCACGAATTAACGGAGAAGGTATATGCGTTTAGGGTGAGAGGTTCTTTGTTTCTGTGTGCACATCAATATTTATGGCTTGTTACTATACAGCAAGAGAGGTACGGCACAGCAAAATGTCATCTTGCTCGAATTTGGAGCAGCCCAACTGGGGAAGTACCTCCGCCTTGCAGAGGACCACAGCCATAATAACATTATTTACTATACAAGTATGTAGCGTTGTGTTCCTGGAGGTGAGCAAGGTTGCCAGAGCTCCCGAGGATGCACTGTGTTGAGAGCGAAGGCCTTAAATGTGTTCCTTCTGCTGTCAACACAGTGCATCCTCAAATCTTATAAAGGGCCGGCAATGCGCACGTGACTCCTTTGGAGTTGCGGGCGTCTATAGGCTGCGGTGGCCGCTTACCATCAGGTGGACTGTACGCTTGTTTGCCACCGGCGTTGTATAAAAAAAATACTATTATTATGAAATTTGGTATAGAGATTATTTGAGACACCGGGAAGACCAAATAATGGATTTTATCTCTGAAATCATCATTTTTTTGAGATGTATATGGTCTCTAAGTCACTGATAATAAAAACGAATCCACAACAGGATGATGTCTCTCGTCAATCCCCTATAAAAGACACTAGTATTAACGTAGTCACTAAGTCCTAGCAAGCATAAACAGACCGGACTTCACAAAAAAGAAAAAAGCATTTAAAACTTTAAGGTAAATAAAGTGTATACGCAAAAGCTGGATCTGGATTGTTATTACTACGCTATCAAATACAGAGTCCGGCAAAAGATTGGATTCGCTTTGTGTATCGTCTTTGCTATTTACCCTTTGCAAGGTTCTACTTGTTCTGCACTTGCCAGCAGAGCTCCAGTCTTTATTACGCTGATTTTTCAACGGGGCTTTTTCCTCTCAGCGTTGAAAGCGCCAACCCAATTCGCCAATTCTGTTGAATCTACTTCAACTCGAATAGGCATCCTGGTACTAATACAGTTGGGGTAACGCAACGCGCCATAGCCTCCTGAGGCCTTACTTTCAAAAATTGACAAAATAATCCCCACCTTAATAAATTTATGTAAAGTTTAAAATCCATTGTATTTTATGTAGTACCTATATGACACGGGGCCTCATGAGGATAGAGAATATATTGTGTTTTTTTTTTCATGATGCATTTCGAACCATTTTTTAGAGACGAACAAATGTATATATGGAACAAGTACAATTAGAATAACACAAAAAACAAAAATGGATTACAAAGTACAGCATAAAATCCCAACCCTCAAAACGTGCCAGACTTATTAAGTATAGTATGTGACGTCATATACTATGCGCCTGTACTACCATTGTATGGAATAACGATTAATTTGCTTATTTGATCTTGGTTTGGCGAAATATTGCGTTGATGTTGATGTCATACATTTTTTTGTTTATTAAAACATAAGAATCCTGATGGTGGTTTTTGATTAACTCTTAGTCAATAAAAAAATTACATCATTTTTCGAGACTTTCAAGTATTTTTAAGATTTTGAACATATTTATTAATTTACTATTTTTTTGTCATAATTAGATGGTAATTATATCTTATTATTCATTCCGCATGCATATATAACGCGTACAGATAAATTTTATATATGACACTAACAAGCTCTTATTTTATTGGATATTTTACTCGAACACTAATGTAATAGAGTTTCTATTACATAGGTACACGCTGTATAATAAACTTAAACGTATGTTTGTAATAGAAACTATTGCATTAGCGTTAAAATAGAATACCTAATGATATAAGAGCATATGTCAGTGTCAAAGTAATCATATTGTGATGAATAATCACTATATGGTCTACAGTTTAACTTGACGGTTATATGTGGCGTTCCATAGCAAAAAGACCCTATTGCTATGGAACGCCACATATAGGTATATAGAGGAAAGTGACAATCACCCGCCAAGCGGGTTCCTGGCAATAAAAGTGAAGAGCAAAATAGAAGATTGTATGACAAGGGTCTAAAATGAGCCAAATCACCACGATATAGTTATTTTCCCGAACGACGTGAGGCAAAATATTTCCAGGGGTAATATGGCTTTTAGACCAGAGTTAAACACTCTACTTTTCACTTTGATTGCGATAAAATAAATAAACAAAGTTAATCCACCAAAAACTAATAACAAATTCCACGGCGAACCTATATACACCACCGCACCTACACCGCGCTTACGGCGAACCTAGACGCACTTTTTAACTGTATGTTCATGTACTGAGTATATTATATTTGTAACTGTGTGTCTTTTGGTGCAGTGAATAAATGCTTTCTTTCTTTCTTTTCTTTCTTTCTATATATAATGATTTAGAGGCATGTTTTATTTTCTAAACTGTGTTGACACACAAAACATAGATACCGCGGTTCGCGTGCAACTTCACGCGCAAAAAAAGTTAACTAACCTTCAGTTGAACACTTCAAAGCGTTACTCAAACGATATAATATTTTTTTTTTAATATAGTGAAATAGGGCCTACTGCAAACTTCATCTTTAGACTCTTTAGAGAAATGAATTCTGTTTCCTTAGTGGTTTCAGTAAAGCTGTATTCTGGTTGGTTAATACCCAATACCAAAATTTTTAATGAGTATTTTGATTGGCCAAATTAAAATGTTTTGTGAATCATAAATATGCGTTCACATTTTCCCCAGGGGCTAAATGTATTTACTTTAGCCCCTTTAGAAGTCTAATATGACACACTTTTCGAGCATGAGAAGTGAAAACTAAAATAAAACTATAAGGCCAATTGCTGTTCAGTCATACATAAAAAAAAGTTTTACCTGTTTTTACTAACCTCACGGTAGTCGACTGATTTAAAGAAAAAGGGTTAAAAAGCCACTATATTATAATTTACTCAGTAATGCCTGTAAGACTACAACACTGCTTAAGTGCTTAAGGCAGTTTGCAGTGGGCAGAACTCACAAATAGTCTTATTCCTTTCTCTAACTCGTATCTAGCTTGAGCATTTCATGGAAAACTGAATCTTGGGAGCAACAAAATAAAGTACAGAATTCGCCGCACGGTGATAGTAAAGTAGACAAATAGGCCAATTCAACTGCGGTTGCAAGTCGGGACAAACTGGGCGGATTCCCCGCTTGGCAATCTCTTGGTCCAGCAGACAATATTATTTATTGCCCGAGTATTCCGATTAGTCGACGAATGCGGAGTCCGGAATAATCCTAGATTATTGGAAAATTGAAAATTAAGCGAAAATTCTATTGGAGAAGGTTAAGTGAAACGGGTTTTTACGTAACAGGAGTAATACGCAAAAGTCGATAGGCATTTTGCTCGAGTCTATGATTTCATGAATAAGTAAAGATTGTTGATACGTTCAAAGGCTTGAAATTAGTTCAGACTACTGGTTATAGTGACCCTAGGAAGCAAACGGTGCTGGCGGCAAATATTTGTGTAATGAGCAGGAATTTGATTTGGAATATTGCATGTTTTCGGGCTAACTCGTTGCCGCCCGGCGAAAAAAACGGCCTAAATACGGCGGCATATATATGATGGCTTAAATATGTATATCGCCATGCTAAGATGCTCCCTGAATACTGAAGAAATAAGCTACAATAAGATTAAAACTCGATTAATTCTGACAACATCTACGAGCAGAGTAGGTATATCATTGCATCAAAACGTACAATACAATACAAATACACACCTCACACAATAAAATAGCACACAAAAAACAAAAAACAAAGACACAGGGAGACAGAAGCAGACGTAAAACGTAACGACAGAGGAAAACGTAATTCGTGGTGTAGCTCATTTCTCCAATATTTACGGAATTAGGCACTGGCGGTGGTTAATAACGGCCCGTGGAATCACCCGTCTATATTTTTTAAGGTGCTTACACTTTCAAACAAGCGTTCAGAAATTACAGTTCATATCTTAACAATCGTTACAAAGTTTGCGTTGAACTTTAGTATTAGCGGTATATTCAGTTCACTGAACCCCGAGAATTTTCCTTTCACGTCCAAAATCATCCTGAATTTTCATCCGCTGTTTTCACGCGGGTTTCCTACGCTTTGAACCAAATTTATTTACCGGCTTCAATATCAGAGTTGGAATATATTTTTGCATAGAAAAACAACATGTCAAATAATGTATGCGTTGTGGCGCAAGTTTATGTGATTTTTAACCCGTGGGCAAAAAATATGAAACCGGGAATAAATAAACGTTTGATCTATTTTTAGGATATCGGAGTCAACAAAAAACCTTTATAGTTTTGTCAATGAATGTCTTGTCAAGGATACCTACACTTTATATGTACTGTGATGTACATACAAAGTGTTGGTATCATGTACTGTAATGTATATACGAGTACGAATAATTTTCCTGAAAATATTTATTCCGAATTTCTTATTTTCCGATAACACGTTCCGATGAAGCAAAAGAGATGTTTCAGGATGTAAATAAATTCCTATGAATATAGATATTGGTTGGATTATTTTCGTACGACCTAACCTATAATTTGTATATATTCTATGAAATCTTTCGTCTTATTATTCTTTTTTCGCATATAAATGGCTTTCGTGATTTATAAATTTAGGAATTATAGTGATTTAAACTTACACGATTTTCACATGTTATCATTGGAAAACGGGACTTAATCGTGTACAATACTACCACCACCACCACACTACCACCACCACCATGACCACGATCGAGACCCCGACTAACACTGCCACCACCACCACGACCACTACCATCACCACTATCACTGCCGTTGGTTTGGGATAAATTACTATGAAGATTTTTATGCGTCTGTCCGCGACGTACCTCAATGACCAATAGTAATTGAAAGCTTTAGTTTGACATGGGTGTACAGTCACCCAAGAAAGTGGTCCACCACTTTTTAACCTTATAGTTCAAATAATAGAGTCGAAAGTGTGTAGACCACTTTCTTGACTCACTGTACATATATATTTAATCACTTCAACGAAGTGCTTATTCGGATACCTTTTCATCTAATCTGGGAGTTTTTGTTTCATTAATTCCGGTGTGGGTTGTAGCTGCTGGTTCTTCCAGCTAATTGAAAGAAATAGACAAAATTTTCAGTCTGTAAACCAAATTAATTTGCAAAAGTAGCAGAAAATAGCACCACTTGCATTGTCAACTAAACACTAAAGGACCGCTCGCCACAAAACTTTTCAAACAACAGTGCGATTTGACAGCAGAACTAATATTAAAACAAGAGTCCATGAAAGTTGCTGGTAACATTTAATGAGGAGCAAATTACCGATCTGTTTAATACAAGTTTACAGTTGGAAACGTAGCATTATAACTCTTGTGTCTTTAAGATATAAAGTGAATATTGTTGTAAAGCATATTTTGTTAAACGCCCGATAAGATTGCAAGCCCATGTTTAGGTTATTCGCAAGTTGAGAACATTGTGTGACAAGATTTCCCAGTACCTGACACTCGTTTGCCGCAATGTCAGTACCTTATCTTAGAGTTGTTTTCCAACTATGTACTTGCTTTAATATTCTGGTAAACATGATTGCTAGGGGTATGGACAGCGTAGGAAATCGCTATGTATAAGTTATACCAAGGATTTTTTTGAAATAATGTTTCAAAATTAAGTACATTTCACACTGGCGTGAAAAAAAAATGTTACATGAGAAATATGAATATTCTAGCTATTGGCATAGTCATTTTGATCTGTATGAAATGTTTTAATTTTATTGAGATTGCGTATCTGATTTATTGTCAATATCTGTCAATCCATGATGATTGCGTATTTCACCGAACTAAAGCTATAATTTCGCCATTTCACATTTACATTTAGAAGTAAATAAAATCCACTACGGATAAATACACCTAGCTTAATGAAAGGAATTAAGTTCTAGCCGTTTTGATAATAAATCAACCAACATTTATTACCATTGAATTATCTATACTCGTTTCAAACCCGAGTGTTTGGAACGTCGATAGAGACAGCCAGAGAGAGTTATTACCATATTCGCAAGCTTTGCAATTGCAATGAGTTTTCAATGTTACGATTGGGAAAAATATGATTCAGAGTTCTGGGAAAAAATATTTAATTTTCAATTCAATGCATGTTTCATTACTCGTCGTGTTTGATTCACATGCCTCTTTTTTTTAAAAACTAATAAGGCATGTCTTGCATTACTAAATATATAGGTCAGATACATGTTGTTTCTAGATATATAGGTATTTAATCTTATCCTTTGATAATTTTAATGTATGTACATGCTGGATAAATATTTATTGTTTTCAATTACAGTTTCATTGCACAACTCGAATAAAAAAAATACAAAATAAGATTTATGACGACCGCTTTAGCCTAGTTGGTAGTGGCCCTGCCTATGAAGCTGGAGGTCCCGGGTTCGAATCCCGGTCAGGGCATTTATTTGTGTGATGAACACGAATATTTGTTCCTGAGTCTTGGATGTTTTCTATGTATTTAAGTATCTGTTTATCTATATAAGTATGTATATCGTCGCTTAGTACCCATAGTACAAGCTTTGCTTAGTTTGGGACTAAGTTGATTTGTGTAAGATTGTCCAGAAATATTTATTTATTTTATTTGGTCGCTAGAATAATAAAACGATACACAATGACGACATATAAAAGATACACAAAAATTAATAGTAAATTATTGTCGAGGCCCGGAAGGAGACAAACATTCGTTATGTCTAAAAGGGAATTTGTAATATACAATTTGAAGCAATGCTTTTGAACCTTTGCCATTAAGACAACGTCGATTTACGGATCCAACTGTAATAAATTCCAACGGAATTTAACAGAACTGCTGCAATCTCGAGCAACAAAGTGCCAGCGAAACGCGTTTCTTGACATAAAACAACAATTTTCGATAGCGATTCGATTCCAAAACAGCGATAAGTGAAAGCTTACCCGTTCGAGTGGCAATGAACGTGACTCGCTACCGGCGCTGAGGAATAATGGTGCCTTCCAAATTAGATCGGGTTGCAAGGAGTCCCTCTCAAATTGATATTTGATTTTTATTTTGTCAAGGATTTTTGAACTATTTTTAGGCTATTTTTGCAATTTTATGAATATGATCGGTTTTTTACTGTTAACATTGTTTTTAGGAACTTATTGTCATATCAAAAATATCAAACTTTTTGTTCATAAATGTATAGTAAGCATTTACCTCTCCCAACGTATTTGTTTGGCAACTGTTGAACGGGGTTTTATTTTGTCACTTGGGCTGGGCAAGCTAGTTTTAGTTTTGAATTAATTTATAATTATTTGTTTGTATGTTTTTTTGTTTTAATAAATAAAGTACTAAGGCAAAAAGTAAGCACTTTATTATACAGTAACAGGTTAAAACATACACATGTCTTGTTTCCTTTTATTAGAACGAGGTAAATTACCATCATTGAAGCTTATTTGGTCGCTGAATAATATATTTGTTGAGTTGGCTTAGGTAAATATTATTTACTTCGGTCGAACCTCAAGAAATCCATATTAAGACAGAAGTGAGGTAAAGGTCCCAACGTTTGAGACCTTCATAGACAATAGACGACAAAACCATTGTTCACTTTTAATTTTATCAATTTGTCATAAGATTGAAAATATTAAGTACAGTCAACAGCAAAATTCGATGATAATTGTAGTACTCTGTCACTTTCATTACTTTTCACACCTGCTATTCAGAAAAGAGTTATTGTTGCCTTTGAATGAGGGATCAAAGTTGTACTTTTCTTCCCTCATTTGAGGGCAACAATGACTCTTTTCCTCATAGAAGGTGTGAAACGCAGTATGTGACACTGTAGCAAAATCATTTGTAAGATATTTCATGTTTTTAGCAGCGGGCCTCATAGACGGTGTGAAAAGCAGTATGTGTCACACGGTAGCAAAATTATTTTCGTCTTGGGCGTAAACACTTGAATCCCTCGCTACGCTCAAGATTCTACTTTAGAATCCCTCGCTACGCTCAGGATTCTATTGTAGAATCTTTCGCTTCACTCAGAATTCAATATACCGCCCTCGCCGTAAATATATCATTTTGCTCCCTTGAGACACAATCTACTATTTACGCATCCCAACCGTCGCAGTATTGTTACGTTAGGGCGACAAAGTACCTTCTGCTGTTGACTATACCTATTGAGTCAGCGTAAAACACTGACTCATTCCCATATTCAATTTAATATGTAAATTTTTTTGTTACGTACCTCCGACTAACTATTTTTCTTTCTTTTCGTTAATAAAAGTGACATTTACGTCTTCGTACTCAGATACACGCACGATCGACAAAATTGAATCATCACCCACCATAAGGTAATTTTGCTAAATCATCTAAATACTTAGTCGGTTGAAATTCGCCTGAACATACATTTCTATGGTAACGAACTTGTTATCATTTTATTAGACACTGACATTTACTAACTACTGCCTTAAACAGTTTGGATTACCATGACTGTTGATCACAAAAGAGAAATGCTATTACTATCTCTTTTCTTCATAGTAATGCCATGGGGCCTTCTTCACTGAGCACTATAATCCGAGCTCTGTTTTCTGCCAAATGTGGAAATCTCAATGACTGACCACTTGACATCTGACAAGCAACTGATTTTTGAAATTGAAATGTATTTTTTTTGTGAAGAGTTAGGTTTGTTTATTATAAATGATAGTTTATTCAAAACATTTTTTTATTTCAAATATATCTATTGCAGTGATAATAAAGGTTAAAATTGCATTGATCTTCGACCCGTACTGACGCAATTTGTTAATATTAATTTAAAACGACCTAAGTGCTACATAGTGCGAGGCACGTAAACCTATTGTTTTGATGGTTCCAAGCCATTTGTTGGCCAAGTGGGTCATGAACCAGTTCGTTCGACTGCACCTAACATTCAGATATGCGCTTTATCAAATGAAACATCCATTTTGATATTGACATGACAACGCAAACTTAAGAAACTTATCGAGATTGAGACCCAAAGAAACTACCGCGAACCGAAAACGACGTTTCATCGTAAATCAGTCTCTGTCACTTGAATTATTAAGTGCCAGACAGAGATACACTAATGAACTTTTGCGGTGAGCCCACCGTTCTAGGCGTGAGAATCAGACGCATTGAGGTGTAAACTTACGATAAGTAGCAGTAGTTACTGCCTGCCATTACAACTGTCATTGGCGCTAGTTTAGCTGGAACAGATAGCACAGGCTGCTGCGTTCATATATCACGGTTTAAAAAAAAAAAAATGTCAAACTTTGTTTTTAAAATCCGTCTTCTTCTTCTTCATGTTAATCGTTCTTTATTTATTATTATTATTATTTTATGTTCGTACAGTTACACACCGTGATATCACTCGACGGTCCCATCGGAAGACCAGCGCTGGCGATTGCCCGCATTATGCTGAGATGGTACCGTTTCGAGATAACACAACTTTTTTGTTTATTTTTATATTCTATTTTTTGCTGTATTAATTGTTGTCTTTGTCTCGAATAAATATTTCTTATTTCTTATTTCTTACCCTACTAGAGGATATTGATAGTAACTAAACATTATCGGTTTTCGATGACAGCGAATACGTTTTATTATTATTACAAATTGGTTCCGCATTCGTTGTAAAAGTGAAATAGTAGTTTATGCAACTGCTACATAATACTCATTATGTACAGTTGCATACACTACTTTATCTACATCCATATATGAAATCCTCTTTTGTGTTTCATGTGGGCGCGTTGAGCCGGCGTGTGCAATGTTTGACGAGATACCCCGGCCCGCAGCCCCCGGCGGCGGCACGTGGCTGTGCTGTAATGAGCGGAGATGTCCATAACGGTTCAATTCATCATGCGGTTATATCTCCGACCCGGGCTGGCATGCGCGCGCGGCTGAAGAACGCAGGCCACGGTATATTGAAAAGCTGGTCCTTACTTGGGTCAATCAACTTTTTCTTGTTGTTATTCTGTCCCGTCAGCCAGGAGACACAAGTAACCATGTTTCTAAGAAAAATGTTTATTACATGGACTTCAAGCATGCTCAGGAGATGACCCATGTCCAAATGGATTTATACTTATCGCTAAAACTCATGTTTGCTAGATTTAAACCCTATAAAATCAGAGTTTTAAAGAGTGACTCAGGAGACGTAACCATGGTAACAAGGAACAAAGAATAGTTGATCCACCCACTTACACTTTTTGAGCACAATAAAGAGGATGTACTATATGGATGTAGATGAAAGTATTTTATAATTTATGCACTTGGCATGAAGCCCACCATTTGTACAATTTGAAAATGAATAAGTAGACTATAGATGACACGGTTAGATCTGCATTTTAAACTGACTCGCAAAGGGAGTCACTTTTTTCTTTCTTTCTTTCTTTCTTTAAAAAAATCTCCAAGTTGGTCCTATAATATTTACAATTTTGGTGAAGATCTATCTGATGGCGAAGTCTTTGACAAATCGAAGGAACTCCTCAAATAATATGACGTCGATAGGGATGTAAAAGTGTTTTTTTTTTTACTTTTTTAGTTCAATTTTTCATACCTAGGTGGCTTTTTGGAGTTTTTTTTTGTCAAAAGTTATTTCGTGAAATAAAATCAGAAAACCAAGTGTAATTATTTGTCTATTTAGTAAATTAATATGGCAATGAACAAATGTGCTATTTACGTAACAACGTACCTACACAGTTTAATTCAAAATGTACAATGCCTCACAAAACGCGACGATGTTGAAAATTCACCCAAAAACACCTAATAAAGTTGTAAATATGACTGGAAAATTCGCAAGCTCGCTTTAGCGGTAGCTGAAACTAATTTCGCATTTTGTTTAGCTGCTACTTATTTTATTTAAGAGGTTGATCACGTAAAAATTCCATTTTGAAAATAAAAATGTACTTCGTAGTTCGCAATTTATTTCTAATCGGATGTCAGGTACGTGATATGCAAAACAAATGCCGGCTGAATTGTAGAAAAACAATCCCAAGATCCCGATAGCAGTGCACCTAATTTCCTCCCAAGCATTATCCCAAATAAATTCAGGTAGAAGCCTAAAGTTAAGCAACACGTGATTGGCATTCTCATCTCGATGTAACACTGATCTAATTGAAGCCTTATAACCTTTAAAGATAAGGTGCAATTTAGCTTATGTAAAGAATGCAGATGCTTTCACTACAAAATAAAGTTGCAGGGCGAAACTAATCACCCTAATTGAATTTTCTGCTGCGCTGTCCGGGCCGTGCTTCGAATTTAGCTAATTCTGTTTACCATTTTAGTTGCTAACTAACGCCTTTATTTCTCTTATGCCAGTAATTGCTCTCGAAATAACGTGATTCTAACGAGGATTATGCTTTGTGTAATATACCACTATCACATCCCTAATGGTGATGACTGATGAATCATGCTTTGTTGTCCTATTTCAGTTAACCAAAAATATAATAACGCTTTTCTGTACTTTAGTTCCCGTTACTATTAAAATAGATGCCGTTTTATTTTTCTATCTTTTTTTATTTATTTATTAATCATTAAGTACAAAAGGTAATTATATAAGCTCCACAAAACTATTTATCAGTTTGACTATGGAGCCGAATCTCAGTCTCAAAGCAATGGGTAAAACTTAGGTAATAATTAGATAACAGATAACATTTAGGTAATAAGTTATAATATGACAACAGGTATAAGTAGCTAAAATCAAGGGTGATCCCACAGAGGACGTATTCGCCCTTTATAGGGCATCCATAAGATACTTATTCAGGCGATATTTAAACCTAGATTTTTTAGCTTCACGGACAATATTCGCGGGTAAGGTGTTCAGCAGAGTACGGTATGCGTTTTTTTAATATCCTATCCCCTCCCCGTAGTAGTTGGACATACTACGTACATCATATCAGGGATGTAACAGATGTGGTTTTATCGGAACCGGAACCGGAACCAGATGTTTTAAATTCGGTAGATGTGGATGCGGAGCCCGAGTGATAGATGGATAAGATGTTAAGGGCAGGGTAGGTCTAAGTCTATTCTAAATAAAAATTATAAACCTGTTTGTTTTTCATGTACGCCGCTCATTTCTCCCCGCTGCGCTGCTTTGACATCCGATATAACATCCGTTTTAAAAATAACAGAACCGGAACCGAAGCGGATGTTTAAAACCAATCGGGAGTTCCGACTTAACAGAACCGGAACCGGAGCTCTGTTACATCCCTGCATCATATTTGCCAGCGGATAGTGTCCTTTTGATATGATTGTGCTTAACTAAATGTAAATGTTCATATTTATCATCATCATCATCATTAGATCAGCCGAAAGACATCCACTGCTGGACATAGGCCTCCCCCAAAGAGTGCCATAATGACCGGTCCTGCGCCACCCGCATCCAGCGCATTATTTATCATAATTGTTATGTATGTACTTGAAGTAAATGATTTACATATTTATTTGTCAGTCAGATTTACCATTCTAACTGTCGTAAGTTTACTCCACTGTAACATATTATCCTAGATAATGTTTTTTCTCGGCCTGTGTGGTAGCGAAACACGTGGAAATGTGATTAGAATCGGAAGGGACGGTTTAAAATAGACCCGCTCACTGTTTAATGTTAGCAAGCAGGGTGTTCAGTGAACATTGAACTAACTTTGTCAAAGCTGGAGTTAACAATCGCAACTGCGTTTGATGGCCGCTTGTAAAAAGCATCTGTCTAAAGTTTGAAAATTTAGACCTCGGTTGGTTCGCTTTTTTAGTCAGTCAGTCAACATAAATTATGAAACGAGCTGAAAAATACAATGGATATTTGCTGTTGCTAATTTCTAAGAGCATTTTTTTTTTTCAATCTTATATTATCATCCATACTCGTTAACATCTACGCCACTGAGTGGACGGGGGAGGCACCAGAGATCCGGATGTCACCGTCATGAGGCGTGACAACGGTACCAATCAAAAAAAAATCCGGCCTACACTCCATCTGAGAAGCTACATCAACGGGTCAGCTGTACCTATGGCACTGGGTGACACCCAGAATATATATTTTTCCGGGTGTCACCCATGCTAGCTAATATTATAACTGCACATTCAAACCACTAAACCTGGTGTGAATATTGTTTAACAGCCTGGAAAAGACAAAAAATAGTTTTTGTCTTGGAAATTATCCCTTCAGCGGGTGAAAAGGTGTGCAGAATTTTCAATGGAAGTGCGATAATTAATACTCCCTGTAGGAGATCTTATTGCATATTTTTAATTCGATTTCCTACAGACGTACTTAGTGTTTAGGTACCTTATTCAAGAAGTACACGATACACTTAGAAAATTGCGAACAAAATTTAGAATGAAAATAAACAATCATCAGGTAATATTTAACAAAACACAAATAGTCGAAAGTTATACAAATTCAAACTATTAATTGTTTTCTCTACAGACTAGAATAACAGAGAATTTGACATTTATCGTGACCTTTCTTTGAAGTTCGTCTATCTATTGCCTAACCCTGACATTGATACCACGTTCATTAGTCAAAAATATACCTCAAGTCTTCTAGGTCGCAGGTTCTTTTCAGTATATAATTAGTTTACCGTTATTTCACGGCCTTGCTAGTCGATACACAGACGATATGCTAGTCGTAATGTCGCGCGCACATGTCTAATAGTTGAATTTACATGCATTCTGACAAGAGCGGAATACGTCTTATGCCTACAATACTTACGCGCGTGCGTGAACACACGACAATTGACATTAAGAAATCTATTCCAAATTTGCAACATAAAATGAGCATGACAACTGCGAAACCGTCATTGTCATCATTACTTTCAGCCTACAGTGGATGGATCAACTATTCTTTGTTGCTTGTTACCATGGTTACGTCTCCTGAGTCACTCTTTAAAACTATGATTTTATAGAGTTTATATCTAACAACCATGAGTTTTGGCGATGAGCATCAATCCATTAGGACCTGGGTCATCTCTTGAGCATATTTGAAGTCTATATTATAAACATTTTTGTAAGAAACTCGATTGTTGTTGTCTCCTCGCTGACGGGACAGAATAACAACAAGAAAAAATTGATTGACCTCTGTAATCGCTGATAGTGATTGCAATCCGGATTATTCGAAGTTCAAAAATCCGGATTTCGGACCGTTTGAAAATCCGTTTTATAATCCGGATTTTGAAAAGAAAAAACCGGTTTTTCGGATTTTTCCCACCAGTACTAATTTGCTCAAAATTAATGCTAATGCGAAATAAAAAGCGGTGCACATGAAGCGGTAACGCGGGAGAGCTATTGCCAGCTGGGCATTGCGCGTCGCGCACTCGCTCGCACCTGTATGCTAATATAAAATTTGTATTTTGCGATCAAGTTTACCAACCAATAGATGATTTTGTTATTAAATAGCGTACTTAGCGTAGCAGTGTACGTATTTTGTATTTATTATTTTTTAAAGATTTTGTTATTGGCGTAGCAGACGTAGCAGTGTACGTATGTATTTTGTTTTTATTATTTTTTAAAGATTTTGTTATTGGCGTAGCAGTGTACGCATTCTGTTTTTTTTATTTTTAATAAAAACAACTTAATTTGATTGTTTGTTTCACTTTGCCTTTATGCCACATATTCCTTTCTTAAAATCCGGATTGAATCCGAACTTCGGATTTCGGTCAAACCAAAATCCGAAAATCCGGATTTGAAAAAATGGTCACGGATTTGCAATCGCTAATCGCTGACCGCCGAGCATAGGCCTCTAGTACGCCACTTATCCAGGTTATTTGCTAGTGATCCACGAACTTTTTAATGTGAGTGTCTTTTGCGTTTTGGTCCACCTGCTACCATTATTCCTGGCAATATGTGCTGGCCAACATAACTCCACTTCAGTTTTGGTAATGACTTTTCCGTCACAAGATGAACACTGAAGACTTGTTTCGTACATTAACATAATTAAAGTGTTGTGTGTATTTTAATTTTTACTAGAGGGTTAACAATATAGAAAAAATATGTATAATAGACACTCCTTATAGGACATTGTTAGAATGTGTGAGTTTCTTCAATATTGCGCCAGTATACTTACGTCAGATGTCAGCGGAAACACACAGAAGATGCATTCATTAAAAAATATAAGACCAAACGAACTTCGCAAGTGTAGTTCGATCACTATTTTGTGAGTCACTTCCTTCGAAGACATAAATATAACCAGTACTCTATAAGGTAATATACCTTAAAGCTACTGCTTTTACCCGCGATTTAGTTGGCGTGAACGCCGAGTATGACGCTTCCCAGGTTTTAATGGACAGCTTTGCATACACCTAGGTTTTAATGGACACCGCTTACGATTACAGACGGTTTAATGAGATGTTAGGGCAGGTTGCACCAACCAACAATTACAGTCCGATCAACATTAAATATGGCGCCGGCAGCTGTCAGCCCATAGAAACTTGTCAAACTTTCTATACAATCAGATTTAAATAGACACCGCTTACGAGTACAAGCGGTTTGCTGCAACCTACCCTTTAATGAGAAGTTTAACTTGTAAAACAGGATTTCGTTGCTCTTTTAAGTCCACCAAAGAGTTTACACACATAAATTAAGCAGTCATCACAAGGCGAATATTCTGGACACTCGCCCAGCCAAGACATTCATCTTAGTGTTGGAACTGACGGCGGCGACAAGACACGCGGAGCCACGAAACGGCAATGCATTATTTTGTGACGCAATTCTTAGACAAAGGAAATATCGTTGGTATGAAAACATACTCCTTTGGAGTTCTATTTTGTCGTCGTTGATGCTATTTTTTTCTCTATATAAAATATCATCATTTAATTCCGACTATGAAATGTATATTTTATCTATTACATGATAGCTTTATTCTGTTCAGTATTACAAAATTTTGTACGTCGTATGTTTCAAATGGACCATTAAAAGTGACCGAAAATTGGTATAATATGTTTGACTGGACCCATCTAAATTTAAAAATTTACTTTTTAGTTGTATTCGGTATGAATATGCTAAAGAATAAACATATTTTCACCTCACTATCTCTGAAAGCCTTTTTTATTCTTTAAAAACAGATAGCAAAATTTTATCCACAAGAGTGCAAATAATATTTGAAATCCAAGCGTCCTATTTGTAACTTTTGTAAACGTTTGTGCTGTTGTGTTAAAAAACTAGTACCTACGCCAAATCTCGGGATTAGGTAGTGGATCCCGGGCATCCAACTATATTTAAAAAAACATAGCTCTAGACGGCTGCAAAGTTATTTTACGTGTCATGTGTTGCAACACTCACTACGCTTAGGATTTATTTATTTATTTCTTCACTCATTGTAATGTCATGCATACACAATAAGATGATTATATTTTTAAACCACTCGCTTCGCTCAAGATTCTATTTTCGAACCATAGAATCCATTCACTAGCTTGTAGTTCAACCCTAGAATCCATTCGCTAGCACCGTGTTTCAATTCCACACTCGCGGTACTATTACTATTAATAGTTAATAGTTATTTGTTATACTAGATAATAGTTATTTGTTATACAAGGGTGCAAAGTTGTATTTTAACTTTGCACCCTTGTATAACAAATGACTATTTCACCTCACTTGCTCGGAAAGCCCTTTTTATTATTTTAAAACAGATAGCAAAACTGCATTTTAGTCACAAGAGGGCAAAGAATATTTGAAATCCGAACATGTTATTAGTATCCTTTCTAAACATAATTACATGTAAAGGCCGGTCCAGAGAGGACAAGCCCATCTAATCAACAGCTAATAGTTTTGCTGACTGTATATACATAAGATTTCCTTTGCTAATTAATTTGATTTATTTGTGTACTAGTTAAAATAATTTTCCACAAATAATTATGGCAGCACAGTACTTTCATCTGACGAGCGCGGGTTAGCCATAGTTGTGTTTGTATCACATACGAACACATAGTCAATGGGGGCTATCGTTTTTGTGCTCACCAGTTGGCGCCACTGTCGAGTAAGGTCCAGCTGTCAAAAATTGTTATTGGTTATTATGGGCATGAGAACGAAGTTTGCATTAAAATCATATTTAATTACTTAAAACCGTACCGTAAAAATATAGAACATCACGCATTGTAGCGCAGTCCCGTTTTCTTCAGAAAAAAAGGAGAACATAAATTTCCGAGAGATAAAACTGTCACAAAGCGCTGACAGTCATTGACCCGTAACTCATATTTGCAAAATAGTCACCATATTGTTCCAATTAGATATTAACCTGCGTAGCGCAACCACAAAGAGTGACATTTGAGATTTCGGAGACCTCGCGCTACACTAGCGCCTCTAGCGGCGAATTCATACGCGATAGCCCTCATTGTGAACTCGTAGCTGACGCTCACATAGACAATGTACATGTATATCTCAGCACACAACTATGGGTCACCAGCTTTCGTGGAATAAAACTGCTGTAAAACCAGATTGCCACATCCATCTCGTCTTATATAAGAATTTGATGAAGCATCTATAAATCCGGCAGCGCAGTAAGAAGACATCCAATTTTCTCTAAAGCTAGAGTCCACAGGAGATCTTTGTCGTGATGAATAGAATGTTCGGAAGACAAATATTTTTCGAGAGTTATTCAACACTGCTTTCTTACTTACTAATGGAATTGCATTGTTGTACGAGATACGCTTTTGTACTACATAGCCATCAGTATAAATATATTCCAGAAATTAAAAAAAACTACGTAACTCCACTTATTTAAGAATATTATTCTCTTTATTTATTTTTCGCCTTAGGCTAGGTTTTTACAATATCTTTATAAAAAGTTAAATATAAAAATACACTTACAAAACATAAAATCATTATAAAAACCTAACCTAGTGTGCCGCCGGCAGCGAGGCGGGGCCTAAGCTACCGGTGGTTAGGGCGACAGAGAGAGGAACCTCCTGACTATCCGCGCCGTGTCCAGGAGTACCGCCTTCTGTATCTGACCCTTGACCCAGCCATCTAGCGAGAGTCTCTTGAGGTGTTGGTCGAGACTCTTAAGAATATTATTATTATTATTATTATTTCTTTTTCTACCAAAGTCACTAGTTTTTTAGTCTAAAATTCTCTTATTTCAGTACAGAAACGACGCTAAGATACGAGCTTTACTATAAGTAGGTATTTCTTACTTAGTGAGTTTTGGTTGTCAATCTACGATAGACTATGATACAATAAGTCCGGTACATCGGTTAGTAGTAGGTGACACGACCTACGGCATCAGCCTATCGATGAGATGGGGACGTAAGTGTGAGTGTGTCGTCGACAGGGACGTCACAGTGTCACGAATATGGATTGTCAGACCTTGTCTTCTTAGACCATGCGACAGACAATTAAATTAACGTAGAATCTAAATCTTTGGATAAAATAAGCTTTTCTCATTCATTATCCAAAACTTGACAAATAATTCGTATTTAGGTTTTGCCTTTTTAAAGTATGGAATAATAATTAACTATGCTGAGGGTTTATTTGAGTTTTCATTTTAAAATATTTTAATGAAAAGAGGCATAACAATTTTGCACAAAATATTCCGTTGACCACTGAACTAATAGATTGTGGTGTTAGGCATACATGACTTAATTGAAAACCCCGACTATTGTTTTCGTTAGTGGTTAGTGGTTCCGTAGCCAAAATGTGAAAATGGAACCATTATAGTTTCGCTATGTCTTTCCGTCCGTACGTCACAGCCGATTTACTCGGAGACTATAAGTTCTCCAATCGCTACATAAAGGTGATGTGAAATCAAAAATAAATATAGAATGAAAAAACACTCCATGCAATTAACCGGGGGATGAAAAAAGATTCAACGCACATAGGCCTTTACGAATGAAGTTTTCTTTTTTTTTTTTCCATGGCTTTCACTCCTTGCTGACTTTGGCAAGGGGTATTTCGCCAATGTCGCCGTATACAGACATCATCATCATCATCATCATTTCAGCCGAAAGACGTCCACTGCTGAACATAGGCCTCCCCCAATTTGGGGGGGATTTGCCATAGTCGCCACGCTTGGCAAGCGGGTTGGCGACCGCAGTTTGATGGTGGTAATGATCGAAGGATGCTGCTGCCCACCCTCCGATTTTCCCTTATTCGCCTCCTACGAAACCCACGGGAAGAGATGGGGTGGCGCAATTCTTACCCGGCAACCACACGGGGCACATACAGACGGGATACAGACATATCACACGAAAGGAGAATGATCATAATAAAAAAAATGATTTTTGTGGAAGGATATGTCTGGGAACCTAAAACAAATAATAACACATATTAAGGACGGACAGACAATGAAGTTTTTTATTAAAAAAAATGTTCGTGAGATATCAGCTGTCAAAGTCGTAAAAACCTTTCAATCTATGATGTTTTAAATTCTCAAAAAAATTGAGGTGGTAAGGGATACCCGGCGAAATCAAGCAATTTTAATCTTAATTTTTTTAGTCTTAATTAATGTTGTAGGGTACTCTTTTATTAACAATTTTGTCTTCTAGAATTTAGAAATAGGTCCTGTAAACTTCACAAAAACACAAATAAATTATAACTACATTTTTTGGGACTACTTATAAATAAGATACATAAGAACTCCAACTTGCATATAAGCCCCAGGTTTTCCGTAATTGCATCTGCGTTTTTTTCAAAATTTTTGACGTAAAAATTACAATTGATAGCGTGTGAGTGGGTGTGCAAAGTGAGTGGTGGAGGTAAAGCGAGGTCGTATATTGTTAAGGACGGCCGTTGTTAATACGACGAGACCAAAAAACACGGAAAAGTGTAGTTACAGGTTGAAGGTAGCCCTTTAAAATCTGATTGTATGGAAAGTTTGACAAGCTTCTATTGGATGACAGTTGCCGGCGCCATATTTGACGTTGATCGGCCTGTAATCGTAAGTTGATGCATAGGTATGTACTCTTAGAGAGGTCTCTAAGAGCTCAATTTCATAGATCGCTCGCTCGTGCTATGCTTGTTTTTGACAAAAAGGACCAGAAAATAACCAGATGCAGATTTAGGGTTCCGAACTGACCGCAACATTAAGTTGGTTTTAATAGTAAAAATTAGGAAATTTCTATGAAAAAATGTGATTTAGTAAAATACTTACTAATAAACATTATTACCAAAAACCAATAAAGTTAAAAAATTCTTGGGAACAAAATTTTATCGGAGTAAACAAATAGCACTCAGAAACAGTTACGATTTCCGAGCATTCTCGAAGTGAAACTTTATTACAAGTCCTAAATTTTTGTGGTTATAAATGCGTTGCGCTCACACATACCTACCTACTTTATTGTACTGTTAATACAGCTTGTAGTGACCGCTGTTATCTGTACATGAATAAGGTTAAAGGCATCTACCCATTACACCGTATCATACCATGATGGTATTAGGGCCGAGTCAGGCAAAAAAATATTATTTGTATTGAAAACCATGAGACTATGCCCGCTAGCCCGTATATACCAGCCAGCGCATGCCATGCACGGACTGTCAACAATTGACGACTAGAATATTTCACCGGTGCCAAGTATACGGGTTATAACAGCGTATGATGCCCGTTCATCCAATTCTCTCGTGGATGCAACGGGAACGATACGTGGATGCTACGGTCATAACTCGTTATGCACTGACTGGTATGAAACGATGTGGACACGTTCTAATGGGCGTAGTAGCCCGTATTGTGTTACATTCTGTGCCTGATACATTCCCAGTACGGTCATGGTATGATACGGTGTAGTGGGTAGACGCCTTAAATATAGTACTGGGATGATATCTCTGATTGATAATATCACCGTACCCAAGCCAAATTAAAAGCAAGATACCCAGTTAAAGTATAAATAACAGGCTTTTCAAGATTGAGTTCATCTGAAATATATATATTTAATGTGATGGTCCGCCTTCAGAAAAAGTACAGATTTCCCGATGTTATTATTCATAAAATTGACGATATGGGTAAACATATGAAAGACATAAATAATAACTAACCGTTGACAACCGATATGACACATAATCGGATACTGGCGGCAGATCCACACCGGCATGAATGACGGAAAAATTCTGTCCGGACGAGCCCGATTATTTACGCATCGTATCACCATTATGGTGATCTAAGATATATCATATATATTCTGTTTTGTAAGCGCAATGGTATTTTAAATCGTATAAGTATCTCCGCTCGGTCTAGTAAGCTGATATCTGATAGCATAAGGCTTTGAAACTAATTGACCAACAATACTAAATATATATATATATATATTAAATAACGCCGGTGGCAAACAAGCGTACGGTCCACCTGATGGTAAGCGGCCACCGCAGCCTATAGATGCCCGCAACTCCAATGGAGTCACGTGCGTGTTGCCGACCCTTTAGAAGGTATGAAACTTTGCTATCTCACTAGCAGTTTCATTGGTGTTTTTTTTAAATATCTGTAACAATTTCAAAGAATTATTCATGCTCGCTACTGCTCATCAATGTTCTCATCGGAATTCGAAATTCTATCGGACCGCCTGCTTTGATAAGCGAAGGCATTACTAATTGGGCTAATCTGTAGAATAGGTATCGTGTAACTTTACGTGCATACTTACTGTTATTTTTAAAGCTGAATATGAAAATCCAAGTTGGCCGTGAGGTCTTGTGGATCGCCATATCGTTTTCTGAGCCTATATTATGATAGAACAAATCCAAACAAGCATTTGGAAAAATAGAAGGGTATCGGGAATGGCCAATCCAAATAGCAAACTGAATCCATTGACGCGAACGGAGCGGTGCAAACATAATCATTCAACTGCTATCCGGGAATCATTGAGTGAAAGAGCAAACTATTGCAAAGCGATCATGTAATATACCAATAGCCTTAGGATTGCAAACTTATCCTACTACTATACTTAAATGTGAAAGCTTAGATGTTTGTTACTCAATGACACAACAGCTGCACGGATTATGATGAAACTTGGTAAGTAAATAAAGATTCTATTGTCCAAATTAATATATAGAATAATTTTCATCCCGAAAATCGACCTTCTCAGGGATCGAATAGGGACCGGAAGTTTGCGCGGGCGATATCGAATTCTAAAGCAAGTTTCAACATATATATAACAGATGACGGTTAAGATTAAATACATACAATATAATT
This sequence comes from Epiblema foenella, assembly GCA_963556455.1. Taxonomy (NCBI): domain Eukaryota; kingdom Metazoa; phylum Arthropoda; class Insecta; order Lepidoptera; family Tortricidae; genus Epiblema; species Epiblema foenella. Next base: position 22,274,925 of record OY747099.1, on the reverse strand, counting down.
TATGTTTACCGAAATATTATTTATTCTTCGCGTATGTGATTTGTAATCTTAGTAAAATTAATAAGTCTGAAATGGATAATATCGAAAAGATCGAACTTAACAGTTAATGTGAAATGACTATATATCGTTTACTGAACATGTCTATTTTTTATTTATGTCATTTTGACACTGGAGAGAGTGGAGAGTGGAGAGAATCTTTACATGTCATTAATATACCTATTACAACTTTATTGTACATAATGTAATAAATAAGTAAATATTTGTAGACAATCTTGCACAAATCGTCCTAGACGCAAACTAAGTAAAGCTTGTACTATGGGTACTAAGTGATGATATACATATTTATACTTACAGAGCCGAAGACTGCGGAAAACCAATACATCTGGCGGAAAATAGGTATTTGTCTTCATTATTGGTATGAAGATAAATATCTACTTATTATTCATTGTTTCATTATTGACATAGACATAGAAATATTTTAGACTTCACAGTAGCAGTTACATGTACAAGTATCTATTGGTATGAATTCATGTCACCCAATAATATAATTATAAGATAAAATTTCCGAAATACAAAGAACTATTTATACAACAAATTATATGTCCGGGCAGCCTTCGCCGTCGCAAAATGACATCCTTTACAAAACCCACTTTTATCGTTATTGACAACTTAGAAAACACGGCAATTTCATCGGAAACTGTTCGGATCAAAGCCATAAAAACCTTCCACGCTCTCCTGTGTGAATAACAATTTCAGATAGTGTATTCGTAATTTTGCTTTTTTTCCCAATGCGCGGAAATTACTCGGAAGGCATAAAAACACGCTCATGAGCCAAAAAGTTTAATACAAGTCATATTTTTATGGGAAAATAAAGGTATAATTTGATATTGGCAGACGCGTGGATTTTGCATAGCAGCGTTTTAATGTATTTACATGTTTTGTGACTGCAAAATACACGATTACTTTATACCTTTTCGGTTTCATCCAGGGTAAAAGAGGCCGAAGTATATGGACGGTATACGGAAAACTGTAATTCCCTACAAGAGTTTAACAATGTGCAATGAAGGAAAGGCTTCAGATCCATTACCGTGTTGAATTGGCAAGCTAAACAAGTTCTACGGCGGCGATGTTATTTTTCCAAAACCACGAAGAAAATTTTGGACTTAAGAGTAAAGAATGTACATGTATATGTAATGTATGTACATTACATATACTACATAAGAACAAAAGTTCTTCACGAAGTAAATTTCGTGTATATTTTCTTGTTTCGGTGAAATTATGCGACGTGCCGTTTTCGTGTGTTTTTGATACGCATTGGGTTTCCTCTCCATAAATATTCTACGTCCGCTACGTCTCGCATGTACGTGAACGTCAACTATAATTGAATATACCTATACTTAACGAAAAGACTGCAATAAAAATTCTGTTTAATGTAATATCATTCAAACCATCAGAATATCTACATTTGTGATTTACTTCGGGACTTCATCCTTGAATGCTATTAAATACTGTAAAGTTAACATTTTATAAGGGTTATACTTTTTATACATCATCGCTAATCCAGATGCCGCTGGTAAATCAACGTCAAATTTTTAAGAGTTTATCTTACAATATCTGAAAATACCTAACCAACTAGCTACCAGGCCAGCGAACAGCTATAATATTACATAACCTCGAGTACTAGTGCAAATGCTTACAGAGCATAACGTTCCATAAATCGCTTAGCTGCATCCCAACCATATTCCATTCTACATGACAATGTAGCGCGTTCCATAACCGTCAACCTACAACAGCACCAGACAAAATTCACTGCCAAAATGCTGTATGAGCGCCTCCATAAAAGTTAAAAGCTTTCCTCGCAAAAAGTGCAGGGATAAAATAAAAGCGCACGCAGAAAGCTGTGGCACGAATGCGGGGTCGTGTACATGCAGTGAACCGGGGTCCCACGAGACTACTGGCTTCGGGAAATATTTCCTGGTATGTTTTGGAGCGTAATGCGGGTTTTTTTGCTGAAATTGGCGGCATGTCCGCGGCAGGAGTTTTAGCTGAACATTTAACAGATTGTACCGTATAATGTTGTGAATTTACAAAACCGGGTGTTGATTTTGCGGGGCCTCTGCTCGCGCGAAATAAAAGGTATAGTGATTGAAGACTGTTTCATTTCAGTAGAGTTTAAAAATAGAATATTGTTTTTTATCGTGACCTCGTTCGTATGTTCATGAAACACATTTGCAGCATGATGGATGATATAGATCAAAAGGCGTTCGAAAGGTGAGTCTGAATTGGCCAGTAGCTGTATTTCATCAGCTAGCTTTTGAAGAACATTGTAAATGACTCTTCTACTTGTGTAAATTGTCATGTGAATCTTGCTAGTTCCCATAACAAAATCTATGTGAAGGTTCATACAAATTATGATCGGTAATTCCGATCTGCGAATATTAAACTAGACGAACAATCATTGGCAAAGTATCCAACGTCTAACAACCGCCTTTGAGTTTCAAACTTCAACCATCTGCAGTACTATGCGTTCAGAAATCAATATAATGTTAACACAACTAGCAGAAGTTTGTCAAATTGTCGGATTCAACAATCAGCTAGTGTTAATGAGTAAGACATCGATGTTTCATTGCAGCGTTGACTAGCTCAAGAGGACAAATTGTAATATCATGCATCGACACAATTTCCAATGAATGATTCAAATGTATCCGATTCATCATTTGACAGATTATGAGAGTAAACATGAGCCCAGTATTGAGACTTATAAAGAATTTGAACGCTATTTATGCCAGTTTTCTTAGTGACACCCCATGTTATAACACTTTTGATTTAGACAAAGGTTCCATAAATTCTATATAAGTATGTATATCGTCACTTGGTACCCATAGTACAAGCTTTGCTTAGTTTGGGACTAGGGTGCATTGTCCAAAAATATTTATTTATTTATTATTTATTTATTCTTAAACAGAAATTGATAAAATACAACATCAAATCAAAACTCAAGGACGTCAATGTTAAACACTCAAAAATAAGGGCCAAAATGATTGTAATCAAATATTTCATATATCTTCCATTATCATCTTAAATGAACGTTGAACGTCTAGCAAATCAAAAAGAAAATAATATTTAACCTTAAAACATTAATGTTTATCAGGTTCAGCGACAACAAATTTTCTGTAAATCATTCATTTTCGGACTAAAAACATACCACATCATGCCCCAAATTACACTCAATTTACAATCTGTCAATCGAATTGACATGAGCGTGCCTCTAGAATGTAAAAAGTGTCACGAGTGATTTCGTACAACAAAAGCAGATTTATTTGGTTGAGATTAAGTTAATCCGTGATTAATCCTGCCGCAGTTGCGTGTGACGAGGGTCGGGGATCTGTGACAGCGCGATAATTGTAGTGTTATGATATTGCGTGTGTTTGAATGAACGTAGTGCAGAGTTGCGACAACGCTAAATGCTCCGGTCATGGAGGTTGACAATTTATCAGTTGTATCTTTATAACGTGAGCCATTGTATTACTTACCACAAAGGATCATCCCTAAATAACAAAACTTTACCGTAGATACTGGATTGAAAACCAACTAAGTAATGATAAAAGAAATAGGAACTAACGAGTATGTTTTTATTTATTCTTTTCCATAGCTTTCGGGAAACACTTTCTCAAGCCTTCATGACTTAAGCGTAGCAAGAATTTCGAAATAACAGTAGAGGTTCCTATGAAAAATATTACGTTTATTGACACATTTAACCAAGAATTGTCAGGAGCCACAGAAAAGGAAATCAACGTGTTACAACAAAACCTGCCAAAATACCGAAAAAATATGACCCTTTATTGCGGAATATAAATTTTCCGTCCTTTTGTCACTGAGCGTGAATTGTTGGGTTTAAAATTCCGCTCCACATGCTCTAACTACAAAGAAACCGTAACTGTATTCACTGGGCGCGCTGTCCGTAATAATTTCCGCGCTTCAGACCGGCCAGAAGACTCGCTAAGTTGAATAATTCAAAAATTCTCATCGTACTGACGAAAACAAGTAGTAGAGTAAACTGGGGCGCAGTTGGCGAAAAATACACACTCGAGTATGTGAGAAGGACGACATGAGTTCATTTATTCTGTTTGAGTGCAGTTTTGTTGGTTTAAACAGATCCGCTGTGATGACGGCCGCCTTACGTTCGAGCTATTTATTTGGACAGGGGGTGGCAAATTGTGTCAAGTGTAGTTGGACAGGACACACGGAAACAGAAATTGGACACAATGACATAACGTTCTATAAATAAGGTCAGTGTCGCATAAATTATGATGGACGTGCCATCTTTTTCTTATAGTGGTGGCAAACAATAAGTGTACGGCCATAAGAATTTGACCGATTTATATACCTAACCTTTCATTATAAGTACCAGCTAAGATTGGCACCAAATAATTTCCAATATCGTTGAGCACCTGTGCAAAGTTAAATTAGTACAAAGAAAAATAACTTATTCTTAGTTCGAGTAGCCTAATTAAAGACAGTGGTTCAAGTCTTGCAGAACTTCTCAAATTCTCAACTTCATAAGGTTTCAAAGAAATTTCTCGTTTTAATTAAATAGCAACTTGAATCCCTTTTTACTAAAATAAAGTAATTTAGATATAAAATTAATGACCGATAGACAAAAAATTATGTGAGTTTCCCGGTCGAGAGTCGGTGAGATACGGTCGAGGGTTTATGTACGAGTATGTGTAAAATTAAAGAGAAATGGCTTCAAAAATCCATGCATGGCTCGCTATCTGTTGTCAGTGTTATTTTAAACCAACCACTGACAATTTACAGCGACGATTTAATGATACGACGATAATGGAAGCCTGGTTTGATTCGTGCCCAGGAGGACATTTCAGTCACGAAATATATGCACGAGTATGTTACATACGTAGCATTTTATTGTACACAATAGCAGGTTTAAACAATATACATGTCACAAAAGATTAAAGTACAACGGCGAACTTACCCCTACATATTTAGAGGGCATGGGGAGCCCATTGCGTCAAGGCAACCCATGCTTCCTTATTGAATGCAGTCCAGACGACTCAGAATGAGCCCGTCTCCTCGCGGTTTCCGCACCAGAATTAGGCCACTAGCTTCGGGCTCTTCCATTTCGGCAGATTGGCACGGTTTTGGACCAAAGCTGCCTAAGAATAACGGTATGATTGAGGCTCGGTACCAAAATTTGTGCCGCTCACACATGTGGCAGCGTCAAAAAATCGGATCACCTGGGTCGACACGGCCTATCGTTCGCAAGGAGCGCCTGTCATCTAAGGTACCATTAACGACTTGATCCGCCGGTCGCTTGCCACCGCCTCTTTGCTTGCGCTCGTATATATGGTCAGGGATGACGGCAAGCGCCTGACGGAGCTACATTGGTATGTGGAAACTGGGTCGGGTCCTTGTGTGGGACGCGATTTGCGTCGATACGTGCGCCCAGTTCCAAGCAAGCTGCTCAAAGGGCGGCACTGCAGCTGAACAGTCCCAATGTCTCAAGCGCCGCATGTAATCTTCATTGCTTAATGATTTCAAGTTTGCAGTGCTCGCTGGGGGTGCATGGAAGGAGCCTCCCCGCATTACGCATTCGAAGCTGTAAACCTAGATAGAACATGACCTGAGAGACGCGACGGTCAAGGCTGTCTCCATCGCTGCTTATTGAGCACATTTTATTTGAGGAACCTGGACACGAAAGAAGAAGAAGAAGCGCTCGCTGTGGAGACATTGAGTCCCTGGTCAGCTGACATAAAGTCTTTTATTAGGGCCTTATCGAAACGATTGATCCACACCTCAGGTGATTACGGGGCTGGCGCTTACCTCTCTCAGTGAATCGCCCTCGCAATACAGAGAGGTGACACCGCCAGCGTAATGGGGACCATGCCGCAAGGAGATCTCCTCGACGGGGTGTTCTTATAATATTAGGCTATTTTAGGTATATTTTTTCTATTTATTTAGTTACTTTTATTGCAGTTATAAAATGTAGTTTTTATATTTAATATTGATATATTTATCTCTTTCAACAGAGGGTCTCGATGTACGAGTATTATGTATTTAAAAGAAGACGAAATTCGTCAGTGATTTGTCATTTCCTTACTTTATTATAATTATGACAAATCAAGTACAGTCAACCAAAACAACAGTGGTCTACCACAATTCTGCCGTCTCAAGAAGAAAAACCATAAGTGACATTTTTTGCAAAATCGACTTATTACCAGCCTTGTAATCAGGAAAAAAAATGTGATCTTTCTCTCTAGGAGATATTACTATATCTTTTATAGATCACGATTTAGACAACCACAAGTCCATGCCATTTTGGGAAAATTGGCCCTTTTTTGAGGAAGAAAAAACATAACTCTGTGATAAGATACAGAAAAATGGTTAAGTGACCACTTATGGTTTTTTAAATTTTTGTATTGGGCTTGAACTCAACTTTTATATCATAAGAAGAAAAAACATAATTCGTTTTTATTCTAATGTTTGATGTAAAAAACACATAAGTTGGCAAAAATGTTGTTTCTAGTCAGATTAAGATTTATACAAGTAAGGTATACAGGATACAGAAAAACCATATGTGGCAAGTTATGACTTTTTAAACTAGTATACGCTACAAAAAATATGAACTTCTGGTATATTTCTTAGAATATTGTTGCTACTTGTGTTGTATTAGGCTAGTACAAGTCCCCCACTCCGACCACTCAAGGACAGATTTTGGCAAGCACGGATTGCGGCGTGGCATGTTGGTCAGTCGCGCCGATTACTTTCGTAGGGAGGAGATTGCGCGCACGCATTCAAATACCTACTTCACTTACTTTTACTCAAAATATGAGTATTCAGTTGTAAATAAGTGACTACAATAAATAGTTGTAGTCTAGAGACAATAAATAATTGTAAGTATTCATTTCACTCACACTACAATCTTGGCGCCTAGCCTAAAAAGGACCTAAACTGTCAAATTTTGTTTGTTGTTCATCTCGCTCGCTCGTTTTAAGTAGATATATTAAGCCTGGCGCGTATATTCTACTGTATTATACGGTTCTAGATAAGGCTTCATTTTTTAATATTCGTGTTAAGTTACTTATTGGTCTATGTTGAATACTACGACACGAACTTGTGAGCTTATAACGTATAACAGCTTTATGCAGAATGACAGTGTCTGCTAACACATAATAGTTTAACAATTCTAGTAGTATAAGGTGATATAATGTCATGCATAGTCATAAATGAAGCTTTTATTACCTAGTTTGCATGGTGATTGTAAAAAAATATATATGGTAACTAACATATGACCTATTTTTTTTTTCTGATGCGTCTGCAATAATATTGTAATGGTTTTTGCCCATGCTCTGCAAGAAAGGCTGCGTATGCTTGCTTTGTGGCTATGTGAACACTTTTTATTTCGTTTTGGTTATCATATTACTAACGATGCGGTAGTCATCTACGAAAGATGTTAACGATTGCTTCGTATGGCCAGAGGAACATCAAAGGCGTCTCTTGGAACGGAAGCAGTTGTACATATTCCTATGTTTACCAGATATGTCACCATATATAAACGTCATTCGAAGGTGACCCTACTAGGCTGGACTTTATTAAATCAAATATTATAACAAATAGCTTTCCGACACCTAAATTGAATGATGCACCCAGAGACATCTCAAAAAAAGAAGAACAGACATCATACAGCGTCTTGAAAAGCTTATGCCTCCAAATAGGCTAAAATTTTAAGATCTTGCAAGTGATGAGAAAGCTCTTAATCTCATAGATGAGCATAATAATTAATTAAGAATTAAGTTCAATATTAAGTATCGCATTCACTGATGTGTCATAAATACCCAAAGATCTCTACTTAAAGCATCTCATTTGTTTACTTTTAATAAATTCGTTTGATATTTATCGTGTTTTCATGAAACCCTATTATAAAATAAGGCATAAGTACAATAATGGACTATATAAATAAAACACAAGTACCCACTTGTTGTTTTTCAGATTCTTGTCCGACTCGGAAAAGCGAGCATAAGTGCGTACTTGTGTTATTTTTACTTAGATATCAAAGTGAAAAACTAGCACAAAAAACACAAATACTCACTTGTTTGTTTTATTCTTAGTATCCATATTTTTTTAATATTTTTTTTCTAAATATCTTATTTAAATGAATAAATAATTGAAAAAAGCGCAATTGCTAAAAATTCTACAATATTTGTTTATTAATAAACAAAAGTTACAACTTTGTACTCTGCCTATAAAATAATTTACAAGAAATCTAAAGTTTTTGGGCTTTATCTCGAAACTTACTTTTTGTCACTTATGGTTTTTCTCCTTGAGACGGCAGAATACAATATAATATAAATACTCTTTATTGCATACCTATACTATTCATGGCAACAGATAATATATCATTTTACAATTTTTACAATGAACCAGCTACAAACATTAAGTAAAAAACGGAATAGAAATGTATATAAAAATTCTAGAGTAGATATTTCTTTGTCATAACTAAATGAATAAACGGTGGGAGCTAAAGGGTTGTTAAACTCCTTCTGTTTTAAAATGAGCTCAGCGTCTCACGTAATTACCTTATTTAAATTATACCGCTTTTAAAATTGTACCGTTCCTGGCTATTTTAATGGTACCGTTAATCTGGTACTAGCTGTGAAAATAGTTACGTTATGATAAATTTAGATAAAAACGAAGTAACCTGTATTTAATAATAAACAATTTATTTTCAGGCACCAAAGGTCCATCAGAAATGAGGCCATCCGTAGCAGAACCAAAATAACCGATATAGCCTTTCGAATCGCTAAACTTAAGTGGCAGTGGGCGGGGCACATTGCACGTAGAAACTATGGCGGTTTTGGCCGGAAGGTTCTCGAGTGGCGACAACGGACCGGAAGGCGCAGGGTGGGTAGGTCCCCCACAAAGGTGGACTGATGACCTGGTAAAGGTCGCGGGAGTCCGCTGGATGCGGGTGGCGCAGGGCCGGTCATTATGGTACTCTTTGGGGGAGGTCTCTGTTCAGCAGTGGACGTCTTCCGGCTGATATGATGACGATGATGATGAAAGGGCCATAGCCAAATACATTATAGCTAACATACATGCAATTATATTCTACAAACTAAAACATTATTATTTAGTGTGTATTTTATGGGGGCTGCGTGCGTCGACTCCAGTAAAGAATTCGGTATTAACGTTGTATTTGTATGTGTGTTCTTGGGGTGTATGTTTTTTTGTCACCGCCGTCGTACTATAAAAAGATTAGGCTTTATAAAGTACCAAACTAAGGTAGCTTAGTGGTTAAATCATGTGGTTGTCGAGCAGCGGTCGTGGGTTCGGATTTCGGTAAGTGAAATGAGTTTGGAGTATCTGTGAAGAAATTCAAAGTTGAATGATGAAAGGTGGTGATAATCTAATTTGACTTTGAATGGCTTTCTTTGTTTCTACGGACATACAAGTGTCTCTATAGACCAAACCAAATATTAAGTCCACATCCAGCACCGGGTCACAGTAAGGACTAATACCCTGTCATGTTTAAGAGGACGCCTGCGCCTGCAGTGGCAATAGTGGGATGCATACTAGAGGCATAACATAGCGAGGTAAGTATGTGTTCTTAAATTTTTTTTCGAATCCCTTATTTGTATATATACCCTTAATTCGACAATATGCAGCTGGGTGGACGGTAACTGTGACAGTGTGCTTTTGCATTGTTTTCCTGAGTTGAATAGTCTGAAAATCGTTTGAGCTATTAAGAGTCGCCAAGGCTTGAACTATGGACTTTTGCTTTGTCGAATTAAGACAGTTCAAATATGTTTCTGTAACATATTTTTTTTTGGTACTAGCTTATATTGCCGACTGTAACTTTTATTCCATAGTCATCTACTACTCGTTGAAAGGGTTCCAATGAGGCCAAACACGACTGGTTTATCTTGGGTAGTTTATGAGTTGCTTTGCCCACGTGTCTACATCATAAGAACAGCCCGGTTTTCCGTAGTATTGCAGTGTCAGCGAGCTTAATTAACAAACCTCTGGTAACTAAAAACTGCTTTGTCCCTTTCTCACCAACATACATGTCAAAGTGACAAATAAGGACAAACGAACTTTCGCGGCTAGTTAACTAAAATAGGCTTGATAAATGATTATGAATAAGGGGGTAAGTCACACTGACTATACGAGATAGGAGTGCCATTAAAATTGACCGCAGCAATATCGTCTAGGTTGAATTTCGCGTGCTGGAGACGGTTATTAACATATAGACCGAACTTTTCTGACTACTGATGAATGTTTAAGAGGTTCTAATTTAGCTTATTAATGGTGGCATTAAGGTCAATCACGTTGCACTGGTTATAAAGTTATAAGTCATCGGCGTACAGATGTTAAAGACAGTGAAGCTCCGGAGTAATTATATTAATGAAGATGGAAAATAAGAGTTGGAGAGAGAATACCTCCTTGAGGCACGCTAGGTTGAATTAAAGTATTATTTTGTCCCATATATTCATATTTCTCGTTCATACAATAGAATACAAAGAATATTCTTTGTTGGTAACAGATCCATAAAGGATTTAAAAAAAAAGTAAAGGATTAAGCTTGCACAATGGTCGTACTTTAATACTCTTGTCGCTGAACAACAGGGATCACATACTCTTGTCGCTGAACAACTGGGGTTATGTCATGAGCATCTATGTTGTGTCCCTAAATATTGAATGTTTTATTATGTTAGGTAAACATTATTAGTATGAAATGAAATGAAAATAATTTATTCGTGACATAGAACCAGACAAGATTAATATATATTGAACTATTAACTAATAAAATTGCCACGAAATGGTCCCGCCTCAGCATAATGCTGACTCACAAGCCAGCGCTGGTCTTCCGGCGAGACCATTTTTTGTGGATCACGTTTCTCCTGTCCGACGCGGCCTTAACCTATTCTGATAGTATCACTTAAAGCCGACCCAAAGCCGAGGTGATACTTTCAACCTTAATTCATGACACCGAATATTAGAAAATTTAACTCGCTTCAGTTTAATTTTTAATTTTCATATCTAATTTGCATATTACCTATTTTCCGATAAAATTCAACCTGACATTTAGGACAAAGTAAATTTAATCATTTCCTGAAAAGTAATTATGAGCATTTCATTATGCGAAACAAAGACATCCAATTATTATCAGATTTTTTATCGTCTCGGGAGGAACCAAGTAAGTACGAGCACCCAAAAATGACAGCCTTAACACTATTTTGAAATGTTTGAATATTTTGTATCTGCCTACGCATATGCCTATTGGCATAAATACAAAGTATCGGCTAACATAACTGAATCTTTGACTAATAACTTTCTCTAAAACTGTTGATGCATTGACAGCAGTTCAACTTTAGATGTTATAATTACGTAAGGCAGGCCTAGATTCATATGAATGAGCTGTTCTCTTAGGCCGGGTACAAGGGACTACGGCGGTAACATTGTTGAAGATTCCAATTTACATTTAGCTTTTGTTGAGGCTTCAATCCCTCCGAGTTATTTAATTATTTGGAGCGGCATGCAAGCCCGTAAAAGTAACAGTCTTTTTAGGGTTTCATTTAAATCTGTTACAATATTATGCCAGTTTCAGAATAAGATTTTTTTCTTTAATACACCATGGATTAACTTCTAGTAATTATGTTCGGTTATTTTGTTTCTTTTTAAATCCACAATAATTTTCGTGTAGTGTAATTCTACATTATTTTCGTCAGATCTCTGAATGGGTCATACATGGATTTAGGTTCGCGTCTTTTTTGTGGACATACTTACCAAAAGTTAAGAGCTACAAATCTTAATTTTGTATTGGACCAGAACCGGCATGAACAGTGTCTCCGTTACTATAATATAAATCCCTGTAATAAAAATATAGCTAACATGCATATAAGCCATTAACTATTGAACACAGGAGGGACTACTTTTGTTTTTTCAACTAAGTATGACGCGATGTGCCTTGGCTTACGTTTTTCATTAGCAAATACAATTGTACTTTAATGTGACTAGCACATTTCTTATCCTGGTTATATATGCAATAAAGTATACCCTACGTAACCTACCTCTTCAAACTACATGTATACTCGTATTTATTGACGAAAAATACCGTGTAGATCAGAACTAATCGCTTTATTTATGAAAATTAATTATATATGTATAGCAAATATAATTAAATAAGTATTTAAGCGTTGGTACGTAGTTGTCATTCTATTTTAATTTACAGATTTTAGTCTTATTTAAGAGCTTCATGTTGGTATGTAATGAGTTATTGTAATTTTAAAAGAGGTGATAGATATAGGGTCTATAGGCGGGTTTACGGCCTGTTAATTTGATGTGTCAGTTTGCGGCCACTTGGATGAGTTGATCAACTGAAAGGATATTTTCTTGCTTTTTTAATATATTCCCATTCGATAGCTACTAATTAAAACGCATACAACTCACTATGTATTTAGGGCATGTTAAAATGTAAATATCTTTAATTGAAAAAACTTCATTCTTCAGAAGGCCGCAAACTGACGCAGGCCGCGTAACTGGCCTAGCGACCCTACATCCCCCATTTAATAATATTTCAGATACATAATACTAAGATATAATATACTTGTTGTTGTTTTTGGAAAATCCAATTTATTCTGTACCCATGGAAATTGAATGTGTATCTTTTAATTACATTTTTATTTCTTAGTTCTGGTTTTGACATATTTTTTAAATTGTAGTTTTCTTATTTAAGTAATTTGATATAAATATATTGACATGTAATTTATAACTAACTAGTTACTTAGATATATTTAATCCTTTGATATTTTGTTCAATTCCATTTCAATGCATTGTCATTTTGTATAGGTACTTATTCGACGATTATAATATAAAGTTGTATAAATTGACCTAGCATAATTAAAAGATATTGTATTTTTATTTATTTATTTTTGTACAAAATACAGAAAATATGCAAAAGGCGGCCTCAATGTCAAATATAACTCTCTACCAGCCAACCATTATGTTATAATATGTATGTATCATGAAATAAATTAAGTAATCACAAACCTCTTAAAATTAATACATTATTTCATTTTTAGGGTTCCGTAGTAAACAAGGAACCCTTATAGTTTCGCCATGTCCGTACATCCGTCCCCCGCTTTTCTCAGTAACCGTTAGTACTAGAAAGCTGTAATTTGGCATGAGTATACATATTAATAACGCCGACAAAACGGTAGAATAAAATCATTAAAAAAAATTTTTTTATGGGTACCTCCCCTACATATAAAGTGGTGGTGGTAATATTATAAGGTTTCTAAAATATTTTTTTGATTCAAGAATCGGTTGGCGTGGTATTAAGCTTTGAATTGATATTTTTTGCTATGGTCAGGTGTCCCCCTCCCTGCCAGCTAAACGGTGGCTACTAGGCATGTGAAAAAAATCATGGTAGTAGTATATACGATGAATTTAAAAGAAAAACTATCACAGCTAAGTAGACATTACCGTAAAGGGCAAAGATATGTATACAACACAACATCTCAAAAAAGTACATCATCAGTACCAAGAACAGTAAAAACCCTTCAACGGGTCCGTAATTCCGCATATGACCGGTGCCGTGATGAACGGGCAACTACGGAACCCTACACTGTGCGTGGCCCGACACGCACTTGGCCGGTTTTATTTATTATTATTAGAGTAGTGTATACTTCGGCCATGCCTAAAGGAAAAACCGTTATTCTATGTACGTAAGCCCTCAAATTTTACGATTATGAGGCCATCTGCTGAATGTCAAGTAATAAGTGAATAAAATTCACACCTCTAGTCGAATTACAAGTGTTCGTGCGTAAAATACGCGCGCGGCTGTAAATTCGCGACATTACAACTAGATTGAATGTAAAAGCTGAATTTTGAATACAAAAAGGTAATCGTTTTTACGCCAATGCGTCTAAATAGAAGTAAATGTAAAATAGAAGTAAATTACACTACTACCCAAAAAGGAGTGTAAATGTTTTCAGGGTGCACGTACGAGTACGTATATGAGATTCTTTGTTCTCCCAGAACTTCTCAACGCCTTAACCGATTTAGATGTGTGAGGTATTGTTAGAATCCTTACGTCATTCTGAGTAACATAGGATATGTGATGTAGCTATAAAATCAATATGGCGGACTATGTCCTCCATTTTGTGTGTTCAGAAGAGGCAAATATGCTGAAAGAGAGATAGAGAGATCCCGTACACATTCTATAAACTGATACGGACTGGCATTCGAACGAACCCACAACTGGCGCTTCGCAGCCGCATGCTACAACCAATAGGCTACCGACACTTGTTTAACTCAATCAGCAATAAATTAAACAGGATTCTAATGCAATAACATAAACATTAAACTCGTGTTTCAATACAAAATCGAAGGGTTATGGTTTTTTTTAATACATCAATTAATTGTACAGAAGTTACACTTCCATATACTATCTGCATCTTTAAAGGTTTAAAAATGGGATGGCTACAAATTATTACATACTCTGACGAAGTATGATCTAATCGACCGCTTTAGTCTAGTTGGTAGTGACTCTGCCGATGAAGCTGGTGGGCGCCGATGTAAGTATCAAATATATAAGTAGGTATACATATATATCGCCACCTAGTACATATAGTAAAAGCTTTGCTTAGGACTAAGTCGATGTACATTCTTGTAAAATTTATTTATTTACTAGCCCTTGCCCGCGACTTCGTCCGCGTAAACTCCCACTCCCAATTTTATCCCTTCAAAGGATTATTTTCGGGATAAAAAGGCTATAAACACGTTGTTTCATCATAATTCTTTCAGCCATTTGTATTAGTTCAGCCATTGTTTAATTAAGTAACTAACATCTAAAGATTTTAATTTTCGCATTTATAATATTAGTAAAATTATTTAGTCACGATAATATATTATATCTAGTGGTAGTGAAACTTCTGTCTTACAATTTTTCTGTACCCACACCGTCTGAGCCGATCCAAAAGCCTTTTTATCCTTCACTAAAGCGTTTTAGGTGAAATAAAAGTCCGTACAAGTTGAAATCTGCTCTGGTTATCCTTTATAATGAAAAACATTTTTTTGTTTGGATAAGCCGTTTGTTCTCGATCGAGAGGACGGGTAAATTGGTGACGAGCCCTTTTAGCCATAAGTAAGTCTCATTCAATGAACTTAGGGTTCTATATCTATCTTTTTGTAACAATTCATATAAAGGTAAGTGTATATAAAAATACTGTTTGTTACCTTTTGGTATCCTCGTATACGTAACGATGACGGTAAATGTCGTAGCAGACCACAAGCTAACTGGAATGATCAATACAAAAAAACTCGTCAAGAGCCTACCGGGATCCGAAAACGAAATATCTGTCTCTCTGTCGCACTCGCATATTCAAGCGACAAAGAGGGAGATAATTCGATAGGCCTGCATGCAGCGCGCCAAACGGACCCATTGGTGTGACATCCTGCTATCGCCGATTGTAATATTTCGGTCCCGATCCTCAGGATAGAAAGCTCGACTTAAATACTTGAATTAATAATTCAAAAAAATAATCATACTCCCATTTTAAGGCTAAGTTTACGTGTCTCTGAGTATACAGTAATTTACTAGATCAATACAAAATAACACGATTTTGCCGTCAAAAAAAAACCTCATAATTATGTTTGCCTGCCCTGTGTTACTTATAGATAATATTAATTATATGGAGCGCTCGTGGCCCAGCGGCGCCCGCGTGCCGCGTGCGGTATGCGAGGTTATGCAACATGTTATGGTCAGTTCTTGGATGGATGACAGCTTTGAGTGGTTATTAACTGACCGCTCCCGTGCTTCGGAAGACACTTTAAGCCTTTGATACCAGCCGATGTCTATGATAGTAGTATTTCAGCTAAGTTTGAGGCCTTCGGGTGGCTGGAGAACGTCACAGTCAAGTTGCCCACTCACTTGACAAAGGGGGTCGAAGTGGCACCTCGTCCGTAGGGAGTATCTACCTTTACCCTGCCTACACATGACCCCTGGGTGGTGCGAAACGGGTGTCTATTATTTTATCGAAATAACTTACATCGGTTTTCATTTCGCCGAAAACTTGTAACACTTCAAAGTGCCAGATTGGCGTATTACTAACTAAAATATATTCCGTTTGTTTACGTTTTAGGCCAACTCGTTGTAGTTGTGTTATTACCTTATATATGGTGATAATTCTTTTTGTCATCGATGTAATTCATGTCATATTAGCAGCATGATCCATTGGAAATGCACTCATAACACATTCTAGTCGTTTTATAGGGTGTCTATTATTTTATCGAAATATCTTACATCGATTTTCATTTCACCGAAAACTGTTCCACGAATTTCATTAGGTTTTTTTTTCTAATCACATAATCATCAATTCATTGCATTTTATATAATCGAACCACTTTTCATCGTTAATCGCTTCGAATCCGTCTCTAGTCGTAGCGTAACGGTACATCGAATTTACCTTTCATAGAAATATTCGTTATTCATAGTATTAATTTCGTTAAACATGATTCACAGATAGTACGTTCCATAAATAGTATTCTCTCCAAGAACAATGTTTCATCGAACAACCAAGCAAGCATGATTTTTCAAGGCGCATAATCTTTCTGGGCTTAAATAAAAAAAATAACCCCGAAGATTAAGACGGGAGCAAAGCTCCCTTCTTAATCTTCTAACCCATCCGCATTACAGTCGGTTTTGCCCTAACAGGTCTTTTGTACATTTTAGGTTTTGGGTATTTGTGTTTTTGAGTATTTTTGTTATTGAGTACTTTTACAGAGTACACCAAGAATCTGGGAAAACTTTAATTTTAGACGTATATCAAGAATAGTAAACAGTGGTGAAATGATGTTCTAGGTAATAAGAATTTTGGGAACTGAAACCTTCATTAAACCAAAATTATACTAAAGGCCATTCGATGAACGACTACGTCGATGAACAAATAAAATACTGAATTAAAATTCGATGAGTTGATTCTTGTGTAAAAGGTAATTCGATCAAATGTTTGAGCGATCTAACGAAGTTCGATAAATGATTCCTAAGTGATAATAAAATTCTGCGAACAGTGTTATGGGAAACGATAATCGATGTAACGATTTTCGGTAAAATGATGGATTCCCCGTTTTATATTATAAATGAACACTTTTTCAACAAGACAGTTTGGCCGAACTGCCGAACTGACAGGTCGTTCACGTCTGCGTTTTGTTTGACGATTGTTATTTTATTCCTACGAATAAAACTGTTCTTAAATTGTTAGAATATATATTCTAAACCTGTAGACCACGGTCTTCCATACATTTTATTAATTCTAAATTTAACTACGTATTTAAGAAGGAATTAAGTAGAAGTTTTCTCATGTTCTATGGTGCGTTGGTTGCAGTGAATAAAACGCCGTATCAGTTTGTCTATGTTCGTTCCGATGTAGTCATATATAGGTAGCCCTTATCGGTAAACATACAAATTGTTTATTTATTTTCTCATTCCTGCTAACTGTTTAAAGCCAGAGTGAGCGTCGTCTTTATTATAACGCGTCGTAGACGACGTTAAAAACTATGAAAATGTTCTTTTCCCTCGAATTTGATTCGGTCGCTGCCGTTTTTCGAGAGCGGAGGCTTGATGAGGTGAATTAGCATTTTTGAGTTTTTTGCATTCTTTCGTTCAAGATGCGAAACGAATAATTCCATTCTCGTGCTTAATCGCTTCGGGGTAAGTGTTTAATTTGGTAGGGTCTGCGTGCCTATTGTCGTTTTTAGTGCTAATTAGTATTGTATTTCGTTTCAGCCTACAGCCCAGCCTTTCTTAATTTACCTCCACAATGGACTACGATGTCCCAAATTGTCTGGTATTCTCATATTCACTACTCAGGTGAGTGTCTTATTTATGACATAGCACTATTGCTCATTATTTTATGATAAATTCTGTTACTCAAAGTGTAAATTTTCATACATTCCAGCTTAATGTGACACCGTAGCACACTTGGGATAACGAGACTCTGCGTTCCCGAAGCCATAAAAATAGCCCTCCACAAGCTTGCTTTTATTCCTAATTCTAATGTAAAATCTAAAATTCTCAAATACCAACTCTGTACTAGTGATAACAATGTTTTCTTTTAGGGTTGTTTTTTCCGCTTAGATGTACCTGATATTTCGTTTATACAACAAGCTCTTTCTTGGATGCTGTTGAGTAGTACCACCCTACCTGATCTGCACTCCGGGTCCAGCTACAAGCTGAAACTGCCCGCTCAACTTTTTGTACTTACAGTGGGGCGAGTAGCTGCACTGATGGTGTACTGAGATGGAGGTTTGAGTCGCCTCACCTATCCGGTATTTATTCTTTTATATCGTTTGTCTCTATGTAACCAAAGTAACTCGCTCAAGCAATCTTCCAACATCTGATCTGAACCTTAATTATGTTCTACTAAATGTACTTACTATAAGCCTTAGCCTGCATTTTACTGTATTGGTCTGCTGTTCTAGCGAGAAGGCCAATTCCGGTTAATGTTTTAAACTTCAGTGTACTCTCATCTCGAGGATAAACACACATTTGTTAGCTTATTACTATAAGACTTCAGAGCACCAGTAACAGGATGATTAATAAACAGTTTTGTCGAAGTATGATTGTTGTCTTTTATTTAGCCCACTCTACTATTTGTCAGCGGTCTCATCTGGCGCTCAATAATTATAAATTCTTGATGACACCTGCCGCTTTGACCATATTGAAACTCACGACCTTTAAAACTGAACTATTACCTGCCGAATATTGATGAAACCTTAAGACAGAGGCGTATAACACCACTTACGGTAATAATACAAACTAAGCCACGGATTTCATTAGGTTTTTTTTCATCACATAATCATCAACTCACTGATTTTTGTATAAAATCAAACTACTTTTCATCGTAAATCGTTTCGAATTTGTCTCAAATCATAGCACAGCGGTTCATCGAATTACCTTTCATAAAGACATTCGTCCATCTTAGTATTCATTTATAACGTGATTCACAGATGGTACTTTCCATATATTTTATCGTAATACCGTGTCATTGAATGATGCATTTGTTAGGTATTACTGAAATTTAGTATCCTAAAAACTAAGCTAACTCCTCAAGGTTACGCTCACTCAAGTTTGTATGTAGATATTTTACTATTTGTATTAAACTTTTAACCTGTTTCAGACAAATGTTGTTGATGTAAGCATTTAAACTTTTAAAAAGTACCCAAATTTTATTTTAGATGCCATAATATAAACATTCTTATTACCTAGAACATACTATGCGCTACTCACGTTATTCACGCTATATTAAATTATAATTGTATATGTATTTTTCTTGTAAATCTGTCCTAGATATTCCTAAAGTGACTCAGATCCCGTACCCAGCGATGGACGAGTCAAATTTCCCTCAACATGATTTATATGAAAAGGTTAACGTTCACAGGGATCCTCTTTGTAGAGGTATTATAAATTTTGTAAACGGTTCCTCACATCATGGATGATGAATTGAGGTGCTTTGTTTTTTATGAGCGAGAATAATGCCAGAATAAGAGACTCGATATCGCTATTACCTGTATTTAAAAAAATTGATGGAATATATTTTTTAATATTATTTAAAAGGGAGTGCCCTTGTCAGAAAACGTTATAAAATGTAATATAAGAGCAATTAACAATAGAGAATATGCATTCGGAATGAATAAATATTAAGATGAATAGTAAATCATCAAATTATGACAAAAATCAGTAAATTAATAAATCTCAAAATCTTAAAAAAGTATGACACTTGAAAGTTTCCAATAACGTTTTGTTTTTTGACTAAAAAGTTAATAAATTAAACCACTATAAGGATTCTCACGTTTTAATAAATAAATAAATGTCTTACAACAATGTATTTAACGCACTATTTCACTACCAAAACAGCAAAGTTACTCATTTTTCCATATAATGGTACGAGTAGTACGGGCGCATAGTATACGTCACATTACGTTCAAAAATTAGTATGGGATGTTTTGAGGGCTCGCATTTTATGCTGTACTTTGAAATCCATTTTTGTCTTTGTGTTGTTCTAAATAACTTGTTCCATATACACATTTGTTCCTCTCTAAAAACTGGTGCGAATGGCATCAAGAAAAAATATTTAATTCGCTGCCAAGCTTTCCGTAGCGCTAATCAATTTCCTCTCCATACGGGGAAACGCATAGCGCCAGAGCGCCCGCTACTTGACAGTGAATATATAAATAGATGTTACATAAATTAAATAGCAGTTTTCGTAGTTCGCGTCCAAAAGATCTTCCGCTATTTGTTGAAATTAATAAACAATTTTTATCTTAATTTAAAAGGAAACTAGGATTAATCTAAAATTTCCACATATTCTCAACCTAGTGCAACAAAACAGATGTTTCTATCTTGTAAGGTCAGCGTGAAACAAAGCAGTGAGATAGCAGCCAGAGATACGTCCCGACCACGTCGCGCAATATTATCAAATACCCACCAAGATATCTACGAGCTGTCTACGATATAAATACTAACAGCCCGGCCACGACCGGCAACAGAGGCAGCGGTTTTCCTGATACATTGCGTGTGATCCCATCTAACCGCAGTGCGTTGCGCGTCTCGACAATGAAATGAACAGATAACACGCTTACCGCGTCACAATTCGTGCAAAGTCGTGGTCGGGCTGCAACATTTGGAACAGGTCGGCTGTTCAAGATTAAAACATGTAGTTTTGACGACCGTCAGCCTACTGGATCACTGACCCTGACTGTGAAGCTGATGGTCCTGGGTTCGAAACCCGGTAATGGCGATTATTTTTGTGATGAGCATGAATATTTGTTTCTGAGTCTTTGATGTTTTCTACGTATGTAAGTATTTTTTTCTATTAAATATATCGTCGTCTAGTACCATAAGCCTTATTATTGAGCTTACTTTGGAGATAGTTGGATTTGTGTAAGATTGTCCTCGTAATATTTTTTTTATTTTTTACTCTCTTTCTTTAATACAACGCCGGTGGCAAACAAGCTTACGGTCCACCTGATGGCAAGCGGCCACCGCAGCCTATAGACGCCCGCAACTCCAAAGGAGTCACGTACGCGTTGCCGACCCTTTATGAATTTTGAGAATTCACTGTGTTGACAGCAGAAGGGACAAATTTAGGTCCCTCGCTCTCAACACAGTGTATCCTCGGGAGCTCTGGCAACCTTGCTCACCTCCAGGAACACAACACTACATACTGCTAGTAGATAATGTTATTATGGCTGTGGTCTTCTGCAAGGTGGAGGTACTTTCTTAATTTAAGTAAGTCCATTCTTTTCATAAAAATGTGTTTTGGCTCCTTGGCTTTGTGGCTTTAGAATTCTTGTGCCAAGATGCACAAAACTACATAATTGTTTTTTTTTCGAATTGTTTTTTGATATTTTAGTTATGTGTAAAAAACTATTTCAAGTAAGTCAAAATAACTTAATAGGTAACCTAAATTAAACCAGCAACTCAAATTAGTTGCATGTTTATACATTGGGTAAAGGTACTATCCTGCCGTCTCAAGAAGAAAAACCATAAGTGACATTTTTTGCAAAATGGACTTATTACCAGCCTTGTAATCAGGAAAAAAAATGTGGTCTTTCTCTCTAGGAGATATTACTATATCTTTTGTAGATCACGATTTAGACAACCACAAGTAAAACATAACTCTGTAATAAGATACAGAAAAACCGGCCAAGTGCGAGTCGGGCTCGCGCACAAAGGGTTCCGTAGCAGCAAATATAATAAACTTATTATCTCAAAAACTATAAGAGATACTTTGATCAAACCAAAAATCGTTGAAAGAGTTAATTAGCATGCATCACCTCTATTTTTTTTAGAATTTTATACCCCGTAGTTATAAAAATAGAGGGGGGGGGACATACTTTTTACGACTTTGAGAGCTGATATCTCAAAAACCGTTCACTTTAAGAAAAATGTTTTTTAGAAAACTTTATATCATTTTAAAAGACCTTTCCATTGATACCCCACACGGGTATGTACATCGAAAAAAAAATTTTCATCCCTCAGTTACATGTATGGGGGGCCCCACCCCCAATTCTTTTTTTTACTATTTAGTGTCATAATTTTGTAGCGGTTCATACAACACATATTCCCATCAAATTTCATCACTGTAGTACTTATAGTTTCCGAGTAAATCGGCTGTGACAGACGGACAGACGGACAGACGGACAGACGGACAGACGGACATGACGAAACTATAAGGGTTCCGTTTTTGCCATTTTGGCTACGGAACCCTAAAAATGGTTAAGTGATCACTTATGGTTTTTTAAATTTCTGTATTGGGTTTGAACCCAACTTTTATATCATAAGAAGAAAAAACATAATTATTATTTTTATTTTAATGTTTGATGTAAAAAACACATAAGTTGGCAAAAATGTTGTTTCTAGTCAGATTAAGATTTATACAAGTAAGGTATACAGGATACAGAAAAACCATATGTGGCAAGTTATGACTTTTTAAACTAGTATACGCTACAAAAAATATGAACTTGTGGTATATTTCTTAGAATATTGTTGCTACTTGTGTTTTATTAGGCTAGTACAAGTCCCCCACTCCGACCACTCAAGGACAGATTTTGGCAAGCTCGGATTGCGGCGTGGCACGTTGGTCAGTCGCGCCGATTACTTTCGTAGGGAGGAGATTGCGCGCACGCATTCAAATACCTACTTCACTTACTTTTACTCAAAATATGAGTATTCAGTTGTAAATAAGTGACTACAATTAGAGACAATAAATAATTGTAAGTATTCATTTCACTCACACTACAATCTTGGCGCCTAGCCTAAAAAGGACCTAAACTGTCAAATTTTGTTTGTTGTTCATCTCGCTCGCTCGTTTTAAGCAAATATATTAAGCCTGGCGCGCATATTCTACTGTATTATACGATTCTAGATAAGGCTTAATTTTTTAATATTCGTGTTAAGTTACTTATTGGTCTATGTTGAATACTACGACACGAACTTGTGAGCTTATAACGTATAACAGCTTTATGCAGAATGACAGTGTCTGCTAACAGATAATAGTTTAACAATTCTAGTAGTATAAGGTGATATAATGTCATGCATAGTCATAAATGAAGCTTTTATTACCTAGGTTCTTATATTATCTTTGTTGTATAGTGCGTTTCTTAGTTTGCATGGTGATTGTAAAAAAAATATATATGGTATTAAACATATGACCTATTTTTTTCTGATGCGTCTGCAATAATATTGTAATGGTTTTTGCCTATGCTCTGCAAGAAAGGCTGCGTATGCTTGCTTTGTAGTTATGTGAACATTTTTTGTTTCGTTTTGGTTATCAGATTACTAACGATGCGGTAGTCATCTACGAAAGATGTTAACGATTGCTTCGTATGGCCAGAGGAACATCAAAGGCGTCTCTTGGAACGGAAGCAATTGTACATATTCCTATGTTTACCAGATATGTCACCATATATAAATGTCATTTGAAGGTGACCCTACTAGGCTGGACTTTATTAAACCAAATATTATAACAAATAGCTTTCCGACACCTAAATTGAATGATGCACCCAGAAACATCACAAAAAAAGAAGAACAGACATCATACAGCGTCTTGAAAAGCTTATGCCACCAAATAGGCTAAAATTTTAAAATCTTGCAAGTGATGAGAAAGCTCTTAATCTCATAGATGAGCATGATAATTAATTAAGAATTAAGTTCAATATTAAATATCCCATTCACTAATGTGTCATAAATACCTAAAGATCTCTACTTAAAGCATCTAATTTGTTTACTTTTAATAAATTAGTTTGATAATTATCGTGTTTTCATGAAACCCTATTATAAAATAAGCCATAAGTGCAATAATGGACTATATAAATAAAACACAAGTACCCTCTTGTTCTTTTTCAGATTCTTGTCCGACTCGGAAAAACGAGCATAAGTGCGTACTTGTGTTATTTTTACTTAGATACCAAAGTGAAAAACTAGCACAAAAAACACAAATGCTCACTTGTGTGTTTTATTCTTAGTATCCATATTTTTTTATATTTATTTTAGGAGGCAGAAACGGTTTTTTCTAAATATCTTATTTAAATGAATAAATAATTGAAAAAAGCGCAATCGCTAAAAATTCTACAATATTTGTTTATTAATAAACAAAAGTAATAACTTTGTACTCTGCCTATAAAATAATTTACAAGAAATCTAAAGTTTTTTGGCTTTATCTCGAAACTTACTTTTTGTCACTTACGGTTTTTCTCCTTGAGACGGCAGTATCGCCAACTTAAGTACGATGGTGATATCAAGCAACTCGATAGATACTTGTTTTTATCTCGGCCACTATGTCAATTGTCTATTATAATAGCCAAAGAACCCTTTGGCCAAAACAAGTATCTCAACTTACTTGTTACTAGCGTGGATTTTAAATAAGTATATATTTTTCAACTACCAAGTTAATAACTATTTTCGGTTTCAGGTGATTAAATAAGTCAGATTATTAAAACGGCTTATTACACAAAAAATTAGAAAAAAACCATACATTGTTTAATTTTTAAGAAATTAGACTTTTAAGTAAAAATTGTTTTTCGCTGTCCTGTAAATATTAAAACGTACTTACTTGTTTTTAGTTTTTAGCAGCCGAGGTACTGCACTGTTTTATTAAAGAGATATAAGTTTAATAAAAGACATTCAAAAACCAATTCAACAACAAATACGGACACATAGACAGTGCGATGTTGAATTACAATAGTAATAGTAGAGAACAAGCAAGGTTGAAGGGTATGTAAGTGACAAGATAAACGTTTGGACATGTTTACCTGGACGGTTCTGATTACCTACATTCATTTAGAGAACCTTTTCTTTTGACGTTAAGGGCATTAATAGCACCCCGTGTAGGTTTTTGTTAAACAATTTGCACCCTCTTAACATTTAGCAAATGCAAATGGCTGTGTGTCGTCGAAACAGACGAGCGTCGCTAAACACTTCCGCTATAAACAAGAGCCTTATCTACCGCTGTAAATAGTTTTGTTAACGTCTTGTACTCGAGGCTTCGTTAACATCTAGATAAATTTCATTTGCCGCATTAGTGCAACAATGGGTGTGTTAATATGGGTTTCAACTGAATCTACCTAGTCATTTATTCACTTCATATTTATGCAAAGTGTTATAGTCAATTATTATATAGCATCTTTATTTGACCGGAAAAGAGAGGGCTTTCTATCCCTTAAGTTAAAACGCTGATCTAGCTTTATTAACGTTTAAAGAAGGTTAATAATATTTAGTAAGAGAAATAGGACATAAAATTACATTTTTAAATGTTTTTTGCACTCGAAAACAGCACATAGAGCCGGACGAAGACGGAGCTTCACACACCGGGAACGATTTCGATTATAATCGATTAATAAAGTAGTTTTAATAACGTGTTAGATTTTTCTCCTATACCTTTAGCAGTATATCAATGGCGTCCCAGTCTTAAATGCTTTAAGAATTACATAAATAGTACTAGAATGACAGCTATCAAATCTAGATGGGTAATCTTGACTCCGCTATCGGTACCGACATCGCTTATTAATTCTTCGGACTCCTTTGAATCCCTCAAACCAATTAACTTCGGACTCGCTGGTATCAATATAAATCCAGTGATCCTAATGGTTTTTCGAATCTTTTGATTCTTTTAACTTCGACTTCGATCGCAATATACGAAAGTCCACCAGTTTTACCTTCGGTCCGCGATACCGGCGCAAACCGGTCATTCATTCGGCTCAGTACCGAGTCGGACTTAATAACTCCTCGGATTCGATAAGATTTCAAAATAGTCGATAAGGAATTGACACCCTTTACGGATTAGAATTTTTTTACCCATCTCTACTACCAGAAGAACAGTGAAAAATGTAGTTAACTACAGTGTACCAATGTATGTACGATATACACTTATTTTATAATGTCTTACCCCCGTATTCATAAAACTTAACAAACCTCTGCTAACTAAAATGTTCTTTGTCCCATTCTCACAAACGTCAATGTCAAAGTGACAGATAAGGACAAACGAACTTTAGCTGCTAGTTAACTAATATAGGTTTGATAGGCGTTTATGAATAAGGGGTTAATATTTGTTTACGGTAATTAAGAATCCAAGTCTTACGGTTAAGACATAAGATATTTAAGACGGCAATTTGATAACAAAATGAAAAAAAAACATCTAAATCTGTGAAGTAAAAATACTAGTTATTTTTACAAGAAATCATTTTAATAAAGAAAGAAGGAATTTGTGAAAAACAAACTGTCACATTCGTTTTAAGTTAGTCTGTTGCTGTCGGAATCAACTCAAGGGGAAAACTTGATTTCGAAAATAATTTAAGGCTTTGCCCAAGGCCGGATAGAAAGGCTAAAATATTATCATTGTAGAACAACGGAGATGTCACATTATATTAAAACCAAGACACTGTTATAGTGTCTTAGGAGTAAACTGTCAGTCCTGATTTTACTTCATCAATCATAGATGAATTAATTACGTATTTAAGAAAGTATCGGGTTGGAATAGGTTTAAGTTATGAATTCGGTATTTTTTTATCCTCACAGGAAGATACCTAATATTCTTACAATATTAAGTCTGGAACGACAAAAAACCAGGTAGATAATAACTCCACCAGTTGTTGTGTAAGTACGAGAGTATTTTGTTACTGGTGATCTATTTGTCCATAATAGCTGACACAAGTAATCCTCAAATAATAAAAGGGTCGTTCATGCTTCGCAAGGTTCTTCGCACGGGTAGCCTAGTTTTATTAATGTCGTGATTTTAATTTACCTACTATACTTGTAATGGATCAAATTTCCTAACCCGCCTGATTGATGAATAAATAATTATGTACTAGCTTTTATTTATGATGAAATCTTGGCCAAAATGTAATCGTTAGTGGTACGAGTAGGACCCTCCACAGCTATTAACCGTAAGAACCAAAGGCTCTATGATAATTGACGGAACCCAGAATTCCTCATCCTTTAGTTTTCCTAATATAGTTTAGTACGTAATAAACAACAAAGCTAATCTCCCTATTCCAAACCTTTTCAAAAGACAAACTTTAAAATTGAATTACTTTAGATCTAGCATCCCCAGTGGATTTTATTGAGATAAATTAATGGGTTTAAATTAAATAAATTGTAATGATTTTTAGCTTAAGTAGGTATGTCAAGCCTACTGTCTCGAACCTTGCATACAGAGATGTGCTGCTAACCCTATCATATTAGGATCATTTGGGCCATTGTCAGTTGTAAAAACAAAAGTTGTCCACCCGGTGGGCAATAGTTAACGGCTTAGTAATTTTGAGAAAGGCTAAAATCTTCCATTTTAATGCATAGTCTAAATTGTCGTGTATACGAAAATATTCTCTGCGCAATTATTTAAAAACCAAATAATATACTCGTATTACGTACTTAACTTATGTTTTACCCCAATATTGCGAATTCAAGATTTAATAAATATTTAATCCCTTCGTAGTTAATTATTTATTTTTACTGTCATATGACATACGACCTTGTTTTTCGAGATATAAAATACAAGGTTCACAAAATTCGGCTGCAAGTTTCTCAATATTTGCACTTGTGACGTAGATACGCAACATAACCTAAACAAGCCTAAATTCTAACTCTACAAATAATCCTTCACTAATTCAATATTAACAAAATTACCCCAACAAACCCACGTACTTGTGCGTAATTCCCACAGTGAAATCCCAAATGGGTATTCAAAGCAATTTAGATATAGGCAAGAGCACTGAAGAGATACATAGTTGTCTTTTACGAGGCAGAAATCGGGTCATTAGACTGACTCCTAAGCCCTTTCGGAAGCGTCGGTTGATAAGGGTCCTTTGGCTTAATGACATTTATATTTGGTAGATACGTTTCCTGAATCGCTTAGAGCATGTGAGATTGGAAAATGTATGAGCGACTAATTAGTTTAAGGGTGATTCGTTTAAAGGTAATCGCGATTATTCTGAATAAATATAAATATTGTTACAACACAACTGGTATCAGGAATAATTCAGTTTTAATAAAATAAATAATAGAAACCTTTTTCAGCTTCGATGATAAGGTAAAAAAGATGAAGACCGTTCCGAGCCGGACTTTTTAATAACAAATTCATGACTGGAAGTTACAAAATTCCAATTCGATTCGGTCAATATCAAAGAACCGGAACAGTGGTCAAACCGGGAACTCAAACTTTGTTCCTCTACATCGCTTACCGATTCATAACAAAAGTTAAGTTGCGGTTTGGAAAACAGTTTGTTCCTTTTTGCGGTGGTCCGAAAAATTCGACGAATATTTTAATATAAAGTTTTGACCACGAAACAATGTTATTGCAAATAGCTGCTAGTTGCCCCTTCTCGTTTGAACAATTGCGGTGAATCAGATCTGAACACAAGTATTAAGGTTGTACAATGAAAAATTAATAAATAAAATATACAATCCAAAATATACAAATATACAAGATTGTCCTAAAAATATATATATAATCAATATAAATAAACGGTGTTCTGACCAAATTGGAAAACGATAAGGACTGATTTTAAGGTGTAAAATTCTATACTATTATATGATTTCATTTCCGATTAGAACCGAAACGTGATCGCTTAAAATGTGCTCCATAGGTTAAAATCCAAGTTCTCTGTAATTTATTTATTTATATTAAACTTTATTGCACAAAAATAATATACGAACTAAGAACTAAGAACTTAATGCTTGTTTTCTTTTTTTACTTAGCCTACACAAACAATACATTATTAAACTGTAGAACTTAGTTTAAGCGATGACATTTTTCTTCGTTAAACATTTCATAAGAAGAAATATAGTCAGAAATTTCGCTTACCAACTTGAAAGAGCATGAATTGAAAAAACTTGTAAAGAGCGTGTTCAGAATCAAGGCATCTCCTTAAATAAATTGTTCAATTGGATAGCTAGCGTTTAACCACCCGTTGTATTACAATGCAACTACTTATAATTACTACTATTACGATTTAATTGTGAACCCTGGCATGAACAGGTTAAAGTTTCAAGTTGTACTCAACTTCATACCAGGGTTCTCAATTAAATCGTAGTTAAGTGCTGTATGTGGCGACGTCTATACATGCTTTAAACGGACACAGTAATACTAATTGACATTGAAGATTGCTTAATTGGTTTCCAGTGACGGGGAAATGAATGTTTTAATTCTTAGAATTATGTCGCCTGTAAAATTGTTTAGTCGTCGAGATCCTGAAACCGCTCAACCAATCTCACTGGAGCGCAAACTCTTAGAGTATTCCAGTGTTCCAAACAACACGCGTGGTCGTGCCGGAGGTTTTCCCCTGGATTTTTCCCAGGCTACTCTGCAACCGCGCACTCCTATCGCTTTATTGGGCCCGGCCTATAAAGCCACAGTCAGGTTAAAAAAAAAACGTCGAGATCCAAATTTGAAATATTTACCTTTGCGTTATCATTTAGTACCTAAATACGCATGCGATACATCATGTCTAAAAATAATTATACCATGTAACTATTCTGATCAAACTCATGAAACTCTATGAACAGTTATAGCAAACTTCGACACCTATCAAATCTGTCACTACTCTTCGAAACCCCTTATCTCAGTACTGAAACGATGCTGATATACGAGCTTTATTTTAAGTAGGTATTTGGTACTTAGTGACTTTTGCTTGTAACCCGAATATATTATAATTTAGTAGCGACCCGCCCCGTCTTCGCACGGGTGCAATGCTGATGCATGTATTATACATATAAACCTTCCCCTTGAGTCACTATATCTATTAAAAAAAACCGCATCAAAATCTGTTGCGTAGTTTTAAATATTTAAGCATACATAGGGATATAGGGACATAGGGACAGAGAAAGCGACTTTGTTTTATACTATGTAGTGATTTCCACAAATGATAAGCAACATGACAGCAGTAACGTTTAACTTAAGAGGACACATTTTTAAAGGTAAATAACTATATTTTATTTCTATCTCTCCATGCTTCGTACGTATCAAAGAGAATATAATCACTACGTCTTACGTATCTTACGTACGAAACCTTGATGCCATGTTCAGTATAGAAAATGACATTTAAACACGTTACGTAATTACTCTGTAGGTTCGAACTTGAGAAATCTCGTCATGATGCCATTATGATTTGTGAACAACGTTTAATAGGTATTGCAATCTTTAAAATATTTTTTTTATTTTATAAATCATGCCTCGACTTCGACGCCACGTGTTTCTTGACAGTTGTAAGAAAAACACGTATCTCCGTCCCTGTGCGTCATATTGCGCGAGAATCTATACTAATATTATAAATGCGAAAGTAGATATCTGTCTGTTAAATTTTCACACTTAAACCGCAGAACATATAATGCAAGAGGGCCCATCTTTTTTTACCAACGGTATATATTATATACATAGATGAGTATATTTCAATTTATCAATCACACTATTTATAAATCTACCTGACATAAATATAAAAAAAAACCGTTTTGATAGCTAAAACCCCTTAACAAAACTTTGCCTTAAACAGAAAATATTAAAAATATGTATTTGTTTTGTATTTTAAAAGTT
Source organism: Epiblema foenella (assembly GCA_963556455.1). NCBI lineage: Eukaryota > Metazoa > Arthropoda > Insecta > Lepidoptera > Tortricidae > Epiblema > Epiblema foenella. The sequence continues at coordinate 22,244,321 of OY747099.1, read as the reverse complement.
TAGTAATGTGACCCATACTTACATTCGAGCTTGTATAATCGAAAAATCCAAAGCTTTCCTTTTTTTATTACAATTCCACAAAGATTACAAAAAGCTATACTTTTCGTGTTACATCCACAATTTACCTACAGGTGAAGTACGATCAACGTCCAGAATATCTTAACAATATTGCACCTTCTTGCGTTGTAGCAAGGCGAAAATCGTAATATATTTTACACGTCAACTGTACATCAATCCCGAATGTATTTCCAACTCCATCACATCCTTTGCATGCGCTAAAATTGAATACCCTCGTACATTTCTGACACATTTCTCGCTTCATCAGGACATCATCAATCTTTTCTTCGCTCCAGACATGTGCGAAGTGAGTACAATGATATATCCAGTCTACTTGCATCTTTTTCCTTACTACTTGTAGTAGGTGAATTTGCCCGTAGTTTTAGGTAAAATGAAGCCTTTGTAGTTTTAGTGTGTCGATTGTGAAATAAAGATAAATGGAGGGATACTTCAATAACGAGTGCATATACATAAATGCAGGAAAGTTTAAGGAACGAGGTCGAATTTGTAACTAAATAATTATCCGCTACAATAATAATTATCACAAAAAAATAAAATAAGAACAAAAAATAAAAAGCGAAAATATCAGAAAGAAAATGATTGTATTTAGCATTATAAAGAAATATAAACAAAAATATATTTTATAAAGCGATAGATGCTAAAAAGGTCGTTGTCGCTTGATGTCGCGAAACAAACCGTGGTTTTACATCGTGACGCTGATTTCCAGTGACGCCTGTGGTCAGCGGGGTGGTCTTTGATGGTACATGTGGTTTATAAAAGTTTACACAAGAAATTTTCCTCGATATGGATCATGTAATCCCTGACCATCAGTTCGTATTTCGGAAGTACCACTGGACCATAGACCAAGTCCACAGAGTTTACGGGACCATACGTCAAAGTCGAGAAACAAGGAAGTACTGCTCCGCTGCCTTTCTGGACGTCCAGCAAGCTTTCGACCGAATCTGGCACAAGGGATTGCCTCATTCGTTTTACCTACTCATGGAATCTTACTTAAGCGACAAAATGTTTCAAGTGAAACTCGATGATTCTAGATCTTCTTTGTTCATCTGCAAGACAGGAGTGCCCCAAGGGTCGGTTCTGGGCCGATCCTGTACAATATCTACACCTGCGACCTGCCTCAATCTCCCAAAGTCGCAGTGGCTACATTTGCTGACGATGCCGCCTTCCTCGCTTGCAGCCGGGACCCGAGCGAGGCCAGCGGCTTGTTACAGAATCAACTTGACGCCACCAACGCCTGGCTAAACAGATGGCGAATAGAAGCTAGTGCTCCCAAGTCACACCACATCACATTCACACTTAGGCGAGGAATCTGCCCCCCAGTAAGGCTGGGCCCGGCTACCCTTCCACAGTCGACTTGCGTCAAATACCTGGGTTTTCACTTGGACCGGAGAATGACTTGGAAAGATCACATCAAAGCCAAGCGCGACGAGATTGCTCTGGCTTCTGGGAAGGCAGTCTGCGTTATCCCTTACCAACACGTATGGCATCCAACTATGATCTACAGCCAGCAAATCAAACATAATGTAGAGATCCAAAAACAACACACTCAGGGTTATATCGTCGGCAACCTGGTTCGCTCGCAACGCAGAAATCCACGAGTATCTGGAAATGCCTACTGTTCCGGAGGAGGTGAAACGCTACTCTGCGAACTACAAGACTCGTCTTTCAGCCCACCCGAACCCACTTTCTGCGACGCTATTGGAGCCAATCCCAATTATTAGACTCAAGAGAGCAAAATAATATACTGCCGGAATTATATTAGAGTTAGGACACTGGTCCCAACACACCCAATGTCGACCAACTACAACCAACCTGCTCATAGTCTTGCGACTGATCGCAGATATATGAAAGAAAAAAATAACAAGAAATTTTAGCCTTAGAACTAACAATAAAATTACAATTACATTACAACAAAAAATCTATTAAAGCTTTTCGCTCTCTATTTCTTAAACCAAAGTTGCTAGAGTATATTATTAAACTGAAAACCGCAAACTGTTGCAGTCACTAAAGTATTTTGTATCTGAACGTACATTGTATAATTTGCCATTCATTATGTCGAAAATAACAACCATTTCCAATAATTATTGGGAAATATCAACTATCGACTTCCTTAAACTAGAATAGTATTTATTATAATTAATTAGTACTTTTCTAGTTGTTGTTGTGTATCCCTTTTTAGCCTTTGGTAAACAGGTGTGCGTAATGAATCCCAAAACCCTTGTTTTCCCGCTCTTTATAGTTCATGATTTGTTGCGTGATACACTAGCACATTTCTCATCTGCCACATATCTGGGCCCCTCCCATAACTCTTTAGCAAATGTAAGCCTTTACACAACGACATCCCATTATTCATATCATCACGAAACTTTTTGTTGCCAATATCTGAAAGGGATGATTAGTTAGAGTTGGACCGAGTTATGGGAAATACTGTCCCTTATCCCTGGAAATCTTTTCGATCTGTTCTTATGAAGTATGAATAAGTTTTCAGTATGCAAATACTTATTTATCCCTACGGAAGGTCGGCTTCCATGGCATTAAATTTGAAACTGTTATGATGTCCCTATGGAATCTTGTAAGCTTATGCTAACGACGTATTTTTTCCTGAAAAAGGGGCATAATGAATACATTTCATATACATTCCCGTCATTCATGGAATATTTTTTATGGCTTTGGCGTAGCTACTTAAACATTACATATCATTACATCGATTTAAGTTTGCACGATTTTCACACATTATTATTGATATAAGGGAACTAAATCGCTCGCTCGTCATTAAAAATTCACCTTTTACGAAACCTCGAAAAGTACTCTAGGTTGATTCTCATCATTTTAAATTGATGTCCTTACCGGTCCGAACGTTAAGTGAAAGTTAAGGAAATCAGAGTGCAATTTAATATTGTTGACTCCAGTTTACTACTATACCTGGATTCCTAACTGTTAAAATCACTCACGGGTCGTTAACAATCCGGGCCTGGTAAGGACAAATTAAGAAAATGTAAAATTTTGAAATGAGAATCACCTCTATCAAAACCATATACACACGTGCCGTTATTCATGGAGCATCTACGATCGCCAAAGGATGTTAATTATTACTTGAGTGTTATAATTATTTAAATTTTGTACCAGAAACAAAACAATAGCTTATTCGAACAATCCAACTACAACATGCAACTGGGGATTAACTTAGGTTTTTCACCTAAACCCGTTTTTATTTATTTTCTATTTTATTTTTTTTATATCACGTTGGTAGCAAACAAGCGTACGGCCCGCCTGATGGTAAGCGGTCACCATAGCCTATGGACGCTTGCAACTTCTGGGGTGTCACATGCCCTTTAAAAATTAAATTAAATATAAAATTAAAATAAAATATTTTTTTTTTTTTTTTTATGTACATTGATGGGAAATTAAACTCGTGTCCAATTCGAATAAAGTCGGCTGAAATAGCCCGAGTTTTTTGCATCTGTAGTTAAAGTATTCTAAAGCTCAACCAAAAAAAAAGTCATGAAGATAAAAATCCTTCTAATTATATACTTCCCTTTTAGTGAAAGGGAAGAAGCTCGGGACGAACTACATTTCTAAGGGACTGCCACACAAACCTAATGCGGCGTGGCATGACCCTATTACGGGCATATAGCCCATTTTGTATACACGCTAGATTATTCATCAAAATTAGGCCTTAAGATTTTCCTTTGGAGTCAGCAAGCAGCTATGATTAGGAGTCACAAAACCGCCCGAATTTCAGAAAACCGGTTTTACGGTTTTTACACTACAGAAAAACCGGGTTTTCGGTTTTTTCGGTGATTTCGAGTTTGTAAATATTTTGTGAAATAAGTTGATTTAATATTGCGTTTTAAGAATTTATCCTCTAATATTCAAATTTTCCGATCTCCCTTAAATAAATATGAACAATCATTTAATAAATATAAGACAGAATTATACAGCAAAAGAAATGTAATTACCTCTATCTAATCAGTCTTTGATATATATATATATATATACTAAAATATAAAACAACAAAATGTCTGGCAATGTTATTTTACTCTTAAAACTAGAAGGTTCATATGACAGAATGTTATCCCTTCACTTTAGGTTTATAATTATTTTATAAAAATCTAAAATCTATAACTCGAATAACCCGGTTTTTTCAATTGGCGGTAAACCCGGTTTTCTGGTTTTTTCGATTTCGGCTATACCGGTTTTGTGAGTCCTAGCTATGATTGTCAAGAACACACCGTATTTAGCTCGCTTTGTAAATTACAATTAATAACTTCTCTTTCAAATAATACAAAGAAAAAGGGAAAGTGGGAGTCAAACGTAAAGCCGCCGGCTTTGCATATTAAATTGTGGTCAATCATCGTCTAGAAATATTTTATCAAACTTTGTGTAGACTATAATTGAGGGGAAGATAGAAGGTAAGAGAGGAAGGGGGAGACCGTGACTGACATTTATGGACCAAGCTAAAGAGGTCAATATAAAGTTGTATCAGGAGCTCAAATCAGTGGCAGAGAAAATAATGAAATTGCAATTACTCCACCGACAAGAGCCCAGCTCTTAAATTTATGCTGATGAGTGTATATGTTTAAAGCAGATAATTTCTGTACCTAAATACCTATTTATAGGAAGGACAGTTTCGACTTCGACATGTCACTTTCTCATTGTACCAACAATGGATAAGATGGACCTGCACCATTGATACAAAATGCCTCTCAAATCAAAATCAAATATCAAAACATTTATTCTGCAAATAGGCCTCAAGGTCACTTTTACAAGTCAAAATCTATCTAGGTACATCAAATAAAAATAATACAGTAATCAAAGTATCATTAATTAAATGTAGTGTTACATGTCAAAAATAAGACTAAGAAACTAATAACAATCGAGATTTGTTAGAGATGTATAAGGTCTCTAAGCGTCAAGATAAAATGCAATAAAGTAGGTACACTAATCATAATAAAATATGTTGAGCTATATCTATAAAACGTCAACATGAAAATAATAAAATCTATTAAATAAATATACCTCTACCTACGCAATTACCTCATCTCGTTAATTACGCTCGCTAAGTGATTAGCTCGATAGGCCACGGCTGTGGTCCTCGCCCGCGCATGGATTTGCGAAATTTGAACAAAAAATCACCATCATCAAAAAAATTGTTGTTTCGGAAAACGTTCATATTTTATATAAATTAAATACCAATTTTTTTTGGAGAACATTAAATTAGTGTTATCACTGGAAGTAGTAGCAAATTCTTTTCCCTTAATATTAATAGTTTAAAGATCTTAAGATTTGACATGTTCTATTGCCTTGTTTCTTTTGGAATAGTCGTATGGAGTAGTAACATTTTGACTCAACATCCCTATTCGATATCCGCGTAAATTTAAAAATTACGTTACCACTAATCAATCATCGCGCTGGTCCATTTTACCAGGTCAAGTCACGAATTCAATCAAATATGTTCTTGTAATTTGTGTTGTATTTTTCCTCATGTACAATAAAGAATTTACATACATACATTTATATCATGCCATCATACGCGTCTCAACGTAGCTTCCACAAAAGGAACTGTCTGATTTTACGTTCAATGACAGCTCAAGGACGTGTGACATTTCATCGTTCCGAATTACTCTAAGGAGTAGCGTTGGGACGAAACACATACATATGTAAAAATGTGTCCCGTGAAAAATGTTGCTCACTCGACCCCACCAATTTCCGTCCCTCATTAAATGCAACGCAGGTAACGCTCCCACGCAATATGTAAATCGGATCCCGAATCTTCAGCCTCGCGGAATGGCAACCATGCAAAACGTAGCAAAATATGTTTTATAAAATAGAATACGTATATAGTTGGTTTACTAAAAACGAGAGGTAGGGCGCAGCAAAATGTCATCTTGCTCGAATTTGGAGCAGCCCAACAACTGGGGAAGTACCTCGGCCTTGCAGAAGACCACAGCCATAATAAGATTATTTACTATACAAAGTATGTAGTGTTGTGTTCCTAGAGGTGAGCAAGGTTGCCAGAGCTCCCGAGGATGCAATGTGTTGAGAGCGAGGGACCTAAATTTGTCCCTTCTGTTGTCAACACAATGCATCCTCAAATTTTATAAGGGTCGGCAACGCGTACGTGACTTCTTTGGAGTTGCGGGCGTCTATAGGCTGCGGTAGCCGCTTACCATCAGGTGGACCGTAAGCTTGTTTGCCATCGAAGTTGTTTAAAAAAAATGTTTGGCTCTTTTAGAAATCCGTATCTCAAAAGGAAAACATACCGGCCAAGTGCGAGTCAGCATGTCTTTTTATTTTACATAAGCAAAACTTATGTAAAATAAAAAGACATGCCGAAATTAGCTCGTCCATTTGAAGTAAAGCCAATCATCTTCATTTTATAATGGCTCGTTACAGATTATTGGGATACCATAAATGTGTCATGTGCAAGTAACTGTTACATAAAAGCGTCATCACTGCAATGTCTTAATTAAAAGTTAAGTACGCATTAAAATATTCAAGTTTATATAGACCATGTAAAAAATACTCGTACTTAGTAAATTATTAAAATGAGTAGTTTTTTTTAATGTTATAGAGGGCAAACGAGCAGACGGATCGCCTGATGGTAAGCATTACCGTCGCCCATAAACACCTGCAACACCAGAGGCGTCGCAAGTGCGTTGCCGGCCTTTCAGAAGGGAATACGCTCTTTTCTTGAAGGTTTGAAGGTCATATCGGTCCGGAAATACCGCAGGCGACAGTTCATTCCAGAGTTTGGTTGTGCGAGGCAGGAAATTTCTTGAGAAACGCACAGTTTTGGACTGCCAACCATCTAAATGCTAACCATGATGTTTAGTAACCATTTTATGCATTAATAATAACAATTTTAATTCCAGAAACAATATATGTATCATAATCTACAGGACATAAAGAGGAACGTGGCTTACCTCAAAATCCACATCAATAAATGATAATAAAAATAAATTAATTTTCTAATTCAACTTAACTTTTGCACTTGTACCAATTTTATATAATTTCTTAGGAAAACTTTTTGTTTAACTTTTTTTAATAACGATCCGTTTCGGCAAGAAACTCCTTTTATCCCGATTTCCGTAATTCTCGCAAATATATATATATATATATTTGGCTAAATCAAGCCTTCAATTTATTCGGCCTTATTCATTCAATTAGCTCGATATGCTTTGCTCCTCGCATGAGCTGAATGATTGCTCTAGTGACATTATGGTTTTACTTTTTAAATACCACACACCGCGGCGAGCGAGCTAGAAAAAAAAGACGACGTTAGAGCTAATGAATATTTGGATACCTAAGTACATTCTATTGGGACAAATCGATCTATGGCGCATTAGAGCAGTTATTGAAAAACCAGGTTTTCGTATTGAGGCAATATTTATGAACCGGGGCAATCACGTAACTTTTGTACTACCGTTAGATAGATTTTAATGTCAAATTTTAATGGTCAGCTCATACATTTATCCTTCAAAATTGACAGTAAAATTTATCTAGCGTTAGTATATAAAGTAACGTGATTCGCTTGCTGAACGATTTCTTTTCTTATCAAATTTTTTCGAACTCTTCTAACTCTTTTGCAGATATATTTTTCCTTTAAATTGCTTTTATCGATCTACTATCTCATTTAGACATTGCTATTCGAAGAAAGTTTCTATTTCCATAAAAAAACTATCGTTTACCTAAAACTAGCCCAGGAGCGCTTCTAGGCAGCTCGTTTGTCATTTTGTTACATTGCGTGTCACAAACGTCAGAATTATCAGAATCGCCACAACTGAGGGACGTGACCGACCCGACCCCAAGAGAAAATGACGTCATTAAGAGAAAGCGGGGGATAAAAGTAATGAAGCTTTTTGTCCCCATTCATAGGTTTTTCGAGGGCTTGTAGTGTTCATTATTTTTGGATCGCGTTTTTCTCCACTAATGCGGACTATAATTGTGAAGTTCCTGGCCGCAGGTGTATTGTCGTGCCTCTTTAATTACTTATAAAAAAAAGGAAATGTAATTTCATTTCCAAGACCAATAAACCAAATATTTTCCAATGGTAAGCATAATGTAAGTTGTAAACACAATGTATGTATATATGTTTATTCTACTATTTGAATTGTTACTTCATCGCTTATTAAAAATGTATCTTTGGCATAAATATTTTAGTTCAATTATGACACTCAATAGAATCGAATTTAAGGCGGGCAACGCACTTGCGACTCCTCTGGTGTTGCAGGTGTTTATGGGCTACGGTAATTACTTATCATCAGGCGATCCGTCTGCTCGTTTGCCCCCTATAACATATAAAAAATTCCGGATCCCAAACAAATAGTTTCATGTTGAATTTTTTATATTCCTTGGAAATTTAGATTGCCTTTCTTACGTGTGCTGCCTTGCCGTCCATATCATAAATAAATAAATATTAAACCACGCAATGTATGTTCAAACTTTAGGTTACATTATTTTTCGTTCTCAAAAAATCCCCTGTCTTATCAAGTTATCATATACAATGCCTTCAGTCGGTACTAGGCATTAGCAGGCAAGCCTGTATTTGTGAATTCTGGGTTTTATTAAAGGTTCCTTTAAGCTTAAGGCCTGCAAATAAAATATGGAACATGATTTTTGCAATTTGCTGAAAGCTTTTACGAGAAAATACCTATATCAAAATTGTTATTAAATGGATTTCAATAATAATTTTTACATATTGTTTCAAGCATTCGCAGGGACCAGGCATCATTATTTTTTATTTTTCATACAAAACAATTTTATTAAGGCCGGGTTCTTCCAGCGCGCAATGCGTCGTAGAACAAAACGGAATTTTTTGTCCGGTTTATCCTACGGTGTGAACAAAATTGTAGAACAAAACGGACTACTTCAATTTTCTAGCCCACACCCCGCCGCTGCGCGACAAAGACAGCAAGTGCCCCAAGCGCACCGCGACGTAATCGGAATCGGATAAGGTCTGTACCGTATTTTATTACTGGGGTGCGCTGGCGGCGGGCGAACGCCCCGGACCGCGCCGCCGTGCAGACTTCACGAAATTAGACTTTAAGGACATAACAGTAAGATACATAATTTGGCATTGTGGAGCGGGTGGTGTGAAAAACTACTTATCATCAAGTTTAAGGAAAAGGTTTCTAACACCATTTTTTCAAAAATCCGTTTGAGTGAACTTTAAAGTGATAATTTTTGTTTTGTTAAGTATTTGGTTCTATTGAGAAAAAAACCTATTATTTTCATCTATAAGGCTTCCGTTTTCGGCAACCCCAATAATCACTTTCAAGGGAAACGCGGGCAACACCGCGGGAATAGCCAGTATAATGACAAAAACCTCATGAAAAAGTGTCATGATGTTTACCTGTATGATTCATTTTCGTACTATTTTCTGCGTGACAAAATGTGTGATCAAAATTAATCACATAAGTATTTTTATGCTATAAAATAATATGAATTGCTTGTACTATTCGTCTCTATATTGTGTAACTATAGAAATATACGCTGTGTAGCTGCCCGTGTGTGTTATTAATGTATTAAATAGAGGAATTTGATTTGTTAAAGCACTAGGTTTTTCTGTTTATTCAGTCTGCGAAACCCTAGTGACGATAAATTTTCTTTATTTATTTTTATTAGCGATTTTAAAATCACTCGGAGCACTGCAAACAATTGCGTACGTCCAACCTCCGATGCGTTCCGCTCGGGACTGGCGCGGTGCGGCGAAAACCGAGCATGCGTGAATTGTGCCATAATTTCGATGACTTTGGGTGAAAAAATACATTTCTTAGTATAATAAAATTCCGACGACTATCAAAGACGTTTGTTTTGGTATATTTTTTTATTCATAAAGTTACGTATAATTTAAATAAAATAAGTTTCAAGATCAGGAGTAGAGGCATGTTTGTCATTTTTTTTTATCTAACAAAGTTTTTCCAATTACGTAACGGTCACCCGATTGTACTAGTTAAAGGTCTGAAATACAAACCTACATTTTTTATTATTTTTAATACGTAGTATTTCAGAATAAAACCATGTCAAAAATCACATATTTAACGAGAAGCTGGCCTTAATCAGCGCACGTTGTATAAGGATCGAAACATCGTTCTATAACTTAATGTGTGTTGATTACCTCCAATAAATAATTATGTCTACAAACGGATAGTTGTATACATAAACAGGGCACCACGAGTGACAATGTCATACTACCATTTGTTATTTATAAACATGTATTTGATTTTGCCTGCTCATTTTAATGGATACAAGACTTCAACTGTATTATATACCTACCTATATTTAAATAATACACCATTTAAACACAATACAAAGTGTAAACAGATATATATGGCAAAGGAGAGGCGCTACACTTTTATTATATAAATATAGTATCCGGCACCACATTTTGCAGTGAGGTTGCATACTTTGCGAAAGGAATTTCCAATAAAGCGAGTTCTCTACGATTTGTTGGGATCTACTTTGACTTCATGAATATCAAAAATCTGTCTAAGTATCAACTTGTTATAGAAAACTTATATTAATTACGTATCTACTTATGTGGTCACGCTACATAAAAACTATTAAAGACGCTTCCACGTAGGTATTAAAAGGGTAAATATCAGCGTTTCAACAGCCTAATTTCGTTTCTGGTGAGGAATCTGTAAGGATTGATGATATTTCCGATTAATTAGCAGAAGCAAAGAAAGGACCTCTCTCAGACGACTGAGTATACAATCGAAATGTACAGTAACTTCCACAAGAAATTGGGCTATTGAAATGCTCTGATACAATACAATACAATACAAATACTCTTTATTTTACACCTCAATTAAGGGACATAGTACAATACAAAAACACATTGAGTAGAGGCAAACAACAGGCGGTCTTATCGCTAAAGAGCGATTTCTTCCAGACAACCTTAGGGTAGCGTAAATGAAATCTAATCATAGCGTTTCATAGCAGGTGGTGCAGAGTTAATACAACATGAAACCTACTAATAATTACAACAATAACATTTAATTAAAGATAATAAATATACATAAATATAATAAATAAGCAGGTGGTGCAGAGTTAATACAACATGAAACCTACTAATAATTACAACAATAACATTTAATTAAAGATAATAAATATACATAAATATAATATAAAAATATACATACATAAACATATACAAATATATAGTCAGCCATAGTCTAAAGGAGCTAAGTATTAAGAGTGTCGTGAGAGAGACAAATAGTCTGATATATTCACAGATGTAAACAGTTACGTAACTTAAATTATCAACCTACGTTTGTAATACCAAAATATATAAGTAAGTAACCCCAAAAATAAAAACATGCAAAAACGCTTTAAAAAATATATATATATATCACGGGACTGAACGATAACGAGCCGTTGTGATTACCGGCGTTATCGATACTAATCGAGCTATTTGCTTAGTAAGATAATTAAAATTAGTTAAGTACCTTTAAATAATAAGAAATGCTGTTAGTTAGGCAATACATTCGCAGCAATAAATAAATAATAAAACCAAAAGGCTTCTCTCGCTTTCTAATATAAATAAATAACAATCTTTATAAACTCAGAAACACAAATGTGACAGAGAAGACATGCAAATTTTAACGACGTTTTAAGTAAACGTTTATTATTAAAATAAATCCACTCGACTTTTATTATATCATCAAATCTGTGGTTGTTCGCATTGATACAAGTGGTGGGGCATTTCAGCCTCTGCCACATACAACCTTTTTAAAAAAAGCAGTGTATTAAAAATAGTACGTTACTTACCTAGGGCTGTAAAACAAAGACGTTTTGATAAATATCTGCCCCTAGCAAGTAAAATATTGTGTCTCCCCCTGGCCAGCAAGTAGGATTTTTCGCGCACGTATAGTATATAATTGTCACTTTACGGTCAGGTGTTATGTAAAATACTTTCCTTGCTACTTGCGCTTACAATTTCTACCTCATTTTACAACTGAACACTGAATGGTGGTGTTTTAGTTGTAAATGAGCTCATGGTAGGAACTTTTAATTGGTTACCCGCCACTAATTGTACCTACGTCAAATATAGACGCCACACAGCCTATTTTATGACTAACGTTTAATTTTAGCCAATATGTAAATATGATTAGAGGTTTTTTATCAAACAAATTAGGTGTAAGGTACAACATACGTCTCGTACAGGATTTTCTTCAGAAATTTAATATGCTGCGCAAACATTTTTCTGACGGTTATAGGCAAACTTTGTAAAGTACGGGTAAACACGACCCCGACGAGTCAATAAATCATTGTTCAAAGGCCTAGGGACGGCATAAGCGCGGCTAAGTAATGTTGCCAGGATATAAGCAAGTTTAACAAAGGCCGGGCAAATTTACCCACGGCGATAAGGCGAAAAGTTCGTGACGACGTTCTAACGTAACCATTTTCGCCGCTTGTTTATTTCACATTGTAAAATACTTTTAAAAGGTCCTTTATGCAGATGGGCAGATCCGAGTTAAGTCATGTTACCGGGGCTAAGAATGTATCTTTTTACACGACTGCCCAAAAAAAAGGAATGTCATGTTCTAATGTTTCCAGTATATATGTATCATTGGAATCCTTACGTCATCCCGAATAACATAGGATATGTGACGTTGCAATAAAAACAATAATGTGGCTGACTATGTACTTGGGTCATTCTACTTTTTCATAACCAGTTTTCTATTACCAAAAAAATCTATAATATGTATTGAATTAGCGTACAAAAATAAGGTTTCGAAATAGTACCTGAGCCTAATAAAAGGAATTTATAGATAAAAATACTTAAATATTAACATATTGCTGTAAAAGGTGGGTAACACAGTGGTAAAAACTTTTTTTTCATACATATGGTGAGACATCCAAGGACCACTGAGTTACTCGATTTATGGACATTAGCTGTAGTTCGATAATTACCAAAACTATCGGAAGTGATACTGCAATTCAACTTCTTTCTAAATAACAATACAAAAATTTGAAGTGAGAGCCAAGTATTTCAAAATCTGCATTTAAAGAAAAAGTGTCTGAAAAGTATGTACATGAAAAAGTAGAATAGCCCACTTACTCCATTAGGTACGTGTGTTCTAAAGAAAAAAAAATGATCTTTTCAAGTGGGATATCAAAATGAAGCATTTGCAAAGACGATTTCAAATATATATATAATGTATGTATTTAAAATATGTTTATACGGTATAAGTATTAAAATGAAAATCAGAAATTGCGAAATAAAATAATTATTAAAAACTAAATATACGACAGCTGGATAAAAGTGAAGTAAAAAAAACATGTTTAAAAATAAATAACTTAGGTACCTACGGAAATCTATTTTGTTTACAGTCGGGGGACCTACTAAATACCATACAGTAGTAACCAACTGATATGGCTTACCGATGTACCTGCGAAGAAGATGAATTTTTAAAGCGCGGGAAATGCTATTGACCAATCGGCACGCTCCACGCACCGCGCTTCTTTTTCCTGTACCGCTATTGGTCCGCAGCTGCCGCCATGTTAGCGCGCACCGCGTGGCATGTTAGTCAGCCGCCATACTTCTGATCGAGTGCACACGCATTATGAACAGTGTATTATGAACCTTATAGTAGTGATCTAAGGTTAATTGTAAGTTTTACGCATTCTATCGTTAATCTTCGGAGCGATACTTTCTTTTCTGCGCGAACGAAGATTCACGACGCGCCTTATCAGTTGGGTACTACTGTACTAAAATATTAGGGCCCCCGACTGCAAACAAAATAGATTTTAAACTTGATTTTTTCCGTTTAGTTCACTTTTTGTTGGGAAACGGATCTAGAACGGCGGTGACTGCTTGGCTTGTCTGGCGGAATCTTTGACTCGGGCTTACTGATGTCGCACAGATTTCCTCATTATAGTTAGGGAGGCGAATAGGGGAATTTTCGGTAATACTCGAGCGTGGCAGTTTAAGATATGAGAGATACCTTAGACCTAATAGAACAACCTCGTAAAGTATTTAGCTCTATATGTAGTGACGCGCGCCTAGGATAGACGATCAGATTAGTAAAAAAAAATCGATAGTCTGAAATACTCGAGCGCGTCAGATTAAGATATTGGGGGTTGATTTTAGTGTTTTAAGACTAAGTTTAACTAATCTGACGATAAGTCCTTGACGCCCCCGAGTTATAGGGTCGCGAACTTGTAAAAAAAAAACGTTAATCCGGCATTCTCGAGCGCGATTTTTTTTATTTTTATTTTGAAGAATATAATGTAAAACTTACTAAAAATACAAAATCTGCCGGTTTCCGCATGACCGGAAGTGTGGAGGAGCCATTTCGTCTTCCGAAAAACGCGTCGCGGCATATAAGTCGCGAACGATACATTTTACAAAAAAAAAGTTTAAATAAACAAAAAAGGTAATTTTACTTTACACAAAAAAGGTCTCTTTACATTTCTGACCTTGCACCAACTGATCATGGGTGGAATGAAAATAATAATAAATTCGAGTTCACGTGGTTTATCGGGAATCAATTGCCCGATGCGTATGAAAATGTTGTTGTATCGCCGGATATTCTGGGCAACGAGAATGACACTGAGGACAGCAATGACGAGACGCTTGATTCAGGTAAATTTTTGTACTTCTATAATATTCTCTCAACAAAATTACTGAATAGAAATAATTGTTACGGATGTTGCAGGCACTCAGCAGGAAAGAATTGTGGATGAGGAGTCACAATATGAAAGTTCCAGTGAAGAAGAAGAAGATGAATTGTATTGAGCAAAAATGTAAAGGTCAATAACAATACAATTATAATACAATTCTTACATCATTTCATTTTTTTATACAATAAATAATACAATTCGTACTGCATTTCATCTACATTTACGTTGGTTGTATCTATCGCTTTATTGTCATTCTTAAATTCCCCGTTTTATCAAGGAGAAAGAAAGGAAAAAAAAGAAACCAAAAAACCTTTTTCGGTCAGTTTAAGAGAACCCACCAACATTTTTGTCAGATTAAGAAAATATGCTTTCAGGATACCGAGATAAACCTCCCCTATGAAAATCTGACGCGCTCGAGTATTTCAAAAAAACTTTTATTTTTTGCATTTTCAAAAATTCATCGTAACTTATCGTCACGCCGAAATCGTCAGTTTTTTTAAAGGGAGCTTCCTTGGGGCCTACTTAACACCCCTTCCGAAAATCTGACGCGCTCGAGTAAATTTTTTTTTTTTGCATTTTTGACTACTTTATATTCCTACCCCCACCACGCAAACCGGCAGATTAGTATACCGTTGTTATCAGAGGCACTTGGGGCATACGTAGTATGAATATCTGACGCGCTCGAGAATGCCCAAGTAACTGTTTTTTTTAACGTTTTTGAAAAACCGTACACGCCAAACCCACCGCTAAAATGGTTTTTACCATACGAGCTTTTCTTTTCGAAATTATTTTATCTTTCGATTTTGATAGGTCTCGACGGCGCTGTTGAATTACGCCATTTAGCTACCTCGCCTCCCTAACTATTAGGCCGGATACTATCAGTTAAATTTGAGCAGTGGTAATGACATGCGCGGAAGCATGTCAGTACTGCATTCGTATCGTTCCACTGCCGCTCATCCCGCGCCAACTAGGAAGCTCTCATTTAAATGCTGGCTCGGTAAAGAAGAGGTACTGACTCGACACTGACAGCTGACAGTTTTCTCTTTTTTTTTTTTTCTTTTTTTTGAACCTGACTGTGGCTTTATAGGCCGGGCCCAATAAAGCGATAGGAGTGCGCGGTTGGAGAGTAGCCTGGGGAAAATCCAGGGGAAAACCTCCGGCACGACCACGCGTGTGGTTTGGAACACTGGAATACTCTAAGAGTTTGCGCTCCAGTGAGATTGGTTGAGCGGTTTCAACCGAATCTGAGGTGTGAGTGGAATCGAGCTACTGGAGTTTTCTCTTATCGTACCGCCTCTGCACAGACACAGGAAGTTGCCTAAATCCTACACATCGCCATGATAAATAAGTGGAGAGGTGTGTGATGAAGTGGCGAGGAAGGTGACAAAGAGAAATCCAAGAAGGACGGACAGGGTCAAGGTAGGAGTAGAATGGATGAATCCACGGACTACGGTAACTAACCACTTACCATCAGGCGAGCTGGACATTTAATAGGGTATTTGACACATGTATTTAATGATGATAAAGTATATTATTAAACGTAGCTTATAATTCCTGTGTGTACTATTTAATGGATGTTATTATACATATAAACCTTCCTCTTCAATCACTCTATCTATTAATAAAAACCGCATCAAAATCCGTTGCGCAGTTTTAAAGATTTAAGCATACATAAGGATATAGGGATATAGGGACAGAGAAAGCGACTTTGTTTTATACTATGTAGTGATATTATATTTCGTAATAACGCATAGTATAGCGGTATCATAATTTGTGTCTCTATATAAATTGTATGTGAAGTACGATACTTAAGGCACATTTACACCGTGCAAGAAATTGCATGCGATTTTCATTACATTGCGGGATTTGATCGGCCTTGTCTTACTTCGGTAGCCCGCAGCCCGCAATGTAATCTAAATTGCATGCAAGTTCTTGAACGGTGTAAATGGGCCTTTAGAGTTGTGTTTGCGTATTGTAATTTGTATTGGGAGGCGGACTTTAGAAACCTCTTATCTTATTACGGAAAAGATGCTAAGGTAAGACCTTTAATAACCTACAAAATTTAATTTCGTTTTATTTGTAACCAAGATAATACTCTGAATCGGGATAATAGGCATTATGACAAAAAAATGATTATGAAATTCGAACCAGTTTTTAAAAACAAACAAAATGTTTGTATGGGACCAACTACAATCAGATCAACACAAAAGACGAAATTGATACAGGAGTGACGTCACGCCTGCGTGGCCTCGTACTACCGTTGTATGGAAAAAAGGATTTGCCGTTTTATCGTGAAATATTGAAACACGAAAATTCTATAGGTAACTTTCAATTTACATTTGACCAACAAAGATAGAACAAAGTTTTTGCGAATCTTTATAGTCCCATATGTTTTTATGATTATAATCAATTTGCTATTCGCGCGGGTTCTTACCTGGTGCAAAAGGTTATCCATTCAGCGTGGTAACCCAGGAAGTGTGATTTGCCCCCGGTACAACTCGAGAGGGCTTGTTTGACTAGGCTTAAGCTTTAGTTGAAGTCTTATTTTTGTATTTACTTCTTTAAAAAACGAAAAAAATGTATTTACTATTTATTATGATAATTTTATGGTTTTCTATAAGTACATATAGCCACACTATGTTATAAATTGTAGCATGTCATTATGCCTATTGGAAGTCTAGACACTACTTACGCTGATATTAAAATAATATTTCCATTATTGTCAATAGGGATGATGACACCAAATAAGAAAATCGTATCTGTCAAATTCATGAAAATATTAACTCAAAAGAATAAATAATTACATAATTATAAGTCTTCAAAGTGTTAAGGGGAGGCATATTCTGTCCCTTTTCCGCAAAACGCACCTTTCAATTAGAACGATCATCATTTACTATGGTACTCGTTGACGTCACTGATCTCTTGCGCTTACTCTCTCTAACCAGCAACATTAAAACGGTTGCTTCGTTATTTTTTGAAATTTTGAATAGGATTTTCACTATTTGGCATATATTTGTTGCACTGTTTATTTTGTAGTAGTCAAATTTTGAGTCGACAACCCTATTTCGGTTAGCGCTTGCATAAAATGACTGTTTTTATCCGCATAAAGTATTAACCAAACTAATAAACTATTAAGTTATCCAAACCCCCGCTGTCATTGCAGCAAACAGCTATTCCCATTCAAGAGTGGGGTCGTTAAGTATTAGAATAACGGGCATCTGGTGGTTTTATCATCGCTTGCAGCTGCAGCGGCCACAACTTAGATAGCCACAGTGCAGCGGCAATTTACCAACATAATCTCGCCAACAACGCTGCACTTTAGAGGCTCTGCGTTGTTATTGGAGGCAGCAACTTCATTTGTTTGTGCAAAATACTTATTGTTGTTATGTTGAGAAGCCACGGTACTGTATCAGCCCAGCCTACCTTAACTAATTGAGACATACAGGCCATTTTCAATAATATTTTTTTTAGTAATAATTTTAGGCTACTATAAACATCTCATACTTGGATCAGGTATTTGAATAAAACTTTTACCATGGTTTTAGTAGAATATATTAGTAAAACTCTTTATTGAAACCAAAAATCGACAAAGTGCGTGTCGAACTCCGCATATTTAGGTTCGGAACCAACCGCAAAATTAAGTTGGTTTTAACAAGTAAAATAAGGAAATTTCAATGAAAAAGTCGATTATTTTGGCTTCGATAATAAACAAAGAAGAATTCGATAATTTGCCATTGATTCTTAATTATGTATGTTAGGAACAATTTATATAATTTTCCAACGAACACTGACAATTTAATAACTACCAGAAACTGGGAAACTCAAAATAACTTTTACAGACTAGTAAAGGCGAAAAAGTCGTACTTGGGTAATTGTATAATTGTGTAATTGTATAAAAATCTACAATAATATACTATTACTGTTCTTGTAATTTATGTT
Organism: Epiblema foenella; assembly: GCA_963556455.1. Lineage (NCBI taxonomy): Eukaryota > Metazoa > Arthropoda > Insecta > Lepidoptera > Tortricidae > Epiblema > Epiblema foenella. The sequence goes on along the minus strand of OY747099.1, from coordinate 22,225,670 downwards.
ATGTTTTACTCATGTACAATAAAGAATTTTACATACATACATACATATTCCAATACATGTTACTGAAGTTACGGATTCAAAATTTAAATCTGTCGTGAAACAAACACTTATTTAAAAGCAGCATTGATGTCGTACCGCACGAGTAATCTAACACAGAAATATTTTGTCCTTCATAAAAAAATGTTTTCTATTGTAGCACTGTAATGCTGTATTATTATGATACTGTTATTTTATGTACATTGTATATTTTTTGAAAAAATGACACTTCACCGAGTTTCTTACGCCGGTTTTTCTCGAGGCAGAGGTTTATTGTAAGAACCGGTAGTAGTTTTTTGACATTCATAAATAAGTACATGTAATGTGCCTAAATTGAAGAATTTCATTTCAGTGATAGATAACCCTTGAAGTTTGATATGTCCATGGCAGAGCCTAAATCCGAATTTAATCCGCTATGTCATAAGTGATCTAGCTGCTATTATACCTTCGCTCGCTCGGTGCAGCGCTCCCTTTTAAATATTCACTTTGCATACTTAGTGCTAAGGTGCTCTGGCTTAAACTTTTAAGGTGTTTGGTTCTGGTTAGATCGCGTAAGTTTTCTGTTGCATGTATGCTGCAGTTCAAACGTATAATTTTGTTTCTGAATTGAGCATATAAAAATATTGACATAAATGCAGCTTCATTTGAACTAGTTTTAAACGGAATTTGAGTTGCTTTTTATTTACCTAAAGAGTTTATAAATTGTGTATTTATAGTTTATAAAATAATGAGGGATATAAAAACTTAATAAGGGAAACTTACTCGTGCTCGACACCTTAGTACCCAATAGATGACATCTAATAATCACCTCTGTCATTATGACACAAGATTGAAAATGCCATGTATTGGGTCAGTGTCAGCACAAGGACGTTTTAGGTAGGTTGTAGTACCTATCTATAAAAATAGGATCAGAGTGGGTTTTGCACTAATTAAAATTGAAGCTAAATTATTACTTATTTATTTACGTTTAGTTAACCTGTTTTAGAGAAAATGCCGTTAAAAATCGTATTTATCTTTTTTTTAGGTGCAATGTCAATTTATAGGTGCTTGCCGAGAACATCGAAAATCTAAGTAGCTCTAAATTCGTCAAATAAAATCTGATTCAAATCTTCGGATTTATTCATATTTAAAATACTAATATCATATTTAAATATCACTTATGTCTTTAGTGGCCCGAAAATTGAAGGCTCATAGATTAAAATATTAAAATAAGTAAGATATTTTTTTATCGATATATACCGTTACCAATCTTTTTTCTACTCCTTCTTATCTGTCAGTTAACTTCGTCTAATTGTTGATTTAGTTTATAGAAACTTGTACCACGTGGTCTTACCAGCGTAATATGTTATTTATTAGATGCTTGACACTCAGTACCTTAAAGAATAGCGGTATTGGTAAACAATACAAATTAAACACTCTTTATTTGGGTCAATCAACTTTTTCTTGTTGGTATTCTGCCCAGTCAGCGAGGGAACAAAAGTAACCGAGTTTATTACAAATTTGATTATAATATGGGCTTCAAGTATGTCCAAGTGATGACCCATGTCCAATTTTTTTTTTTAATTTCTTTATTTATAATAATACAATGGTTTACTTACGTATCTAGTGTACATTTGGATCCTAGAAAGTAAAAAAATAAAACACAAACAGTTTAGTGAGCTAATACGCTCATTTTAAACTTTTTTGCACAGCCATCCAGGCCTTGAACATTTTTTTTCTAAACAAGTAGTAATTTACTCTCTAGGTATAACAAGGAATTTCTTTTATATGTTAGCTTAGCAACAACTCACATTTATTGCATGCATTTAGGTAATCACTATCTTTAAACTATCACCTAAATTGATTAAGACAATTAACTTTTAATGAATTATTAAGTAGAAATACAACTACTAACTCACTATAAAAATGTAACAAAATAAAGAAAGGGACTTAAACATGAAATTACGTGCTGTCAAAATGTCCAATTGGATTTATGCTTATCGCTAACCCGCATATTTCATAAATATGTACCCTATAAAATCAGTTTTAAAGAGAGACCCAGGAGATGTAACCATGGTAACGAGCAACAAAGAATAGTTGATCCACCCATTTCACAAACTAAAGAAAAAAAAACACAGTAAAGGCAAACAACAGGCGGTCTTAATTTGTATTAATTACATTTTTGTATTAATTTATTCTTTATACATGCCTTTTATGGAAAGAAGGTAAGGCACCTAAATTTGTCCCTTCTGCTGTCAACACAATGCATCCTAATGCGTATGTGACTCCTTTGGAGTTGCGAGCGTCTATGGGCTGCGGTGGCCGCTTACCATCAGGTGAACCGTACGCTTGTTTGCCACCGGCGTTGTATAAAAAAAAAGAAAAAAGGCATTTTTTTTGCTATATTTCGGGCAGAGTATCTTTTAAAATAAACTACAGATCCTCATTAAAACTAAGGCAACACCTGCAGTGAAGCAAAGGCGGAGATTTATCGGAAATACGTTTCCATTATACTTATTTTAAGCCGTCTTCCTCAAAGCATCTTAAGATCAGATAATTCCTGAAAACCGTAAAGGCAATTTGTCTCCGCCTAGACCATTCCCGTTAAGCACCCACACTAACTCTACCAGCGAAAGGCAGAAGGCGTACTCTGAGAACCTAATTATAGAGATGATTAAAAATCCATTAACCAAGGAAAGTTCTTATACCGATTTATTAATAAGAAGCTTTAGCGCGGGAAAGTTTCATTGCAGTGCCGCAGACCGTGCCTACTTCGTTCTTATATGTGTAATTAGTACAGTCAAGTGCAAAATTGTATGTCAACTTAATCTTCTCATATCCTCGTGGCGCCCAAAGATTTTTTGGCTCCTCTTTAACTATGACCCGACTGTCCTTCTTATAGGACATAATAGTTACCAGTGGCGGCGCGTCAAAAATATGCTTAGGGAAGCCGGAAATAATTTGCCTTTCTTATTCTTCATGAGCCGTAGTGAAAGAACTGGACTGGCTGAATATTAGGCAAGCCGGTGGGAATCGAGTTGTATGGACGCTCCGCCACTGATAGTTACAGTCATATCCGCCCAAGATTTTGAGTTGAAATTTGTATATGTTAGAGTTACCGGTTTGAAGTGAAACTTTCAGGGTATAATTATGATTATATTAGCATGTGTTTTTAAATTCAATTATTTGTCTACCTTTTGATCTTTACAAAGGCCACTGGGCCTCAATTACTAGATTTACAGAGTTTATTAATATGGCCTTCTGAAAGGCGCGTGGGCAGTAATTGAAGGTTAGTTGAAAAAAAGTGCTGGGCTGGAGCCGCCATGCTTATTTTGGTTTATAAAAAGGCGCGTGGGCGCCACGAGGATATGACAAGTATTTATTGATTTACAAGCGGTAATAATAGTTAAATAACAATAACGAGTCAGCCCTGCGGTCAGCCTTCGGGACAGTTACCCAAAAGTCGGTGAGCACCGGCGCTCCACGGACCCAGTGTCTCCACAGCAAATGCTGCAAATACATGCCGGTCTACGAGTCCGATGTATAAAGTTTTGTTTTGAGTGATTGTATTACAACTTCAAATAACTGCAAATAAAGATTATGATTATGATTCACTGCACTGTCATGCCGCATTTTTTCAATATTTAAATCTTCAGTTGATTAAATAATATTTGCTTATAAATACTTACCTATCAAGAAAGTACAGCTCTGCGATTCACTAAGTAACATTCTCACCAATCACCTCACAGCTCACTCGTTTTTATATGGAAACTCTCAAATGTAATTTTTCACTTTTTTGACAGTTTCCATATAAAACCGGGCGAGGGGTGAGCTGACAGGTGAGGACGAGTTGGTACGAGAATAACAGCCCAGGTACGTACGCAATGTCACTAACAGGCTGAAAAAATATTACAAATCCTGGCAAACAAACCACGGAGAAACTTTGCGGAAACGTCAAACAGAATCACATGAAAGTATACACAGTATTAGGGGTCGTACAAATTTGGCTTGGGGATAAATAGGAGTGAGTCAGCGTTTCCGCGGTCAGGAATGGTAAATCCGGGCAAGGCAATCTTGTACCTGCAAATACTCTTTGATTTGATGTGTTGAAAAAGCCAGTCTTATCTTTTGACACGATAATTGACCGAGTGAAACGAAGGTCTCTGCTTCAGCTTCGACAAAAATGCTTTCGTATGTCCGGATTTCCGTTTATTCGTCTACAGGTCGCAATTCTCAACCGATTCTCGTGAAATTTCGTGAGTAGGTTCGATAGTTATATGTAATATTTGTCGAGACGGTTTTGGAAATTTCCAAAAAAAATTTTTTAACAATGATTTTGTAAGTTTCTGCGGGCGAATTTTGGCTTGTTCTTCTGTACAAGTCGCATTTCTGAACCGATTCTCTTGAAATTTTGTGAGCAGGTTGGAAAAATATACAGATTTTTTTTTGTAGAATAAGTTTTTGGAAATTAAAAAAAAATTTTTCAACGGTTTGTTCTCCTCTATAGGTCGCATTTCGCAAACGATTCTCGTGAAATTTTGTTAGCAGGTTCGATATTCATAATTGATCTTTTTTGTAATGTTAGATTTTGGAAATGATAAAAAAACTCACGAGGTCTACAGCTCACAGAGCCACTAGTATAATTGCTCAGATATCACTAAATACTTTATCCTTTTCAAAAGATTTTCTCGGAGACCACAGTTTTTCAGCACATAGTATTCACAAAAAGGTTACAAGTTTAGTTTAGGTTGCACCAAAAATGTGGCAGTCTTATTTTGGTCACAGATGGTTATGTAGTTATAGGTAAAATTTTAGTATGGACTTAACCCATTACATAACATACACTTATGACAATGAATATAAGTAGGTAGTACAAAATTAAACAAAAGTAAAAAATCAAGTAATGGGAATCTTTGAGAAAGAAATGTATATGTTTTAAATGCAACGGACATGTGAATCCTATGGATTTGCCGGCGTCTACGACGGAATTACAGCAGGGACCGATACCGGTATTTTTAAAAAATCCATAATTAGCCCAATATTTTGGATTATTTTTTGCTCTTTACGTAGGGCTGAATAATGTATTTAGGTAACAACGTCGTATTATTAGATTGTCCCATTAAAAACGAAATAATGAACCAGTGACCGTAATAATACCGGTATTTTTCTATGGAGAAAATACCGGTATCCGATCCCTGAATTACAGCAGTCAACATTTAACATCAGGCGAGCCGTGCACTTGTTTGGGAGTGAAATTTAACTCATGGTGATACTGATATCATCGTTTGCTGTCTAATTTTAGTAAACGAATTAACATCGAGATACCTAGGAGAAACGCAGACATTAGTCATTAGTGTTTAGACTGATTAGACGCTTTCAAATATTTAGAACCGGAAAACTACCAAAGGACGATTCCAATTGTCTTAATGACAAGAAGTGACATCCCTAGGACATAACTTTCCTTTACGTATAGGTCATACTGACATGCCGAGACCGTCACTCTCTGGATCTCAAAACGGATCTTTTCACGGCGTAAATAAGTAAAATACAAGCTTTAAAAACAAAGCAGTTCTTAATCTATGAGGACCAGTTTAGCCTAGTGGTTAGTGACCCTGCCTACGAAGCGTACAGTCCTGGGTTTAAATCCCGGTCAGGGATAATATGAATTTGTACGAATAATTATATCGGCGTCTAAGTATCCATAATAACATAAGCCTTATTTGAGCTTAACATGGGGTTCATTAGATTGGCCTCCAAATATTTATTTATAAATACAAGCTTTAAAAAGAAAGCTGACCTAAATCTAGACAACATCGGTAATGGTATACTAGAAATAAAATTCAAACAGAGGCAGCCCTGCCAAATTAAGAAGTAGCCTTACAGGTGAAGTTAACATAAGGTTTGCAAAAAACTATATGTAACCCAGTAAGACGGCTTAATATATGGTCCTTTCAGTGTGCTACTAAATAGAGACGCCGCGCGGAATGTCGCGGCCGACGCGACGCGGGAATGTATAATAAATCTTCCCCTTGTTTTTCCACCGTTCGTCCAGACGGCATTCACTCGAAATAGTTTGTGTTCAACGTACTTTTGTGTCTTTTTGCCGATCAAGTAAGTTATACCGACGTAATAATGTCGTGTCGGACGACTTGTTCAAAAGATTGCGGTTAAATCAACTTCGTACGCAGGTTTTGCGAGCACATTTATTTTGCTTGGTTGTTGTTTTTAATTTACACAATTTAAGATATTAAGAACTATTAACAGTAAAATGTTCTTTGGAAAATAAGGATATTTGGAATGGGCTACCATATTGTTTATAGTAAAAAATTGTCATCGGTAGAAAACCAAAAGTATTGAAACGATTGATGTCAACCTGTAGTCAGATGGGTTACGTTTTCGAGGGTGCGTAATATCTAATCCTACTTGCACTTTCCATACTTGAAAATGGGAGATTTACTTACCTTAGGTAATTTTGACATATTAGTACGTTATCAACTACATACAGACATACATAAACTCATGCCTGCATTCGATTTTACTTACTGTTCTCATTTGATTTTATTTTTTAGACTGACGCTCAGAGACCTTATACATCTCTGAGGATATTTATTTATTATTTAGTATTGGTAGGTTTAAAAATGGACAAAAGCGCAAGTGCAATATAAAATATCGCGCCCTGACTAGATAAGCAAGAATAGGAATTTATAAGGACTGATTTTTGACTACAGAGAAACAGTCATCTCTGATTTTAGCCGATATACGAATATTGCAAAAAAAACACTATAGAAAAAGAATCCGACGATGAGTCTATTTTTATATTTTCACTCAGTCTACTAAAACAATACAACCACAGTAAAATTACATAAGCACGCCTCAATCTTACGTGGGAGCCGCGGCTTAAAGAAACAAGACAACCCCTTAAATAAACTCCATAATGCAGATTGGAAGGAAAGAAAGTACATCAAACAAATTCATGCCAAGCGTTGAACGTCAAAAGCCTATTACAATAAAGTACTCCTTAGGGGCTCGAGTGAATTCTGTAATTGACATTTATTAACACCCTCCGTATTTATTTCCCATGGGCAATATTATGAGGGCTTGGAGCATTTAGTGATTACACTCAAATAAATATTAAGCTTATTGGCCGAATTTGATTCCCGTTTTTCACTCTTTGCGTTTTTCACCCGAGAGCGATACAGCGATATCCATATCTATAGAGATGTCCCACTCGTACTGTGCACTTTGAACTATGTATATCAGTGTTATAACCGCCTACCCTATCGCTAGCACTAAGCGAGATGGTATTGAAATATTTAAATTCTTCACAAATATTTGCCCTGACCGGGATTCGAACCCAGAATACATACTTTGATTTAAATCGAGTCTCGTGTATACTTCTTTGAATTACAATGATTTGCATTGACCTTATTAGGTCTTGGTTAGTCTACCACCAGATGGTATGTTACAGCTATTTCTCATTTTAAAAAATCTAACTTATTAACTGGCAACAGAGTTCGGGAAGGAGATCTGTAAACGTGTTTATACACCCTTTTTCAGACCCTTCAAATAAAATAAATATTTGTGGACAATCTTACACAAATCAACCTGGTCCCAAACTAAGCAAAGCTTGTACTATGGGACTAGGCGACGATATACATACTTATATAGATAAATATACACTTAAATACATAGAAAATACTTTCTATTTAATATTAATTTTATTTTATTACCATTTTGTTAACACTAGCTAGGTCCATCGTGACGGTCCCACTAGCGTTGCGATTATAATATATAGATATAAGGGCATTTTCACTTTCCGGTGTACCCCTAACATTTTTTTTCCGTACTAGGTGTAATTTTGGGTTTTCTGACTCAGAATCACAAGTACCTAGTAATTGTTTCTAATGAAGAACAATAATTTCCTCGATTCTCGATATAATTTTTCTGTGTCAGTTTTGCGATGAGTCATATAAATATAAACAGTATGAAAAAAGCGTCACAAAACTGACTCTTTTTTGGGAATACTTTTTCTTTGCGGAAATGAATAGTACTTGTGATTCTGAGTCAAAAAACCTAAAATTACCTACATCGAAAAAAGTTAAGGGTACACCAGAAAGTGAAAATGCCCATAAATAACCTTGGTAATATTTCTGTCTCACTATAACTGTGTGTCTATGTCCTATTACTTGTTTTGTAAAGGAATTACTTTTATGATAACATTCTCCTATAGGTATATTTCAATCGTATAAGGACAACACCTACATTTACGGCCTCCGCTTATTTTACTCACATCCTGCCCCTTAGGAGTGAATTTACTTACACATTTCGGTATCTACCACACGTATTTAGAGAGCCTCGGAATATATTACAGCGATTTCTCAGGATTTATTGCAGTAGGGGAAGGAAATTTAAAATCTTGAGGTGTGTTAAGTTTCAAGGTCCGTTTTATGTAACCTCTATCCAGTCTAGACCTACATTTATGTTACCATCAATTTGAATAATTTAGGTGCAGTATTTTTAATTCCGCAAAAAATAACAGATTTTTTTAGCGAGTACGGTCATGCAGAATCATGGTAAAGGCACTGGTGTATCGCTTACCATCAGGCGATCCGTCTGCTTGTTTGACCCCTATACTTAACATAAAAACAACAGTGTGATAATAAAAATAAAACCTGCCGCAATGCGAAAGCAATGCGTTGTTACGACAGAAAACATTTCAATACTACCTACATAATTTTCAAACCAGAGGGCATACTCGGAACTTCGAAATCCGAAATTCGTATAGTGCCGTCCCTTTCACTCTCGTATTATACACTATATGAGTGAAAGGAACGGCACGATACGAAGTTCGTATTTCGAAGTTCCTAGTAGGCCCTCAGCATGAACGATACGACGTTTAATTTAAATAACGTCCCGCATAATCCAAAAAGGACGCGAAAAACGCCAAACAAACAGCGTTTAAAACTGTGAAAACACATTCGACTTCCCGGATATGTAGATAAACACAGGCATAAAGTTTGCTTTAGTATCGTTCGTGCACCCTTTACCTTGTTACAGAGTTACAAACTGTTAAAACGGTCTTTAAATGTCGCTAAACGACATCGCCGGTGTATGCGTGCGCGCCTTTATAACGTTTTAACATAAGTAGGTATGTTGTTTTATGCATACGTGAAGATAATCGTACCAAAGTTATGGTATACAAATGATATCACAGTGGAATGGTAATGAATTTATAGGTAACTAGCTTTTGCCCGCGACTTTGTCCGCGTAGAACTTGTTCATATTTTTATATTTTTATAATTTAATTATTATTTTATTTCAGGCGCTTACTTTGTTATCGATATTCCATACAAAGTACTACCCCCTTAAGGGATGATTTTCGGGATAAAAAGTATCCTATGTCCTTCCCCGGGACTCAATCTATCTCCATACCAAATTTCATCTAAATCGGTTTAAGCGTGAACGTAACAGCCAGACAGACAGACACACTTTCGTATTTATAATATTAGTATGAATTTTTCTAAAAGATTAAATTCCAAGGCTTAGAAATCTTCTATTTGTTGTCAGCTTTGATTCGGCGGAAAATTGCAATAGGCTGAGAATATCCCCTATAGTTCTGAGTGGTTTAAGGTAACTGAAAACAAAATTCGTTCGTTTATCTCCCTCTGTCAAATCATCATCATGGCAAATTCTAGCGACAGAGAGATCTCCCTTTTATCACAGGAACGAACGAACGTAAGGGTTCGCGGTAGTGTGTCGCTGAAAAAAAAAACTATGTGGATTCAATTTGCACTTGGCCATGCCATGCAATTGTTTCTATTTAAACTCACTTAAAATTTCAACCAAACCGTGCCTTTATTCATAATTAAATAAAAATAATTGTAATACACAAAAAATAGTACCGGCTCTGTGAATAATCGAACGGATGATTGATATTTTCGGATAAACGAGTTTCAGTGGAGAAATATGGAGCATTAAATTAATGGAAACGGGGATTAAATTTGCATGAAATTTGTAAAACTTTAATTATAAACCAACTTTTATTTCTTTACAGTAATGTGTTCACATTTTGCAATATCCAAGTGACTTAAGGTTTAAGGCCGCATTCACGCACACGTGAAAAAGAAATCCACGTCGCATGCGGCGTAGAGCGTTTGGAGAATGTATGGAAGAAGTCTTTTGCGTTTCGTCGACATGTCGCCTGTGTTTGATTAAACGTAGCCTTAGTTTAAATAAAAGTACAAATAGTAGATTGCATGACAAGGGTCTAAAATGAGCCATATTACCACGTGATAGTTATTTTCCCGAACAAAGTGAGGGAAAATAGTTCGAGGGGTAATGTGGCTTTTAAACCAGAGTTATACACTCTACTTTTCACTTCGATTGCAAGAAAATAAATAAACAAAGGTCAGCCATCCAAAATTAACAATTAATTCCACGGCGAACTTATATGTAATTTGGCAGCATGTTTTTTTTTTCTAAACTGCTTTCATGCTTTGACACACAAAAAAGACACCGCGGTTCGCGCGCAACATTCACGCGCATAAAAGCTAACTCACCTTCCATTGAACGCTTCAAAACGTTGCTAGGACGAACTTATCACTTTTTTAATTAGTGTGAAATAGGGACTACTACAAACTTAATCTTTAGACTCTTTAGAGAAATTAATTCTGTTTTCTGATTGGTCGATTTTAGTAAAGCTGTATTCTGGTTTGTTAATACCCAATACCAAATATTTTTTAAAGAGTTAAATTAGTGTTTTGTGATTGGTGGATTTAATAGGTGAAGTATTATGATTGGTCTAAATTGAATGTTTTGTAAATCATAAATATGTATTCATATTTTCCCTAGGGGTTAAATGTACTACTTTAGCCCCGCTTGACAACAATTAAATACACGTCATAAAAGTTGTTCAAAACTACTAGCCTGAGGGGCTACTGTGAACTTCGAAATCCGATATTATAACACGAGAGTGAAAGGGATGGCACAATATGAAGTTCGGTTTTTTTATACAACGCCGGTCGCAAACAAGCGCACGGTCCACCTGATGGTAAGCGGCCACCGCAGCCTATAGACGCCCGCAACTCCAAAGGAGTCACGTGCGCGTTACCGACCCTTTATAAGATTTGAGGATGCACTGTGTTGACAGCAGAAGGAACACATTTAGGTCCCTCGCTCTCAACACAGTGCATCCTCGGGAGCTCTGGCAACCTTGCTCACCTCCAGGAACACAACACTATATACTTGTATAGTAAATGATATACATACATATTGTATGATTTCGAAGTTCGGAGTACGGCCTGACTTATTTTTCCTGGTTCTAAGAAATCGAGTAAATAATAAATAAATATAAATAAATAAATAAATATTAGAGGACAATCTTACACAAATCGAACTAGTCCCACAGTAAGCTCAAGAAGGCTTGTGTTATGGGTACAAGACGACGATATATTTAATAGATATAAATACTTAAATACATAGAAAACATCCAAGATTCAGAAACAAATATTCATGCTCATCACACAAATATTTGCCCTGACCGGGATTCGAACCCAGGACCGTCAGCTTCACAGGCAGGTGCACTACCCACTAGGCTAAACCGGTCGTCGAACGCAAATAATGGCAACGGTTTATTACAAGAAAACCAAGTACTTAAACCAGCCGTATTGCTGTCATTATGCTATTTATAAAATAGCGGTAAGTCAATGTGGATTTCAAACTTTTCTTTCCTTCTGGATCCAAACCGTGAACTCGGATTAAGTGCAAGCCAACTGAAACAGCTGTCTTACTCATTTTCCTTTTGAATCGCGATACTAATAAATAGTCCAAGAATTGAGGAATATTTTTTATTAGACAATCATCTCACTCTTTTTTTTTTGAACCTGGCTAGGACTTTATAGGCCGGGTCCAATAAAGCGATAGGAGTGCGTGGACAATCGTCTCAAACATAACCCAGTGATATTCGAACTCGTAAGCAGCTGGACGTTTGTGTACTTATCGTTTTCACCGGTCGGAAATTTAGTATAACAGTTAAACATGACGTTAAAGCGACAAGCTACATATAGGTATTAAGATCCTTGTAAGTCTGACCTTACGAACCGGAGTCTGAACCAACAACCTCTGCCACTCAGCTACAGTGGCTTGGCGGTGGTAGGAGAAATAAAATTAAAAAGATATAAAGGCCAAGCTGCGCGTCTGAAGAAGGTTCCGAATCGACACCTACTAGTCCACATTTAAAACCACTATCCAATACATTCGTATCCTAGGGAACTCAAGGCACTTACAATCTTTTGTTTGGGCAAGACAGTTTATCAGCGAAAATTGAAAAACCGCAAAACTTGTGCTGTTAAAACCAAAAATCGTTAAAAGTGTTTATTAATGTACACCACCTCAATTTTTTTCAGAATTTTAAACTTGATACTTTGGAAATTATAAGGGACACACTTTTTATGATTTTGACAGTTAATATCTCACCAACGGTTGACTTATGTGGAAAAGTTCTTTAGAAGCCTTCATATCCGTTCATTTTTGAAAGCCTATTCATGGATCCATGGACCCCACACGACTACGTGCATTGAAATTTACTTTTATCCACCGGTTACATGTATGGATTGCCCCCCTAGTTTAATATTTTTTTTTGTAATTTGACATCACTTTTTTGTAGCGATTCATAGAATGCACATTCCTTACGAATTTCATAATTGTAGTGCTTATGGTCTTCGAGTAAATCGGCTGTGACATACGGACGGAATAACAGACATGACGCAATTACAATCATTGAATAAACGTCTTATTATTAAACGTCTTAATTATAAGGATTACGTTTTCGTAATTTTGGCTACGGAACCCTAAAAATTACAGTTGATATTAGTCAGGGTGCCACTGCCTGTTAATTGTATTGCCCGTCCTCTTAATGACACTACTTTTAATTTATTATTAGAGGATTAAAACAAGGGGTTAAATTCTTTGGAGTGAAATAACTGGATATAACGTGCCAAAACGGTACGCTGTGGTAGGTAAGCTGTGTCCGCCTCTACCACCGACGTGGACGCCTCAACGTGACCACAACCGCTCTGCCAACAGCGAACGTGTCATACATAGCTTTTAACTCATTTTCACATAAACTCACTACCTTATTGTCCGCGAATGTTGTGTCGATACAAACCCGATAGGGTTTAACGACACTTATCTGTCAAACCTAATAAGATTTTTCTTTTTAATGTAAATAAAATAAAAAATGGAGAAGAGACCAAAAAGGTAAAAAAAAGGAACGGTTATGGTGCGACTCTGTCTGTCCATCTGACTTCCGCATCGCTAAATTTCTCATGAACTACCTAAACGTAATAAAAAACAACGTAAAAAGTACGTTACGTTTCGTTATTTAGTCGCGCAAATTAGTAAGTAGTAGATGGTGCTGTACCGATGGCGTTCAATTTCACATCGCGCTGTTAATATTTTTCTCGAATTAAGTGGTCGGGTCGGGTACAGGATATGTGTACGAAACCCTACCCGAAGTTCTACTTGCACTTTAACGGTTTTTTTATTATTGTTGGTGAGTACCTAATTGTATTTATTTGCATATTCGCGCATGCGGAGAAAAAGTTGAAACATTAACTGCATGCAAAATACTCATCTAATTATCAGTAAGAGTCCGGCACGTACTTTATACCAATTACCAAGATATATAGTTAAGTTAGGTTTGTTAATGAAAACGTATTTTTTTTCTTCGTTGATCGGTGTACCACTAATAAGCTGTTGTTTTATTGTCGTTCCCGTCGCCACTTTCAACTTTGCACAGTGATTAAAATGAAAATAAACATCACTTTGCTTTATTAGAATACCTTTTATTTGCACTGTCCTGAGTCGTAATAAAATAAATAAACCAGAGGTGCTTGTTACTTTTTTATCATTAATTGCTGCGGAAAGCACGAGTTATTTTTTTTACCACAATGGTACACACAAGCATATAACCTGCCTGTTGTTAACAATAGACAACGCAGCTTATGGTGGAGTCACGAGCGCGTTGTCGACCCTTTATCGCTGTGGGATATTCGTAGTGTCGACAGCTAAAGACAAAAAAACATCCTTGACCACAAAAGAAACCTTATCGTACAAAATGCGGGCTGTTGATGTTATCTGTGATCTCTACCAGATTGTTTCGCCTGAGTCGAGGTGAGGGGAGGTGAAGCGTTGTGAATACTAAGCTATAGTAGGTATTGACCGGACTACGAAAATAGATGGTTTGTTTCGTCGTCGGTGTTGTGGCGCGTTATTATTTAAAACCGTGTGATTGTCAAGCGAAAAGCTATCTTCATGCCCCGTCAATAAGGCGTCATTTCCTTATTCGAGCTATTTGAAACCGTCCTTATTAACATTTTGCTTGTGAATGATAACCTAGCTTCCCGGAACAAAATCATTGTAAAATAATAGATATTCGGTTACAGGCTGGACTCCTCCAATTATGCATTATCCCATCATCATCATCATCTCCGATTATGATTCTGCATGAGCGGTGGAGGCAATATCATAAGCCTGTCGTCGCGGGATCGACCCGCGATATTAGACACGGAACTTATGCTTAGTTTTAATAGTTTGATTTTTATTGTTTTTTGTATATGTTATTTAATCTAATTGAATTTAATTTATGTAATTTCAATTTAAAATTTATTAATTTATTGACATTGTTTGGGATGAAAAATATTTCATTTCATTTTCATTTTTATTCATTATGATCAAGATGACATTGCGCTGTGCTACTCTCTAAGGCTAAGTTGACATGAACGCGGTTGGCGCGCGTTCATGCCAGCTAAGCCTTAGGTACGCTACGCGCGTATCAAGATCTGCGTCAACCCACCGGTCATATATACGATAACATTTACTATGTTACAGGTAAATTGCTTGAAGTAACACACAGACTATGCTCCTATTTGATACTCTACTCATGCAATTGTAATAAAAACCCTATTAAATAAGTGTTAAATAGAATAATAAAAATAATGTAATTTACAAACTTAACAACAGGTTTTTTTAATTAATCCTAGGTATCTAGAGACCCGTGTGAGGAGGACTCCAATTTATATTAAATGAACTACTTAACTACATTACTAATTATGTGTGTTTGTGTATATGTGGGTGTAAGTGTGTGTGTGTGCGTGAGTACGTGAGTGCATGCGTGCGTGCGTGTGTGCGGGCGTACTGGCGGATTCTCGGGCGGGCTGTCGTACATGCGTGCATGCATTTGTGTATGCTTGAGTGTGGTATT
The DNA here is from genome assembly GCA_963556455.1 of Epiblema foenella. NCBI lineage: Eukaryota > Metazoa > Arthropoda > Insecta > Lepidoptera > Tortricidae > Epiblema > Epiblema foenella. Next base: position 22,210,393 of record OY747099.1, on the reverse strand, counting down.
TTGGGCGGGCGGCGCTCGTGTGTCAGTGGTATTTTTGTGGATATTTTTAATTAATTAATTTATTTATTTAAATATATTTACACAGCATTACAGATTTAGTCTAATACACTGCGAAACGAAACATCAACTTAAAGGAACAAAACATTGATACTAATTATCTACGTAGGTACACTAGAAAGCCTATCGTCCTTCATCTCACAGAACTTCAGACACTCCCTACACACAGCCGTCCATCGCCACGCAAGCAGATCACACTCGGGTGCTGACACCAACAGGGTATTCAGCAGCGTCAGGGCGCGGAGGTGCGGTGAGTTCCTGTGAGACACAGTGCGAGCCGGAGGCACTGCTAAAAGCGGGCGCGTACGAGGTCTAAGATCCATTCGTGGGACTCCTGGAAAGTGCAACCTTTATAACATAATTAACATTGGCATTTTTTTTCAGATGCATCAGAAAATAGAAGTGTTTTTCCCAATGAGAATAAAAGCATATATTAGTGTCAAACCCAAAATAGCCGTGCTGTATAAACTTACACAGCGCGTCCACGTCTCAACTTACCCTAATAGTTCACGTCTACATTGTCCTTACAAAACTCCGTCTAATTTCGTAGACGACAGTCGGGTCGGATACGACCAAAACTACACGTTTCAAGAGAAAGGTCGTGATATTTCTCGTTCAAATGTTTGCCAAATTAATAACTGACGTAGAACCTTCACAATGCCCTTTATTATTCAACCCTCGGAGTTACTTTTGGTTGTAACGCCTATGTTTTCCACGCATGTGCATAGTAAATAAATAATATTTTGTTTACAATTTGTTACTTACGGCCATCATCTGGCGTCAGACTCGCACTTGACCGGTTTATATATGTTATATTGAATGACAGTTACAAACACACAGGCTGTTACAAATGGTATATGAATCGCTTAAGGCAATAATCGGTACCGAATTGGGATTCCGAAAATCACTTCACTATTATTCTTAGACAACTTTAAAAAATACTTTTAAAAAAAAATACACATTGAAAACATTTCGAAAAAGGTTGTTCCCTATTAGGTAAATTGGCCTCACCCATCGATTTAAAATACCCTAGATGCACCATCCGCCTGTCAAAAGCGTCCGCTCTCAAGAGTGCTTGAATGCCTTTTAAGCACTCTTGCGCTCATAGTCGCGCGCTAGCCATCGGCGAGTCAACATGCCCGAGTGCTCCGTAAAAAAATGCATAAACAACACGTTAACGACGTTAAAAAAGGATGGAATTTCGTATTTTCGGTGAGTATTTATTTAAAGTTTCATTATTTAATTGATTTGTAGTTATATTAAGCTTTAACGCGCTTATAACAATTATTTTATCAAAATATCAGACACACGACCAGCTATGCTACTGTCTCTTTCCCTCACGTTGAGTGAGTCGTATATCGAAACGAAACGGGAGACCTATGAATCGGACTATAGTAAAATTTCGAAGGAATGGAGTCGCAGACTGACTAATTTTTTTATGAAAGTATTGTTTGTTATTAGTACACACCTATGGAGTGTGTATGTAGATATGTAAGATCGTAAAAACTATAAATTAAAATATTAGCGTTTATCTAAAAGAAAGTGAATAAAAAGTATTAAATGATTTATGGCTGTTTGTAGAAAGATAAGTTCTGGTAATTTTGAGGGGTATGTTACCTATATGTACCTAATTTCAAAATGTAAAATAAAGATTTCAAAGCTTGAGACACTATCATATATATAAGTTGTTTTTAAAAATATTGTGTTACGGATAATAATATTCTATTTCTTCTTTCAAGTATAACTTACTCGATTAACTGCTTTAAATTTAGAACTGCTTTAATTTAATGGTAACATAACATGAAATTACAGTAAAACCATTTAAAGTAGCTTTGTCATAGTCGCTTGAGTATCTTGATCGAAATATCTTAGCGCCACACACAAACACTAGGTGTTTTGGATGGTCCCATCCAAAACACCTAGTGGTATCCTCGTCATCAGCTTCTGTTCTCCAAATGCTACTTTCTGAATGCAAATGCTCGATTTGTTACTGAAAAACTAAAATCGCTATATGTTTCCCCTGGTTTTTTGAGGATTTCCCTCTATTCCTCATGGATACCATCATCATAACTAGTTTACGGCAACAACGGGACCAACATGCTTCGAGCATATGATTCCAAACAAAGAAAGAATTTTCCGAATCGGTTCATAAACTACGGAGTTCTAAAGTAACACACATTAAAATAATAAAAATTAAAAAAGAACATACAACATAATAAATCGATTTATCATTACTATTTATAATAAATCGACGTTAACACCTGACGTCGTATACTTGTTTACCACCTACCTATTTTAAACAAATCATTTTCGACTCCACGATACACGATACCGACTCTGTTCCAGCGTATGTCCAATGCTGCCAACACAATCAGTCCCGACTTGATTCGTGCAATTTGTAATGCTGTAACCGCCAAACGCTCTCATTTAAAATAAAACGTTACGCTGGTGGTATAAGGCTGACTATTGGAAAAAAATAAATTGATCCCAATTGACTTACGCTCGTTTAGCGTGTGTCTAACACGCACACACTCACAATGTCGGCTCGGCCGGCTCGGACACTTTTTCGTCTTGAATTTGTAGGTTATAGTGTCCCTCTCTCTTCCATTTAAGAGTACGTTACTCTTGTCGGTGGAGCAATCGCCAGCCGTTTCTGTCCTCCGCTAACTCCTTTACTTTCTGATATGACATGACCTTAACCTTCTCTTTTATTTGCTCAAAGTAGGTAAGGTTATAGTGTATCTAGGGTATTTTAAATCGATGGCCTCACCTTACTATGTCAAGGGCGACGTCATTGACCTGTCGGTATTTCTTTGACTAGTGCCGCTATAACCTACAAAATTAATTCATGAAGCAAGCCGACAAACACACCGCCAATTAAGCCAGACCCCTAATTACGCCTAGTTGTTAAACGGATATCAGGATCAACTTAAATTAGCCAAGGTAAATCGAGACTCATTGTGTGTGTGTGTACAGCGCAGCGCCTTCTATTGCGAGAGCGAGATAAAACATCCGCGACAGGAGTTGGCAACCTTTTGAAAAATGTTTTGAATGTATTATTTTTATATGCACGAGTTTTATTTTACAGTATATAAAAGGAAGTGATTTTCGGAATCGCTGTTCAATAACGATTATTGCCTTAAGTGCTTCATATACCATTTTTGTAACACCCGGTATAGGTCCTTGGATGTTCCCGGCAGTAAGTGATATTTTATTTAATTTGATACAGAAGATACTTAGGTAAACACTGAAGTGAAGCGTATGTATACTCCATTTTTTTAAGATTCGAAATATCGTGCGTTATCCGTCGTAGGATTTTAAAGAAAACAAGCTTAAAAAGAAACATATACGACGGAAAAATGTACGAACTACTGAAAGATGTAAAATTAGTACAATAAGTATTATATTCCTCAGATATCCCAAGTAATCGAATAAATGGTGCGAAAATTACCGTTAAAATACTAATCTTAAAAAAACGAGTATAGTTGTGGCGTGTTCAAATCAGGGACAGATACCGGTATTTTTAAAAAACCCTGAATTAGCCCGATATTTTGGATTATTTTTTGCTCTTTACTTAAGGCTGAATCATGTATTTAGGCAACAACGTCGTATTATTAGATTGTCCCATTAAAAACGAAATAATGAACCGGTGACCGTAATAATACCGGTATTTTTCTATGGAGAAAATACCGGTATCCGATCCCTGGTTCAAATAGATAGACAATAGGTACTTATTTCAATTTTGTAACACAAACAAAACAAATGCCTGTTCGAACAGTCCACTACTAACGCAAGAGGGGATTTACTTAAATTTTACACCTATGCCTACTTGTCTATTTTCACTGCGGCTAGTTCCCAAAAGTATCTCCATGTTGAAGTTCATTAACTGTTGAAAGAAAAAGGAGCCGGGATAACGAGGACCAACAACGTACAAAAGTAACTTGCCACTTAGTATTGTTTTCTACTTGAAAAACTTTTGGGATTACTTAACAAGTTAAAGAGGTGCCGAAAGAATAATCGAATTGGGTGTAACACGGGTTTTTTTGTTTAAATAGGTAGTAAGTGTTTTGTTACATTTTTATTTGTTTTGTAGGGTTCCGTAGCCAATAGATCGCCTTATGGTTTCGTCATGTCTGTCCGTCCGTATGTCACAACCGATTTACTCTGAGACTACAAGCACTACAATCATGAAATTTGGTAGCAGGGTGTATTCTATTAACCACTACATAAAAGTGACGTGAAATTCCAAAAAATATTAGGGGGGCAATAGATGTAAACGGTGGATGAAAAAAAATATGTTCAATGCAACATAGTCGTATGGGAAATAGACCTTTAAAATGATAAGGAGGTTTTTAAAAAACTTTTCTATGTAAGTCAACCGTTGGTGAGATAATAAGCTGTCGAAGTCATAAAAAGTGTGTCACCCCCTCTTCTTTCCAAACTTTGACATTTCAAATTGTGAAAAAAAAATTAAGTGGTATGCATTAATGTATGTATGTATGTAAGCACTTTATTGTACACAATAACAGGTTAAAACAATATACATGTCACATAAGATTAGAGTACATAGGCGAACTTATCCCTATGAGGGATCTCTTCCAGCTAACCTTTGAGGGATTGAGTGGAGAGTGGGCGAATGAGATAGACAAACTTACACAGTGTACAACGTTTCAATAAGGAAAATTATAGCTAAAACCAAAACTAAATAAATATATAACAACTAAACATTATAATAAATACATATTATAAATATATACGTATTAAAATATACATAAATAAATATATAAACACTTAAAACACAAACACTTTCAACTATTTTTGCTTTGGACAAAATAGGTCTTACAGTTTTAGAGTTTTCGCTGAAAAACTTGCTTTCCCAAACAAAAGGTCGTGAGTGCCCTATGAAGATAATACCTGTTTGTTTATCTTCAATGGTTTTCAATGTGGGCTAGTAGGTGTTGGTACGGAACCCTTCATTGTGCGTGATCCGACAAGCACTTGGCTGATTCTTTGTATTGTTTTAAGTTACTTCGTACCTATGTTTTTTGTTTATTTATACAATGATGGCATCGAACACGTTTCCAGCCTGTCTGGCCCCTATTTCACCAAGTTGACATATGTATGTATTTGACATAATGTAGGCTGACAAATCGACAATTTTCATGTGAAAACTGTTTCACCAACTACAATTGTAATGTTTTTTGACAATTATCGTGCCTGTCAGCTTTTGTGAAAAAGGGGCCAGCTTTACAATATCGCGCCGACCCGGGGCGGAGATGGCCATAATAGCATCGAAAACGGTATCGTTATGGCCATTATGTCGCGCCTGTAGGGGCCTGGTGGTCAAGCAAAGACTATTCCTCTTCTTATTTTAGGCAGATAAGTATTTCTAATTTTTAAACGATCGAGCGAAGTGAAAAAGTATATCTGCGTGTATTAATGAGTGTTTGTTAGACTATAACTCGAAACATTGATCGGAACATTCGGAATCTTGTGAAATTTTGTAGGGCCAACTAACCAAAAGCATTTTTAAGAGTTCGAACATGAACCAAATCGGTTATAATCCTGTCACCTAATTCTTCCAACGTCCTGTCATCAGCCATTCCATATTTTATTTGTTTACATAAACACCCACCTTTGATTAATTAATTATGCTCCAGTTGTCCTTATTCAAAATAGTTAAATGTTGTACGTTATTAATATTAATTGATAAGGTGCAGCGGGGCAATCTAGACTGCAAGAAATGAAATTAATCGAAAATAAGTTTTTATTTACTAAGTAGTTTTAATTACCCGCAATCTAGATTGCCCCGCTGCGCCTTACGTCATGATAAAATAATTGCTTGTAATAAAGATGTTTTATTATTTAAGAAACTTAAAGAACTAACCCAATTTTAATACATTCGATACTATATTGTTTTGGTGTTGAGTGATTACTAAGTACTTAATCACGTAATATTATACTGATAGTAAACATGTCGCAGGGGTCACATGGCAACCGCAGCGATAATAACAATTATCTAATTTGTTTTGAACCCTAATGCTAATAATTTACGATGTATTCTTGGTCAGCACGCGAGAGCTCTGTCGCGATTGCTCAGCGAGGTGGAGAGGGGGAAGGGGAAGCGACCGGCCGGGCCGGCTTGAATGAGCTAGTCAGTCTTGCCATTATCCTTGCGTCGGCGCCGTTCGTATTTATCGGCAGCCATTTTGTTAATGATAAAAACTCGAATAAGTAAACAAATAACGGCATTGCCATAGAAGTAACACGGGCCGTTAATCAAGACCAACTTTACTAAGTATTTGTACACTTTGATTGTGTAACGAGTTGAGCGTTATCTGACTTCGGCAGTTTGTTTTAATGCAAGTGACAATTGCATGATGGGCAAATTGGGACTAGTGGACGTGTTCAAACATCTCAAAATGGACAAGGGTATCGTTGACACTACGAAAGCGGAGGAGTACTTGGCGCATCATAAGGTATTCAGCAGTGATTCAAGCATAAATACGGCTAAGCAAATTGCATTCGACAGTTATGGAAGCAAGACAGTTTGTCTCTCACGGGATACTTTTGAAGATATTTATATTCAAAGTCAAACGCATGTTGAGGACGAACTAATACCAATTAGATCAGATGGATTACGAAAACTGGCAGATGAAATTGAGAAGAAGACTGATTTGATATGCCAATTAGAGTATTTGATCAGGAAAATACCTGTGCGAGAAACGAAACACAGCATCCAGCTGATTGTGCAACACTTAAGATTTTCTAGTGAAACTGGACTGATCACTAATGAACAAGTAATATTAATTCGAAATGACACTCCATTGCTGGCACTTGGTTGTTACTTACAATTATTTAAAATGTACGATAGCCATTATCTGTTTGCTACAAATGAAAGTGCTGCGATTTGTTATTTGTTCATCGAATTATGCCAACGAGTGGGGTTAAATTCTCTCAAATTTGTAATTGCAGATATGAACACATTATTGAGTAGTACTATGAGGTTTCCGACATATCAGAAGTTATTTAATGATTACACACCAGAAATTACGGGTATAATCACAGATAAATCTGACACGGACTCAGCAGTAGACGCTTTTCTTCATTCTGAATGCCATCCATTTCCATTGACTCGCATCTTTGTGCAAGAGAGCATGTATAACAATTTTAAGGATATTTTGTCTTGGAAATGCAAATCACAGCAAAATACCAACAACAGTTTAAAATCAAACTGCATTGACGCGTTCAAATTTAACAATAAAACGTTTTACTTGGATTATGCTGGATATATTGAAAAAACCGAAAATCAAAAAGATCAACTGATATTCGTTGAAGCTTACAGAACTGTTAATGAGTTACTTTCTCTTTTAAATAAAAGTGAAAAGCCAATTTGCTTGTCGATATGGGCAGGCGGTGTTTCAGAAGCAAATGAGATAGCACTTAATGTGACTGCACCCGTTGTCTGGATAAATAATTACTATAATTTTAATGGACCAAATGAAGTATCACAGGCTGTTTTTGATAAAACCTATCAAAGTGCTGATATTGAGTGTAATAAGGCGAGTGTCGATCATATCCTACAACAACAGAAGACTTGGAGTAAACAAACTTTCAATGAGCGCCTTGAAAAAGTTATCCAAGCATTTCAAATTGCTAATAAAGACCTTGGAAATGTTATAAACGGTAAAGACCAATCGTACTGGAGGAAGCCGACTGACGCTGTGTCAGTACAAAACAAAACAATGATTATGAGATTCAACTTACACATACCTATTACTAGTTTTTGGTGGATATTTAATACAGAATATGGTGTAAACCATCCCAAGCCCGTATCAATATGGCTAAGCATTGCGAAGGCACTCGTAAATGGCAGTGCCATAGCATATAAGATAAGTCTACCTAATGATGACGTAGTCGCTATATTTGATAGTTTAGTTAAATATGGTCTTCCATTAACTGAAATGAAATACGCTGAAGATGACTCCTCGAAGTCTGATTTTAATATGAAATGTAGTTATTTCGCTGAAAGTGTTCAAACCAAAGTCATTTGGACCAGTTTTGGAACTACATTTGCTAATTAAGAGTGTTTATGACCTTATAGATAAGATAATACAATTAAAAAATGCCGGCGATATATTTATAACTTAACGATCACATCACGTTTGTAGTCATAACTATTTCTTATTTGTCTAACTCCATTGCTAAATATTACTGTCAATATTTATACGAAGAAATTCCATATTTTACTGGGCATTTAAATTGTTAGTATCGATATATTTGTAGTCGTACTTAAAATAATGAATAATGCTTTTCTCGAATAAAAATCGGATTTTTATTTTTAGCGTTCAAAAAGGTACCAATTTACATAACCAATATGATTTTACATTAAGCGTGCCACACACTGCAGGGGCCTGCGGTGGCGGCCTGTTGTATACTTTGGCAATCCTAACATTCATTCAGACACACGCGGCCTTGATTCTCATAGTGACAGCTGACCGCCACCTGCAGTATGTGACAGGTTTTAATCGGTATCAGACCAGCCAGTTAACCTGCAACCTGACAAGCCAAGTATTCCAACTAAGGCCGCATTCACGTACACGCGTAAACGCACGCAGTAGACGTAGAACGTATAAAAATCCATTCATAGCAGAATTTTATAAAGGGTCGTCAACGCGTACGTGATTCCATTGGAGTTGCGGGCGTCTATAGGCTGCGGTGGCCGCTTATCATCAGATGGACCGTAAGCTTGTTTGCCACCGGCTTGTATAAAAAAAAAACATTAATTTATGGAATACCGTAGCGCGTAGCATCCGTAAATGTGGACGATGTGACCCAAGTCAGTGGTGTTCTACTAAAATATACAGATGTAAAGCAATCTGGCCTAAGCATGAGAATGCAACAACAATTTTATCACTTAAATAGTATATTAGTTTATCAGATAATTAGAGCTTACAAAACATCATCATCATCATAATATTTAAGAGCTTGGCTCTTGTCGGTGGAGTAATTGCCAGCTTATTCTACATTCAGCTTTGTCCTTCACTTCTTTGTATGACGTAGCATTTATTTCATGTTTTATTTGCTCCATGTACGTCATTCTAGGTCTTCCCCTTTTCCTTTTTCCCTCTATCTTTCCTTCTATCAAAACAAAATAGCTAAAAAAAGATAATGAAAACAAACGGGACACGTACAGCGGTTCTACTCTTAGCTATACTATATATACCCAGCCGCTGCTAAATATAAGTCTTATGAACGGATAAATGAGCGACTGGAGGGTTATAAGAAAAATCGCATTCAAATATCAACGTGTTGCATCGATCGACCATGAAGTTTGAATATCCGTTTCTGTTGCACTTACAACATTCGAATGACAAAAATAATGATAATTAACTATATGGGAAATGAATTTAGGCATCTAATTTTTATAGGAACTGCTCAAAGACGAACACGCACGCACCGCTTTATCCGTTCACATCTAACGTAAACACAATAGGTATGGTCAAGCAATTAGATTTCTGGGCAACTTCGTCCCATGTCACAGTAAAAATGAATGAATGAAAACCTCGCGCATTAAACGGAGGGGGCGTACATTTTGATGTTAAGTTAGCTCTGCGGACACGTCAGCTCTCCACTCACACCTCAGATTCGGTTGATACCGCTCAACCAATCTCACTGGAGCGCAAACTCTTAGAGTATTCCAGTGTTCCAAACCACACGCGTGGTCGTGCCGGAGGTTTTCCCCTGGATTTTCCCCAGGCTACTCTCCAACTGCGCACTCCTATCTCGCTTTATTGGGCCCGGCCTATAAAGCCACAGTCAGGTTCAAAAAAAAAAACGTCAGCTCGTCGCGCGAGGATATAAGCGCACGCAACACATCAATATCATATTTATTAAACTACGAAATGCTCAGTAAGATTAGTTTCCTGTTTTAATCAAAATCTATGGCCCGACCATGAGCTCAGAGATTTACGGGTCGCACTGAGAGGACATTTAATTCAGCTATTCCCTCGGGTTTTTTCCCTTCTAAAACCGCGTTATGGACGGATTTAATATGAAACTCATTTAATTCTAACGAAATTGGTTCTAAAGTACCAATTTTATAATTGCTTATACTATTTCAATTCCCCGAAGACAGAACGGAATTGCTTCTTTAGAAAATTACATAACGGGGGTAAAAAAAAAACATGTAGTTACCCTATAATTTAATGGTTCTTTTATTGAATAAAATAAACAGGGACAGATTTACCTAATAGATTAAGTATCTTCAAACTTCAGGTTGTTGCCTACAGCGCTATGTGGTACAATCCGACATATGTCATATTGACACTTCCGACAAATTTTGTTTCAACTAATCCAGTTAAAAAATACCACATGTTTTATTTTAGAAGAAAATTGTTACAAAAGTACACACTCACTGGCTACCAAGAAAAACAACCTAATAATAAGTATAAGTAGTGATTAAGGTGTGCAATAAGGAGTATTTGTATTGTATTGTAAGTACCTACTTAAGCATGCGAAGTTTGATAACGATAGCGATGATGATTCTATTATATTCATGATGAAAACTTTGACGACTTCTGAAAAGTAGTTGTTTTGCAGTACCGACTCTTTCGATTTGGACCGTCGAAATGTTTGTGCACATCATATAATATACTAGCGACCCGCCCCGGCTTCGGACGGGTGCACTATTTAATGGATGTTATTATACATATAAACCTTCCTCTTCAATCACTCTATCTATTAAAAAAAACCGCATCAAAATGCGTTGCGTAGTTTTAAAGAATTAAGCATACATAGGGATATGGGATATAGGGACAAAGAAAGCGACTTTGTTTTATACTATGTAATGATTATTGGATTCGAATGTTTTTAACAACGCCTTAAATATCCCGACTGACAACCGCTATTAGTTCGCGCGGGAAACGGTAGATTTGACAGTTGGTTAGGCGCGTAAAATGTTGCTGTGTCCATAAATTGATAATTTAATGCAGATTCTTTGTATATTTGCAGAAACAGCGATTACATTTTGTTATTTATCGATTTTATGTCTTTCACTGCTAAAAATATAATATCGGGATTTTGATGTAGGTACGAGTACGTAGGTTAATCCAATGATATTTCTGATGTAATCATTTCGATGCAATACCCACACATTAAAACAATGTCTACCAAGAGAAGGGCGTTCATTTAATTGAAAAATTGGTTTTACTCTAACGTCATAATATTGTATGGGCTACCCCTTCTTTGGTAGCGATCCCTTTCCCAAAAATCGCTGCTGATAATAAATAGGCACTTTGTCTATTCATTTGTCGTCACAAAAATATTTTTTACTGCTTATAAATAGTCACTCAAGTTGTTATAGTTTAGATAAGCACTAACATAGAAAGCGTTATAAAAATGTGACGGTAGATATTACTTATCGGAGGCCGGCTCACCGGGCAGCTCCCTCGAGAGTGCTAAATCAAGACCCTCTTTCCCAGGCATCAAAGATCACAGTAGTCTTGGGATCGCGCTATTCGAACGGAAAAATGCCTACAAGATTGAAAAAGTAATGCAACGTTTGTTTTCGGTCGTGTTGATTTTAGTGAGCGCTCGTGATCGGGTGCTGTTATTTGGATTCAGAATCGAACTATTTCAATTTGATTGAGTCGACCTCAATTCAACTGTAAATATTATGGAAAGGTTTAGAGGGCAAATTCGGGCCCTGTTAAAAAAGGGTCCTAACTATATTGGGCCTATTTTATATTTTAGGCAATAAAATTTAGTTAAAAAGGTTAGGTGAGATACAATGAAAAGTGGTTTTAGATGGGAGTAAGACATAAAACTATATCTCTTAAGGGGACGCCTCGACGCATGTAAACCAAGTCCTCGTGTGCTTCTTGCACTTTATGTTTTCCGCGTACTACATAATGTGATGCAGCAATCTTTGGCAATTACTTTTTTGGAATGGTTTCGATGAATAATTCATATTTTCTCCTATGAGATTTTATATGAGATAAAATACCATCCTCAAAGGTTGACGCCAATCAGTAACACACACGGCCCGTATCGATGCTTCGAGACACGTCGGCTCCGCAATTTATTTTATTTTACGAAGTCCCACGATAAGTGGCGTCCGACGTGACAGCACTGACGGATGCGCCCTAAACTACAAATAACTAGTTGGTGGACAAACGATCGTAAAATGGCGTTCAATTCAAGTGGCCGTATTAAATAAGAGAATTTTAGTTCGACCTGAAACAAATAGTGTGTGGAGTCAAAAGTCTGTACTATAAGAGGAATAAGAGCGTTTAACATCCTCGTAGTATGCGTTGGTATATGTGGGGCCACTTATTTATTATTTATTCAGACACAGAAGACACATATTACAAAAAAAACAGAAGAAAAACAAATCACATAACAAGTGTGTCTCCGCGGCAGTGCAACGGACACATGCTCAGCATTATGCAACAAAGTCCAACCCAACATTCAAAATATGAATACCATTTCTGGTTTTAATTCGCATTTCAAGTCTTTGTTAATTCAAAAGGCCTACTACTCATTAGACGAGTTTCTAACTGATACCAATGACAGATGACATTCTATAAAATTTGACATTGCATATACTTACTTATATTATCTAATTTAAAATGCAATTATTATTATTATATTTTTTGCCTTTTTATTGTTTTATAATTTTATTGTAAATCACGATTTTTGTTTTTATGTGAAATGTATGAAAATGTAGGCTTATTACTGAATAAAGATATGATATGATAAGATATGATATGATATTTTATTGCTAAATAAATTTTTGGACTTGGTAATCACACAATACTGCATAGTTTAGGTAAAAGGTACCTAATAAAAATAATAAATTAGGTAACGTTGTGTGATCCCCAAGTCTCAAAACTTTATTTAGCAATCAAATAAAGATTAATACGATATAATATCTCACAAATTTTAACGGTGGAAGAGTTTCGAGACTTGGCCTGTTTACTTTTTACTTGGAATATTTTTATGGGATCCTTTTATCCGTTTATTGGAATTATTTATTTATTTATTATACATTATATTATAAAACAAAACTAACCTAACTTAAATAACATAAAACATAAAGTTAAATAAATATATTTATGCCAAACATTACACAGTTTTACAGGATTGAAGCCTAAGACACTGCGGAATTCATAATTTACAATCAATAAAATACAATTAATAAAATACAGAGGACGGTCTCTTATCCATCACCTCACAGAACTTCATGCACTCTACACATATATTCATCCAACTACTTGCAAAAATATCACAGTCCGGTGCTGATGCTAGCATCTCGTTGATGTACCGGAGACCGCGTACAAGTGGAGACATCCTATGAGACACAGTGCTTGTCCTAGGTACTGCCAGAAGAGGACAAGTGCGGGGACGGACGGAGATTTACTTTGAGTTGCGATAGTGAGCGAACTATCAACCGTACCAACTGCCCAACTAGTTCTGGACAAGCCGAAAATTTTAAATTTTAGTATATATATATACGACTAATAGTAACAAAATTATAATATTAAAATAACTTATTGCTAGGCCTCTTAAAACAACAAAGGCGTCAAATTCATATTTAGTTTCGCTTATAAGCGATTCACCTTTTGTTTTATAATACGCCACTCACTCGAAAGCAAATGGACCGAAGATATTCCCGAGCATTCCTCACTAATTGCTCGCTGCCGTTTTTAATATGCGACGGCACGCAAAAAAAGAAAAATTAAAGGAACAAATGAATATTGATACCGGAACTGCAGGATTTCTTCGCTATCAGTCCAAAATACATTTCCCGATTGGAATTCAAATTTGAAAGTGTTTTGATTGGTTATGGTGTCAAAATTACAAACCCCAATGGGTATTGATTGTAGTATGTTTCTTCCGGGGGTGTTTACGTTGTTCTGTAACGGACAGTTTCACGCAAATTCTAATTGTTACTTGTTTACTCTGCTTTCTAATTCAATTGCAAAATATCTATTTTGATAAACAAGGCACTTTATACATTTATTCATTTGTAGTTCAACAGATAAAAATTGCATAAACTGTTAATTTACTTCCATAAAATTAAATCGTGTCGATAAAATATGTAACCACGATTTTTTTATGGAAAACGGTATCTTTTTTCACGGGTAACTTTTCAGATGTTAAGAACAGTCATCATAAAAAAAAACCTTGGTATAGAAAATATATAGGTACGTATAGGTATTTATAAATATTTTAATATGAGCCCGCTTTAGAGCGTTTTCATCAGCCGCCCATCATTTTCTGTTGAGTATTCTCAGATAAATAAATAAATATTTGTGGACAATCTTACACAAATCGACCTAGTCCCAAACTAAGCAAAGCTTGTACTATAGGTACTAGGCGACGATATACATACTTATATAGATAAACATATACTTAAATACATAGAAAACATCCAAGACTCAGGAACAAATACTCGTGTCCATCACACAAATAAATGCCCTGACCGGGATTCGAACCCGGGACCTCCAGCTTCCTAGGCAGGGTCACTACCAACTAGGCTAAGGCGGTCGTCAGATAATTAATAGTTACTATATATAATAACTGTAAACTTCAAATAGTAATGTCACTACTGAGCAAAATGGTGAGCAAAAGTGACACAGTTACATATAATTTTTTGTATTACTAATAGTACTACTTTTGCCTCAAACTATTTGATATGACTTTGAGGCAAAGAAATGATTACCCACCCATGTTAAAAAGATGGTTTAAGGTAAGCCGTCAGCCGTTTCAGACGAGTGTAGTATAATATACCTGTATAACGGTATGTGTTGTGAAGAACTGCACGAGATCCTGTAAATAGTTTAAATAACTCTTGACTTCTTTGTTTAACTCTTGACTTCTTTTTAGGATTCCGTAGCCGAAACACCGGACCCTTATATTTTCGTCATGTGTGTCCGACCGTTCGTTCGTATGTCACAGCCGATTTACTCATAGACTATAAGCACTACAATTATGAAATTTGGTATATTCTATGAACCGCTACATAACAGTTATGAACGAAACGAAACAAAATTGTAACCGGAAGTCAAGTGAGCAAATCTCGGTGAAATCAGTGAGCTCACGTGAAAGAACACAATACTACGTATCGATATCACCCCGCCTTAATCGCATCAATTCATCGTCTCATTCATTCTTAGTCTTGCGTAATTTTCTACACTGACCCTACACTATCTTCAACAAGAAATAAGGAGGCAAATACCTACTGCTAATTACCTGCGAGTAAGTCTTAGTAGCGTAAAAGATGTTTTGCCCGTCATTAAGAAATTTTAAGGAGTTACGATGAAAATGAATAAAATATAACGCCAAAAAATTTGCAATTGGGTACCCAATGAAGAAAGACTAAGAATTAATGAAACGATGAATTGATGAGATTAAAATGGGGTGATATCGATGTATGGTATTTTGTTCTTTCACGTGAGCTCACTGATTTAGCAGAGATTAATATCTAATGGATTCTCAACGTTATCCACTTTTTAAGGGATTAACTTGCAGGTTATAATCTGTTAGTTTATTTGATGCTTACAGTAGCGTATCAAACTTACATTAAGTATGCCTGATATTTTTAGTATGAAAACTGAGACGTTGATCTACCTTACGCATACTCAAAAAGGCTATGTATATGTATGAGCAACCCTTAGGATGAATATTCACGAAAGATTTGATTTTGAAAGAAAGAAAGAAAATACATTTATTTAGCGTATAAGTACATACGTAGAAATGCAACGCTAAAAAGGACCCCACTCAGCATAATGCCACGGCAAGCCGCATAGCGAGGCTGTGTATTTATTATTCATATATTTACCTCGCTTTAAAACTAGATGTCGCCGCCGATAAACTACAGTCCGACCTTGGCTTATCATTTGTTTCTAGTGTGAAACAGGCTAAGTAATGTCAAGAGATTCGTATTTTCTCTATATCTGTCTCAAATGAGGCGGGTGAGACAGTCCCCGAAGAAAACAGTTACGTCACAGTTTTGGAAGGGCAGTATGTCAAGGTTGATATATGTCGGGTTGGTTAAATGAGACTGGGCAAAGGCTTTTGTTTATTTAACGGCTCTGTATATGGTTGGTTAGCTAGGGAATTTGGATCGTAAATTGGGTAGGTATTTTAGAAAAGCTCTGAACGTGTGGAAACAAAGTGGGTATTATATTTTATAAAGAGAGGTTTTGTTTTATTTATTTATTCACTTAAACGTTATTGCACAAAACATAGCATGTAGGTATAAATGGCTGCCTTAATGCCAGAGATTATTATAGATTATTGCATTTTGACAGCTATTTGCAAAGATAAATCAGAAGCAGAATTCTTGTAAATTATTTTAGAATGATGTTTTAGTTCATTTTGTTTTATTAAATTTCGAAGATATTTAAAGATTATGGTTTAACTAGCTTTTTCTTGCGACTTTGTCCGGTCATCGTATTAGAATTTAATTGCAATTGAATATTTTAGGCGCTTACCTAGTCATCCCTCTTCTATACAAAATTCCGGGATAAAAAAGCATATTGTCCTGCCCCGGCTCAACTCAAGGTATCTCCATACCAAATTGTATCTAAAACGGTTTTAAGCGGTTTAAGCGTGAGCGGTAACAGACAGACATATTTAAACATTTATAATATTTGTATGGATATGAATACAATGTACACTACTTTTATTTGCCAGTTTTTACTTGTTGGCGCTCCGCATTAATGTCTTCAACCACCTCTTTTGAGGGCCTACTTTCACTCTCGTGTTATACACTATGGGTGAAAGGGACGGCACGATACGAAGTTCGTAGTAGCCCTTCTGTTATTATATGCGTTGCGCTCATATAAATGTTACTTATAGAATTGGGTAGCAGAATTTCTTTATCTACCGTCGCGGAGTCGCGAATGTTTCAGTTGTCGAGACCCCACGGCTTATGTGTTCGCGTATAATCTCGCTGATATCGTATTGTTTCCGTGAATTACTATGTTCTGGCTTATTTACAACATAATTTTGCTTTGTTTCTGCGTTGGACTGAAAGTTATGTGTGTGTGGAAACGTACGGAGATAGCGGTGTGTAGATGTTTCATGTCAGTTAAAACGTAATTTGTTGGATTGTTTTGTGGAGCGAAACGAAGTTGGACGTTGGAACTGTTATACGGAAATTTGCTCTACCTAATTTATATAAGTACCGTAAACCGGGGATACTTTCAAATTCGGGGGCGACTTTTAAAATATACTTTTTAAGCCTTATTTCTAGTTTTTATTTGGATAACCGGGGCAGTGTTATCCCTTGGTATTTATTTATTTAAACTTTATTGCACAAAAAGAATATAAGTACAAAGGGCGGACTTAATGCCATGAGGCATTCTCTACCAGTCGACCATTGGACCAAACAGAAACTAGCAAATGTGGGTGCAATGAGAAAATAATTCATAAAAGTTAAACGATTTCGAAAGAATAAACATACATATAATGGTATATTTCCTAACTATTTACTGAACTGAATTAAATTAGAAATATTTAGTGACGATTATATTAGTGTTCTCAATCTATCAAAGTGGCCCCGATTTTTCAAGTCTCCCCAGTTTACGATACCTGTATTTACATTTTTACTTGATAAAAAAATGCTTTGAGTATTCGTATATTTAAATCATCAGGCTTCTTTCTCTCTAACAATGAAGTTTAAATAAATTAACTGAAGGTTATTTGTTGTCATTTATTTTATGTCCTTACACAAAATGCATTTTTAAGTTTGATTCATATCTATGAATCGTAGGTTATCGTAGATTATTTAACCTACGGTTTGATTAAATGAACGATTTTAATATCATTTAGCTAGACCCCGTACCTACTTAAAAGGATGCATAATGAATAAAGTTAGACTTACTGCAAGCAGAAATTTAATATCATTCTATACATAGAACTAACATAGAACTATACATAGAACTATACATAGTGAAGGCACTTATTATTTATAATAATCGATGCCATTTATTTCATGTATCATCATTTATTTATTTTTAACTTTATAATACAAAAATAATATAAGTCCAAAAGGCAGGCTTTATGCTATAAAGTATTCACTACCAGTCAACAGGGCCAAACACTTGATAATCATGTGGGTACAATGAGAAAAATAAACATGAAGGGCATAATACATTTTTAGTAAACAACACAGAAAAGAAAGCTTTTAAAATTAATATTCAAGTACAGTAACTTAAATAATTTTAAAAACTAACTTAAACCTAAAACAGGCCCTTGGGGCATTGTACTGAGGATGCTCGAGGCATTTCCTCGCTGTATCGCAATGCTGATACGTTGTCCGAGGAAGTCGCCAGCTCTTCGGTCACCAATTACATCAACCAGCCACTTCGCGATTTCAGTGTGCGCTGGGACCCCATCGACCAAAAATTTCGTAAAAATAAACAAGCACAGTAAAATATATAAGTATTGTAATAACTTTGTGATAAAAATGAATTTGTGATAACCCGTGTGGTTGCCGGGTAAGAATTGCGCCACCCCATCTCTTCCCGTGGGTTTCGTAGGAGGCGAATAAGGGAAAATCGGAGGGTGGGCAGCAGCATCCTTCGATCATTACCACCATCAAACTGCGGTCGCCAACCCGCTTGCCAAGCGTGGCGACTATGGCAAATCCCCCCCAAATTGGGGGAGGCCTATGTTCAGCAGTGGACGTCTTTCAGCTGAAGTGATGATGATGATGATGAAAAATACACCTTACTAGCCATGAAAATGGTAAAACTGAAGGTTAGGAGCTAAATAAGTACCTTTACTCAAATGAAAAATTTCCCCTTTAAGTTTTGTTTTCATTGCGTTAAATGAAATGAAATGAAATGAAATAATTTTATTCCAGACAAATGTCCATAAATTAATAACTTTTAAATTGTAAATTGCATAAATTAAATTAAATTCAAATAGCATACGAGTACAACAATAAAATATAAGTTTCCCTCCTCTCCCAGAGAAAAAATGAATAACAGCATTCTATTGTTATGTGCCCGGAGATCTCCGCCACCGGGAGATAACGCCTTAATGACACGGACTTTAAATTATGATACATCATTTCGTATATGTTTAAGCAGGAATATGTTCGTCAAGCATTGAGGAAATTTCTAGTGATTCATAACCTGTCATCTGCCAATCCCTGGGAACCCAAAACTCATTACAAAAGAATGCTATTGTTTATTTTTTCCGGCGGGAGCCTAGGTCTTTATATTGACACTAAAGGTACAGGGTATATTTGTTAGTTAGTTCAAATACGCTGTATAAATAGAGTATTGATTGATTTTTTAGGGTTCCCTACCCAAAGGGTGAAATGGGATCTTATTACTAAGACCCCGCTGTCTGTCCGTCTCTCTGTGTTTCCGTCTGTCACCAGGCTGTATCTCATGAACCGTTATAGTTAGACAGTTGAAATTTTCACAGATGATGTATTTCTATTGCCGGTATAACAACAAATATTATAAAACAGAATGCCATGAATATTTAAGGGGCTTCCATACAATAAACTTGAATTTTTTTTCTTTTCACTGCCCTTCATTTGGCCGGTTTTTATGTATTGTGTGAGGAATACCTTAGTTTATTAGATATTTACTAACTTACTGAGATTAAAATCGATCTAATATAGACTTAAGTAAGTTCTGCAGAACGTGTTTCACGTAGCCATAATGATTGAAATAGAAGTAAAACACATTAAACCAGCGATTAAGAGTTTATTCACACACTATATACCTATCCTAACGTAGGTATGCGTGCGCCGGATAAAAGGAATGCTGTATTAAAACTTACTTAACAAAATAACATTCTTAAAACGTTTTTCCTGGCTGGTTTTTACCTTCTTAAGGTAAAAACCAGCTTTTCTTTTAGCACGGCTTATCAAGATTCGACAGTATTTATGATGTCTAACGGGGGTGCGGGGCAAGACCGCACGTCTGCGGTAAGCCAGATCGGCTTTTTATCTGCCCGTGTGCTGCCCTAGTCCGGATAAAAGGACTAAAGTAATAAGAGCTTACCAATAACATACTTCGTTTTATGTGAACGGAGCAGTATATTACAATTTATCATCGTTTCTCGAACGTTTATTGCTTTGCGGAGGATTTTTGGATTGAGATTGTTTTTTCGCGTGTATTAAAACAAAATGTGTGACAGGCGTGTGAACTGTTTTAAAAGAAAGTTAGAATGTTGGTGCTACACAAAAGTGTCCCAACACTTTCATTCCAGTTCTGCTAGTGTAATTAAACTAATAACAAATGATTATATACCCTCGCCTTAACTGCTTCACATCAAGCTTCGCCATACATTTCACCGCTAGCTCGCTGAAATGCTATATCATACACATTTCAGCAAGTCACACATCTGTCTAACAGAGTTGTATTGTCCCTGTGTAAATATGCTGTGTAAGTAATGAAAAAATTTCATTAAGCTTCCCTAAGGGCCTCGCGGACTCGGAATTGAGTGCTCGCGTATATTATACCCATAAAACCGAATACTTTGTTATACACGTACGTATGGCTGCATGGTAAGTAACTGACAAAGAGTGTTGGTAGTTATTAAACTATCAACAATCGTGTATTAATGACGTAAGGCAGATTTTATAAACATCAGCTATAGCTTTTGTTTGAAGATATATTACAAGCAGAGGCTGCGAAATAGGGGCAATCCCTGTTCGCACCGAGGCTTGTACTCGTATAGTGTTTTCTCAAAAAAAGCAATGAAATTTGAAAATTATAAGAATATTCGAAATTCGAAAATTCTAAGAACTGAGCAATGAAAACACGCGTTGCGGCAGTGGGCGGCCGGTGCCATGCCCCCCAAACAAAAATTATATCACTTTGCCGGCCTAGGCCTTCAATATTGTATGAAATTCCATTATGGGCCGTTCGTTGCACCGCACCCGAAATATGATACTGCGAGCCCTGTTCTAACGAACATACGTCAATATTTCATTTCATATTTGAGTAAAATAAATAAAGCAACTAAATATATATTCGGAGATAATCTAACACAAACCTAACTAGCCCCATAGTAAGGAATAAGAAAATATACATTTAATACGTATAAATATATAGCTATGTACATAAAAAAACATCCAATGCTCATCACAATTATATTTAACGACTCTTGCCGTCGTGACTACGTAGATTGGTGTAATCTTATCTTTTCAATTTAGATTTTTGGTGTACAATTATGGCTGATGATGGTTCGTGGATCTAGCATACTTAGCACGATTTGTAACTGATATCTATCATGTCGTAGCTGTCATATAAATTAGACACCAACCTGGTTTATTGGCCAGTCAATGTGATTGCCACTTAATAACATAGAAGGGTATCTCCGAAGGTGTTCTAAAGCCAACCTCAACCCTTCATAAATTGCAAATCATAAAGACTGCAATTATTGAAATCTCAACCAGCTACGTACCTCACGCGCGACGAGTATGGTTCTGTTCCTAATTTACATAACAGGCAGGGTTTCCTTCGCAAAGGTGCGCCTTTTGTCAAAAGGAAAACAAAGGCAGAATACGGGCTCCTGAAAGGCCGGGCGATACCAACTCGAGAGACAAGAGATCGCTATCTTGGCCTTTTAATTTGTTAACAGTAAGTTTGGTTTGCGATGAAACGTTTGGGATGTATGTGTTATTTACTTCGAGTGTTTAGTTTCTGATACGTAATCTTATACGCCGATACACAATAGATAAAAAAAATCGGGCAAGTGCGAGTTTGTTGTATGGGAGCCCCTTAAATATTTATATTATTCTGTTTTCTAGTGTTTGTTACTCGTATAGTGGCAACAAAAAACGTCATCTGTGAAAATTTCGACGGTTTAATCACGGTTTATGAGATATAGCCTAGTGACAGACGGACGGACGACCAGCGGAATTTTAGTAATATTTCTTTGGGTACGGAACCCTAAAAAACAATAAGTTCGAATTTACTCAAAAGAGGATCAAAATTTTAATCAAGTGGCGAAAAAAGTAACTCAAAAGAATTACATAATTATAAGTCTTCAAAGTAAGAGTACGAATACATACTAAAATTCTATCACTTTTCATGTCGGTCGTTATTTACTATGGCGCTCTAAGCCAGTGACGTCACTAATCTGTCGCGCTTTCTAACCTAACCTAACTTAACCTTACATTAAAATGGCTGTAGCTTCGTTATTTTTGTCATATTTGAATAGGAATTTCACTATTTGACATATTTTTGCCTTTTTTCTTTTAGCGTAGTCAAATTTTGTGTCCACAAGCCTGAATCACATTCACGTTACTGAGGTTGCCAAGGGCCTAGGAATATATCAAAATTCCTAACATGCACTGCGAATATATTCCACTTGGCGTGGACATAAACATGAATTGTAACCTCTATGGGCGTCTTTAATATGTCGATTAAAAATTTTGTAAACTTATTTTCAATTGTAATAAATTTTGTATTCTAATTTATTTTTGAATTTTAATTTATGCTGAATTATGTGTTCGGATTTTATGTTATTTTGAACTTTAATTTGGATTTATATTGAATTTTATTGATATGCATGCTACATGCTAATTTGTAGCTATTTGTGTGCCATGTGGCGAAATATTAGTGACTCTATATTTAAGAATAAGACCTACATACTTGTAATGAATACCTATTTTTGACAAATAAATAATTTGAATTTGTTTTTTTTTCCTCTATTTACTTGCTGCTTTATCTTTTGGGTACATGACAAGGATGGTGTACGTTACCATGGGAACGACAAAAAAATGGGAACTGGCACAAAATATAAACCCGTGATATAAAAAAAAAATACGGCATATGTTGGTCAGCTTACTTATTTTCTTTTCCGTGTTAGGTACTTGCTATTTCTCTTGCCAGTTCACCTTAACACTGGTAAAGAATGCTCAGTAGGGTGGGTCGAAAATCACGAATTTCGGAGTAACTTATACAAAGGCTCAAAAGTTGCTGTGTATTCTGTAGATTACAGGAAAAATAATTTAGAAAATCTAGATTTAGACTTTTAACCCCCGCACGGCGGATTCAACGTTACTTACTTTACAAAAAAAATAGTACAGTCTGCATCAAAAGTAAGTATATGCAAATAAAAAGGTCAAAAGCTCTTATTCCATTAAAATAAAGACTTTGAACTCTTCAAATGCGAGGAGCGCTCGTGGTCCAGCGGCGCCCGCGTACCGCGTGCGGTATGCGTGGCTAGGGAACGTGAGCCGAGGTCTTTTTTTATATACATCGCCGGTGGCAAACAAGCGTACGGTCCACGTGCTTTATATGATTTTGTAAAGCCTATGTAGCAAGCAATTAAATCTTAAATATAAAAAAAACTCCCGTGAGTTTCAGACACATTGAAATATAATAAACGTGTCACTCACGTCTTTAACGACCAACATGTCGAGCGATATTCGACCTTAAAGACGCGAGTAAACCAATTATTATATTTTAACAATCTTCAGTTCTCTGTCCATATTAACTTCTTCGTGGGCAGCGTCACTAATAGCGTTACCAGATGTCCCGTATTTTGCAGGACGTCCTTACTGTCAGTGTTGGTATTTTGTCTAGTCCCGCAATTAGGGAAACCCAATTCGGGACAGAATAGAACATTTTCCGGAATTTTTAGCAATCAGTACCAAAAACCCGAATTTTTATTTTAAGTACCGAAATGTTAACGCTGCAGTCTCGAAAATCAAGAAACCGGATCTGTTAAACCTAGTCACAAACAACTAGCCTAAATCAATCAATAAAAAATACGCGACTATACACTATGAAATCATGTTTTTGTATAATATAAGATGGTCCCATGGTCATTTACATTAGAATTACGATTTGAAAGGGGATATTTACCATGTACATTTGAGTTCCCGAAGCGAACCAGGAAGATGGTAGATCGCTATGGTGTGTGGGTAGACCCCAACTAAAACTCGCAGCACGTCAGTTAATCCTTGATAATGGCGCTTGCAACAGTGCCGAAATATCGGGAACTCAAATATACAAAAATACATGGTAAATATCCCGTTTAAAATCGTAATTCTAATGTTTTTGTATAAATTGAGCCATTTAAAACTGCGCCAGCACAGCTTGAATGATGAGTTGTCCTATCTTCTTCTACTAGGATGAGTTCTCATCATTGCAAATGGAAACGGTGCTTATTACAGTTGTATTTTAATGTTGCAGTTTTGTTTTTAATATTGTCTTTGTAATAATGACTCGGTGTCTTGATAAATATAAGATAGCACGGGTTTAATGACTTTTTTATATAATTTATAGTTTTTCTGATTTTTAATCTCGCGTGGCAAATTATTTTAAAGACGTACATACGTAGAGTTAAGGTCCATTGTAGATTAAGGTCCATGCTATGGAGTTGTAATTTTAAAGTGTACTAAATTATTTTCAAAACGTGTTTCGTAACGACGAGGCATGACTCCGAACTTGAAGTAAAATTCTGGGTTATTTCTTACGAATTTACACGACTCAAGTATGTATATCGACGGGAGGGTTAAATTTGTAGATTATGGAAATGAGGTTTGCAGCTATCAGTTTGCTTGATGTTTGTAATTGTTCTCATACTCTTTTTTTATATACAACGCCGATGGCAAACAAGCTTACGGTCCACCTGATGGTAAGCGGCCACCGCAGCCTATAGACGCCCGCAACTCCAAAGCAGTCACGTACGCGTTGCCGATCCTTTATAAAATTTGAGGATGCACTGTATTGACAACTAGCTCTGGCAACCTTGCTCACCTCCAGGAACACAACACTACATATTTATATAGTAGATAATGTTATTATGGCTATGGTCTTCTGCAATATGGAGGTACTTCCCCAGTTGGGCTGCTCCAAATTCGAGCAAGATGACTTTTGCTGTGCCCTACCTCTCTTAATTACCTCTCTTAGTTACGAGAAGAGATCTCAAATGAAAAAAGATGAGAATTACTCGAGGTCAAATGTTTTCTGGGTCAACATTTGGGTCATGCATGGACCTGGAAGAAGGTCCTGGACCTTTTTAAATAATTGCTTTACTTTCGACAAACTAAATAATTGGTACCTTTGCAGTTTGTGTAGCTGTGTTCATGTAGCTGTAGAAGACTATTTCTAATCAATTAATCGTGCTATAATTCACTCAAAACCGTTTCTTCTTAGTCGCTATTGTTCACAAAATGTAATTATTCCATTGAAAATTAATTTAACCATATTTGAAAAGAGACAAGCTAAAAACTTTTCTGGTTCATTTAATTAAATCGAAACGTGATTCGAACGCGACAGAGCGTGAGAGAGATATGGCGATTGTTGATGCTGCAAACAATGATTCGTAGTACAATCTCCAATCCATTTAATTGACCATTCGTGACCCTTATTATAATACACATAAAGTGCACGAATAGTCAGTTAACTGTGTTGGCGATTGTACCATGGCATAATGGAGAATATATTCAATATGCAAGTCATTTGTCTGAATTCTGGTAGCGTCATTGTTTACTTTTTAATGAGGCTGCAGATTCTTATATTTTTGATAAACCAAGTTCCAATAGAATAGAACATTCAACTCCGATATATTTCTAACATATTTATTTATATACCTATCATACTTACATAATTTTTGGCTCAATCCTACTTCGCGAGTCAACTAATCAAAAAGAACTGACGATCGCAACAACTCGAATACCAATATGATACGCGCATGCCAGAACAGTCTTAAGCCAAATATATATTTCTATATGTCTGTATAATAGCGTGTTTTGTTAATGCGAATGATTAAAATTTGTGTTGGTGAGTGCTGTAACTATATGATATTAGAATAGAATAGAATATTTATTCATCATCATCATCATCATTTCAGCCGAAAGACGTCCACTGCTGAACATAGGCCTCCCCCAAGGGCATGTTTTTTATTTTTCCCTTGGGAGGGATTTGCCATAGTCGCCACGCTTGGCAAGCGGGTTGGCGACCGCAGTTTGATGGTGGTAATGATCGAAGGATGCTGCTGCCCACCCCCCGATTTTCCCTTATTCGCCTCCTACGAAACCCACGGGAAGAGATGGGGTGGCGCAATTCTTACCCGGCAACCACACGGGGAAAATGAATATTTATTCGTGACAAATAATTGAAAACATTGTCACAGAATATAAAATATCAGATAAGAAATCAGGAACCTGTGAGCTGTTAGTGTCAATGGCATCCTGACTTCTTATAACGAAGTAGGTATGGGAAACATTTTCAGCCACTCATCGTGAGTCAATTCATGCTCGTCCCACGTGCTGTGGCATTCTTCGCGTTTTTGTCAATGATTACACTAATAGATACGTATTAGTTACTTGTCCGTATTATTATCCAACATAAATGTAAAGTATTGCTACAATTAGATTAAAATGCCAACGCTTTATATTAAAAACTGCTAGTTAATTTTGGTACAGCTATCGGATCTGATTCATTAATTAAAACGAATGGTAATCGGAGCAATGACATACGTGTAATTTGTTTTACGTTGGCTACAATTGAAATTAACAATAAACATGTATCACCATAATACTGTTGTTTCAATTTGAGCTTTATGTACCTTGTGCAAGATCGTTTTTATAACGGAAAGTTGAAGAGAGATGCGATGTTTTGAGTTTAACTGACAATGTTTTCAAAACACTGGGTTTGTTTAATGTGCTAAATATCCATTGCTCCATGACGTGTATAAGTTGCCTACGACAATATTTTACAGGTCACGCGAATTTTGTCAGCAGTTGGTTTTGCATGAGTAGCGAGGGCCTATTCACAAAATATTCTATATTTCTTGCAGGTAAAACGGAAGCAAGGAACTACGCAGTTCGATTACGTAACGTTTCATACCCTACGTTAGGTAGATCCTCTTGCAATCCCTTACAAAAGATGACGTTTACATTCTACAGTCGCTTTATCACAACCTAGTCCCAAGAAAAGTAACGCGAATAACAAATTGGCTTACTTACCATCATAACCAGACTTGATAGGTACATACCTACATCGGATGTGACACATAAAAGTAAGCATGAAATATGAAACCAAACCAAAAGCACGCATGTTTTTAGTGTAGCAGAGTAGCATATGGCATACCTTTCCACCGCATTGCATTTCTCTATTTACTATTAACAACGCTAGTACTGCAGACGGTAGAGTCAGTCCGACCCAGGTCGGGCCTAGCTGAGTTTCTTGCTGAAGATCTGAGAAATCTGTCATTTTATCTTTATTTTCTCTTGAGAAATCTGACATTTTTATCTTTATTTTCTCTTGAGAAATCTGTCATTTTTATCTTTATTTTCTCTTGAGAAATCTGTCATTTTTATCTTTATTTTCTCCGAAAATTATATTATATGTTCTGTCTGACTACTAAAATTAAAATATGAGAATGCTGTTAAACATATTTAGGGATTTTTATGATTTTGACATTAAAAACTAAAAGGATTTTTTTAGATCCGATTAATTTAATGGAACCGTTAAATATAATCTCAATGAAACGAAGTTTTATTAAAATTTTATTTTACCAAAGGCTTACGTTTCAAAGGCAGATTATGCTATTTTTAATTTTAATAAGGACACCAGAATAGTCCCCAAACCACACCAACGCGCAATGTCCGCCATCGCCATTTTCAGGCAATGGTCCACATCGCCGTGCGGACGGCATAATGCACTTTGTGTCTACATGAATACGCCACTTGGACACCAGAATCATATTTATTTGTGACAGTTCAAATGTCACGACCCAGGATTTTTAATCTGACGTGAAACTTTCGCTAAAATATAGCGTGTTACGAACAATATTTCCAGATTCCTTAAAACACACCCTATAGAGTTTGAGTAAAATGGCTGTGACATATACTATAGACAAAAAAACGGGCATGATGAAACTAAATGGGTTCCTTTTTTGCTATTTTTGGAAATGGAACCCTAAAAAACGGGGATTACATGTGTGTGGATTCATGGAAATCAAAAAAATACACAGCGAAGCCGATCATATCTCGAACTAATCTTTCTATTGAATTTTTTTGTTTAAACCAGTAAAAGCGCAAAATCTTTTAAACCCTATAAATAAATGTTCAATAAATTCTATAGTTTTGAGGCAAAACAATAGGGAAAGGCTTTATAAAAGCCTCTGCTACTATGCTATTTCAATATGGGAGATATTGCGAAAATTAAATTTTTCGTTTCAAAATCAAACAAAGCTACTTTCACTTTGTTAGCAATCATAGACAATCCAATAAAAATCTATAAACAAATTACATTTTTATTGTTAACCTACTTTTTTTTTTTAAATAACGCCTACCTTTAAAAACATTTAGGCGAGGTTTTATAAAGATCAGTTAGACCTTATGTCGGTTTTTTATGTCAAAAAATGTACTGAGTTACTGTGATCTGACATTTGGTCTAACGGATCTTTATAAAACCCGGCATTAGTCACCTCAAGATCTCACGGTTCGAAATAACTGCCACACTATACTTAAATAAATAATAATCTTTCATTTCTATCCAGTATATGATGTAAGTACATAGTAAAGAAACAAAATTATATGGCTCCAACCTCATCTATTGTAAATCTATAAATTTTAACGTACACAAAGATTGTCTGGAAGATATCGCTATTTAGCGATAAGACCGCCCGTTGCTTACCTCAAGCCTAACGTTCTGTACTGTACTCTGTTATTTTTGAAGTGTGAAAAAAAGTGTATTTATATTGTATTATTGGATTCGAACGTTTTTAACAGAGCCTCAAGAATATACTAACAATACCTGTCAGATCGCGCGGCAAACTGTAGATTTGACACTTAGTTGTAAGATTGGTTAGGCGCGTAAAATGTTGCTCTGTATCCATAATTTTCCGATTTAATGCAGATTCTTTGTATACTTGTAGAAACAGCGATTATATTATGTTTATATCTTTCACTGCTAAAAGTACAATATTTGTCATTTTCATTGCAATGTAATTTTATTGTGGTAAAGCTTATAGATTAACCATTCCCTCCTAAGTACACGCCTAACCAATAGAATGGACAAGAACGCCGTGCGTTATCTCATTGTGAAAAAGTCACTTAGCGAGGGGAGGTCCCGTGTCGATACTTACCATCATTAGTTATTTCTGACACCCAAGTCGACGACACTTTATAATATCCTTTGTTGAGGGTAGAAACTTGACATAACTTCGCCAAAGTTCGTAATGTTTGTGACAGACTAAATTATTCTATTACGACGGTTCTGACAGAGTGACGAAGATTTACTTAAATTTTGGGGTGCAGTGATTTTTTTTTGTTAATAATGGATGATTTTTATCAGGTTGGGTGAAATTCGTTGAAGTTTTAGTACCTGATTTTTTTTTATAATATGGTGTACCTACTTTGTTTTTATATTTAAGATATCCTATTTTTATTATTTACTATTTATCCAGGTAGCTTTATTAGGAACAGGTGGAGGCTTCAAGTGCGTCCTGCTCTTACACTTATTGTCTAATTTATCTCTTGTTAAGGGGATTCCTCAATTATGTCAACTACGCCCCCCGTGAAAAATACTCGCTTAATGTCTTTCGCTCACGACAAAATGGGATAGAATATTCTTCGAGAATGGCGTTTTGAAACCAATGTTGATAAATATGTGACTGTGAAGTTTTATAATATTTTCTCTTGACATCGGTTAGAGGTATAATGCTATTATACTGACATACTTGTGTCGTTTAATAATGCCCTATTATAGTAAGCTTAGTAAAAAAAGGAAAATAAAGACTCATGTAAGACACAATCATGTTCCGGCTACTGTCAGAGAATCGATTCATGCAGTCCAGAATTATAAATATGAAAATCAATATTTATTGTTTCCTTGTCTGGGCAGAACGGTGTTTCAAAGAATTCATTATTTTTGATTGCACATTTAAATAAGTATTATAACAAAATATTTGTTTTTTTTTTTACCATTCCAAACATATATTTTCTATCGCTTGTATCATGGGGAGTGCTCGGAGGAATTGCTCGGAATGATCCCTGCCGCATCTTTTCGTCATCGTCCTACGCGTCAGCATTTCCATCCTCACCACTTAGATGGTTGGCAGTCCAAAACTGTGCGTTTCTCAAGAAATTTCCTGCCTCGCACAACCAAAATATGGAATAAACTGTCGCCTGCGGTATTGCCGGACCGATATGACCTTTAAACCTTCAAGAAAAGAGCGTATTCCCTTCTGAAAGGCCAGCAACGCCCTTGCGACTCCTCTTGAGGGTAATTGGTTATCGATTCGCCTGCACGTTTTCCCCCTATAACATAAAAAAAAAACTCGTAATTATATAGTCCGTAGATAATAATCGTATTTACATATCACATTAAGATAATTAAGACCATATTATAACTATTTGTACTTCCAATCTGCGGATGATTGTGTTTTTAGTTTGTAATTGTCGTCTAGTTTTATATTATATTATACAGATTTCCCAGACTGACTTCCTTAAAATTCCCTATTCTCCTGTGTTTGTACTATATCGCAAAAATCAGAAAACAAATATTGTCTTGAAGATAATTGATATTAAATATTACTTATGATAGGTATGAATACTAATGATACCAAAAATTGTCTTCTAAATTAATAAAATGTACGTAATATTCAGCAAATATGTATGAATGAATATCTACCACGAGAGCCAATATACGCCGACCGCTTTAGCCTAGTTGGTAGTGATCCTGCCTACGAAGCTGGAGGTCCCGAGTTCGAATCCTGGTCTGGACATTTATTTGAATGATGAGCACGAATATTTGTTCCTGAGTCTTGAATGTTACTATGTAGGTACTTAAGTAATATCTATATAAGTATGTATATCGTCGCCTAACACCCGTAGTACAAGCTTTGCTTAGTTTGGGACTAGGTCGATTGGTGTAAGATAGTCCCAAAAAAAATATCTCACATTAAAAAGGAATTAATGAACTAACGCTGAAAGCACGTTCGTTAAGGTTGAATTACATGTTTCACTCGCGTTGGTGCATACGCTTAAAAACACTCGAGATAATAGCATTATTACAATGAAAAACACAGTACCCTGTATTATAACAGTAAGAACTTGAATGATGAATATTCAATAGTAGTTTATGCAACTGACACATAATGAGAGGTCTGGTGTGATCCTATTATGAAACTCGCTGACGCTCGTTTCATAAAACCACACTCATGTTTTCAGGCCTAATTATGTACAGTTGCATGCACTACTTTATCTACATCCGTATATTAAATCCTCTTTCATGTGTTCAGGAACCATTGCGATGCAAGTGTAGTGAGGTCGAGCGTGAGCCCGTTGAAGTCTTTTGAGCACGAGCCTGTATCGTTATGGGCGGAGATGGCCATAACGATACCGTTTTCGATGTTATTATGGCCATCTCCGCCCTGGGCCGGCGCGATATTGTAAAGCTGGTCCTTACGTACACTTTTTGAGCACATTAAAGAGGATTTACTGTATGGGTGTAGATAAAATATATTTCCGCTATCGAAAAGAAGACGTAGCTCTGGAAAAATTATTAACTTTAGTCTTAAGTTGCATGCTTCATTGTGGTAAAATTTAGTTCAACTTTGTTCAGTTGCTTATTTTTTGTCATTTTTTTATTACTTTTATGTCATTTTGTAACATGTATGTTGTGGAAATGAATAAAGTATTTATCTATCTATCTATTGCTATTAAATTATTTTCAGCAAACGCTTAATAATCGCTCTCCCATAAAAAAGTCCTTCCCTTTTTCACCCCCTGTGGGATTTATTTTCGGGATAAAAACTATCATAATTAGTTATGCCCTGTCTAGGGTCTTAAACTACACATACTTATAAGTTCACAAAGACTATCACTTTTATATTAATAGTATGGATTAGTCTATATATAAAGAGGTCCACTCATTAAATTAAGTTTCAGTTAATAAGTCACAAATATTTAGCAGTTTTAATTAATAGAACTAGTGTATTTTTTATTACTTTATATTGTAAATTTTGTAGATGAGTCGGAACAAAGAGGTTTTTTATTTTTATTTATTTATTAGTATGGATTAGTAATTAATATAGATTTACAGATTGTAGCAACAACAATTCAATAAAAGAAACTAAATACCAAACACGTTACTGTACTTGATGTATACACTGTTACTTAGTTCCTCAAAGCTAACTCGCGACTTTATGCATGCAAAATTGTTTGACACTGTAGGAAATATGGCCCTTGAGTGTGCGCTTGAGTTAATAGCTGTCAAACCCAGCTGCTAATGAGGAAGCTGCAGTTAGCTAAGTGATGTTAACACTAAGTTTTCGACAAGGCACGCCTGCGTTACATTTTCTATCATTATGGGACCCTAGATTTAGATGCAGTGTGAGTTTTA
Organism: Epiblema foenella; assembly: GCA_963556455.1. Taxonomy (NCBI): domain Eukaryota; kingdom Metazoa; phylum Arthropoda; class Insecta; order Lepidoptera; family Tortricidae; genus Epiblema; species Epiblema foenella. The sequence goes on along the minus strand of OY747099.1, from coordinate 22,177,982 downwards.
TAAAATAAACCGTCCTCGACCGACGAAAAAAATAATAATAATATATATTATTTTCTTATGTGCCCAGGATCTCCAGGATGGGTACACAACGGCTAAAGAGAAAAATTGAAAATATGTTGCTCGAAGCAGAATTCGAACCTGCGACATTCTGACATGTCCTGCGACACTGGGTTAAGAAATCTTTCAACCCTTTTACGTCGCCTTATCCCTCCCTAAGGCGTAGTTGTTGAAATTTATAATTATCAGACGTTATTCAGTATATAAATAGTAAGTTTAGTATATAAAATTTATTGTTCAAATATAGTTTTAAATCTTGTTTTACTTTAGATGAAAGATTGTCAAAGCCACCTGCAATAATTATTTTGAATGTGTTTGATTTGACTACCACGATACTAGGCTGTGCCTAGTGTGTAAGTCATTGATTTTTAAAATGATGAACATTTTTGGTAAATAAAAATTATTATATTATGTAACTGAAATATCTTATGATGCTAAATACTTTGGCTTTGACGCTGATTTGGTTATTTAGAAATCTTAACTTCTACTTAAAGTTGTATATTTAATAACGGCAAATCTACCAATTAAATAGCAGATCGTTAGTAATTCGCATTCTTGCAACTGAGACTGATTTTATTCTGAGTATTACCTATAGTGAGTTAAGACCTTGTCACATTAAACGGAACCCACAAAGTACACAAGTAAATCAGTAGTAAAGCAAATCCAGTTGTCTTGTCATTCTGTTTGAGTTGGTTCATTGTTCCGTTTAGTTTGCATTGTAACCGAAACTTGTGCCGTAATTAGTAAGGGTTAACTGCCGAATGACACTAACATTGTACCGGGTTTGTGGTATGTGACGGTCTTTAGTTTTAATGCCTGTATAAGCCTTTCTAATTTATACAAATATTCTAAACTACCTTTTAAACTGACTTTCACCTTTTCACGATAAACTACATATTATCTTCATGTCTCATCTACACTGGTAGATGAGACATGAAGATAATAAGTAGTTCTATGCCCCGTGAAGGATGTACATACAGGATTATTTTTATTTCGAAAATCATCCCCTAAAGAAGTGTAAAGGTAAGGGAGTTTCCTGAAAGTATCATATTTTAAGTCCTCAACGAGTTCTAAACGCAGAAACTTGCGGGAAAATCTAGTACTAGATAGATGAATACGTAAGTCGTTACGTAAGTAATCGGGCAGGTTTGACCCGTGAAATTACGTTAATGCAAAAAAATGCATTGAAATATTTAACCAAGTTACACAGGAAACTATTTATAGGACACATTCTAATTTTGAAAATCGCGAGCAGTAATACTTTATCAGTATAATAACTATATATATATGGGTCATTGTCAGTTGTAAAAACAAAAGTTGTCCACCCGATGGCCAATAGTTAACGGCTTATGTACATGTAAGTTACGTTTGCGTGTTACTAGACCAATCCAAAATTAAGAATTGCAGCCCTTAACTTTTTATATGTCCACCGAAAATATGCGAACCTAAATCTGACGATGACCCATTTAGTATGCTCGTTTCAAATGAGGATATACAGTTCAGAGAATGCTCAATATTTTTGTGACTAGATAATTGATTAAGAAATGGAGCAACAAAAAGCAATATTCTATATATAAAATAACGTTATTTCTACGACTTGATATTTCCTTTTCAATTTTAATATGATTTTCAAAATAAACATCCAAATGATATTATAACATATATTATTACATACTTTAGTGCGTAAGTCGTGACACGGTCTCAAAAATTTTATATTAAAAGTGATTTTCTAATAAAACTTCACTTAACAGCGCGTAATAATAATTTGACATTCAAAAAGGACTATAATCTTGATGAAATGAATGCCGGGCAATGAAATTCCTTCCATCCTTTATTTAAGGATTGCTCTCGGATCATAAACTTGTTAAGGCTCTGTTACATCTTAGCAAGTATTAGAGCGTTCAACGACAATGTCGCTTACGTAAGCCATGTATATAATATTGAGCCACCTAATAAAGCTTGAAAATATTTTCAACCCTTGAAATATAATCCGACCAAAAATCGGCTTCTTATATCATAATTCATAATAGTCAAAAGTGGTAAGCCTTTTTTCCAATAAAAGCCGCATATCGATCAATACTATTTAAAACCTACAAACCTCAGCTAACACAAAAATAAATGTCAAAGTGACAGATAAGGACAAACGAACTTTAGCCGGAATTTAAGTAAAATAGGTCTAAAGAATGACGATGATGATAATAATGATGAATAAGGAAATTCATAATAGTCAGATGTGGTAAGCCTTTTTTCCAATAAAAGCCGCATATCGATCAATACTATTTAAAACCTTAACAAACCTTAGCTAACACAAAAATAAATGTCAAAGTGACAGATAAGGACAAACGAACTTTAGCTGTAATTTAAGTAAAATAGGTCTGTAGAACAACGATAATGATAATAATGATGAATAAGGAGGTATATGCTTACATTTTTTTATTTTATATTAGGTCTTCAAATAAAATTAACAGATCTTGTATGAGTCTGACGTAATTGAAGCGTGTTAAGCTAGGTTTAACTTTTTGGTGCAACTTGTCCTTCATTTGACCGTCAGTCTAGTATTCTCAATTGTTTGGCTGAGTTAATTAATTACAGAGATCCTTTTAAAAACGCACCGATATAATAATTACTTATTTGTATGATTATATTCAAATTAAATTAATTAACTCACGTCAAAATTATTGTGTCTCCACCACCCAAAGGTTGTCTGGAAGAGATCGCTTTTTAGCTTTAAGACCGCCTGTTTTCTACCATAATATACATGTTTAATTTTAATCCTGTTTTTTTTGTGAGAAATTAAGAAAATTTTTGTATTGTATTGTAATGATTTTTAAATATACTAAGTTAAAAACAAAATGATGTATTTTATTCAGAAATATTCTGAAATTAGCGGTAATGAAAAAATACCCGGCGTATTGAACATCAACTCAATAAATCAATGTTTGCCATTGCCAAAATTTTAGTATTTCATTTTTGTGTTTAGCAGGGAATTATGTACCACATACCACATAATTATGAAACAGTGACGTATGTCAACATGAATAATATGTAAATCAATTAAAATTAATATGAACCGGACCCTTCGGGCACGGAACCCTATTGTTGTCACTCACGCGTCCGTCCGTCCGTCGTCTGTCACGTGGGCTCACAGCCAAACAGATGTCCGTGAAGTTAGCATATCAAGTTCCAGCAAATCACAAAATAATTGGAGTTCTATTCGCATGCAGCATTGTTCTATAGTTCCTGATACGTTTCAGCAATAGTTCTGCCGTTTATGCTGAAAAAATAAAACATATGGATTTCTACCAAATGATATGCTAACTTCACACACGTAGCATATCAATATTCCCCAAATGGACTAAAAATTGATATTATGCCTGTCTACAGGACCCGCTATAGTTCCTGATACTTTAAAAACATAGTTCTATCAATAAAACATAAAAAGTATAATTTATATCCCCAATGATATGCTAACTTCACATGTGATATGCTGATAGTTTTTTTTTTTTTTTTTTTTTCTTTATTTAAAGAGCTTTGTCACTGAGTGACGATGTCGCTCTGTATATACATCCTTATATATTAAATTATTATCTTCTACCTAAACCTACTTTTACAAGCTTATAAATAAGATATGCCGAATCTGACACTGGGTGAGCTAGAATATAATTACATCCGCCCATTTCAAAAAAGGCCCCATCCATAATCTCATGCTGATAGTTTTTGAGGAGTTCTGGGCCAGCTTTTAGTCTAAAAAGATAGCTGTAATTTTGTTGAATACAGAACTCCGGAGTTCCAAGCGCTAGCTACAGTTGGAGCTACAGTCATAAAATTTGATGATAATGTTTATTATTACGTATATTTTACCAACAAATACTAAAGTATCGATAAATCCGATTGAAATTCCCTTATTTTTCCTATTAAAACCAACTTAATTTAGCGGTTGCGGAATCCTAAATGTGCGAAGTCCGACACTTGGCCCGTTTTTTTAATATGTGTGTTCTTCTCCTTAACGGTAGCATCAAACACCATAACATTCGGGCTTTTAACCCTGTGCTTTATACCACTTAGTTCGGGTTAGATATATTGCTGATCTGGGCTTTCAATTTCACGCGTCGTTTTGTGTCAAAATTGCTATAGTGCGCCTTTTACATTTTAGGAGTGGTCGTGGCTGGATTGATAATAGATCTGGCAAGATTTATTTTATTTAAGATATAAGTTTTAGAGATTGTGGTGACGTACGTACATGATTAATTGATAAGACTTTTAGACTAACCTTATTAACGAATAAAATTATTTGTAGGTACACTCGCGGACAAAGAATACGGGTCAGTAAAATACCGTCATTATCCTACTATAGTGAAAATTTGTCCGGTTTTTTAATCCTGTCATGATCTTTATTTAATTTTACATCTAACCTGCCAAAATATTGGATGTTTTTTATGTATTTAAGTATCTATTTATCTATTATAAGTATGTATATCGTCACTTGGTAACCATAGTGCAAGCTTTGCTTAGTTTGGGACTATGTTGATTTGTATAAGATTGAACACAAATATTTATTTACATCTGTATAAATAGATTCATTCTTACAAAATCATGACATTAAGTCATAATACAATTTTCATTATAACAGGCAAAAAAGCAAATTCGGACTGTAATTCATTACCGTTCCTTCAGTGTCAGTACAATTAGAATCCTGACGAAATATTATCTAATTATCACCGAGACTAACATACATCTTCTTTTCATTAATTTGATGGCTATTCATCAAAAATCACTCCGTCTCTGTAACTCAGTAACTGGGGACCCTCGTCAAAAAAGTATAAGTGAAACAACAATAATTTGTCGCCGAAACAATTAGTCGTGGAAGGGAATGGATAAATAACTTGATTATGAATGACAGAATGGAATAGTAGATTGTATTTCAAGGGAGCAAAATGACATATTTATGGCGAGCGAAAGATTCTGCAATCCTTGATTGAGCGTAGTGATTCTAAAGTCGAATCTTGAGCGTAGCACGTGCAAGTGTTTAATGTGTGGACGCAGTGTCTTAGAATATGGTAGTGTTATATGGTCACTATTTTATGCTGTACACCTAATAAAATCGAAAGTGTGCGAAGAAAATTTCTTAAGACCCTATGTTTTCGTTGTCATTCTGGACGGTCTGTATTAGTCTATAGTCAGCGTATGGCAAAGTTTAATGTCACATGAAGCAAGGCGTAAGCAATCTGACCTTATTTATTTATATAAAATTATTCATTCCCATATTGATTCTCCTCATCTATTGTCACCTCTGGATATGAATATAGTTTACAGGATTCATTCTCCAAAAACTTTTACTCTGGCTGCAAACCGACATAATATTTCATATTATAATCCAATTGTTCGCATGTGTCGGGAGTTTGATGATTTGGTTCGCGTCTGTAAGGAAGAATCTTGATGTTTATGTATACAAAATCTCTCAATTCAATAAATGCCATGATGTGTACATATATTTTTGGTCTGTAATCTAATCATGTGTGTCTTCTTTAATACATTACTAGCGACCAGCCCCGGCTTCGCACGGGTGCACTATTTAATGGATGTTATTATACACATAAACCTTCCTCTTCAATCACTCTATCTATTAGAAAAAAATGCGTTGCGTAGTTTTAATATAAACACAACCCAGTCCCGCACAACATATAAGATAGGTAAAATGTATAATCGTAATCTTAGAAAAACATCGTCACGAAAAATGTTTGTTGAACCGAGATCACTTAATAATTACTACGGACAAAGAACAAGAGGGTTACCGGATACCGTGCATTTACAATAGAATCATATCAGAGAAAGAGTGTAAAACACAAAATATATTTTAATCTAAAGTAAAGGCGTGTTTGATGGATACTTTCATTAAAGAAAGTGAAAGTAGTTAAGTCGCACAAGTACCTAGTATTTTTATCTATCTTTCTTAATGGAATTAAGGTAAATGACCCGCTGCTTGACATTGCTTCTTTGAGTGACACTCAATTGTCTGTCACTTGTGTTGTCATTGCGAATTAAAACATCTGTTTATGCGGTGGGAGGCAGTGGGCCATTTAACGTGAGTAGGTATAAGATGTTAGTTTTTAATATAATAGTTTAAACGGTCAAATGTAACAAAGAGGCTGGCTTCGCCAACAAACTGTTTTGCAGTTTGGCGAAAATATTTGAAGTGTTTTGTTATTGTATCTTGTGGCATAAATAAAAAAATATATATATAAGCATACATAGGGATATAGGGACAGAGCAAGCGACTTTATTTTATACTATGTAGTGATTTCTCTGTTCATTTCGATTACTGTCTGTTTTATATACCTTTCGAAAAAAAAAATTGCTACCGTGCGACACATACCGCTTCTCACATCGCCTATGAGGCCCGCTACTAAAAACATAGAATGTCTTACAAATAATTTTGCTACCAAGTGCCACACACTATTTTTCACACCTCCTATGAGGAAAGAAAACACTGGAGCCATCAAATGAGGGACGAAAAGTATGACTTTAATCCCTCATTTGAGGGCAACAGTACCCATTTTCTAAGTAGCCGAGTGTGAAAATTTTATTTCTCAATGTCTGTGCTGAAATGAGAATTTGGTATTTTCATGTCAGGAGCTAGAAAACATAACTATGTGATTTTGTATCGTACTGTGTCTTTTAATTGAGGTGCACTGTACAATAAAGAGTATTGTATTGTATCGACAGTTTTTTATGCAGTTTAGACACAAGGTATTTGCCATGCGTCCACTAAATATCCAAGCACCCAAGTATTTTGTCGTTGTATGGTGAAAACGTAGGCAAGGTAAAGGTGCAAATATGTGAGCCTCACAGGTTTGCACCCTTACCTTGCCTACACAGTGTGAGGTGATATCACTTTTACTACACCATCAGGTAAAAAGGACGCTGTGACCTTTCCAGTTGTTTACATATGTACTAATTTTTACTGTTACGTATATTCAAGACATTTGGTTAACATCGTTCAAATTAATGAAACTGAGGGATTATGGTAACAATTAACGTATGTATTCACCTCTGGTTGAAATATTCGCCTAGAAATCTAGTTAAGTAATCTCAAATTCATCTAACAAAAACCTATTCAGTAAAAAGGTAAAGACCTACCCCTTTATTCATAAAACTTAACAAACCTCTGCTAACTAAAATGTCTGTTGTCACAGTCTCACAAGCACGTGTCTCAAAGTGACAGATAAGGACAAACGAACTTTAGCGGCTAGTTAACTAATATAGGTTTGATTGACGTTTATGAATACGGGGGCTAGTCGGTAGTAAATTGTAACTGGATACTTAATTAGTACCCTCTTACCAGTCACCGACATTGGCAAGAGGGTGGCAAAAACTAAAATAGAAATGGGCCGCTCATATTTGCCGAAGAGACAATGACCGATGGAGCCAACGAGTGGACTAGATACCTCGAGCGGCAAGCCGTAGCGTGGGAAGGCGACAAGCCAGACGGTCGGATGACATCAGAAAGACGGCAGGGCCAACCTGGACCAAAACCGCTACGTCCAGAACGAAATGGAAAGGCATGGAAGAGGCATATGTCCAGCAGAGGACGCAAATATGCTGAAAGAGAGAGAGAGAGTGAAAGTTATCACAGACTTGCAACAAATAGAACGAAAAGACTGTACTTCACGATACGCTCGGGATCAAGGATTATTACTTTAAGTCTACATATTATATGTAGGTTGACTACCGTTTTCTAGTTTTATTTGTATCTACCAACCACTCGAAGCTTCTGTAGCTATGGAAGAATATAAAATAAAAGGTTTGTTTTAATCCATCTACATACTCGTAGATTGTAGTGGAAATGTATATAGAAATGTGTGCGTTATTATCCCGTCGTCTACCGGTTCCCGGAATCTCCGGGATCATAACAAAAGAATGCTATTGTTTATTTTTTTCTCCGGGAGACGACGGCTTAATAATAAAAAACCGGCCGAGTGCGTGTCGGATCACACGCAATGAAGGGTTCCTTACCAACACCTACTAGTCTACATTTAAAACCACTACACATTCACATACGCCACTTACGACCTTTTGTTTGGGCAAGACAGTTTTTCAGCGAAACCTCATTAACCGTAAAACCTGTGCTGTTCAAACCAAAAATCATTGAAAGTATTTATTAATGTACACCACCACAACTTTTTTCAGAACATTAAACGTGATAGTTTGGAAATTAGATGGGGAGGGGACACACTTTTTAGAAATAAGAAATAAGAAATATTTATTCGAGACAAAGACAACAATTAACACAGCAAAATAGAAAATAAAAATAAATAAAAAAGTTGTTGAGTTGAGTTGCCGTTTTACGATTTTGAGAGCTATTATCTTACCAACGGTTGACTTAAATGGAAAAGTTTTGTTGAAACCTCGATGTCATTTTTAAAGGCCTCTATTCATGGATACTCCACACGACTATGTGCATTGAATTTTTTTTTGCGTCCACCGGTTACATGCATTGAGTACTCCAAATTTTATCACTTTTATGTAAATTTCATAATTGTAGTGCTTATAGTTTCCGAGTAAATCGGCTGTGACATACTGACGGACGGACAGGCATGACGAAACTATAAGGGTTCCGTTTTTACCATTTTGACTACGGAACCCTAACAAGCTTAAGGGGGAGCTGTTTAGCTCCTCACAAGTTGGACGAAAGCACATTCAGGTGTGACCTCATACACGTACTAAGTGTATGTGTTCATACTTTTGAATGTGACTAAATAAAGTTTGAATGTGGCTAAATTGAAAAATTTAACACAGTACTTTTAAGATACGATATTGTTATTATTACTAACCCATTACGGATCATAAGGTCTGAAATAAAAGCATTTTATTTTTATTTTTTTTGGACAAAATCGTTGGCTCGTAACTAAATGGTCTACGCAATGTCAGTAGCCGGCAGGAACTAACAGCGATACATAACACAAATCATACTACAAAACGTATCACTAGTGGCTCTGGGAGCTGTAGACCTCGTGATTGAATTTTTTTTATCATTTCCAAAATCAGACATTATAAAAAAGATCAATTATGAATATCGAACCTGCTAACAAAATTTCACGAGAAGCGGTTGAAAAATGCTACCTGAGAGCCTACTCCGAACTTCGAAATCCGAACTTCGTATCGTGCCGTCCTTCTCACTCATATAGTGAATAAACACGAGAGTGAAAGCGGCGGCATGATACGAAGTTCGGAGTACAGGCTCTGTAGAGGGGAACAAACCGAAATTCGGACCAATAAAATTACAAAATCTTTTAAATAAAAATTGTTTTTGAAAATTTCCAAAAACTGACTCGCCAAAAAATTTGCGAAATGCGACCTGTAGAGAGAGGAGAACAAACCGTTGAACAAATATATATTTTTTCTATAACTATTGAACCTGCTCACGAAATTTCAAGAGAATCGGTTGAGAATTGCGACCTGTAGACGAGAACAAACGGAAATCTGGAAATCCGGGCATTTTTGTCGAAGCTGAAGCAGAGACCTTCGTTTCACTCGGTCAATTATACGCACTTATCAGGTGTCTCGCTACAAAGGAATAACGAAAATGGATGTCTCTAATTAAGTCACTCCTTAATATTCATCGTAGTCTTATCTAAAATTTGTCCTACGTATACTTACAACTTCTTGAAAATGTCCGGAGGGTTTTTTCGATTAAATACATTAATATTATTATAGGGATCCGGCGAGGTGGAACAATGAAGGCAATTTGCTACAACGGAGTTAGGAGTACTTAGCTCAGCGAACAGCGACTTGGCGAAGTTTAATAGTCGCCCGTCGCATTATTATTTCGGGACTCATTTTACTGCACTTATAGCAAACATTTTATTCACTTGCTTTGTTCCGCGACTATGTATTAGTGTCAATATACAGTTCATTCAATCGACGAGTTTACGCTCACTCTTTGTTACGAACTCCTGGGTACAGTTGATTTTTTTGACGTGTTAACGTCGAATAAATTCGATGAATGGATGCCAATACGAAAAAGTGTGACGTAATGTATAACTAACCAGGGCCTTTAAGCGAATTTCTGTAAAAATGTTATTGGATTTTGAACCATATTGTTCGAACGGGAAAAAAGTTTTTGGACGAATTACTTTGATGCAACTCGGCCAACTGAATGATTTCAAGTTATACCTAAACAGTTGACGGTCAAACCGGTTTCTTTCTTCAAAGGGTAAAACGCGTAAGCGCCTGGAAATTAGCCGTACTTTAAGCCCTTTTTGGCGAACTCGCTCTTGGCGTTGTTGCTCGGCCTGGCGTACTCAAAGAGCGCGGGTGGCTCCGTCGGCAAAGCAGGGTGATCCCAGCGCCCCTTCAAGTAACTACTTATTTGTATTATATGAGGTAACACATTAAAATAATAATAATATTTTTGATTCAACGATCATTGTCCCGATAGTCGTTTCTGCGAACGGTCTTATAGCGAAGAGTCTCGACCAACACCTCAAGAGACTCTCGCTAGATGGCTGGGTCAAGGGTCAGATACAGAAGGCGGTACTCCTGGACACGGCGCGGATAGTCAGGAGGTTCCTCTCTCTGTCGCCCTAACCAGCTTAGGCCCCACCTCGCTGCCGGCGGCACCCTAGGTTAGGATTTTATAATATTTTTATGTTTTGTAAGTGTATTTTTATATTTTACTTTTTATAAAGATATTGTAAAAACCTAGCCTAAGAACCAAAATAAATAAAGGATAATAATAATAATAAAGAACATACAACCGAATTGAGAACCTCCTATAATAATAATTATAAGTCAGTAATAATAATTCAATTGAATTCATAAATGTATGCAATTTTACATCAATGTTTTCTTAAAACATTATCACGTAAAATTATCGGCCGTAAACCGACTTTACAGACAACTTTTTTTTACTGGCCGATAATTAAATAAACTGCTAATGTATTTTCTATTTTCTAGCTTTAACAATGAAGTTGCTTTTAGACTGGATTCTCTGCCTACTTAAATAATTTTAAGAATATAGGCCAACCGCCTAACTCAGACGTTGCCTGCAGAGCATAACTTAAATGCAGATGAGCTTCATTTTAAATTTGACTACATGAGATATGATTTCTGTATTTTCAAATGTGTATGACATAAAAATACTAAATATTTTTCACGTGTCTCGTCATGCAAAGTATGTTGGATGATTTATGAGTAATTGGCTCAAAAACAGACATATGTTATATTAAATTTTTGAGCCAATTACTCAAATTGAATCATCCAATACGACAATGAAATAACGACTTATTTGGTAATATTTCACAAATAATTAATCACAATCCAAATAATAAACAACGCATACAATTGTTTAACAAGCCGATATCAAAGCCCGATATTATTCATATAATATTTTTTTATCTACGCACATATCAATAGTGCTCTAAAACGCGTTCAGAAACCGTAGGAAATTACCAGCATTACGACAACTAATTTTACTATGAGAACTTTCTTATCTGTGGTAGTAGGTATTTGTACTGTAAAGTTATTACAGTACAGAGGTTATGAGTTTAAATTTGGAACAGCTGTCAAAACTCAAGTGGGTCTCTATTCTAATGTCCATAGATATTAAAACAGTTATCGATACGGAACGTCAATTCAGTATGTTTTTTTAATATAAACCACACGACATTTGATCTCGAGTGACATGAGAATAGGGACTTCATTCGTTTGTCTATGATTTAAAAAAATCTTGTTGACGGAGGTTGGAAATGCCGCCATTACTGTTGTCATTATTGGTTTTTTGCTTTTACGAAAGTAGAATTATGATATGAACGTAGATAAAGTAGTGTATGCAACTGTACATAACTAGGTCTCGCTGACGCTCGTTTCATAAAACCACACTCGTGTTTTAAGACCTCTCATTATGTATCAGTTGCATAAACTACTATAATATGCCTACGCTTTGATCACGTAAAAGTCTGAGTAACAAATTCCTTTTAACTTTCAAAATCCTTAGAACAAAGGGATAATTACACCTTAACTACTCAGTTCAAGTAAAACGGGTGCAAAGAACTTTGCTAAAACACCATCATGCCAAGCGCTGGCAAGGTGCTCCCCATAAATGAACGCTATTAACTACGAAGCCGTTTTGCCAAGTTTAAATGGCGTAGGTTCGAAACTTGGTGGATTGTATTTCAAATACGAACGTATTGTGTACGTTTCCCGATGGACTGAACTTGCCAAGTTGGATTTAGGTTATTAGTTTGTCTTTTCGGCGTTTTGGGTGTTTTATAATAGTTTGGCTGGTATTGAATGAAAGTTTTGTAGGTACGCAACACTCGCCGTCACTAATATGCCATTAAATTATTTAAAAGGCTACACTGACATCAGTACGTGTGACTACTAGTTTTATTAGGTACAGGTTCTTTCTTACTTTTAAGGTCGATGTTTTCTGGCCGACATTTTTTCGGTATTCCTTCACACGCGAAAAGCGATTTTTTTTAATAAATTTCACTAGATTTCAAGTTTACAATTTATTTTTTATTTTTTTGAATATTTTGGACAATCTTACACAAAAGAACCTAATCCCAAGCTAAGCAAAGCTTGTACTATGGGTACCAAGTGACGATATACATACTTATATAGATAAATAGATACTTAAATACATAAAAAACATCCATGACTCAGGAGCAAATATTCGTGTTCATCACACAAATACATGCCCTGACCCGGATTCGAACCCGGGACCTCCAGCTTCGAAGTTAGGGTCACTACCAATTAGGCTAAAGCGGTCGTCAATTATTTTCGGACGTAATGCATTTACGATTATCATTATCAAATAAATCAATACTTACGATTGGACCATATTTCCTCGTTGGTCCAATCCCAAGTTACAATTTATTAATTTTCAATTACTTCGATTTCAAAAAGGCGTTTGACCTGGTGGATAATGACGTATTGCTAAAAAAAATTTCAGCCCTCGGTTTCACTCCGAAACTGTTATCATTCTTTGCTGACTACTTAAGGGACCGTAGGCAGTACGTGCAGATGTCCAGCTTTAGGTCAAATGATTATTTTACACGCTCAGGTGTGAGTCAAGGGAGTAATTTAGGGCCAACCCAGTTCCTTATTATGGTAAACGACCTGTGTCAGGAAATAGTAGGGGTGCAGTTTCTTCTATTCGCTGATGATCTTAAATTGGCTTCGCCGGTAAATAATGCATTGGATTGTCAATCACTTCAGCGGGTAATCGATACCGTATCCCAATGGAGTACACGTAACAAAATGGAGCTGAACGCCAAAAAATGTAAGACCATTACTTTTACAAGATCAAAGAACCCTGTCATAGCGAACTATCTTCTCTCAGGCATCCCGCTTGAGCGTGTATCTGCAATCCAAGATCTAGGTCTTATATTAGATACAAAACTTGACATGCATGATCACGTCATAAATATTTGCAAGAAGGCTAACAAAATGCTAGGGTTTATAATTAGAATAGCAGCCCAATTTAGGGACGTAAAAATAGCCATAGTGCTTTATAATGCCTATGTGAGAAGTAAACTAGAGTATAATTGTATTGTGTGGGATCCTCGCGAAAAAAAATATGCGCTCATGGTTGAAAGAGTGCAACGCCAATTTGCTCGGTTCCTATACAAGCGTTACTATGGGTATTACCCAAGTCTTTTCCCGTCGCTGTTCGTGGCCGGGATGGTGGGTCTGGAGACCCTCGAGCTGCGCAGGAAGGTTGCGACACTCTATCATTACTGCTTGCTCCTGCGCCATAGAGTGGACAATCCTAGTGCTCTGTGCAAATTTCATTTATTTGTTCCCGAAAACTTTGTAGTCGCGGTAGGCCGCAAGGGAATCTTTTTGCCACTACTTCCGGTAGAACTCGTACTCATCAAGCCCGGAATGCACCAACTGTCAGAGCCATAGCCCTGATGAATGAGTTCCTTTCACAAATCCAGGACGCTGATGTATTTGCTGACAACTTGTCAATATTAAAAACTAAAGTTGTACTTTTCGCAAACCGCCTAGTCGGTTCGTTATAATTATAATGTAAGTATCCATTGAATCAATGTTAACTGTTTAGCTCTAATTAAACTCACCTTGTAATATTCTTCTAAATTTAAGTTGTTAATATTATGTACGTATGCAATATTAATCTTGAGGGCATTTTTGGGATGACCTGTAAGCTCACAGGAGTTTTTAAATAAATAAATAAATAAATACTTTTATCTCACGAACGAGGGTGAGTCATAGTGGTATGTTGAGCTATACATGCACATTGTCTATTCTATGAGTTAATACTTCCTATGTGTTCGTATGTGTCACAACTACAACTGGCTAACCAGCGCTCGTGACATAAAAGTACTGTATCTATTACTTCAGGTAAAGCTTTCTTAAGCAGGACGTAGCTTGATTACTCCCTCTGCTAACATTATTTATCTATTCTGAGTATTTTTAAAAAACTTTGTTTGTCAATACCTATAAGTATACTGTCAAAGACGGTGGTGACGTCAATCAGAAAAACTTCTGCTACAAATAAAGCTCACCAAAATGGCACGGCATATTTAAAAGTGCTAAGTGCTTATTTTTTTAATTATTTCACCTTCGTTAAAACTTCACGTAAATGCCAATTAGAAGTTCATTTTATTGAAACAGGTTTCGATTTTATAAATACCATTCACTTTGCAAGCAAATGAGACCACCATCAAAGCGAACAGGGTTCGCGAAAGTTTCTTGAAAAGGAATCATCTTTCCAAAGAAGAAGTTTAAATGCGAACAAAAAAATAATTTGAGTACATAAACACGTTTATACTTCCGTTAGTCCCGATACAGACATTTTACATTACATATACAATACAATACAAAATACTCTTTATTGCACACCTCAATTAAAGGACAGTACAAAATCACAATAAGTAGATGAAATCAACAGAAGGCCCGAACGCCAAAAAGCGTTTTCTTCCAGACAACCTTAGGATAGCGGAAATCAAATCTAATCATAAAGACAAAATATTTGAACCCTGCTAATAGTTACAACAGTTATACTTTTAGAATAATATGCTTGCATGAATGGAATATATAATAGTAGTTCATGCAACTTCTTACACTACTTTATCTACTTTCATATATTATATCTTCTATCAGTCATAACCCACGTTTTCTGAGATTCAAAATTTAAATGTTATTAAAGTATCGATTATCAATACTTTGATATCAGACAAATAAAAAATATACACAAACAACCCAGTGAGGCCATCAAAAACCAAGCCGATGTGTAAATACACATTCACTCATACATATACAAACCAAAACCAAGCCCAGAGCTCTTCAGTAAGTGACGAGACGCTGTCAGTTACGTACGGTGAAGTTCAAAAAATATAGTCTCCTGCGCCATCAAAGCATGTAAAAATAATATCAGGACGACCAATAAAACGAATCGTCCTATTTTTTGCTGGACTTGCGGTGGTATATGGTATTGTTTGTATTTGCACCAGATATCGGACAGGCGACTTTATCCGATGCATGTTACATACCATATACCACCGCGAGCCTGGCAAAAACAAAAATAGTGGCCTAATAGTTATAATAGCTTTCTTAAACAAACAATGTATTTAATGTTGCCCTATATGCTAATCAAATTCGAAATAAGTGGATGTATTATGTTTTGTTTGAGCTAATCCGCCACTGACACGGTTGATCTAATGCTACAAATTACCCTAATTATAGGGACTTATTCCTTCCAGTAGCCACACTTATACGCACACATCTTTACAAAAGTGGCTTCATTTTGTAGTTCGGCAAGTGAATCACGTAACTTTATGTACTAACGGTAGATAGATTTTACTGCCAATTTTTATGAGCTGACAATTAAAATTTGACATTAAAATCTACTTAACGGTAGTACAAAAGTTACGTGATTACATTAAGCCATTTGATTATCGTTTCTGAACATATTGTAGGAAAGTTATGATATGGATAGATAAATATATATGTAGTATGGCTTCGTATTCCTTTATCAATAATAATGAAAGCAGCTTGTTATTACAGAACATTTGACTATAACGACGTTATGTACTTTTGCTGAGCAATATTGTTGTTTATTCTTCTTTAGATTGTATGTATTTATCAATATTAGTATAAAGGGCCTTGCTTTAGCCACATGGCGCACTACGCCACGGAAGTCAATACCCAGACGGCAACAAGACTAACCCAAAATAAGGTATTTGGAGAACGGTGATGAAGAAGTGCGCTCCTTATAGCCATGGTTCCAGCCAGATGGTCTACCTCTCATTGACCCATCATATACTATCAATAATAACAAGTATTAAGAAATAAAATTAAAGCCTTGAGGCCGCCGGACTTGCTAGATAGACGGTGTAATCCATTTAATTAATCATTATTAACATCAAGTGCTTCTTATTTATTTCTAAATATACTAATAAAATAATCGCAAGCCGGTAATTTTAAAGCGATAAAACGTTCAAAAACAAATACGACATATTACAGAAACAGAAAATATATTGTAAAAAACTGTGTATAAAGGTTAGGTTGTACAGGTACATATTATGCGTATCAACAGTTCTTACCCTTTTCAGGCATACAATCTTTAAGTTCTTAGCCTAAGATAAATTTATGCTACACTATAGATACATGATTATAAAATTCATTTAAACTATAATACACATTTTCGGTCAAAAAATTTTTCAAGGACCTTTTAAAACGAACGTATTAACTGAAATATAAACTGAAACCGAGCCCTCAAATCCTGATACGACCTCTCAAGCGGCGATTCTACCAACATTGGCATCGTTTCTTTGATAGCAGACTTTGTTTTTGCTATTGAGCTAAAACTGCTTGCTATGCCATAATTGGTCCAAGACTTTCGCGTTAGAGTTTAAATTTCGTTGGTGCGATTAAAGTTGTAAGCGTTGAGTTAGTTTCAAGTAACCGTTTGTTTATTCAAGACCTTGTGGGGAGTTTCAAAAGGATTGTATCTATTTTTAATGACTAAAACGGATCATACGAGGTTAAGTTTGCAAAGATGTTAGTTTTTTGTAGCTTTATTTATGCAGCTTACAACGTGTTTACATTAAGTCGCTAAAATAAATATTGAGTGTCATGATTTAAGCCGTGTTTATGTGTGACCAAGCGAGATGGAATATCGAAAGACTTTTTTCTTCGTCGTCCCCTCATAACTGAGGATCGTCAGGAATCACCATAATTATTTTTTCAAACGACTTGATTAAAAGCTATGTAAGCACTTAAGTATCAAAGCACAAGTCTTTCTTTATTGTGTCAAAGCACCGTGTTGGAATCCGAACTCGGTTGCATTTTCTGTCACTTTGGCTCAATATGATTCTTTGAAGGTGGTGCTGGTTTAGAATACATAATTTTGCCAAATAACTCGATCGTTCGACTTCTTGGTAAATGCTTGAGAGCCATTTTTAACCTTTAGCTCTCTCTATGGAGTTATTTTTTTTCGTTGTGGACGTAAAAAAATTGGTATATATATAGCATTGCTAGAAGTACTTTATTGAAGATGATAATGGTAGTTAATTGTATACCACTCGTACTTAAAAAATACCAAATAAATATCCTGATACCGTATAGGTAACTTGCTTGTATTACGTACGCACTCAGAAAAAATCCAGATAACTGCGTTTGCCATTTACCATACATTATGAATTTATGATTTCTAAATGTTAAGACAAAATTTCAATCAGCCAACTTTTTTCCAAAATTGGTGTCTGGCTTTAATGTTTGCAAATAATATCTGTAGGCTGATGGATCTGTTAATATTACTGAGTTTAAAATCAATTCGTGCTTCAATCCCTCAGGCATGTTTATTTAAAATAATTATTCCATTACGAACCTCTACTTTTCTAAAAAATATTATTTTTATTCAATCCGATCCCATCTTAACACAATAATCCTTTCTGCTGTATCCGATGACAGCTATCCTTGAGTACAACATTACCTGATAAGCAAATGGTCTCGTAAAGCGCAATTTGGTTTTAAATGGTCGCTCGCTGTGTGCACTATACAGTATATTATTAGTAAGTAATATCGTAACAAATACTTACATCCTGTTTCAGACCAAACAATGTTTTGCAGTACGCACAATATTGCTAGGTATTATTATAGGTTACCGATAAAATGCTAAGGATAGTACCTATTTTAATTTTTTTGAGGATCATTTTCAGTTATTATTAGCTTAAGAAAATAGTCTTAAAACAGCATATGTTTACGGTACTGTTACTTATACTGTGTACGTAACCATATATATAATTTAATGCCTTTTAAATAATAAATAAATAAATATTTATGTATCATCTTTCACAAACTTACCGCTGTATAACGAAATGTAACAGAAATGATTTCCTTTATATCAAAATAAATATACTCATTTCTTTTCAAAATACCAAATATGTATCAGCACTCTCAACATGACATGACAAATCGTAATTTGATCATTCAGGAAATCCATAAGCACACGCTGAAATGAAATTGTTGCTTGAAATTCGAGAATGAGCTCGAAACGCGGCTGGCTGGGTGTCGATATTTGGGCCGCTCTCACCTGGACATAGAAATACGTGGAGTTTATTGCAGAACAATCATTATGTCTACAATACAGCCGAAGGCAAAAGAAAGCGCGGCCGTTCACCAACAAGATGAACCGATCAAATGAAAGACTCGCCATCCTCTAAATTGTACACGATTGTAAGGCTGGACAAAAACCGGTGGAAGCATATCATAAAGTTAAAAATGACAGTTGATGATTATAATATTAATATTGTTATGTATACTATCGTTATCATGCTTCTGTTACTTCATAAAGATAACAAAGGTAATTCAAACTAACGACTCTACGTATTTAATTTTCTTCTACCAGGCGTTCCGCTGAATTTAAATGGTGAAGCCTATAAAAAGGCCGGAATAGTCGACAGTCGAACGTGAAATATTCAACCAATAGAATCTTACGTAACACTCGTAAAGAATAAGGCTTAGGTAAAATAAAGGAGAATAATGCTATGGCGAAAACGATTGTTTAAGGTAGTTTGCTCTAAGTGAGGGTTCTGATGCGACTATTTTTAACCCCGACGCGCGACGCAAAAGAGGGTTGTTATAAGTTTAACATGTGTATTTATGTATATTATGTGTTTCTGTCTGTGGCGTCGTAGCTTCCTAATGGATGAACTGATTTAAGTCCGTTTTAAGAGTTCCGTAACCGAGGGTTCAAACGGAACCCTTTTTTTGGACGGCGGAAGATCCGTTATGGATACCTTCGCACCGTGGGGGCGGCGCGGTGGTTATGTCGGACTTACACCGACTAAGAACCTCCCGTTTGTCCTCCTCAACCTATTTCTGGCGGATCTGGGATCTACTACGGGAGGCGCCAGTGCCGCCCTAGAGTCCACTTATGTGGGTCCCGCTATGTTTCTATGACGATCGTAGCCCCCAACTACGACCGTCTACGATCTCGAGGACCCCCTTTTACGGTATCCGTATGCCCGGGCTACAGGGCGCCCAAACGGAACCCTATTGCCGTCTCTCATGCGTCCATCACAAAATTTTGTTCCAAAGATTTTTTTAACTTCCCATTGCATTAGCATCAATTTCACTATTGGTGATAATTTTTATTATTACGTATATTTTAACAACAAATATTATCAGATGTTTTATTTGATATTTCCTTATTTATTCTATTATAGCAAACTTAATTTTGCGGTTGTTTCAGAACCCTAAATGATCGTTGTCTGACAGGCAAAAGGTCGTTTTTTTTTAAATTGAAAGTATTGATGACGAAAATGGTCCTTAGCTATATTTTATGTAGGTTTTTTTTTGTATTTAATTCAGATTATCATTCAGATTATCCTTGACTAGCAAGCCTGTTAATGCGAAAGGAACGAACATCTTTGTCTCGGACGTAAGCGACTACGCTACTTCAAAGCGCTTATGTTCAAAGTAAAGTATCCGTCCTTCACTTGTAAGTCTGCTAGTGTACCGATGTGATTAATTTTAAAGTCGTATAAAAATGCAACATTAATAGACTGTTTTATTTTGGTTAGAAAAAATAGTAAGGGCATTTTGTAGACAATTGTGGCATTACTAACATGATAAATGTGTCCGTAAGTATGACTGAGTTTTTTTTGCAAAACATCAACCTCAGTAATACTCGCTCGTCAGTTTAACTCAGGTAAGGTGAGGCCATTCCAAGCGTGAGTTTGCAATTAACCACCCCGCTCTCTACGGAAACTCTGCGCGTAATTTCGTAAATATTTAGTACATTTTAATTATTTTTTGGAAAACTGGATCACTTATGAGAAAATCCAGTTAGAACACTAAACAGCTATCTTGTTTGTAAAAAAAAAGAAATATCTCTGTCGTTGATAATTACGAAATCTGCAGCATGAACGTTTATTTTAACGGTGATATTTAGGATTTTTTGACAGAGTTACCGAGGCATTTTTCAATATTTTGTTCAGTTATTTTGTTTCTTTGCTTCTTTTTCAGTCCACAGCAATTTTTGTGTAGTGTAAATTTTACATTACTTCTTCACACTGGAAGTTCAAACTTCAGTATTTTCGTTAGATCTCTGAAATGGGCCAAGGCCCATAAATAGAAATAGATGCGAATAAAGCAAGCTTTATTCGCATCTATTTCTGATATTCGATCATTTTATTTGAAAACGGAACTCCGAAAGCAAGGTCGCGGGCCTCGAGCAATTATCTTTCGCCGGAAGGTTGTTTGCCTAAGTCTTAAATCTTTTTGCTCTAATGCGGCTGTTATTTTTATCTTCTACGTAACTCACATTTATTCCTTCTATTTTTTCTATGCTGTGTGTTATTGTTATATAAGTATGTATAAGTTTATGTCACATAGTTATATGTTCAACAAAATATAAGTAAGATATGATTGAACATAAGTAGGTTAAGGACAAAATAATCTAATATTAAAAATACCTTTAATCGAATATTATAGTATTACTGGTACCTATTAGTTAAGGGTACCTGTGAGTTCCTATAATTGGCTGTCTGTATCTACTTTAATATTTAATATAATATCATAGCTGTTGGATCTCCAAATAAAATAAATAAATATAATGTATATAAAATTTGGAGTACCTAAATTGCATAATTAGTCTAGTGATACGTTAACAACTGAAATGTATTCGATTTTTGAGATGTCTCGTATTTAATTGCGATCATAATTAGTCTAGTGATACGTTAACAACTGAAATGTATTTGATTTTTGAGATGTCTCGTATTTAATTGCGATCATAATTAGTCTAGTGATACGTTAACAACTGAAATGTATTTGATTTTTGAGATGTCTCGTATTTAATTGCGATCATAATTAGTCTAGTGATACGTTAACAACTGAAATGTATTTGATTTTTGAGATATCTCATATTTAATTGCGATCACTAGACAAAGATCCTTAATAGGTTGAATAGACCTTTTTATAAACGTTGGGGAAATACATTTACGCAACGCCTGGTTAGGGGGGACCAAGGCGGGTATGACGGACTTACCGCGGTAAACACCTCGGTAACCGTCTAAAACCCCAAAGAGTGCCTAGTCTGCCATGTAGAGTGGGGCGCCGCAAAACAATATTTAATGATGAACTTAAGGTTAAAAGGTTTAATGAACTGATTTGTTCAAATAGTTGAAGCAAATAATTATACTGTAAGAGGATTAGTTCACCGAAGCATGCCCGGTATTAAAGCAATGATATTCAGTTGGGATAATTATTTGGCTGGGTTGGCGCTTGATATATAATAATATTTAATTATTTATTTATTTATAAATTTCATATAACTATTGTTACAGGACAACCCATTGCAACAATGCCTAAACCATTATTCTAGAATGACTTTCATACTATAATTAATTAACATTACATTTTACATTTATTCTACGACATAAGACAGTACATGCAGAGTTATTATATTTAATTCGTTCATCACTACATAGTATAAAACAAAGTCGCTTTCTCTGTCCCTATGTCCCTATATCCCTATATATGCTTAAATCTTTAAAACTACGCAACGGATTTTGATGCGGTTTTTTTTATAGATAAAGTGACTCAAGGGGAAGGTTTATATGTATAATACATGCATCAGCATTGCGCCCGTGCGGAGCCGGGGCGGGTCGCTAGTAGAATAATAAAATAAATCAGTTCTATGTAGCTATCTAGAAATATATCTTTTTTAGGGGAGATTTGTTGCTATCGTAGGGATAACATTAAAAGAGATTGTCTTTTTAATGTTAAATTTTTACCGTCTACTGATCCCTGGGATCCCCGGGATCATAACAAAAGAATGCTATTGTTTATTTTTTTCGCCGGGAGACGACGGCTTAAAAGTGTGTATACGATTTTTATTTTAGGATTATTTCTAGGCTCAGACTATCTTTTTTATGGTCTCCTACTTAACATGCTTATGTCAGTGTTTCTTTTTTTAGCATTTAGATTTTATTGACATGTGACCTTGAATGATAAAATTAAGAAAAATAATTTAGAGAAGTTAAAAAAAAAAATACTCATGAGCAAAAATAACAGTACACTTTCTATAGAAATTCAATACAAATTGTTCTCGTTATTTTTACTCGTGAGTGTAGACAAGCCTACATTAGTATTTGTTATGTTAATTTGTTTTCGTTTGTTTCTCAAAGAATATCATACTCTATACCTATGTAGATTATGAAACTGTTTACTAATGAACTGGAACTGGTGTTGCTACTATGCTTGCTGTTTCAACAAATTGTTATCAAACAATATTTCTAATTTATCGCTCAGACCTAGAGGCCATTTGCACAATTTATAGCGGCTATTTGTCACAAACGTGCGATGTATTTCGATTTGTTGCTGTCAATAATTTGTGCAACAATTCATTTGGTAAATTATCGCTTTTGTTTGAAACAATCCTTAGTCCGGTTCTAAGATAACGAAGGGAATGGGCGAGTGGATAAATGGGACCGCAATTGGCGTCTTGAGAACAATCATTACTCGTATTGTTCTTCATTTGTTCTCACTTTACGTAATATTGGCTTATTTTTAGATTAACATTTTGTATTGGAATTTATTTGCCACTTATGACGATTACATACGATTACTGACCCCTTGGCAATTTGAAATTGTTAGGTGATGTTAATCCAATTAATATTATGTCTTGGCACCAATATGACTCTTGGTTTTATGCAAAAATGGGAATTTTATAGGCACCCAAATCTTCCCAAGGTCACAGAATGTAACAGAGTTACGGCGTAAATACTCATTACAATTTCTATGGTGATATAGTCAAGGAATAAAAATATTCGCCAGTTTTCAACTTTATTTCAATACCACGAAGATCCAAAATGTGACGAACATTTCATTACCCGACTTTTGAATATGTTCAATTATAATATTTCGTGTCGTATTTCGTATCAGTAAGTATTTGTTGCGTAATTACTGATTTTGATCTTACTATCACATTTTACAAAATTGATCATAATCTCTTTCTCGAGCAATCACAAAAACATTTTATTATAACTTCTCAAGTAACAGGAGCGTGTTTTGAATAAATTTAAAGTAAACTTCATGAATTATCATATAAATTACACGGGATAAACCAACCAGCCTACTTAAACACGGGAGGTAAATTATTTACTGTATAAAATGCATCCAGCATCCTTTAAGACACGCTCAGTATTACAAACAGGCAGTTAACACTAACAAAGTCGCCTAATGTATACATAGTAACTTTGAATAGTACTCTATTCCCACTGAGTAGAGTTGATTTTGCAACTAAATAGATATAACGTTGTACGACCTTGCGGAAGTTACTTGTTAGCAAGCGTCTTAAAGAGCCACTTGGACGTCCTATTTTAGTATTTTCCGTAAACAGAAAAGGGAAAATTAAGCTTTGGTTCCTCTAAACTAACGTTATTAATGTGTTCCCTAGCCGTTACTAAGGTTGTCAGTGTGTTTCGTTGGCGTTAGGTGCTAATACAAAACCGTTAAAATTAAATATATTGGATTATGAATTCTGATAACAATCACTATCACTACATAGTATAAAACAAAGTCGCTTTCTCTGTCCCTATATCCCTATATCCCTGTATCCCTATGTATGCTTAAATCTTTAAAACTACGCAACGGATTTTGATGCGATTTTTTTTAATAGATAGAGTGATTGAAGAGGAAGGTTTATATGTATAATTACATCCATTAAATAGTCACTACATAGTATAAAACAAAGTCGCTTTCTCTGTCCCTATATCCCTATGTATGCTTAAATCTTTAAAACTACGGAACGGATTTTGATGCGGTTTTTTTTAATAGATAGAGTGATTGAAGAGGAAGGCTTATATGTATAATAACATCCATTAAATAGTGCACCCGTGCGAAGCCGGGGCGGGTCGCTAGTCTATACATATAATAAAGCTGTAGAGGTTCGAAAGTCTGTACATAGAAGATATTAGCAAAAAAATCGATGGAGGGGTCTTAGAATCGATAACAGAACACATTTCAACAGTTTTTAGAATTTGTGTCTGTTTGTCTGTCTGTTTATTTGTCTCACCATCACGCGAAAACTAGCCAATAGATTTCAATACGACCTTCACTAATACTTTTAATTGATCTTCGGGCGGGTTATAGGCTATAAAAATCATACAAATTGGGGATGAAAGGGGGTGAAAAGAGGGGTTGAACTTTGTATGAGAAGTCCTTCAATTCGTGACTTAAAGGCTTGAAAATTGGTAAGCATATAATTGGAAGCAAAATAAAAATAATCTTAATCAAAAATTGTACAATACACAGAAAATATGTGAAAAAATGGAGGGTACAAAAGTGCTTAGGGGACTACCGACAAATAACCAAAAATCTCTCAACCCATAGTAACTGTTTGAATTGAGAGATTTAATTATGTTAGTCAGATGTTGTCAACATTGTCAAACCAGTGCCTTGAACTTCGTCTTTGATGTATCTTCGTTGTTAAGGTGGTCGAGTGTGATAATGGTGTCATCTGAGGCCCTACAAAATACAGCAAATTCCTACTGTTCCCACTAATAGTATAAATGTGAAAGTTCGGATGTTTAGATGTTTAGGTATTTGTTACTCAATCACGCAAAAACGGCTGACCGGATTATGATGAAACTTGGTACACAACGAGTTTATAGCCTGAATTAACATATAGGATACTCAAATAGTTAAATTCGGGGGTGGAAGTTGAATTTCATAGATCCAGAATCATGTAGAATATTTACAATACCCGCTGACTTCCGAAAATTCGACTCAGATGAACCAGTGTAAGTCTGAGCTCCAAATATGCACATAGTTGTCACAAATCGTAGGGTCAAGATACAGTAAGGACGTATCGTGAGGCGAGTGTAGACTTGTAAATTCACGATATTTGACGTTTGGCGTGTCAAAGACGTGCCATTACACAGATGCCATTCGTTCAAGTCGAATCGAAGTTATAGTAGATTTACTACTTGCAGAATTCAATAATTTGAGTTTATAGTTGCTAAGATAAAGTACGTATTTTCATGTAAAGTTTTTAGTTTTACCATCGTAGTTATAAACTGAGTAATGTCACTACCAATTGATTATGATGAGTTATTATTATGAAAGATTTCGGATATTTGTGACTCTTAGAGCTTAATTATCTCAAAACCAAAGCGACTCATGTGAATGTGAATGTTTACCGCATTTCAGTACCTGAAGTTCTATTAATTAATTACTTATATGCATAATTGTAAGCAGTACCTAAATATCGCAAATCTATTATGTTTTAGATTTGCGTTATTTAGGTACTGACTTACAGCCTTTAAAGCGCTTGCGTTTTAAATCAAAACTTGCTGCCCCATTGAGCCTAAATAACTTTACTGTTTATAAAATTGGAGATTAAATAGATTGGACGTAGACGATTATTGTCAGCATTGACTGACCAGCGCTTTAATATATGCCTACATAAAAATTATAGAAATTCCACTCCACTCTATTCTTTTTATTGAAAAAAAAATGGATGGTTGAGAAATGTAAAACAGTTTTTTTTTCTTGAAAAAACGATAGTGAGTGTGCGTTTGTTTGGAGAGTGGCCTGGGGAAAATCCAGGAGAAACCTCCAACGCGACCACACGGGGGTTTAAACACTGCAACTGGAATACTCTAAGAGTATGCGCTCCAGTGAGATTGGTTGTGCGGCCTCAACCAAATCTGAGGTGTGGGTGGAATCGAACTACTGGGAGCTTTGGGAGAAAATTTAACTACAAGTACATATGAAAAAAAATTCTTAGTAAACTAGAAGTATTAAATAAAGTTTCATACCGAGGGATAATGCGTAGGAGACATTTGCCCAAGGTGTTCACTGCAAGTAGAGCGTGCGTATTATTGTAGGTCATTACAGATCTTGGGTTATAATGTAGGACTCCTAACACGCTGCAATTCGAGAAACATCGAAGTTTTTGTTCCATTCAATCATAATATGTTTTCCCCTGTAGTCGCTACATCGAGCATGTCAGTACTAAGGCTCGGAAAGTAGGGAATTGGGAAACTTCATAGAACAAGAACGAATGTGTATACGTACGCAACATCGAACCATGACACCACATGCTACATGGATTTGATGACGTAGTTTCTTAGCACACATTGTGGTTCGTTACGTAGTATAAGAAATCATGAAAAATAATTTGTACGTATATATGCTATATGGGATCGAGTCGACGGCGTTCTCGGGGCTGGAATGAAATGTGTATTTAACGTCTGAATTTCCTGGCCAGTACCCTTGACCAGTACCTATTGAAAAATCATATTACCCATTTTGTTTCATTATCCGCCTATTAAATCCTACTTCAAGACACATGCCTCCTTTCATGAACAAGGGGGCCCATTTCATTTGCTAATATATTTATATGAATAAGAAACTTTGTAAGGTTGTAACTTTGAGACGTAAAAACGTTTCAGTACATAATAATAATAATAATATACTTTATTGTGCACTATACAAAATGGAAATGTTAAAACAAATTTTAACTCTGACAATAATGCAAACAACAGGCGGTCTTATCGCTAAAAAGCGATCTCTTCCAGACAACCTTTGGGTAGCAGCAAATTCAGAAAAAGAAAGTTAACAGGTAGTGCATATTTAGCAGAGAGATAGATATACAATGATCTATACTATATAATAAATTAATACAACTAATAACTATATTATATATATACAAATACAATAGATACATACATATATAAATATTTATATACATATACATATTATACACAAATACATATATAAATCCAAAGGCAATCAAGAGCGACAAGAAATGAAGTTTCAAAGCATTTTTAAAAACAGGAAGTGATTTCGCACACCTCAAATCCAACGGCAAAGCATTCCAAAGCCGAACAGCACGAAAGGTAAATGATCTATTATAGAATCTAGAGGAAGATGGTGGTGGAGCAAGAAGATGATTTTGAGAGGACCTTACGGAAGAGAGACGCGAAAAACGTTCCTTAAGATATTGAGGAGTTGCTGGGTTAAAAAGTATGCCATAAAGAAGGGCGAGAATATGAGAGTCGCGACGAAGACGAATAGGAAGCCACTTGAGTTGAGAACGGAAGTTAGAGACGTGGTCATACTTGCGCAAGCCAAATATGAACCTGATACAAAGGTTTTGGAGACGTTCAAGTTTATTTAGTTGGTCCTCGGTGAGATCAAGAAAGCAAATGTCAGCATAATCCAATATCGGAAGAAGTAGAGATTGGGCTAGCGCAATTTTAGTGGCGTGAGTACATTTTGAGTGAGTCACTCAAAGTTAAGTAGTTTATAACCTAACCTGAAGAATATATGTACCAAGGGGAAGGAATAGTCAGTAGACGTTCACGCGAACGAAGTCGCGGGCAAAAGCTAGTAATATTATAAAGCACGACTTTATGACAGTAAGGATCAATGTAGATTGAATATATTATTTAATTAATTATTGGTATACTTTTTAGACCGACGTCTATGTATATAAATATTTATATATGTATGTAACATATATAAATATTTATATACATATACATATTATACACAAATACATATATAAATCCAAAGGCAATCAAGAGCGACAAGAAATGAAGTTTCAAAGCATTTTTAAAAACAGGAAGTGATTTCGCACACCTCAAATCCAACGGCAAAGCATTCCAAAGCCGAACAGCACGAAAGGTAAATGATCTATTATAGAATCTAGAGGAAGATGGTGGTGGAGCAAGAAGATGATTTTGAGAGGACCTTACGGAAGAGAGACGCGAAAAACGTTCCTTAAGATATTGAGGAGTTGCTGGGTTAAAAAGTATGCCATAAAGAAGGGCGAGAATATGAGAGTCGCGACGAAGACGAATAGGAAGCCACTTGAGTTGAGAACGGAAGTTAGAGACGTGGTCATACTTGCGCAAGCCAAATATGAACCTGATACAAAGGTTTTGGAGACGTTCAAGTTTATTTAGTTGGTCCTCGGTGAGATCAAGAAAGCAAATGTCAGCATAATCCAATATCGGAAGAAGTAGAGATTGGGCTAGCGCAATTTTAGTGGCGTGAGTACATTTTGAGTGAGTCACTCAAAGTTAAGTAGTTTATAACCTAACCTGAAGAATATATGTACCAAGGGGAAGGAATAGTCAGTAGACGTTCACGCGAACGAAGTCGCGGGCAAAAGCTAGTAATATTATAAAGCACGACTTTATGACAGTAAGGATCAATGTAGATTGAATATATTATTTAATTAATTATTGGTATACTTTTTAGACCGACGTCTACCGACGAAAAAAAAATAGAATTCTTTTGTTATGATCCCAGGGACCGGCAGACGACGGGTTAAGGCACAATCTATAGGTACAAACAATAGATATAGTATAAATGCCTACTGACAAGTTGTCACTTGAATTCGTTTAACGTCCTCAATCTATTAAAAAAAAACTGGCCAAGCGCGTGTCGGACCACGCACAATAAAGGCTTCCGTACCTATAACTAATACTCAACGATTAAAACCTCTATCCAACATTAAATAAATATCTACATTCTACATTAATCAAAAGTGGTTTATCTTCATAGGAAACTCACGGCATTTACGTCCTTTTATGCGCGCAAAACAATTTTTCAGCGATTACTCAAAAATCGTTAGACCTATCTTGTTCAAACCAAAAATCATTGTAATTACTTATTAATGTACACCATCTCAATTATTTTCCAGAATTTAAAACGTAGTTCGGAATTAGACGGGGGAGCACACATTTTACAAATTTGACAGCAAATATCTCACCAACGGCTGACTTCAATGGAAATGTTTTTTAGAAACCTTCATAGCCGTACATTTTTAAAGGCCTATCTAAAGATACCCCACATGCCAATGTACATGCATTGAAAAAAAAAAATTCATCCCTCGGTTGCATGTATGGAGTACCGTAATTCATTTTGTTTTCTTAATTTTTCATCACTGTTATTAAGCGGTTTATAGGATACACCTTCCTACCAAATTTCATAATTGTAGCGCTAATAGTCTCCGAGTAAATAGGCTGTGACATACAGACGGACG
The DNA here is from genome assembly GCA_963556455.1 of Epiblema foenella. NCBI lineage: Eukaryota > Metazoa > Arthropoda > Insecta > Lepidoptera > Tortricidae > Epiblema > Epiblema foenella. Next base: position 22,148,386 of record OY747099.1, on the reverse strand, counting down.
GACGGACAGACGGACGGAAGGACGTAGACACTATAAGGGTTCTTTTTGTTCCTCATTTTACTTGTATTTTATTTAATGCCTAATAATATTTTCTTTTTTCGGAAGGCATCCTACCAACCCTCATTTTTTTTTCTTTGACATGATCGTCTCTATGTCGCAAAAATAGTCCGTGCAATAGTAGTTTTTCGTCAATTAAATTTTTGGAAATTTATCAGAAAAATAATACTCGCGAGGTCAATTGCTAACATGTTTTGACATTGACAACGACACGTCTCTGCCTAGTTTTAATTATATATCTACAGTCATTTTAAGACTATCTATGTACCTTATGAAATGCTTGGTTTCATTCTGATCTTTTCTATTGAAGATGTGCGTTATTGCCGTTTGGGAATTTCCGCCGGACAGTGGCCATAAACGTCGCTGGCAACAAAGACAATACTGCCAAAACCTTTGAAGGTGGGTTGCACCAACTAACTATTATGTATATCGATCATCGTTAATTACGTATCTGTCATCCCATATAAACTTGTCAAACTTTCCAAACAACCAGATTTTAACGAACACTTACGATTACAGAGTTTGGTGCATCCTTAGACTGACAACTGAGAGTTGATAATGTAGGTTACGGTAAAAAGAAAAGGGAATATTGAATGTTCCCTTTTAAGAGGCCTTATAAATTTTAAAATGTTTTGATTTCAAATTATGACAAAAGTATTGATAATACCAATAAAGTTATTAAAGGCTACGATAATTTTATTAAAGTTTTAGATAGTAACATAAACATTTTTTGATTTTATTGTGTGTAGTAGAATTTAAGAGGAAAAAATAAGTGTTTAGCTTATTAAAAATGGTCGTCTTGGAGTGATGTTGGAAACGATATCTCTGGATGAAAAATTCAAAAATACATTAAAAGTTTATGACATAAGGTGGCAATAGTCCTGTTCTTGATAGTAACATTGAGAAAATGTCAAGATGCGTATCAATACAAACAGAAAATGGCGTAAATAGATGATCATTTTTAACTGATAACGACCCTTAATTTGTTTTAAATCATTGAATCAATTTTACAGAGACAGGAAAGGCCAGTAGTTTAACGCCAAAAGTTTTACTTCAGAATTAATTGCTATTAATCACTTACGATGCCAAATCACTAAAACAGCCTGTATCCACAGTGTTCTTACGTTCACGAGCCGGAGTTAGAGTAAATATTGGAGCTAATTACAAGACGTTGGACCCTAAAACAAACACCGCTAACCTAAGGGAAGGGCGAAAAAAACTACTTCTTTATGTATGAAAAGAACAAGGCCCTAAGGGGATTTGAAACGTATATTACCATAATACCTATAGAAGCCCCCGACCCACATACATTTATGAAATATACTTATTATTTTTTTGTAAAATCCAATAACAATGAAATTACGCTTGTGCGAAAAAGAATTCCTGAGTTATATTGACCTTTTCAGAACAACGATATTTTCTGACTAATATTTTGCAGAATAAGCGCATTTTCTTTCAGGTACCAACAATTTTACGCAGTCAACTGATGGTATTTTATTATATATGATATTATGGTGAATGTATATTACTTAATAAGTACTTTCAGTGAAAATTGTATTGAACAAGGTATATCTAACGGTTTTAGAGTTATCGCTGAAAAACTGCCTTGCTCAAACAAAAAGATATAAGTGCCGTGAGTTTGCTATGAGATACGACCTTTTTTAATTCACAGCATAAGATAGAGGATTGGTCCGACACGCACTTGGCCGGTTTTTTTAATTTTATTCGGTTATCCCAATGCACCTTTCAACCTCCATAAATTTTGTTAAAATTCTGAGTGGTAGCACAAAATAATTACTATGCTAAGAGTTGGGAATCTACCGGTCCCTGGTATCCCAGGGATCATAACAAAAGAATTCTATTGTTTGTTTTTTTCCCCTGGAGACGACGGCTTAATGCGATGTCGAACTTATCCGCGTATAAAACCCAACTGCAATTACTTTGTAGGTATGTAATATGAGATGCAACGAGCCCTGTTATTGGCGGATTTAAGGCTGAACTTTACTTAATAGGGAAGATTGCCTATTAAGCTTTAACAGGGTTGGCGCATTTTAGTAGATGTTAATTAATTTATAGCGCAGAGACATAACTATATTGTATTAAACGGTTTAAAGTCACTTGTTAATTGTCACTCATTGCACGTAGAACCGATGGCCGTTGGGGCCGGAAGGTTTTCGAGTGGCGACCACGGACCGGAAGGCGCAGCGTGGGTAGGCCGTAGGTAAGGTGGACTGATGACCTGGTAAAGGTCGCGGGAGTCCGCTGGATGCGGGTGGCGCAGGACCGGTCATTATGGCACTCTTTGGGGAGGCCTATGTCCAGCAGTGGGCGTCTTTCGGCTGATATGATGATGATGATGAATTGTCACTCCGGGAGACAAGGTTCGAACTCTTCGGGAGTTATTCCTCATGATGAGCGCATCAACGTCGAGCGCGGGTCGCACATTGGCCAATTATGCCATGACCAGCCAAATATGGGCACTAACTTAGAAAAGGTCATGCTGGGGAGCATGCAGGTGTTAAATGAAAATGAATAAATGGTTTATTCGATAACTTTGTGTATTACGTAGTATCTGCGCTGGTGCCTCTTTGTAAGTATACATGATACCTGTGCTAAGAGACACCGCTCTTCCACCAAGTTGTAGTTTACATAATAGCTAAATTATTATTTCAAAAAAGGAAATGAATTTTACAAAGCAATTTTACAAAAGAATAACAGAAAGAAAGAAAGGGTGTGTGTGTGTACGAGCTTGCCTGTGTGTGTAATTGTTCTCGTTTAATTATTTGATGACTTTTAAAATGCTTTCAGTCACATCATAATTTTTAGTCTTAATCCAATTAATTACTTTTTTTTACATTCATGTGAGGTGAGAGGATAGATTTCAAGGTCTTTATTGATATGATTGTAAAGACTGACAGATTACGATGGGAATTGTCTCGTAGCAAATCCTGAACTCGTTTTCGGACAGGGAACGACATTGATTTTTCTCCTTCGTCTGGTAGTTGCAGTTGCTTTATAGGTTTGTGTATTTTTGTGATGGTATTAATAATGTATAATTTTCTTACAGATAATAGGTAACTCATCTTGTATAACTCATTCAGTAGAAAATGGTTTGCTTTTGCATTTAATAAGAATATCTGGATTCTTCATTACTTATTTCCATGACCAATACTTTTTCCATGCAATGCACACTGTTGTCTGTTTCTTTGTTGTTCTGCTTTTCTGGATAGATAATCTGACGCAATTAAGTGATAAAGAAGCAATGTGCATAACTTATCTCTTTTGCAACTAAATGATCTGGTATGGGTATACTTCATCCTTTATTTTTGTATTTTCTAGTATGAAGTACTAACTGGAATATTTTGAAAAAAATATATATGGTAGACTTTTATATAAGCAATTACCTAATGAATAACTGTTGGTGTCGCTCTTCTAGAAAGCAAGAAAAAAAAAGGCTTAAGTTTTATTTCCTACATTTATGCAAGATTTTTTTTGGCAGTATTCAACATTATTTTAGGAATACGTGAGTAATGATATGTTTATTACTGTTCCAAAAATTCACGTGAATCGCATTAGCCTATGAGGCAAAATCCGGTTATATCTGGAAATTTTCAAAAAATCATATCTCCGATAATAACAAAGATAGGAAGCTGAAGCTTACAGAAAACAATATTTGTCATGAGATCTCTTATTGAAAAAAATACAGAAACCATTTCGTGAAAGGGCCGATTTTATATGAAAACACGGCTACGCTCTTTGTTACCAACATGACAAAATTCCGAGTAATTTTATTATTACTCATCTCATCAGTCAAAGTCAATTAACGTCTGCTTAGGTACAAAGTTGAAAACGTTAAAATATACAAGATCTTCGAAGTAAAAGTCGCAAGGACTTGTTTCAGAAGCCTGAAACATTAACGAAAATTCGGTAGAACATACCTCAAAGAAACTTTAGTAAATTTGCTTCTTTTATTTATGTTGTTACTCTTATATCAGAAGGTACACTCAGGTACAGCCAGGTAAGTATGTTGAGCAACTTTTAATCCGCGCCGCCGTTGGCAATCGTTAAGTCGTTTTAAATTAAAAATTGTCGACGATTTTGATCCTTCGGATTTGAGGAGTTTACGCCTAAGGAATAAGGAACTGCTACAGTTAATTTCTTTAAGCGTAAAGCGGCAATTACACGTCCTCGTTCGCCGCATGGTGCATGCGGCGACCGCAAAAGTGTAAAGAACATGTTAGTCGGCCGCATTCGGCGATCGACAGCTGCCAACACTTATAGGTAGGCGGACAGACTAATGTGAAGACGACGTTTGTTGGCCTAAGTAGTTTAAAATGAATTCGGCGACCGCATTAGGTGAACGACGAAGCGTAATTGCCGCTTAAAACCCTTAAATTTTTTGCATACCGCTGTCGGTTGCAACCATTGATCAGTTTTATATAGCCTCCATTAGAAAGGAACAATGGTAATATGGAATATAAATAGATGAAGCAACAGTAGCCTAATAGTGGTTCAAGTATATTATTATGGCTATCAAGCGGGGGTTGTGGGTCGAATCCTAGCACGTACCAATTGCTTATGGCAGTTTCTGTGCCATGTGCGGCGTTAGAGGGAAGCTGTCTTTAAAAGGGCCTTCACCTAGATAAGAAATTTAATATATGACTAAAATTAAGTAAGGTAAATAATTCCAGTGCGCGACATTGATCCAGTACTTGACATTTTCAATCTCATAAATAAATAAAATCATTTTATCTCAATCATTGAGACGTTTACGTACATATCGAAAAAATATTTTATGTTGCCCATTTATTCCTATGACTAAGCATACTGAAACAAAACATACTATTTCAATATTTGTACAGTCAAATATGAAAGCATTCCATATACTTAATATCGCTAAGTAGTGCACATTATTGGCACCGTGTCGAAGTGTATTTATTATGTAACTACCCCTAAGTTTGTCAACTTCTATCAACAAGAAATAGATCTCAGTTCAAAACTCCTCAGTTTTAAATTAGCTGCAATAACAACACTCTAGAGCTCATCTTTAGTTTATAACAACTTGCTCTAACTCAGACTTAGAATATCAAAAGACTAATCCTAGTCGTCTAGAGTTGGAAGTTTTTAATCCCTAAGCTATGGATCTGCAGAAATCCCTCTAAATTAAAACTAGCACCGACGCCCGCGGGTATCATACTAGGGTCAATCTGACAACACAACTCACGTTCCAATTTTATTTCAATGTGTCCGCTCTCTTTCGGACACATTTACGACTCACGTAGAAACGAGTTCGGAAAATACTAATAGAAAATGTTAAGTGTACATAATTATATTTAAAATTGACTTGCAGCGCTCGAGATGTAAAATATGTATAATTTTATTTTTAATTCATGTTGCTATAAGTAATCAGCATAGCCATTTTAAAAAGGTTAATTGAGAGTCACGCCCAGCTTCGTTTATTAATAAAAAACGTATTTTATTAATGTAAAATTGCAGTTATGAAATATATACTGATAGACTAAAATATGTGAAGAAAAAATTTGTGTAGATCGGTTCAGTTGCATCGAAGTGTGTTTATGCCCTCAGCTGGGGAAAGTAAAAATGGTTTCTTAACCACTCCTGTGGAACCCGGTTTTGGCCGCTCCACAGAATAGCATTCTAAGGTGTAATGTTAGTGTTAATTTACTAAAATCCTATTTTCTTCAGTTGCTAACGGTATTATAGCTTGGATTATGAAAGAAACCTAATCTGTATTAAATTATCTAACTACATCTATGTATAATCATAACGATATAGTTGTGTTATGACAGTATAGCTGACTTTATTGCCAGGGTATCGAAATTTACGACATATCTTAGGGTTTTGCGGGTTGCGCGTTCCGTCATGTCCGTCTGTCCGTCCGCGGAGCTTAGCTCAGTAACCGTTATACGTATCAACTACGCCACAAAACGGTAGAATTAAATTTTAAAAAAATTGTTTCGAGTACGTTGTGCGTTCACTTGATAGATAAACAATAAAATATGGGTCATAAACTAGATGTAACCAAAGTCTTTTTTATTGTAAGTGCAATAGATATCATGGGAGAGTTGAGTAAGACACGTAATTTTTTAAATACAAAATGACGACTTGCTAACTAACGTCATTAATAATTACATTATAGTTTACTGACTATCACAGCAACTATACGAAATTGGATTTATGCATTAAAATTACAAAACTAATATCAGTTAACTAATAAAACAAATATCACGTAAAAATTTAGCCTGGAAACAATACCTACAAACCAAGGTTTACAAAAAAGTGGTTTGATTAATACGGACATGGACATGCCGACACCATGAACTATTTAGTCTCTTTAGGTACTGCATATGTGATAAACCATATTGAAAGGGACCTTATGGTGGCCGGCACTTACGCCTTTATTGCCGCTGTTCCAATACAATAGTGAATAGGTGCAACGTAAGCGCCTGCCTCCATAAGGTCCCTTTCGATGTGGATTATGACATATACGGAGATACCTGAATGTTATCATCATTCTATCATTATTTCAGTTAAGTACAGTTGCAGATTTGGCGTAGGTACTAGTTTTTGCGGAAGCAACTGCCATCTGACCCTGCAATTAAAAAGGCGAACTAGACCTTATTTTGAAGGACAACGTACATACGAACATAAATTTTCACAAAGTTTAGTATTTAATTCAACAATTGAGTAGCAACGTGAAATAAAAAGTACGTGAGCTGAATTAAAAACTGAAAGCGTGTAAACTTGCTAAACCCAATAAAACTCATCATAATTTTGTTTAGTGCTTACGTGTAAAGTGTCACCCTTCCAAAAGAGAATGAACGCTCACTGAACTGTCAGCCACTGCACTTTGTGTTTTTATATTATAGCAACCAAAACTGAAATGCCACAGAGTAAAATTCTGTGTACGTACATAGTTTCCATGCTGCAAATACAAAAAAAATACGCCACATTTTTACGCAAGCTGTGTAGTTAATGATATGGGTTTGGCTGTCGGCGTCACTCACATGTTTTCACTTTTGAACCGTATTCCTTTCTAATAAGGCTAAAAATGTATATATATATTTGACGTCAACTGTACAAGGACCGACTGGTCTTGCCTCTAGTATTACATTTACATAATGTACTTAGCGAGAAGATCCGCATACAAAGGCGTTCCCCAGAAAGTGATGAGGTGGAATTCTCTCAAACCAAAATGTATTCTTTCGCGCAGACGCTTAAAATCATTTTGCTAGACACATGCATTGTTTTTCTAGTGTTGAATTATTACGTGGCGTTACGCTGGAGAGACTGAAAGTACAAATTTCGTTTATGTTTGAAAACTTACAAGGTTTTGTGTTAGTCTTTAAGTTTTGGAACTAGACGTTGTTAACTTAAAGTTAGAAAGGAGATCAGTGTCACCTTGCAACAATACGCAAACTTTAAATATAAAACGTTTCTATAACCTTAGTAAACGTTTACATAACAAAAGCTGTGTCTCCTTGTTATGACTAGTTTAATGATAGTATGTAAGTGGACGTCAATTTGAAGTGGTCTGAATAAGATAAGAAATACAAGAAAGTGTTCCGTCAAATTTTTTTAAGACAGTGAATATTATGTCACAGAAAGGGCATATTATATTAGATCATATTAAACTGTGAGAAATTTGTACTTAATTACGAAAACCATCCCGAATACGATAAAAGGCGAAAAAAGAAAGAAAAAAGAAAAGTCCCGAAAGGCGTGAAAAGGTTTCTTACGGGTCGGCAACGCGCAAGTAACGCCTCTGGTGTTGCAAGGGTCTATAGGCGACGGTAACCACTTACCATCAGGTGCGCTGTCAGCTTGTTTGCTGCCGACGTGGTATATAAAAAAAATTAATCTACAAAAAATGACTGTAATGTTATTTTTTTGTTCATCTAACTAGATTTACCATCAATTTATGATAGTCTAAAATAGAGAATAAACAAAAGTCTTATTAATGTTTCGTAATGTCCTTAAACGTCCATCATGATTATACTTAACATAAAAATGTATATATATATACCCCTCCCTACATGTCCCTCCTTATTAAAAGTTTTTGTAAAATAAACTTTTTTATATAATACGTCCATGGCAAATAAGCGTTCGAACTACCTGATGGCAAGCAACTACTAAAACCAGTTAAAAATTATCGCCCCCATCCTGCAAAAAAAGTGTAAGTGAAGAATAAAAAATAAAAATAAAAATTTATGGATAATGTTCGTTACAGGTCATATATATATATAGTATAATGTTACTACACTGCTTACGCTTTATTCACTTTCTATATAGCTTAAAAAAGCTTAATAGCTTTTATCTACACCCATACAGTAAATCCTCTTTTATGTGCTCATTGCTCAAAAAGTGTAGGTAAGGACCATCTTTACAATATCGCGCCGGTCCGGGGCGGAGATGGCCATAACAGAATCAAAAACGATATCGTTATGGCCATCTCCGCCCGTTACTATACCTACAGGCTCATGCTCAAAAAGACTTCAACGAGCTCACGAACTCGAACTCCTGCACTTTCAACGTAATAGTGCCTCAACACGTGAAACAGGATTTAATGTATGGATAAGATTTCAAGCTTACATGGTCATTTACATTAGAATTATGATTTGAAACGGGATATTTACCATGTATATTTGTATTTTCGGGAACTCAAAAATACAAATATACATGGTAAATACCCCGTTTCAAATCGTAATTCTAATGTATGGATGTAGATAAAGTAGTGTATACAACTGTACATAATTAGGCCTTAAAACACTCGTGTGATCCTATTATGAAACTTGCTCACGCTCGTTTCATAAAACCACACTCTTGTTTTAAGACCTCTCATTATGTATCAGTTGCGTAAACTACTATAAGAAAACCCACTCTAAACTCCTCTCTTGAAGAATTCCTTTATTACTGCATCCCGCGTCTAGTCAGGAAGCACTCATTTAAATGTAAGCGTGCAGGAAAGAAGCCCTATTCGACTGACAGCTGGAAGCTTTCTGATAACCTACGACCTCAGCACTGATAAGTTTAATGGAAAAACGTTAGTATGGCACCGACACGGTAAACCACATTTTTAACCACTATGACTGCGTTCACATGCAGGCTACATGCTACTTATCGTAAACGACGCGCGTCCTGTCAAACTATGATGTTTCCCGCCTTCATCGTGCCCCTAACAGATCGAGCGTCGTATAGCGCAGCGTGTGGTGTAAGAGAACGCGGCCTAAATTGAACAACCACGTAATCAAAATGATTTGTGATGCGGTAAAAAATGTTTGCACTAAGCACATGAACACCGTCCTGAGCAAACATAATTACACTTAATGGCGCTTCGGTAAACAATAACAACACTATTAACAAACCCGAGGCTCATACTCGATCGTAATAATATTAACTTTATGGAGAATTGTGTTACATGAAGCATCATGAAGGTAACTCCACTCCAGTCGCCGTAGATAAGGCCTTTATCCTCATACCTTGGAACCTAAATGGTCGCGCACGGTATGGTTCCAGAAAATTTTTCTCCCGCGAGCACCCGTGAATGGACCCACCGTAGCGGTTTTCACGAGGGACTACAATCAATACAAATATTCTTTTTCTACTCGTCGACTTCAATGTTTAAATTAAGATGTCGTAGACGAAACTAAAATCACATACTTTTCTCTATGGAGCTTCCTTCAACTGAACTCTTACGAAATAGACAAGTCACGTGTCGCCGTTACTGTACTCTTATGAAATTGACCAATAACGTGACGTCGCGAACATAGAACAAAAGATATCAACGAGCGCCCGACCCATGTGCCCAATCTTCATTTCCGCAGGACTAGTTTGTATAATTATTTCGGTTTTGTTAATTAATTTCCGTTGACTAGTAGAAAAAATAGTGTATGCAATAATTGTATAATTAGCTTTTTAAGTCTCGAACCTTACATAGACCACTCGGTAGTTTTAGACTAAATAAGCATACTTTATATAACGATTGCATTAACTACTATTATTGCATATGCATACATTATAAAGCAGGTGGGCTAGCACAACTTGCAATCAAGCCGTATTTCGAGCGACTCAGCGATGCCTGTCTCGCTCAAACTGTGCGAATTAGAAAGAGATTAGTAGATTATTTTGTACTCGCGTCGCGTCGCTGCGGAAGTTGTGTTAGGCCCGCTGCGGGCACGTACAAAAGAATAAATAAAGATACAGGGAGACAGAGGTACAGTCGCCATCAAATATATCTACACTCGTCAGGGTAATCAAAAATACATGAACGTGCACTCTAACGCCTTGGTAATAGAATCATCATCATCATCATCATCATGTCAGCCGAAAGACGTCCACTGCTGAACATAGGCCTCCCCAAGGCTCGCCATTCAGACCGGTCCTTTGCCGTTCGTTTCCATCGGATTCCCGCGACCTTCACCAGGTCATCACTCCACCTTGTCGGAGGCCTACCGACAGCTCGTCTTCCGGTGCGTGGACGCCACTCAAGCAGTTTCTGGCCCCATCGACCGTCAGTCCTGCGAGCAATGTGCCCTGCCCACTGCCACTTAAATCTCGCAATTTTGAAGGCTATGTCGGTGACCCCAGTTCTGCTACGGATAGCTTCATTCCGAATTCTATCACGCAGAGAAACCCCGAGCATAGCTCGTTCCATTGCTCTTTGGGTGACCTTGAGCTTTCTTATGAGGCCCATCGTTAGCGCCCATGTCTCGGATCCATATGTCATCACTGGCAACACACACTGGTCAAAGACTTTTGACTTGAGGCACTGCGGTAAATTGGACGAGAATACACTGCGAAGCTTCCCGAACGCTGCCCAGCCGAGTCGGATTCGACGAGTGATCTCTTTCTCGAAGTTGGACCTACCCAACTGGACTGTTTGTCCCAGGTATACGTACTCGTCAACAACTTCGAGCGCAGAGCCGCCGATTATTACGGGAGTTGGTACAACATGGGCATTAGACATGACCTTCGTCTTGTCCATGTTCATTTTCAGACCAACTCGATCGGAAACTCTGCTGAGATCAACGAGCATTGTACTGAGGTCCTCCATGGTCTCAGCCATGACTACAATGTCGTCAGCAAATCGAAGGTGAGTGATGTACTCGCCATTTACGTTGATGCCTCGTCCTTCCCAGTCCAGAAATTTGAAAGCATCCTCCAGTGCAGCGGTGAAGAGCTTCGGAGAGATCACATCTCCTTGTCTGACTCCCCGCTGCAGTGGAACAGGCTTTGTTTCCTGGTCCTGTAGTCGGACGGACATGGTGGCGTTTTTGTACAGGCACTTCAGGACTTCGATATACCGGTAGTCAACTTGGCACCTCTGGAGAGACTGCAGTACAGCCCAAGTCTCGATCGAATCGAAGGCTTTCTCGTAGTCCACAAATGCTAAACAAAGTGGCAAGTTATACTCTTCGGTCTTCTGTATAACCTGCCGCAAGGCATGTATGTGGTCTAAGGTACTGTAGCCTTTTCGGAATCCGGCTTGTTCGGGAGGCTGGAAGTCGTCAAACCTGCGCGCGAGACGGTTCGTGATGACTCTCGAAAACAGTTTGTAAACAGTTGGTAATAGAATCGTGTTCAGATATTAATGAGCACCTTGTCCGCTTCGATATATCTGATGGCGACTATACAACAACAGGCGGACAATAAACAATAACGATAGGGTTCATCAAGAACGGAGGGTAAAGGTTTTTAATGGGTTGACAACGCGCTAGTCCCCTGGAGTCGCAGGCGTCACCAAGGCTCACATCGCAACCCACACCACTCGCCTTTTTATACCCTTCTTATACACCAGTTGCATAATATACTATTATTGCTCAGTATAACACGTGGAAAACAGAACACCCCACGCAAAATGACCTATGGGTATTTATACAAATCCTACTAAAAATCACTTAATCCGTACCAAAATGAGGATCCCCGGAGAATCGGCGATTAATTGGCGTACGGACTAACGAACCCCGCCGGCTGTGACGTCACCCGCCAATGGCTACGCATGATTATGTTATCCTAAACCGTGACTAACTAAGCTTTGTTGATGACTAATTATACAGTCATCTAGTGGCGTTGCCAGCCATTACCTACCAAAATGTATAGGCAATAGAATAGAATAGAATAGAATAGAATAGAAAGGTGTTTATTTCTCTAGTTAATATGATACATTATGTCCATCAGGCCGGTGGTGTGTTCGGCCTGTGGGTGTGTCAGCTACTTACAACCTATACCTATGTGTGTCTGAAAGATCTGTATAAGTGTTATGTTGTTTGTGCTGTGTACTTGTTAATGTGCTGGTACAGAATAAATTTATATAAATTTAAAAGTTGTTTCATATTGTCCTATCTTACAACTATTCTTACAACTAATTTCTTATAATCTATGGGGACGTGGGGCGGTCGCTCGCTTGCTGAGCTGCCGACTCCTGTCTTTTTTTGGTACATAGTGAATTTCTCCTAATCTAGTGTTAGTTAGAAGTGGGTTGTGCTGCCTGTGTCCGATGTAGGCGTTACCAGGGGTGTCTAGATCCGCAATGTGCATTTCCCTGAATCGGCGCAGCATGTCTTCATTTAGGTCTTGTGCGCGGAGGTGCCATGGATCCCAGTCGAGCATCTCCCACAGTAGTGAAGTTTCCAGGCGTTTTGGAAACTGTCCACTAGTTTTGAGAGCCATTCGATATTGACGTTCAATTCTGAGTAGGTTGCTCTTACTGTAACGTGAGAGTAATTGTACCACGCCATAATCCAATATTGGAAGTAGACAGGCCTGAATGACAGCCAGTTTCACCGTCAGATCCGTCTTAGCGTGCCAGCCTATAATGGGGGCTAGAGCACCGCGCGCCCGTCGTACTTTCTGCACTACGTAGTCAGTCTGTTTACCCATGGTCATGGTCTTGTCTAGGTGTACACCCAAATATTTTATACTGTTTTTATATTCAATTACCTCGTTTTTGATGCGAATGGTTCTGCGGTACTTTCTCTTGTGAGTGAACATAGCACACTCGGTTTTCTCTATGTTGCACTTCAGTCCCCAACGATGGTAGTAATCGATGACAGTTTCGGCGGCCCAGCCCGCACGGCTCGTCGCGCTGTTCGGTTCCGGAGATCTGTTGAGTATGCACAAGTCATCGGCGTATTGAGAAAGCTTTAGTCCGCGGATCCGGTTCCGTTGGTCCCAAACGTCATGTACGTACATGTTGAAAATGATTGGGCCCAGGATAGAGCCCTGTGGGACTCCGTGTGGCACCGCTTTCTCTTCGCCGTTGGTGGTTCTGAAACGTCCATAGGTTTTTCGACCGTTCAGGTAATTTTCTATTGTTTTGATAATGTTATTTGGAACGTCAGCTGTTTGGAGTTTCTTTGTCAGACCCTCGTGATTTATGGAGTCGAAGGCTTTCGAAAGATCAGTCGATACCAAAGCCACGCTCTCCTTTGCTTCTAAGGCATCCGTTATGAACTTTCCGGTACGAAGTATTTGCGTGCCTGTTCCTCTATTCTTAGTAAAGCCATGTTGGAATGGCGGTTGGAGTCTGTCGGTCGTCTGTCGCAGGCGCGAAAGAAGCAAGCGCTCGTATAATTTACCCATGATGCTTAGAAGGGTAATGGGTCGATACGATTTAGCGTCGCGGTGATTTTTCCCTGCTTTATGTAAGAAGATACATTCTCCGATTTTCCACCTATTGGGATAGTGGCCTGTCAGTAGTAGGTAATCGGCTATAACTTTGTACCGAATGAGAAAGGGGTTGCCTCCGAGTTTAAGGGCATCTGCTTTGATCTTGTCTGGGCCTGGGGCCTTCTTATTTTTAAAACGTTTTAGAGCGATCTTAATCTCCTCTATAGATGTAGGGTCAAGTGGCTGAAAGGGCGTGGTCTTCTCTGTGCTCTTGTCCTTGTTAGCTATCTCGGCTTCTGCTACGATCGCTGCGTCGACTAAAGTGTCGATGGTTTCTTCCTCGCTGTTGCATCCCTGGATGTGGGGGAGTTTCTGTACTGGCGCCTTCAGGTTGCGTTGGATTCGCCACATCTGGGCTCTATTGTTTCGTGGGTCATTTACTACTTTCATCCATTTCTGATCATTATACTCCAAGAGCGCCTGTTGGACCAGACGTTTCAGGTGATTGTAGGTCGTTCTTTGTTCCGTTTTTCTGTCCTGGTTAAAGCGTAGTCGCCACGCTTTACTTTTTGCTTGGTTTCTTTCGTCTATTAATATATTAATCTCATCTGGAAGTTGATCCCTTTTATTGTACTCATGCAGTGGCGCATACTCATCCAGAGATTCGGTAATAGCTTTTTCTAGTTGTAGTATGTATTCCTCGCATTCTGAATCAGATTTGATTTCCTTTGGTAGCTGAGTGGTTTTGTTCCATAGAGTTTGCTGAAATTTCTGTCTGGTTTCTTCGTTATTTGCGATAGCACGGGTGTTTCTTATCATATTTTTCGTTCTGTGCACCGCTATATTTATATCTAGTAGCCATGGCATGTGGTCTGAGCCAACCGATGTTGTTTGTTGGCATGTTACGGTGTCGAAGGCTTCCATTTCATACGAGATTATGGCTGCATCAAGAATACCGTACCCCGCACTGTTTGGTCGTGAAGGTAGACCTGTGTGGTGTATAGTGCAGACGTCAGAGTTACAGAGGTCGCGGATGAGTATTCCCGCCCCTTCGTCTCTCGTTTGGTTTAGTGTGGTCATTTTAAGATTGAGGTCCCCTATGGTGATGTTCGGGGCTTCGGTAACAATATCTTCTAACTCATCCTTAAGTGCTGCGGCGTCAATGTGTTCTGATCTGTGCGGTATGTATATTCCTTTGATTTTTAGGTAATCTCCAGTTACGTGATCGTAGGTAAGGTTGATAGCGACGCCTTCGATGAGACGGTCTCCTAGTTCTGTACCTGGAGCGACGTCGGTCTGACTCCAGCGTATACCTCGCATCACGTACAGGGCTGTGGTTAGATGTGATGCGATCGAGTGGGTGATCTTGTCATAGTTCGGGAGATTCATGCGGGTTTTGGAAAAATCCACGCGACATTCGTTGACTATGATTATATGTGGTTTGTGACGGTCGGCTAGGGATTTTAACTCGAGGAATTTACCTCGGAGACCTTGCGCATTTAGATGCATTATACGCAGCTTGTGATATTGATTTCTGCGATTACTTGTTGAGAATTTTTATGAGAATGTCGTGTTGTAGTTGCAACTGGAGTAATACTTGTTTCATGATTGTATGTAGCTCTTGCTCAGGGAGCTCCATGCTGTTTTCCTTGTTTACCATGCGTTCTGGCTGCGCTGGTTGCTGATATTTTGGTTGTGCTTGAGGTGCTTGTTTGGGCGGCGCTGGAAATTCTGAAGTGGAAGTTATGTTCGCGTATGAGTAGTTTTCCTGACGATATTTTTGCACTGCATGTCTGCGTTCAGATGCTTCTCTTTGTCTCCTTTCTTTTTCTTCATGTTGTGCGATTTGGCGCTCTATTGCCTTCTGGAACTTCTCGCATTTGGCTTGGTTAGCGCCATGGCCCGGTTTTTTGCATGCTGTGCATATTTCGATCTCTACGCCTTCTTCGTTTGGGGATTTCAAGGTGGGCTGTTTCTTTTCACCGTGACACGCCGATGTCGCATGCGTGAAAAGAAAGCATCTCTTGCATTGTACTACTCTTTTCGGATCGTCTTTATATTCCTGGGGATTTATACTGAAGGCTCCGAAGTACGCATGTTTTGTTGTCTTCATAAGCATGGCAATTTCATCGTATGACTGATTACCATCAAAGATAAACAAGTGTAGGTTACCTTTGATGGTTCTCATCTTGATTGGTCTCACACCGATACATCTCTCCATTTCCTCAAGGCATGCCTCATTCGTCTCGTCGTAGATGTTTGTGTTGAGCACTACTTTTGTTTGGTGAGTCTGCTGAGCTTTAGGGATACGAGCCACGAAGCGGAGTCTGTCGTCAAGTTTCCTCAACTCTTCTATGATTTTTTTTCTTATATCCGCGGTGTATACGCGAATCGTGATAGTCCTTTTGTTTGGAGCCATAACGTGTCTTGCTCCATGTTCTGTGCTTATTTTTCTTATTTTATTAAGGTATTGTGGATCGTTGATTTTTTTGACATCCGTTATGATTATGTCAGGGATGTGAGTGGATGGTGTGATTACTCTCGGTGTCCGCTGGGTTGTTACGGCATTTGTAGTGAAGGCATCTCTCTTTCTTTTCTTGCGTTTCGGTGAGGTAATAGTCGGTGAGGTAACAGTCGCTAAGGCGTTATTTTCTTCCCTTTCCAAATCATTGTTGTGCTCCTCTTCAGGGGGTAGCGAGGAGAAGCGGTTATTTATTGTTAGGCCGGGCGGTCGCTGAGCGGCGACGGCATGGCTGACGGAGCGTGCCGGATTCAGCGGCGGACTTAACTTGGAGCCATCGCCTGCATGCGCTAACGGCAGGCTTAACTTAGAGCAGGAATGCGTCCGCGCCAGCGGCGGACTTAACTTGGTATTGGGGCGTAGCGGCAGCCTTAACTTGGATTCGGCGCGTAGTATCGTCGAGCCGTTCGTGTTGATATTTTTTCCGCGAGGGTACGCGGGTATGTCGGCGCTGCGCGCAGCGGTAGCGGTCACAGTGTCGGGTGTTTGGGTATTGGTAGTCGAGCCACTAAGCGCTTGTCGTGGCGGTCCGCGATTAACAAAGCGGGAGTCACTGATCACGGGCGTAGTACTTGATTGAGTATCGGGCATTTGTTTACATTCCGATATTACTTTATTTACTATGTATAGGCAGCCGCAGAGAAATTCCCCCTGCACAGTTTGTACGTATGGCCGGTCAGGTTTTTCCATATGCTTAGTTATCTTTAAATAATTATAATCTAATCTGAAATTAAAATACAGTAAGTATTAACCTATTTTTTATCTACAAAGTAGTACGCTATGTACAAGTTCTTTGCAAGAAACAAATGAACGCCAGTCGCCAATACTATTTATTTCAGAATTCACTGTAAAACTAAGTTCAAATACCAGATAATATAAATACCTCTATCTTGATCGATCTATATCTTGGGAATGTCATTAGTATTTTTGTTTTTTTTATGCGAACATTTTTTGCGCACGATCCTTATACTGTGGAATTTTTGAGGAAGCATATTATTGATATCTACTGATAATTCATAGTAGAATTCGGCAAAAGAGTAGCCTAAAACTTTTGTATTTTTCTTTTTTTAAACATGGCTTACCAACAATTGTTGACACTAATACATCAAATAGAGATCCATTGTGTTAGTGCTAAGTGTTAAAATTACTTAGAGGTAATCCAAATCATTATGTACCCGATTTAAGTATACCTACTTAACCCGGCGAGAGTGTGGTAAATTGTAGCATACCCAGGGTCCGTTTTCGGTACGGTATAAACGGTATGGTAGTGGTATTTGATATCGATACCGCTTCGTTATAAAGGTAGAACTATACCGGTTGAAATATAAAGGTACGCTACCGGTATAAAATAACGATATCGCTATTTTTCATAGGTGTACTCAAACGTTTAGTATTTCGTAGCCAACCGGTATTATTACGGTACCGAAAATTTTCGATCGTAACTGTTACGATGGGTACGTAAACGCGACTAACAGCGAACAGCGACTACGTCAGTAATCTATCGCGCCGAACGATATTTAACAAAAATGGTTATTTTAAACATACACCCAATAACTAGCGCTGATTGGTTGGCTAAAAGTAAAGTAAATTGTTTTTAAATAAACAAAATATCGTGTGATAACAATATCCCTAAACGCAATATTTCACGCCCAAAACAACAAATTACTCGTTTATCCATACAATGACGTCATATATTATGCTCAATTAGTATGGGATGTTTTCAGTGCTCGGATTGTATACTGTACTTTGAAATCCATTTTTAGGGTTCCGTAGTAAATAAGGAACCCTTATAGTTTCGCCATGTCCGTCCGTCCGTCCCCCGCTTTTCTCAGTAACCGTTAGTACTAGAAAGCTGTAATTTGGCATGAGTATACCTACATATCAATGACGCCGACAAAACGGTAGAATAAAATCATAAAATAAAATTTTTTTAGGGTACCTCCCCTACATGTAAAGTGGTGGTGCAATTTTTTTTTCTTCCAAATCCCATCGTGCGGGGTATGGTTATATACTTTAGATAGCTCTTTCAAAAATATTTTAAGGTTTCTAAAAGCATTTTTTGATTCAAGAGAGATCGGTTGGCGTGATATTAAGCTTTGAAGTGATCATTTTCGCTATGGTAAAGTGTCCCCACCCCCCTGCCAGCTAAACGGTGGCTACTAGGCATGTGAAAAAAATCATGGTAGTAGTTATATACGATGAATTTAAAAGGAAAACTATCACAGCTAAGTAGACATTACCATAAAGGGCAAAAATATGTATACAACAAAACATTTCAAAAAAGTACATCATCAGTACTAAGATCAGTAAAAACCCATCTACGGGTCCGTAATTCCGCATATGACCGGTAACGTGATGGACGGGCAACTACGGAACCCTACACTGTGCGTGGCCCGTCACGCACTTGTCTGGGTTTTTTGTCTTTTGTGTTGTTCTAATTGTACTTCTTCCATATACACATTTTTTCCTCCCTAAAAACTGGTTCGAATGGGCTTGTGGCGAAGCAATATGTATAGAGCATAATAATTTTTTTTTGCAAAAACTGCACTGATCGTAATTCCTAAGAGATTCCTAAAAGATATTAAAAAAAATTACGTTTATATAGTTCATTTTTGTTAAAATTGATATTTATTACCTTCTTTTCGGGTTCAAGTAACAAACTTGTAACTTTTTTTGTTGCGAAAAGTAGTCTTTTTGATTTTTCTCCCGCCACCACACTCCCGCCATGTTACGTCCCACTATTGGGTACAGGCCTCTCGTAGCTGAGAAAGTAATCCCCAAATCCCCATGCTTGCCTAGAGCGGATTGGGGACTTCACATACACCTCTGAATTTCTTAGCAGATGTATGCAAGGTTTTCTCACACGATCAGCAAAACAAAATAATTTATGCCCTAAACGTGATATTTATAAATAAACATTTACCTCGTAAATTAAGAAATACACGGCAAAATAGCTAGAATTACATGTGATCCGAAACATCTGTGTCATTTCCTCAATATCCAACCAGACCGGCCTACAAGCTCTGATATAACTGCGTCTACAGTGAAAAGCGACGCGAGCTCACGAATAAAATATATTAAATCAAAATCAATTTTGGTTGCTGGCGTTATAATTGTTACATTTATACTAGTGGCTATGTGAGCTGTGGACCTCGTGAGTGAGTTTTTTTATCATTTCCAAATTCTGACATTATAAAAAAGATCAATTATGAATATCGAAGCTGCTAACAAAATTTCACGATAATCGTTTGCGAAATGCGACCTGCAGAGGAGAACAAACCGTTGAACAAGTATTTTGTTTATTTTATTTCCAAAAACTTATTCGACAAAAAATAATCTGTATATTTATCCAACCTGCTTACAAAAATTCACGAGAATCGGTTGAGAAATGCGACTTGTAGAGGCGAACAAACCGAAATTCGCCCTCAGAAACTTACAAAATCATTGATAAAAAAATTGTTTTTGGAAATTTCCAAAAACCGTCTCGACAAAAAGAAAACTATATTTCCATCCATCCAACCTGTTCACAAAATTTCACGAGAATCGGTTGAGAAATGCGATTTGTAGACGAGAACAAACGGAAATCCGGACATACGAAAGCATTTTTGTTGAAGCCTTCGTTTCACTCGGCCAATTAAAGGATATGTGGGAAATTCAAGTTAGGTTTTTTTCCTATATACACCTTAATAATATAGGTTAAATTAAATAAGTTTATTAATTAATTTATTTATCGTATAGCAATTATTTCGAACCGTGAGATCTTCGAGAAGACAGTACGGTTGCCAGGTTTGTTGCACCGTTTAACACTACCCATCACAACGTGGTGCAACTTCGATCCCCAAGAACCAGTTAATGAGAAAACGGTTGAAACAATGACAATTTTACGTGGACATTTTAATTTTTTTTTGTTTAGAGATGTTTAAGATGTGTAGTGTATACGCCCGCTAGCTTACACACTAAGCGTAAACCCTAATGAATGTTATATAACAGGTCGCAAACTGCTGGGAAGGCGTAATAATACTAGCTGCTATGCTCAGCCGATACAATTTAAGCTAGCGGAAATTAACAGCTTCTAGCGTCGAGCGAAGCGGAGCGGGAGCGGTAGCGGAACCGATTTATCGTCGTCGGTATGTTAGGATGTTTTGGTGTTTATCGGATGCAATACGTAGTTGCACAAGTATGTGTGGGGCCGGAATGTGGAAATGTTCAACAGTCGCGCTGTTCTGCGTGGAATTACTCCAGCTATAGTAGGAATAGTAACTACTATTACCATTTTCTAATAGTAGTCTGTCTAAGTTTCCATTAGAATGTAGGTTTAATATTGAAGCGCAGTAAATGATAATGTAATAAGAAAACGACTGCATGGAATTTATTAATGATGCTGTTTATATTAAAGTCGTAGTTAGCTACAGACTTGCTATTTATGGATATTTATTATACCCGGCTCTCTTACATAATTTTTTCTAGGATATAAATTACTGGCTTTTGCCCGCGACTACGTCTACGTAATCTTCAACTACCTATTTCATCTTTTCTAGTAATGATTTCGATAAAAGAGAGCAACCTATATGTGAATCCAGGCTGTAAACTCGTTGTATTCCAAGTTTCATCATAATCCGTTAAGCCGTTTTCGCGTTATTGAGTAACAAACATCTAAACATCAAACCATAGTATAATGGTATTGTCAGCATCATTATTCACAAGTAGTTATGAGAAATAATAATGAACTACAAGACTCATATATATTTATCTCTTTTTTTGGATGATTTTAATGGACTAGACTGCGAATTAGACTCATAGGCTGTGGCAGAATAACAGCGTTGCAGTTTGCGCGGCAAATAGTAACACATGCTGAGTCTCAGCCTTTTCTTTATGGCACACATTGCTGGACTCATTGTGCACCTTCACTCACTGTGTATTATCTTACACCTATTTATTAAGACCGCGCGGTTGTGTGTGCTTTATTGAATAAATAGTTTTTCTTTCTTTCTTTCAAACCTTAAAACTTTCGCATTCATTAGTAGGATAAAATTATATCAACACCTAGTGACTACGAAAACAGACAAACACACTCGCTATTTATTATGTAAACGTATGTATTGTAAACAAGAAACGCAACTAACGTTACAGACAATTAAGAAACTAATTCGCCCAACAGCAGAGCTGGCAAAAACCGGGAGTATTCGTTATCGGGGGAAGTGGGCGTTCAACCGTGCTATTGGCGGCGGCTTAACCCTGCTGCTGCTAGGAACTTCGACTGCGCCATAAATTACTACACACTTTAATGAACCTCTAGTTTATAAGGTCCGAGGAAAAGTATAGAAATTTATTGCCAAATTGGTTATTATAAGATTACATTTTTCAATGACTAAATAAGTATATCTTAGAAATATATATTGAATTTCCCTCCTGTACAAAGAGTCTATTCACACCAGCCATTCCGAAAAGAGTCATTGTTGCCCTCGAGTGAGGGACCAATGTCGTACTTTTCTTGCCTCATTACTCTTTTTCACATAGAAGGTGTGAAGGTTTCTGCAGCGGGCCTCATAGGCGGTGTAAAAAGCAATACGATAGCAAAATTATTTCTGCTTTGGGCGTAACGAGGGATTCAAATGTTTGAATCCCTCGTTATGCTCAGGAATTGTAGAATCTTTCGCTTCACTCAGGATTCAAAATATCGCCCTCGCAGTGAATATATCATTTGATTGAGACACATCTACTATTTCCTCCTATTGGTTTTCCCGGTTGTATCCTGTTTCCTTTATAACGCCCTGGTCCGCCATCGTCAAATCTTGGGGGTAGATGCCCCCGTTTGGCACCAAACCCCAAGATTTGGGGTACCTAAGCATTAGTTTTACGAAAGCGACCGCCATTTAAACTTTCATCCCAGAGAATTAAACCTTGTTGATATTAGACCTGTTTCCTCACGATATTCTCCTTTACATATATCATACAGTAATTGTTACTGTTACATCAAACTTTGAGTATTTGAGGAATAAGTATAGGAAAACTTCAGCAATCTGACTACTATGTTTTTATCCCGTGATCTCCACTTGATCACAAGCACCTGCTGCTGGACTATGAAAGCCGGTATTCGGCCGTCGTCAACCAGTCCCGGCGATCCCCGGGCTTATTACAAAGGTATGCTATTTAACGTGTAAACTAACTAACGTACGTGTAACTGTGTGTAACGGGTAAACTTTTGACGTGTTAAACGAGAATGTATGAGTATTGTTTTTTTTTTCGCCGGGAGACCACGGCTTAAAATATGGTTGTTGACTTAAAATATGACTACTCCATAATACTTACTCTAAAAGGAACAAGGTAAAAAATATGCAAAATGGTGAAAATCCTATTCAAATATCTCAAAAAATAACGAAGCTACAGCCGTTTTAATGTTGCTGGATAAAGAGAGAAATCGCGACAGATCAGTGACGTTATTGACCTCGAGCGCCATAGTAAATCACGACCGACCCACCGCGCGATCGCGACAACAGTGACATATATAGTCCCTATTCGTCCCGGTACCGCCGCACACCGGGTAGAGTCAGTCCGACCCAGGTCGGGCCTAGCTGAGTTTCTTGCTGGACTCTTCTCAACTAGGCTAGGTTTAGTGAGCCAGCGACAAAACTCCCAGTAGCTCGATTCCACTCACACCTCAGATTCGGTTGAAACCGCTCAACCAATCTCACTGGAGCGCAAACTCTTAGAGTATTCCAGTGTTCCAAACCGCACGCGTGGTCGTCCGGAGGTTTTCCTCTGGATTTTCCCCAGGCTAATCTCCAACCGCGCACTCCTATCGCTTTATTGGGCCCGGCCTATAAAGCCACAGTCAGGTTCAAAAAAAAATTATCACGATCGTTTCAATACAAAGATGCGTTTTGCGGAAAAGGGACAGAGTAAAACTTTGAAGACTTATAATTATGTAATTATATATTCTTTTGAATTACTTTTTTGCCATTCGATTAAGAATTTGATCCATTTTCGAGATAATTCGAACTTACTGATTATCTTATTTGATATCAACGTCCCTATTAAGGCTCGGTTGCACCAACATACGATCACAGGCCGGTCATCGTCAAATATGGCGCCGGCAGCTAGCTGTCATCCCATAGAAACTTGTCAAACTTACCATACATCAGATTTTAACGAACACCGCTTACGATTACAGACGGTTTGGTGCAACTCACCCTAAGTCTTAATACTACATACATTTGAAGACGATGTTTTTATGTCATGATCCACGTTTTAAATTCGCCCACAAATCTAGACACGCGACAGCGTGTCCAACCAAGTTCAAAAGAAGAGGACTGTGGCGCTACCGCGAACAGCAAACGAAGTTTTCCCTCTCTCTCGCACTTGCAAGTTTGCATATAAGTGAGATAGAGAGGGAAAACATCGTTTGTGGTTCGCGGTAGCCTCTCAGGTGACGCAGCGGCCGTGTGTCATATTACACTTACCATTTGGAGCCACTTTTGACCCCTACGTAACTCAAAATCTATTGAACATAAAGAAAATAGGTTAATTTATTAAGAACCTTAAGGATAACTATAACCCCAAGTTTAATGAATATAGCTGAATCGGTTATTAAGATAAACATCTGAGCTATAGGTGCAATCGCTACCCAGTCCCAAATTCATCAACCGTTCCTTCGTATTAAGCAGTTAGTGCCGTTAATGAAGCATGAGTCTTCTGGTAGATGTCGCTGTACGCCTCCCTTAAGGCGTTTGTATAAAATATGAGATAAACATCTGAAAATCTGAATTTCTCTCTGCCTGACCTAATCTCAAAAATCTAACCCACTTCCAGATGACCTAGCAAGTTGAAATTTGGCATCCAGCTGGGTAATTGTGTGGTCATGAAAGATAAATAAACAGTATTTTTTTACGATTTGTAATATTTTCCAAGTTCTTATTTACACGCTAAGCTCCTATTGAATTCGTAATAGCTAAAATGAATTTTACTTTCGAAATCAACTAGATATAGAACTAGCACAATATCGTTTTAACAGTCATGGCCCTGTACTATGAACATCGAAAGCTAAACTTCGTATCGTGTCGTCCCTTTCACTCTCGTGTTATACGCTATATGAGTGAAAGGGACGGCATGATACGAAGTTCGGAGTAGCCCTGATGTTATTTGAACCGTACAGTGTAGTATAGTAAAGTATTAATGGTACGAGTATGTACATACCGTCAGAGCTATAATATATTTCGGTACAAAAAGTAATCATATCCCATCATAACTTAAATGTGAAATGAGAACCAAGTTCAATATTATTAAGAATATGCGTTGTTGTTGACTTCGCGGACAAAATAAGTGAGTTCTATATGGGTGCCAAGTTCTGTGTAGAACCACCTGGAATTTATTTCACTTGGGAAGTAATTCAAGGTTAGATTTATGTTGACTACGAACAGTAGGGTGGGTCGAAATTCACGATTTTTGGAGTATCGTAATGTAAGAGGGCTGGAGGAGGAAATATAAATATTGTTTTATACTCAACAGCCGTGCGGGGGTTAAAAGTCTAAATCTAGATTTTTAAAATTATTTTTCCTGTAATCTACCGAATACACAGCAACTTTTGAGCCCTATTACATTACGGTACTCCGAAATTCGTGATTTTCTACCCACCCTAACGAACAGTCCAGTATTGACATTATTATTATTATTATTTTGAACCTGTCTGTGTGGCTTTATAGGCCGGGCCCAATAAAGCGACAGGAGTGCACGGTTGGATTATAAGATAAACGATTACATCTTGGATAGGGATGTTTGGCAGTAATAGCGTCCCGCACAAGTAATCTAACACAGAACTATTTCGTCCTGAATATTAAAAAAAAATGTTTTTTGTGTAGTATTATGACACGTTGTTTTGAAAAAATGACACCTCGCCGAGTTGCTCGCGCCGGTTCTTCTCGAGGCACAGGTTTATTTTATAAACCAGTGGTAGTTTTTTGACCTTCATAAATGCAATTGACGAATAAATAATTTCCCTTCATTTCAAAACCTTTTACATTGAACTTGTTTAGGATCACGAAGCGGAAAGACGCGAGATATTACAGAAAATGAAATCAACTCCTCGTCACTGAGGATGATATTTTAAAAAGACTCCGTTAAGACTTTATTATCAGCGGAAACCTTACTTTTCTCGGAAGCGTTAAGGATACTTTTAGGTTAGGTAGGCTAGCTGAGTTATGAGGTTGTGGAAGTTAAGTGAGTACCTACAATAAAGAAGTTGTTCTCGATACGTTCCCTGACGGGCAGTGTAGCCTTGTGTTATTAATATTTCATCTGGAGGACCAAGTGTCAATATCACACTCGCAGCTCACTTGGTTATGTAATGTTGGAGTATTTGGTACGGTTTCGATGCTTGCTTATACCCGCCTTGTTATTATAATATTTTTTATGAATTCATTGTGTAGTTTGAGGGTGGGTTGCACCAAACCCTCTGTGGGCCATTCTACTTTTTCATGTACATAATTATCAGACACTTTGTTTTAATATGCAGATTTTGTAATACTTGGACCTCACTTCATATTTTTGTATTGCTATTTAGAAAGAGGTTTAATTGCAGTATCACTTCCGATAGTTTTGGTAATTAACGAACCACAGCTAATATTCAGAAATCGAGTAACTCAGTGGTCCTTGGATGTCTCACCATTTGTATGAAAAAATGGTTTTTACCACTGTGTTCCCCAGCTTTTACAACAATATGTCAATATTTAAGTATTTTTAACTATAAATTCCTTTTATTAGGTTCAGGCACTATTTCGAAATACTATTTTTGTACACTAATTCAATACATATCAGAGATTTTTTTTTGTAATAGAAAACTGGTCATGAAAAAGTAGAACGACCCCTGTAATCGTAAGCGGTGTTCGTTAAAATCTGATTGCATGGAAAGTTTGATATATATATTCTATGGGATGACAGCTGTTGGCGCCATATTTGACGATGAACGGCCTGTGATCGTATGTTGGTGCAACCGACCCTAATTGTATATATACTACAACAAACAAACATGACCTGACTATTGGAAATAATGATCCTTATCTTGCATAGGTAAGTAATACATTTTATTTATTCCCGTTTTGTTACCGGCCGTATAAATTATTAATAAAAACCGGTCAACTGCATGTTGGACAACGCAACATGAAGGGTTCCGTGCCTACAACTACTAGTCTACATTTAAATCCTTTAATCCTATTCTTCTAATTAACTAAGGTCGTATCTTCGTAGGAACCTCACGGCACTTACGTCCGTATGTTTGGGCAAGGCAGTTTTACAGCGATAATGCAAAAACGGTTAGACCTACCTGGTTCAAAATAATTTTCTTTGAAATTATTTATTAATGTACACAATGTTTTACAATTGTAAATTTCATGGTTTTGAAATTAGAGGGAGGGAAAGGGGGCAATTTTTACGACTTTGGCAGATAATATCCCACGAACGGTTGTCTTAAATGGAAAACGTTTTTAGATACCTCCATATCATTTTAAAGGCCTGTCCATAGATACTGCACACGCCTATGTGCATTGATTTTTTTTATGGATTTCAATTGTATGGAGTGCCCCGCTAATTTTTTTTTCGCATTTTCACATCACTTTTATATAGCGGTTCATAGAATACACTTCTGTGCCAAATGTCATAATTGTTGTACTTATAGTTTCCGAGTAAATCGGACGGACGGACAGACATAGTTCCGGTTCCGTTTTCGCCGTGTTGGTTACGGAACCCTAAAAGTTTACATTATTACAAAATGACAGAATTCAGTCCATAGTTTTTCCCATAGGCTGTGGTGACCGCTTACCATAAGACGGGTCGCACGCTTGTTTGCCACCGACGTGGTATAAAAAAATACAGATTCCGCTCCTCCAAGTCAAGTGTATAGTAGCCATTGACTGCGCGATTTAGTCATAAAAGTGGAAGTAACGTGATTGCCGGCAATAAGTCTAACGATACCCGTTCGAAGGAGCAAGCGAGCCTAAGTGGATAAATGGAAGTGCTAAATCAGCATTCACTCAAGATAAAGTAGATTAGCGTCACTCAGACTAATATCGACATGAAGTATTTTATGGGTGGGGATATAAATGGCTTTGCTAAGTAGACCATTCCACTCAACTTTAAGTGTAGCGTGACTTTTTGTTACTATTAAAACATTGAATAATTTACTCAAAAAAAATCTCCATATCTGAGCGTGTTAAAAATCAACCGTGATTTTCATCGTTTTTTAGAACTATTTCAATTCACAATTATAGTCTAAAATACTTCCATATATACATACTTTCAGTTTTCCGCATCAATCTTTGTATGACATAGTAATTAATTCTAAATTAATTGATTAGGCCATAATGATCGAATAAAGGCTGATATTCTATATTTACGTACGCAAACTGTAATCATGATTTCGATAAACCAATCAATCTAGTGTAAATTTGACACGTTACATAACGAACTAGCTTCGTCTAGCCTCAAAAACAATAAGGTCACCTATGACCAACCAAAAAAGGCTTTAACAGTTGGTGTATATGGTTAAAAATAACTATAAGCCATGCCAATAAACAATAGGTTCTAAAATGAGGGCCACTCTCGCTTTAACTCGCTCACACTACCTTAATGTGTATATACTACTCCCCTGCACCTTAAGTCATTTTATAACAGGCCACCATTTTTTCACTTACTTTTTTCGGTATCTATGTGCCTATAAACAGAATTTCTTACGGACCTGACAACAGCCACAGAAATAAATCTCCCTTAAGTCCATCATTCAAGGCTTCGTCAATAACCGAACGAAAACAAAATGTAATTGATTGTCGCACAAAATACTTTGTTAGTTCATCTCAACCCTCTGGCGAAACAGATAAACAGCCAGTCCGAGCGCCGTAAACGGAATACAAAGCAAGATTGATGTATCCACAAAGGGATTTTAAAGTTCTTGGTCGCAGCATTGCGTCATGAGGGGTTTAAGTAACAAGATGTTTTCAATGACTTGATAAAAACAATTACTGTTTTTAGGGGAAGTTGGTTTATGGAAGTCCACACTCAGTGAGAGTCAGAAGTAATCTGTACAACTGTGAATCTGTCTTTATTGATGATACTGCTTCCTTATATACTAGCACATACTTACATAATCATCCATACATCTCGCACGCTCTTAATCTCTAACTTATCTTACGCACGTAATATAAGATTACCCTATCAATTTAGACTTATGTGCCTGGTCGGCATACTGTTTACTGTGTTTTGTTTTTTCAACAGGTTACTCGTAAATAAAATTTACCTTTTATAGATCTAAATCTTATATTAGAAACTTTTTATCCAGTCTAAAGAAACTTAAAATTAACTTATCATCATCATCATCATCCTAGCGTTATCCCGGTACAGTTGCATCCTAAAGGATGCCCGGGGTCCGCTACCTAATCCCAAGAGTTGGCGTAGGCACTAGTTTTTACGGAAGCGACTGCCATCTGACCTTCCAACCCGAGGGGAAACCAGACCTTATTGGAATTAGGCTTGTCAAGTGAGTGGGCAACTTGACTGTTAGACGTTCTCGAGCCGCCCGAAGGCCTCTAATTCGGCTTAACGACTGCTATCATAGAAAGTAGCCGGGATCAACGGCTTAAGGTGCCTTCCAAAGAACATTATACTTACACTTACATAAGTCTAAAAAAAATTCTGCTTCGCCTTAAGGTTGATTGGTGGAGAATTTCATACGGCATTAAGTTCGCCTTTTGTACGATAAGGTTTCTTTTGTGCAATAAAGATTAAATTAAACTGAATCTGAATCTGAAATAAATAAGTCTATCAATTGGGTATTAATTAACTGCGAGATTTAATAAGTAGTTTACAAAATTCTTTTACAAAGATTTTATATTTAATTTATGTATCTGTTGTCAGTGTGCGACCCGTTCACGTCGCAAATGCACTTGACCCGAGAAAGAAATTCCGAAGCCGGGAGTGACAATTAAGTAACACATCAGTTTTGACGACCGGTTTAGCGTAGTAGGTAGTGCACCTGCCTGTGAAGCTGACGGTCCTGGGTTCGAATCCCGGTCAGGGCAAATATTTGTGTGATGAGCATGAATATTTGTTTCTGAGTCTTGGATGTTTTCTATGTATTTAAGTATTTATATCTAATAAATATATCGTCGTCTAGTACCCATAACACAAGCCTTCTTGAGCTTACTGTGGGGCTAGTTCGATTTGTATAAGATTGTCCTCTAATATTTATTTATTTATTTATTATTTATTTATTTAACCGATTAGTAAATGTAGTTATAACAAAACTAACGTTTAAAATTCATAAAATTCACAATTTTGTTTAGAATGCCGATATTGCAACAGCTGGTAGTTTCATAAATAATTTTACTGCAAAATAACTTATAACTTAGACAAATTCACGACTTGGCGCTACTTACCTGTATTGGATATTCTCTACTTTTCGGATCAGCTGTCCGAAGAATAGAAACTAGCGTACTAACGTTTCCTAAATATCTTATTTTTCTATATACTTACTATTTCTTTAGACCATGAGCTCTTAGAATAGTATTGTGTCAGGTTCAAGTTTTTTTGAATACCAAGGAATAATGTGCCTTTTGGCTGTGTCAATAAGGGCCATTCGCTTATAGAAGCAATAAATTATCGTCCTTATTTCAACATGACATCGAAATTGTTGGACCTCTAGCTTGACACATTGTTGCCAAACATCGTAATATAAAACTAACGAGACAAAAGTACAGATGCGGAAATGGTCACTGAGCTCCATTTTATTCAAATCACAAATTTTCAACTCCCATTCACGCTTGCTCTGTCCGAAATTTAAATTATTTTGTCTTTGAATAGCTTCTAAATACGATTTTATGCTGTCGATATGGTGGGATAAATTGTTAATCTCTGCGTGTATTCAAAATTTTAATTGACTTTTTAGTTAGTTGTTAAAGTTTAACTCTCAAGAAAAATGTATTAACTTAAGTTTATACATTAGTTTACTCTGTGGGGCGCCAATATTAGGCAGACACGCTAGCGCTGGACTGGCAATATACCATTTATATTATTAGCACCAGCAACACCTCAGATTCGGTTGAAACCGCTCAACCAATCTCACTGGAGCGCAAACTCTTAGAGTATTCCAGTGTTCCAAACTACACGCGTGGTCGTGCCGGAGGTTTTCCCCTGGATTTTCCCCAGGCTACTCTCCAACCGCGCACTACTACCGCTTTCTACAAATCTATAGTCTGGTTAAAAAAAAAATAGCACCAGCAGCGACCAAAATTTTAAAGCGCCTAGACTCGAAGCCATTATCTTGGGCCAGACGTACAAAGTCACGGCATCCTAGATACTTTTCGGAATATCGAGTGGAAGAGAATATTTACCTGCAAACTAAGTGGGAGAATTAATTCACGATGGATCAAATAAATCGCAATGCGGCTTAAATTGATGGCCCTTTATTTATTAGATTAAATAATGTAACGGAACGCGTTCTGAGCGGTTCAGGGGTCTATCTCACTTGACGCTTTGGGTTTACCTTAATATATATAGTTCTTCTGTCTGTAGTCTGTACGTGTGTTTGTGACCTAACTCTTTTTAAACGGCTGGACCGACTTGGATGAAATTTTATGTTTGCGTGCTTTTGGGTGTTTCACTGGGTTCCTGGATGGTTAGAAAATATAATTGGATCCGGTAGGCGGCGCTGCTTTTCCGGGCAGGGCGAGATTTTTGTATATTTTATCTACACCCATATAGCAAATCATTTTTATTATGTTCAAAACCCGTAGGTAATAAAGATCAGTTTTACAATATACCGTGGGCTGCGGGCGGAGATGGCCATAATGGAATCATAAATTCGACTGTTATGAGATTTAACTGCACAAACCGTGAACTTAACAGCACAGCTGCGCACCACGCGGGCTCGGCTATCTGGTGAAGTATGAGCACGCCAGCTCAGCGCGCCCACATTATGAAACATATAAAAGAGGATTTAATATACCAATGTTGATAAAATACAATACAATACAATACAATACAAATACTCTTTATTGCACACCTCAATCAAAGGATACAGTACAGTACAAAAACACACTGAGAAGAGGCAAACAACAGGCGGTCTTATCGCTAAAGAGCGATTTCTTCCAGACAACCTTAGGGTAGCGGAAGTCTAATCAGAACGATTCATAGCAGGTGGTGCAGAGTTAATACATATGAAGCCTACTAATAATTACAACAATAACATTAAATTAAGGAAAATAGTGCATGCACTGTACATAATTAGGCATTAACACACTCTTATTTTCATGCCTCTCATTATATAGCAGTTGCATAAACTATTATAAATATTGGGAATAATCATTACTACTAGGCATACTTCAGAATCAGAATCAGATATATATTTGTAAACATAGGTTTATATATTCATATTCATATTCATTTATTCATTGTATAGTCAGGTAGCTACAATAATGTTGGTGTTATGTTACATTTCGAGGAAGTCTGTACATGACGCCCTGTCAGGGCACACAATAGCACTTATATACTAACTTAACTAATAATAATATTTTAATTCAAGTTATACAGTGGAGGTAGGAACATATTTTATTTATTTATCTTTGTCATCAAAGAATTCATTTAAAGAATAGTAGCTCTTCTTTATCAAGAATTTCTTTAGGCGGTTGTTGAAGATGTTTCCAGAGCTTAGCTATTTTATCTCATAGCTAAGTTTATTGAATATCTTTATACACATTACGTTAGGGCTATTATTATGTAGTTTAAGTTTCGATTATACGGTTCGTGCTAATTTATTTTTATACCTGGTCTCGTATCGTCGTGGTTGGTCGGCGACTCTATTGAATAACTGAGGGTATTTTCTAACGAATTTACAAACTTCAAATATATAAATTGATGTTAAAATAAAAATACCGTTCTTTTGGAAATAGGGATTACAGCTTTCTGTGTTTTTAATGATTGCAAGTATGCGTATGCATTTTTTTGGAGGATGAATAGGTCGTCTACATTTGTGCTATTTCCCCACAGCAATATACCGTAGCTAAGCCGAGAAAAGACGCGTAATATGCCTTAAGAGCAGTTTTTAAGTTTGTGTTTTTTTTAATTCTCGAAGGGCGTAAATAAATTGAGAAACTTTAGTTTTTAGTTTTTGCACATGTGCCTTCCAATTGACGTTGATGTCAACATGTAAGCCTATGCGCGTAAAATTGTCTACACATTCTAGGGCGATACCATCGAATAAATAGTTTATATTTAAGGGATTTTTCTGATATGGCCTAAACTGGATTAGTTTTGTTTTATCAAAATTAATTTTTAGGTTATGATCTTGCATCCATTCCTGTGCATTAGATAATGTTTTGTCTAAGGTTTGGTTTAAATTTTGAGCATCCGAACACGACAATAAAAGAGATACGTCATCCGCAAATAGCACGCAAGATTCATCTATTACTTTAGGTAGGTCGTTGATGTAGATTATGAATAAGATGCAACCGACGACACTACCCTGTGGAATTGATTTTTTTATTATTTGCGCATCAGACGTTGTAGATATCATCTCACCCTTATCATGGTCGTAATGCTGTACATTGACGCATTGTTCACGGTTTTTCAAGTAAGATGCGAACCATTTATGGCTCACGCCTCTTACACCTATCCCATACTGTTTTTCTAAAAGTATTTTATATTGCACAGTGTCACGGCTTTGGACATATCAAGTAAGATCCCGATTCCGTATTCTTTGTTGTTAAGTATGTCGAGCACTAGTTGCATATATTTGTAGTTGCAAGCGTAGTAGAATAATCCTTCCGCAAGCCGTATTGGTCTTTGTCAAAGATCCCATACTTCTCACAAAAGAATGTGAGTCGCTTACACATGGCTGTTTCAAAGATTTAAGATGCGGTAGGTAGCAATGCTATCGGGCGGTAGTTGTTCGGGTCGGTTTTTTTTCCTTTTTTCTTATAGACTGGTTTGGTTTGACTGGTTCTTATAGGCTGGTTTTTGAACATCAACTGAGAAAGCTTTTGTTGGATAACCCTCTGTACTCGGTAAATGAGTACATGGAATTACATTTTTAATTTTTAATTGATAATACTTATACGGACATTTTGCTGATAAATTGTTTTATTATAAATTGTATGATTAATTATTTTTTGACATTTGTTTAAAATTGTGTAATTACATTCGAATTAACCATTTATTTAATTGCCAATTGTTGTCTTAAATTCCATTTGTATTTTATTTATATTTTCTGTGTGTCCAATTATGTTATGACGATCCTTATTCGGTGAATATGTTTAAATCCTATCCCATTATTATTATTTATATCTTAATTGACGATCATGATGTGAATTCGTATACTTTTGACATGAATGCAAATTTATATTGTAATTTACATCTATGAAATAAATGAATCTGAATCTGAATCTGATAATGGATTGAGTCGATCAGGAAATTTATAACAGGTCTTATAATTAATAGAGCAGTATCACCATGTCTAGCCATTAGGCATACAAATATTTCAAGTGAATTTGGAGCATACAATATATTGTACAGTGTTAGGTACCTATAAAAACTTACAAATCTAAATCGGATAAGTATTCCGCTACTGAGTAATAAGCTTTTTTCACTAAAAGTGCAAATAAGCTATTTTAAAATCTACGGTGTCTTACTTGGTCTTACGGTGTGTACTTATCACATTTCCTCTTTAAACCCACAACTGTTCTGTACTTGTTATATTAAAGTAACTTAAGAACTAGTGACATTAAGTCTTATTTGCTTTGGCTGCCACGTTTGATAATGCAGGCGTAAATTCATGTTCGTATTAAAATAGTTGTTGCTTGTTCTTGCACTCCTAATGAGATAGATTCTCGTCTTGCGTAGTTATAATCCTGGTTTGGCGTTGCGCGTGGAAATATAATACTGACAGTTTACCGATAAGTTAGGAATAGGGTTATTTATAATGTTTCGTAATGAAAGTATGCACGTATTGTTTGGATTAGTTAGGAGGTGAACATATCAAAAGTCGCCGCCCAGCCCTTGAGCCGGGGGGAGTTTGAAGGTCCCATTATTCGGTTTATCCTAAAAATTCGTTAACGGTAGCCCATAGCAACAAATGCTCTTAATCATAAGTAATTTACATAAAATTTTCTACAAAAAAGGTTCCACACTTTTTCGCTAGGATGAATATTTAATGAGATTTTAACTAGGTCAATTTTCGCATGAGCAATCTCAGTAAGGATCACATTTCATAGAAATTCTTATAGAGAGTAGTCCTTAGTGTGTAGTGAAATTTGATATCAAAATAGCGGCCAAGCACGATGATAAAGTACGAATGTTTTTAAACCGACTTTGTAATCGATGCTCTATTAACGTGTTTAAAACTTTAACTGTGTGAAAAAATAAAATAAAAGCAAAAATATAAGTGCAAGTGAAATTATAGTACTTTTTTCGTAAATATGGATACTTTAAATGTTTTTTTGCACCCTAAAATAGCTCATTAAAGGCATTTTGACACGCCGGCAACGATTTAGAGACTGACGTAGAATTGATTAATGAAGTAGTTTTTAATAACGTGTCAGATTTTTTTCCTACACCTTTGGCAGAGGGCTAAGTATGTCAATGTCGTCTGTAGTCTCAAATGCGTAGTTTTAGTGTAACATTTTGGATTTCTGAGATAGCTTTACCGGTGCGTTCGAGGCCTAAGTACTACTGAAAGCGAATGGGCAACAAATGTTTATTCGATTTCTGACCAATATGTACAGTTAGATAGACCCACCGTAATTTGCAATGGTTGATCTCCAGCGAGGCACGTATGATTGCATATCCATCGCTAATGTTCTGTTTCCCCAGTGTGAATAAGGTTTTAGGATCGTTAATGATAACGATGCACGATTAGATTAATTTTGTGTTCTTTGAATAACATGATAAAACTTTTTTGAGCAAATTTATTGACTTATACATTTTTATTTAAAGAGAATTATAAGGGATGGGAAGGGATTATGGAATTTCATTTGGAGCTTTCAAATGAAATTCCAATGATTTCAGTAAGAATTCGTAACACGCGATGCAGCCGCCGGCAGCCGGCGTCGTCTTATGTTTCGAACGCGACGGCCGCGGGCGAGCAACGCGGACCTAATGCGTCCCCGTCGCCTTGCGGACTTCACGGAATTAGACTTAAAGGATATAACAATAAGAACTATGCAAACCCGGCGGGTTATAATGAAATTCAGAACAATATTACAACCCGTCTCAAGCCATAATGATTTGCGTTCGGTAAGGCTTGCATGATATATAATTAAAGATTCTCGAACAGGTGCTGTGAAATAGTAGGTTGTTAACAGGGATCGGATACCGGTATTTTCTCCATAGAAAAATACCGGTATTATTACGGTCACCGGTCCATTATTTCGTTTTTAATGGGACAATCTAATAATACGACGCTGTTACCTAAATACATGATTCAGCCCTACGTAAAGAGCAAAAAATAACCCAAAATATTGGGCTAATTCGGGGTTTTTTAAAAATACCGTTATCGGTCCCTGGTTGTTAATCAAAGGTTGAAACCGACCCATTCCACGCGAGATATTTTGACGCTCGAACGAACTGAGAACGCCAATAGTTCAAGGGTGAAATGGGTGCTTTCACCCAAATTCTCTCTACTTTTCATTTAAATTATAAGGAAAGTAAACGAGAAATAAAGCAACAGTCAATGATGTTCTAGGGATTCAACAATAAAAACATGCACTGCAGGAACCAGTAGCCGACGCCGCCGCGCCCCGCGGCCTAACTCCGGCCTATTGAACTATTTAAAAAAAAATACTTTCCACCCTAGGGTCGGAATCGACTTTCAACCCGGCTATCTACTAACAAAAATTGAACTTTCCGAACAGGATAGATGAAAAGTGGGCATCGAGCTAGCTGGGATCACTGAAATATCATATGTATAATTATTTTCTATATTCTTTAATATATTGACGACCGGTTTAGCCTAGTGGGTAGTGCACCTGCCTGTGAAGCTGACGGTCCTGGGTTCGAATCCCGGTCAGGGCAAATATTTGTGTGATGAGCATGAATATTTGTTTCTGAGTCTTGGATGTTTTCTATGTATTTAAGTATTTATATCTATTAAATATATCGTCGTCTACACAAGTACCCATAACACAAGCCTTCTTGAGCTTACTGTGGGGCTAGTTCGATTTGTGTAAGATTGTCCTCTTATATTTATTTATTTATTCCGACTTAAGACCCGTAGTGCTCGTAAGGTCGTAATACTCTTCCCCTGTGGACGGACCATTTTGCAAAATGTAAATAAAAAATAATAATATCAAAACTAATGATTGTATCGGATGTATTTGAAGTTTCAAACGCTTAGATTCTATATATATGAATCACCAATCTTTTTTAGAGTTCCGTACCCAAAGGGTAAAACGGGACCGTATTACTAAGACTTCGCTGTCCGTTCGTCCGTCTATCTGTCTGTCTGTCACCAGACTGTATCTCATGAGCCGTGATAGTTAGACAACCGAAATTTTCACAGCTGATGTATTTCCGTTGCCGCTATAACAACAAATATTAAAAAACTATCAAATAAATATTTAATGGGGCTCCCATACAACAAACGTGATATTTTTCCGTTTTTATATATAATAGTAGTTAGACTCACACTTGGCGGGTTTTATTCAAAAGAACTGTACATGTTTCTTTTAGTTTAGAAATACATTTTATCTTAAAATCAGCCTTATTTTAAAATTGGAGTACTGGAAATAGAATTACGTGTGTTTTATCTAACTCTTGATAAAACAAGCGAGAGTTTCTGTTACCTTTACGTTATGTTAACATTTAAAACCAATTTTCGTAGCTGGGTCATTCTACTTTTTCATGACCAGTTTTCTATTACAAAAAGAAATCTATTATATCTTTATTTGGACACAATTTTCTTCTTCAAAATTTTAAAAAACGAAATTAATTGCCCAAACTTTTTGCAAAATATAGTGTTTCATGTACCGCATCGCTCCTTACGTCCACGTAATTTGTTTTATGTGAGTTTCGCACGTACTAATTATTTTAGACATACATTTTCCAAACGAGTACTAAAAAACTACAATGAGTATTTCTGTGACATCGATCCATTTATGCACTCCCTTGATATTCTAAAAGAACGTACGAGATCCAAATTGTTATTGATCAATAATACTTAGTGTTCTACCCACTTACTTTCCTACTCGCTAAGACGCTGTTGTATATTTTTGCTTAATGTTTGTATTTATGAACCTCCAGGTCTGTTCTTATACATATTTGTAACTTACCTCTATCTTTTATGTATGACTGTATGTGTTCTGAACAATAAATAAAAAATAAAAAAAATTATATGTATTGAATTAGTTTACAAAAATAGGATTTCGAAATAGTACCTGAACCTAATAAAATAAATTTATACGTAAAAATACTTAAATGTTAACATATTTATTTTTTATTAAAAATGGGATAGCTCTTGGCCAACATCTAGCCAGGGGGCAAAGATGAGGCCGACGATGAAGCGAGCTTACCCAGAAGGTGCCTATTCACTCGTGCCTTAAAAAGGTCTAGGTTATATGAGCTCGCTATATTTCTGTAAAAGGTGGGTAACACAGTGCTAAAAACCATTTTTTCATACCAGTGAGTTACTCGATTTATGGATATTAGCTGTGTTTCGTTAATTACCGAAACTATCGGAAGTGATACGGCAATTAGACCTCTTTATAAATAACAGTACAAAAATATGCAGTGAGGGCCAAGTATTCCAAAATCTGCATTTAAAAAAAAGTGTCTGAAAATTATTATTATTATTAATAATAATATTCTTTATTGCACCACTAATACAGGAGTACATATATAGATTCGGTAACATTAATAATGGTAACAACAGGCGGTCTTATCGCTTTAAAGCGATCTCTTCCAGACAACCTTTGGGTAGCAGGAAATATTTTAATAATTATGAACCTACACAAAAAAGTAGAATGGCCCAGCTAACAATTACGACCAAGTGAAAGAAAGTACAATGACCTTTGTTAAGATTCCAGCGATACATCAAATCATTCCACTCAGACTGCAAGCAAACATGTTAATATTTCAAACAACCCGCCACATGCAACGACATGTTTTACGACTAAAAGAAAACATGTATTAAATATCCAATCAGTTTAAAGGGAAAACGATGTCAGCAACCTTTTGTGGCAGTTTCGCTATTCACAAACTCTTGACTTACCTCACCAGTCTCACCACTCACCCCGTCTTGATACTGTTTTTGGTACCGTCAGCCAAGAAAGACACTTGCGAAGAGCTACCGGAGCCGAGTCCGTGGAATAGACAAAAGGCAAGTAGCACCAACTTACGATTACAGACCGATCAACGTCAAATATGGCGTCAGCAGCTGTCATTCCATATAAACTTATCAAAGTTCCCAAATAATATGTTTTATGTCACACCTGGCCATAAAGTGGCAATTACCGCACGCTCCGCGCGCGGAAAATCCCACTTCCTGGCCAGGAGGTGACATAAAATTTTGTACTTACCTCGGGCGGTAATTAAGAAAGCCTCAGATCGCATAATTATCGTCAAATACCTGCGATCTGAGACATTCTTTGTTTTACCGCCCTTGGTAAGTAATGTACTATTAAACCAATGCCGCTTACGATTACAAGACAGTTTAGTGCAACTTTTGCGATGCACGATGTGGCCGTTATCAATTTACCGATTTTGTATAGGAGATATTTCCAAGCCGGATTATTCCTCAAACAAAATTGGAGTTACCCCAATAACGGCACATTTCCATGTACAGCTCGCAGTTCTAATGATTAGCCTCAAAAAAGTATTATCGGTGACCATTTAGAATGACATATGGGTTTGGATCCTCGGCATGAAATCGTTTTACTTTGGCAAAAAACCAGTAGGAGCAAGCGAGAAAGAAACAGATCCTATTTTAAATGCTCACGGACCGTAGCTGCGTAGCCAGTAAAGTGAATATTGCCTAGACGTAGCGGAGCTACAAGCGATGATGCTACGGCGTAGCCAAAGTAAACAAGACGGCCATAACAAGGCTAAGCTGCTACGTTCGACATGGGGCTTAAGAATGTTCGGGGCTCCCGGTTTGATTGTAAGTGTTGAATTTGAACTTAGTAGTTAGCATTTTTAAAATTGGGAATTTGACACAATGTTAATTATATACATAGAAAACCATTAAATTATCACAATAAATTAGACAAATGAATAAAAATCACAAATAGTAGATTGTATGACAAGGGTCTAAAATGAGCCATATTACCACGAGATAGTTATTTTCCCGAACAAAGTGAGGGAATATAATTCGAGGGGTAATATGGCTTTTAGACCAGAGTTATACACTCTACTTTTCACTTTGATTGCGAGAAAATAAATAAACAAAGGTTAGCCATCCAAAATTAACAATTAATTCCACGGCGAACTTATATGTAATTTGGCAGCATGTTTTTTTTTTCTAAACTGCTTTCATGCTTTGACACACAAAATAGACACCGCGGTTCGCGCGCAAAAAATCTAACTCACCTTCCATTGAGCGCTTCAAAGCGTTGCTCGAACGAACTAATCACTTTTTTAATTATTGTGAAATAGGGACTACTACAAACTTAATATTTAGACTCTTTAGAGAAATGAATTCTGTTTTCTGATTGGTCGATTTTAGTAAAGCTGTATTCTGTTTTGTTAATACCCAATACCAAATATTTTTTAAAGAGTTAAATTAGTGTTTTGTGATTGGTGGATTTAATAGGTGAAGTATTATGATTGGTCTAAATTGAATATTTTGTAAATCATAAATATGTATATGTATTCATATTTTCCCTAGGGGTTAAATGTACTACTTTAGCCCCGCTTGACAAGTCTAATATGACACACTTTTCGAGCATAAGAAGTGAAAAAATATATGTGGCGATAAAATGCGAAAAAATGTTTTTTTATAGTCTAATGCTCCATCCAGTATAAATTGAAAGCTACCAATAGAATTCTAACATTTCAATAAAAAAGAAATTGTACGGCAACTATGATCTTAAACATAATATTTCACTACTAAAATGGTAAATTACTATTTTTTTCATGCAACGGTATTACGAGCCCATTTAACTGTGACGTCACATTTTTGAGCATTTTTGGTCAGTTACGCTGTATTTTGCCTCTCGTTTTCGTTTTTTGTGTTGCTCTTATTTTATTCAGTCCCATACAAACATGTGATCGTCTAACAACCGGTTTAAATGACACATTTTTTTTTAGTCAAATAGCCTATTATACTAATCATAATACGGTTAAACTTATCCACTGTAGCCAAGATGCAGGCGCATTTCAATATAGAGATTG
The DNA here is from genome assembly GCA_963556455.1 of Epiblema foenella. Lineage (NCBI taxonomy): Eukaryota > Metazoa > Arthropoda > Insecta > Lepidoptera > Tortricidae > Epiblema > Epiblema foenella. Next base: position 22,107,819 of record OY747099.1, on the reverse strand, counting down.
TGGATTCAAATTCCTGCTCGTACAAATAAATTATGTGGGGAAGGGGAATATATGCTCACGAGCAAAAATATCGGTTACACTTTCTATGGAAATTCAGTACAAAGTGTACCCGTTATTTTTGCACTTGAGTGTAGTTAACAATGACGTTTTTTGTCTCACTCATTTGCTTATCAAATTCATCGATATTTATAATTGAATAGAAAAAAAATACATTTAAAATCTATGACATTAGGCCGCAATAGTCCAGTAACATACCTTGTTTTTTTTTAAGATTAGAAATTAGGTAATCAAAGAAGCAGTGGTCGTAAACATACACACATGAATACGCATTATTTGCACGAAAGATCAGAATTAATGACAGTTAGTGACTATGACAAATTACTTTTTTACAACCTGAAACTTCTTACAATCTCTGCCTCTTTGTTTTTTATTGTACAACTTTTAGACGAATGAAACGAAACGTAATTTATAAAAACAGTTTATTTATTTATTTATTAAATATATATATATCATCATTTCATCATCATCATCATTTCAGCCGAAAGACTTCCACTGCTGTAGGCCTTCCCCAAGGCTCGCCATTTAGACCGGTCCTGTGCCGTTCGTTTCCACCGGATTCCCGCGACCTTCACCAGGTCATCACTCCACCTTGTCGGAGGCCTACCGACAGCTCGTCTGCCGGTGAGATAAATCCAACACGTCATACATATTACACACACAAAAAATAGAAGAAGAAAAATACAAATAGAAATATAATTTACTAAAAACAACTACATATTAATCTTAACTAACAGGAAACGATAATAGTTTATGTATGACTTCTGTGAATTCAGCCAGCGAGCAATGAAATAAATCTATTGTAGTTGAGGTCTCATTCAACATCTTTATGGCTCTGACAAGTGGCGCGTTAGCGATGATGGTTTATCATTAAAAAAATATACAAATGAATATAAATTAAGACATATTTTCTTATTTTCGAGGTCCATATATAATGAAAAAACGGCTTTAATATTCAGTGAGACTATTTGACAGTTTTACCGCAAAACGTACCTGATAAAAAACCTCGTAAGTCATTCTCTGTTATTTTTTCTAATTCTTAAAAATCCAAGGTATAGAAAGTAAGTCAGAGAAACGCTCAAGATACGTATCAACTCACACAGAAAATAACCTTTTGTCCTGGCTGATAATGAGCCTTAGTCATCCCGTCGTCTACCAGTCCCTGGGATCCCAGAACTCATTACAAAAGAATGCTATTATTTTTTTTTGCTGGGACGTGAAGGCGTTTATACTCACACCTAACCAAATAGTCCCACTCTTAGGCAACTTCTTGATTTGTCGACGCGGAGGCGGTACGATGTGAGAAAATTAATAAGTGTCAATGTCAACTGTCAGTCGACTCAGTACCGCTTTTTACAGCGCCCCTACATTTCAATGCTTCCTGACAGGCGCGGGATGCGCGGTAGCGGGGCGATGCGAAGGCATTGTTCCATGTTCCGCTTCTGCGCATATTACTACTCATCATCATCATGAAATTTTAAGAGCTTGGCTCTTGTCGATAGAGTCGACGCTAGCTCTCACGGTCGTGGGCCTAGTTCTTTAGCAGGGCTCGGAAACCGGTTTCGTCTTCATACAATTAACCGGTTAAAAATTTCGGTTAATTGCGTTTTACGATATTATTTCGTACTTTAAATCATTTATTTCATAGATGAAGGTTAACAAAAACAAATCTTAAAATAAAAATGGAGATATGAGATATACTTTAAGAGATATTTCAAAAATAGTAAAAACCGGTTCCGAGCCCAAAAAACAGGGTCCTGGTATGACTCAACATTTGCTTTTTCCTTTAACTGCTGTAGAAAGCTTCTCCATGGTCGGCCTCTACCCCTTGAACATTCAATCCTTCGAGAATGTTTTTGAAGAAGATGTCGTGTCGTAAGCGACCTATCATTTGGCCTCGTCTATTTTCAATTGTCTTCATTAGGTTTCTCGGCTCTCCCACTATTTGTAACACTTCTTAGTTTGTCTTTCTTTCTGTTGACTAAATGATGATCTCCCCTCATAGGAACCACCAGAAAATGTTGCATGATTAAAATGATGATTGAAGAAATGATGAATGCCTCACCCTGAGGCCGGTGAAAATGATATACTCTTGACCAATTACGCCGCCGGCCGCCCTGGCACTGCTGGCGCATGGAAGCCTCGCTCTAGCTCCCCCCGATGATGGAGAACAGACGCCACCCGGCGCCGCTCCCGACGAATAAGGATTTGGGCCACCACACGCGTTTATACGATCCGCGTGAAAACGTTTTTAATTGAAACAACTATTGACTTGACTCTGTTTACTATATTATAACACTGTAACACCCTTGATTTCCAAGATTTACACTGATTTAAAATTATTCTAGAGCGAGCACATTTTTTCCTGGCTTGACAAACCGGCCATTTTTCTTGAAGCTGTTATGAAAGTGATTTTTACGTAAGGTGGCGCTGCGAGCGCACCCATTATGAATGAATGTATTGACTGAGATTGATTTGTTTGACCCGCGTCAATTTGAATATTTAAAAACTAGAATTAAACTTGAATGAGGGAAATATGTTCCTTTTTTAATGAACACTTTCTGTCCAGCTTATTTTCTCCATTCCACATCTCTAACGTCTCAATACTTTTCCTATCTCTTTGGGTCATTGTCCAAGTCTCACACCCGTACAAAGCAATAAAATATTACTGCTGCACAAATTTAAAATCTGACAGTTTTCCGTGAAGTGAGCATCTTTGCGATGTCAAAGAAGAAATTGTCAAATATCGATCCCGCCCCGCCAAGTCACGAAGTCGCCTTAGTTTTTTTACATCAATTATCAGCCTTATTAGGTATTCGTCTAGGTACGCGCTGAAATTAAATTACCACACAGAGCAGCTTAATGAACCAAAACGCCTTCATGCCGCCCAGAACAGAGGAGGTATATTTTTATACGTTATTTCCCATCACAATTTCAATTTGTGCCGCCTGCACGTGCGATGTCGTTGCCTCGCGTTGGCTTATATAAGATTGATCGATTTCATTTTAATTTGCCCAATACTCCAATACTCTAAATCTGTTTCAAAACTCCTATATCTGGCACTGACATTATGCGCCCTGCCTGAAGGTAAACAGACACTAAGCTATAGTGACTATAATATTATTAATTACACACCCTTATTAGTCAATTGCTGCTTACGTTGAATCACAAGCGCGTTCCCTTTCTAGGATTCCGAGGCCAAAATGGTGAAGGGAATCCTTATAGTTTCATCATGGCTGTTCGTCCGATCATCGGTCCGTATGTTATAGCTGATTTACTCGGAGACTAGAAGGACTACGATTATGAAATTTGGTAGGAAGGTGTATTCTATGCACCCCTATATAAAAAATTATGTAAAATTACGGAAAAATATAAAATTCTCGCACTCCATACATGTAACCGGGGTTTGAAAAAAAATTCAATGCACATAGGCGTGTGGGATATTTATGGATAGGCCTTGAAAAATGATATCGAGTTTACTCTATTACTTTTTCATCTAAGTATACTGTTCATGAGATATTAGATATCAAATTCGTAAAAAGTGCGTCCCGCCCGCCTCTAATTTGCAAACTATGAAGTTTCACATTATTAAAAAAATTGTGGAGGTGAACATTAAAAAATACTTGCAACAATTTTTGGTTTGAACACAAATTCAGGTTCTTCACTCTCAGCATCTTCGAAATTAGCTGCTAAAATACCTAAATCCCAGAAACGCCACTTTTCTCAAAACACTGCAATAAATATCTTTTTTTTCTGTTCTTTTATTTTTAATGGTTACTACTACTAACTACACTTGTCGGTGGATCCACGCCAGCCGTTTCAGTCATCTACTATCTCCTTCACTTTCTGATACTGACTTTACCTTAATCTTCCCTTTTATTTGTTCAAAGTAGTTTCTTCATTGTTTTCCTCTTTCACTCTTTGCTTCAAATATACTGTTAATATTTAGCAATTATGAAACTCAAACACTGCAACATTCAGCCAGTTTTCAGAAATAAAAAACTAGGCATTCAGGCATTTATGAATTCTGAACGTTGAGAAATTAAAGGTAAATAAATAACGCTAGCACGATGTTAGAAAAACGCGCGATATACATTTTAGAGCGGTTGGAATATGAAAGTGCTGGGCGAACTGCGATTCAAATAAATCTACCGACACTATATTAGACAGATCTGTATCTAACGTCTTAATTGTGACTTAACGAGATTATTTTGCAATCAGAGCCTCTATCTTACAGCAATCAATTTTCTTTTATGTCAATTCAGTGTGAACCGCGGATATTACAATTTATGACAATTCGGGTCATCTAATTAGAAATTTGAATTGGAAACGTTATATTGACAGTTTATATGATAGGTTGAGTAGTAAGTGCCGTCTTTCATTTGAGGAAATTGAATCTCAGAGGAGGCACTGAATCAAATGTACTTTGCTTACTTCCACTCTCTTTACGGCATACTCTTCAAGGAGAACTCCACAGATGAATTCATCAGTCATCTTGTAACAAACCAGAATTTACTTGATTTGTTTCAAAATATGTGAACATAATTATAATATAATTCTATTTTTAAATCATCTTATTTATTCCAAGCGCCCACGAGTGTATAATTTCACACAGGTCTTAATTATTGGAAGTGATTAAGATTTATTAGAATACCAACTTAATTTACTTAATTTAGTTATTGAAACATTAGAAAACAAAATATATTTTATTCGATCTTGAACTTTATTACAAGGTATTAAGAGGTTTTAAAATTTACACTACTAGTACACCGGCTGCATTATGAGTTTGCCAAACATTGGGTTATAGCATAACACTTCTCATGTTAAGATTGTTAGCTAGAAAAAACAAACTTAAATCTACAGTTTAATCGAATATAAACAATTAGAAATTCAAACTAAATTAAACCTTATTTTTATAATAGTACGGAATTGGTCAAATCACTGTAACTTTCAAGGACAGCAAAAACAGGTTGTAAGATTTGTCAAGTATCATGAGACCATATTTGACAAAATAGTTTAGTATCTGTATAGGCCTTAATTATAAAGGGAATAGGGTATAAAATAGTAAATTCATATGTAATTAAAACCTTGGTTTTACAGTTTCAGACTCTAGTTACGAGGGGAGTGCGGGGTGGATGTAGACTCCATGAAGTCAGGGACCAGGATTTCGAGAGAGGATTCTTTCTTGGGTCGCGAGACTGGTCGGACGGGTTTCTCTAGCTGGGCAATAGGTTCTAACCTAGGTTACCTATGTTATGTCTGGACCTGGATTTTGCTAGTATACTATTTTACTGGTTTAATCTTTGTTCGGATATGATATATTGTAACTTTAGTGGGGTTTAATAGTGATATTTTGTGTGTAATTTCCTAAATTCACTAGTTATTTATAGAATTCAATTTAAATCATTAGTGCAGACTTAATTTATTAGACAGTGAAGTTTCTTGTTGTGAGTTTATTTTCATATAAATATTTTGCCATCTAGTTTATGTGATTGTACTAGTTTGAGTTCAAGTTTTAATTACCTTTTAATGTTATTTTATTAGAATTTGATCAAGTTTCGTTGCATATTTATTGGGGTTAGACGTCTAGAGAACCTAGCCTGATCACCAAGTACAGTCGACTTGGACCTTTAAAGTGTGTAGTCGGGTCATCTTGCGATGTTAACGATAGACTATTCAATTTAAAGGGTGTCTTTTACTATTTATAATTATTTAACTGTCGATATGGGGTTGTCGACTTGCACACCGTATTTTACTGAAGAGACGGTTCAAACTCCCTGGTGGCTTGATGGTTTGGGATGTCTCACCAGGCATTCTAAGTTCTCAAGTTACTCAGACCTCTTTATCTATTTACTTATATATTCACACTTTATATTCTCAGTGAGATCTGTTGTCCCAATCCCCAGTACAGTCTCACTGAAGCACACGGGAAATAGGGTGTTAGGTTAGAAGGGCATTTCCTACCCGACGTAGTTTAGCTTTAGCTTAGATAAAGATATTTCATTGCACTTTCGAAATATCTTTACGCGGTTAATTTAAATGTGGAACACGGGTTCCTAGCTTGCAAATATATCGTTAGAATAGTTAGTTAGTGTAGCTGTCAGGGCTAGGACAATTGACTAGGCTAAGTATTTTAGTTTTGGTTTTTACTGTATTCATTTTATTAAATGCCATGTGTTTACCTGCTCATTTGTTAACTAGGAAATCTATTTATTGTTAATATTTGGTATGGCTTAATCGGGGTAGTCATGGTGTTTAGAAGTAGTTAGGTTTGGGATTAACTAGGTTTATTATTTTGTTAGCTAGATTGATAGTGGAGTTAGGAATTATTGTTAGGCTAGGGTAAATTATATATATTTATATAAGACACTGACTAACTTACTTGACAACGAGAACAATGTTGAGTATATTTTTATTCCTTTGTATTTCTACTGGTAGTTTTAACGTTGTGGGATACAATTAAAATAAATAACTCACAATGTATTAAAGTAAATGTAAATTCAACATATATATTTATGAATGAAAATATTTGCTTGGTCCCTCAGCAGTATGTGATGGATGCTATTCTGGTTTCTTTGGGTTCTGTATATAAATGAACGCAACCTATTTCAAACTACTTTCAGAAGGGAAAGAGTCCTTTTGAAATCTACTTCATCGAAAATAACGATGAATGATTTATTTTAGGCTAGGTCAAAAGACGGCCGTAGTTGATTAGTTCTCGTCAAATAGAGATACGAAATACTACACTAATAGTCTGGATAAATTAATTCATCGTATACTAAATGGAAGGCATAAAGTGGACGGAAAGAGTGACGAATGAACAAGTGTTGTCAAGAATAAACGAAAAAAGACAAATACTGACAACCATAGAAAATAGAAGAGGAGTAATAATGGGCCATCTGCTAAGACATGACCTTTTCCTTAAGACCATTATAGAAGGAAAGATTGAAGGAAAGAGAGGAAGAGGAAGGCCAAGAAGAAACTACTTTGAGCAAATAAAAGAGAAGGTTAAGGTCATGTCATATCAGAAAGTAAAGGAGTTAGCGGAGGACAGAAACGGCTGGCGATTGCTCCACCGACAAGAGTAACGTACTCTTAAATGGAAGAGAGAGATACTAAATTAAATTCAACGACAAATCAAATTATATTACAGAATACTAAGGGCTAGAGTGGATATATTGCTTACTGCTCCTACCAGTATTTTGTATTTCCGTAAATGGTCCCTTTTGCGAATGTCCTCTCATAAGATACTGAAGTCACATAAATTATAAGTGACAATTTAATAATAAATAAATAAATGAATAAAGAATTAAAGTTCCTTCTGAACTGAGTGGCGGAGGATTGGCCAGTCAGGAAAGTCGAGATCCACGGATGTGTGCGGGGAGTGGGCACTATCTTTAACCACTCGAAATAAATTATTAAATTAATTATTGAATTAATTAACTTTGACTTCAGTTGACATATTAATTATCATTATTGACCTTGACTTACTACATCAACCATATTGAATACTCAACATCATTAGGGAATCTATATTTATACATTTTACTATTTTTGATTATTATTTTCATATTTTTGTAGGTTATTCCATTAAGTTTAGCTAGATAAATTACTAATTCTCTCTATGTGAAAAGGATTTTGGATTACTATTTCGGACATGACTTTGGGTTCTACAAACCCACTAGAACATCATTTTTGGCCAATTTTCTGATCCAATTCAAGATATTAACTAATTATTATGTATATTTAATAAAGTAGAGTTTTAGTAGTAGAGGTAGATTAGAATATTTCGTATTAGGATTCTAATAGGTAAATTAGGTTAGGTCAAGTAAAGGGTAGGTAGTCTAGTTAGGACTAGTTTAGGACTAGGTAGGTATATTGGGGTAATTTAGGTATTTAATTAATTTAAATATTTAATTTAGTATTAGGAGTAGTAGTAGGAGGGGGGGAACGTTACAATTGGTGCCGTGACCAGGATCTATGTAATTAGTGACCATGAACAGGTTTTATGAAATCATTTTCATGAACATCATCTATGAAATTGTTTCCGTGATAGTAGATTTATTAAATTGCATTTGTTTCTCATTTCATTTCACTTTAAATTTGCATCTATAGTTTATTTGTACCTTTTATTCACAATCGAATACCTTAATCATAGTTTTCACTTAATGTTATTTTTAGTTGGTTAGTTACATGTCTTGTTTTGGATCAAAGATGTTGTTATAGTTGATTTGCATCAATTATAACAACACAATTGTTGTTGTGAAAACGGATAGCATGAGAGAGATGGTTTAATTATTACTTAGAAAATTATACTGTAGCATTTTATATGTTATACACATTTTAATAACTATAATTATTTAGCAGATCTGATGCCATTTGAGTAAAATGAAGACAAATAGGAATCCCAGTTATGAAGTAGGCACAGACGTGGTCGAAAATAACTGAGCGTTCCGAAGTATGTAATAACAAAATATTTATATATTTTTACGTCTCTGTTATTGTATCATGTTTACGAACATAATTACACATCAGTAGCGACATCTATTGTGGGGATAAATATTTTTAATGCGCAACATATCAAGTCTGTCATTTGAAATGAAATCAGTATAGGTAGACTAATTTTATGTAAATAATACAGTAACATAATAGATTTGTAGAAGTGTGGTAAAAATTAGTAAAGCTGTAAATATTGGGGGAAGTCTACTACGGGTGCTTAAGTTATTTTCCAATATTAAACATCTTAAAGATGGGAAATGCGTACGTTATTGAAGATTAGATATTTGTTGACATTTTAGTACAAATCTTGTGTTTGTTCAGATCATTATACTACTAGAAGTAATGAAGTCGATCTTTTAAATGAAGATATTATATTCATGAGATATTATAATCACTGTTTTAACGATGATTTAATATTATACATATTTGACTATGCAGTTCTTATTTAATATGAAATATTGTAGTTAAGTGAGTTGTATGCTTGTTTGCCACCAACGTGGTAAACAAACCTTTTATTGATTTTTGTGTAAGATAGAAATAGTGAGTTGTTAAACTATCGGGAATACAAGCTGTTGAGCCAGTTAAATTTATATTGATCTAATTGTGGAGATCTTTGCTTTTAAGAGTTAAAAGATTAGTATGATTATTCAAATTGGCTTTTGCCGTATTCAATTATTTATGTTTATTTAAGTACAGTATACAGAATATTTTAGATGTTTTGTGTAGTTCGCGCTCCTGTGGCCTCGCCAAACGAGTGATTAGTATCCATATGTGAAGGGTCTTCTATTTTTAATTTGCAGAAGTTAATCACAAAATAAATATATATATTCACCTTGCAGATCTATTAATATCAATAGCATATATTCCACTATTCCCACCACATGGCGTTCGTACACAATAACATAAAAAAATACAATTACTACATTTTATTTTTAAAATAAAAATGTTTTTTTTTAAACTTAATTTCACTTTCACGATAGTTTGTCAGTTTTATAAACTCTGAATACTCTCGAATCGTCTCATAAATAAAATTATGTCATTTACTGGATTCTTTATTGTGCTAAATGGAGATATTTCGACTAATATTGTTCATACCATAATTTATTTATAGCGTTGCCACTATAATCATCAAAACTGTAGGAAAATTTCACGCAAGATAACGGCAAGTTTAGACTTATTTAAGTAGATGATTTGCTTAGTTCACTTGATATGTCGTTAAATAAATTAGCTCGTAGATAAAATTATATTACATAAAATACAAATTCATTAAAATGATAATATTTTACCAAAATAGCTTTGATATAAAAACACATAAAAGTATATATACAAATAGACAAATTTAAGTAATACTTACATGATTCAATTGTAGACTTATGACTAAAACATACTGGTAATTATACACATCTCACTTTCAATTGGGTGTTACCTGCTGTTGCTGTTCTATTTAAAAGAGCAGGGAAGGATGTAACATAACTGTAGTGTCATCATTTTGAATATCTGTGTTGGCAAAGAATTTAATTTAATTTAATTATTCTGTTATAAGATATTATTTTCAATGTTACATTTTAGGATACTGTTCAGAAATATAAATTACTAGATTTATTATTAATATAAAATAAAAAAATAGCAATACGTCATATGTTTTTTCAAGATGCTCATTTAGTTTTTATTTACTGTTGCAACATGTAGTGGTATTGAACATATAGCCATATCTAATATATTAAACTTATTACATCTAAGGTTTCAAATAAAGTTATTTCGATAGTAATTTTATTAGTTAGTGGAAAAGTAAAGTAAAATATTAAATAAGTAAAAATGTTTAGCTATTCAATGTTTGGGATTTGTGTGGAAGTGTCAGTTGGATCTATAAATAAACTTATTTCGTTAGAGATCTACAATACTAGATGTCTTTGAAATCAGATAAGAGGTTATTTCATTTGTCTAAAGGAACTATGTGTTCGTAACATTTTTGATACATTTAAATAATGGGATGTTATAATTATGTTTTATTTTTGGGGTTTGTAAATATTACTTATTATATTTTTGTACATAAAACATATATTTGCAGTTGATTTTTCAAATTAATATTTTTTTTATGTAGTTAATTGTTTGCATTATTTTATTTTTCCATTCGTAATTAAAGTGTTGTTTCATATCAGAGTAGTATGAAAATGAGAATGGAGATGAATATATATGATGAATGAAACTGAATTTGCTTTAATTTTATTATTAAAGTTAAATAGTATGCAGGACTTTGGCTATGAAGCAAGACGAGCGCGAAATACTTCATTAACATTTTGACCGGAACACACTACACACTACACAAAGGAAACAATGCAGTCGATTGGTGTTAGGTTTAGGCTCGCTAAAAAAAAAAAGAGCAATATTGCAGGTTTCAAAACTGCCTTCTGTGTTGTTTCTTCACTCCACACTACATCAGCATATGGTGTCATGATTGACTTTACACTCATCATTAACAAGGCGTATAGTGCTTTCTTCAAAATGAAAAGCATAACTGTTACGGAGTGAGTTCGTGGCAAATTCAAAAGAATTTCAATTGTGAATTTACTTCTAATCAAGTTTCTGATTAGTTATTCTTTTCTATTAGATGGTACTATTTATTTAGTTTAAATTTATACTACATATGTTTATGATTCATTAAGTTTTTTTTAACAAACGAGGGATAGACTAAGCCAGCCTTAGTTTTATCTTTCACACAACAATAACTTCTTGTTAAGCGATGTAACATGCTCCAGACTGGGAATGGCTATTTAGGAGGGAAAGATCTAGATTACTGTGTTGGAATTTAATATTTTAATGGTTTTAATACCCATGTTTGGTATCCATCATGGTTAAGTGGTTTCAATCTTGTTTTTACGGAGAGATACGTCTGAATCCTTTCTCGGTCGCTAAAATATAGACTCGGGTCGGAAGCTTTCGTATGTACCAATAGGGTCGGTAGAAGAGTAGCACAACTTCTATTCTCTTGTAGAGGCAGGATTAACTTGTTAGGCCAGTAATTGTTAATTTCTAACATATTGAATTTGGAATCTTATTTTCTTGAATATGTTTCATTCTTCTGTTTGGTTTAAACACATACACACACACACCCGCCGCTAAAAAAAAAAGGCGATCACAGACGGGATGAATGTTAATAAGTTTATAGTCTTGTTTTGATTTCAATATTATCATAACTTGTTTTATTTTTGCTTTTATTTGAAAGTTAACTTTCGTAAATATATGTTTATATATTTAAACTTCAGTTAACTTTGGGGGAAGATTGTAACAAACCAGAATTTACTTGATTTGTTTCAAAATATGTGAACATAATTATAATATAATTCTATTTTTAAATCATCTTATTTATTCCAAGCGCCCACGAGTGTATAATTTCACACAGGTCTTAATTATTGGAAGTGATTAAGATTTATTAGAATACCAACTTAATTTACTTAATTTAGTTATTGAAACATTAGAAAACAAAATATATTTTATTCGATCTTGAACTTTATTACAAGGTATTAAGAGGTTTTAAAATTTACACTACTAGTACACCGGCTGCATTATGAGTTTGCCAAACATTGGGTTATAGCATAACACTTCTCATGTTAAGATTGTTAGCTAGAAAAAACAAACTTAAATCTACAGTTTAATCGAATATAAACAATTAGAAATTCAAACTAAATTAAACCTTATTTTTATAAGAGTACGGAATTGGTCAAATCACTGTAACTTTCAAGGACAGCAAAAACAGGTTGTAAGATTTGTCAAGTATCATGAGACCATATTTGACAAAATAGTTTAGTATCTGTATAGGCCTTAATTATAAAGGGAATAGGGTATAAAATAGTAAATTCATATGTAATTAAAACCTTGGTTTTACAGTTTCAGACTCTAGTTACGAGGGGAGTGCGGGGTGGATGTAGACTCCATGAAGTCAGGGACCAGGATTTCGAGAGAGGATTCTTTCTTGGGTCGCGAGACTGGTCGGACGGGTTTCTCTAGCTGGGCAATAGGTTCTAACCTAGGTTACCTATGTTATGTCTGGACCTGGATTTTGCTAGTATACTATTTTACTGGTTTAATCTTTGTTCGGATATGATATATTGTAACTTTAGTGGGGTTTAATAGTGATATTTTGTGTGTAATTTCCTAAATTCACTAGTTATTTATAGAATTCAATTTAAATCATTAGTGCAGACTTAATTTATTAGACAGTGAAGTTTCTTGTTGTGAGTTTATTTTCATATAAATATTTTGCCATCTAGTTTATGTGATTGTACTAGTTTGAGTTCAAGTTTTAATTACCTTTTAATGTTATTTTATTAGAATTTGATCAAGTTTCGTTGCATATTTATTGGGGTTAGACGTCTAGAGAACCTAGCCTGATCACCAAGTACAGTCGACTTGGACCTTTAAAGTGTGTAGTCGGGTCATCTTGCGATGTTAACGATAGACTATTCAATTTAAAGGGTGTCTTTTACTATTTATAATTATTTAACTGTCGATATGGGGTTGTCGACTTGCACACCGTATTTTACTGAAGAGACGGTTCAAACTCCCTGGTGGCTTGATGGTTTGGGATGTCTCACCAGGCATTCTAAGTTCTCAAGTTACTCAGACCTCTTTATCTATTTACTTATATATTCACACTTTATATTCTCAGTGAGATCTGTTGTCCCAATCCCCAGTACAGTCTCACTGAAGCACACGGGAAATAGGGTGTTAGGTTAGAAGGGCATTTCCTACCCGACGTAGTTTAGCTTTAGCTTAGATAAAGATATTTCATTGCACTTTCGAAATATCTTTACGCGGTTAATTTAAATGTGGAACACGGGTTCCTAGCTTGCAAATATATCGTTAGAATAGTTGGTTAGTGTAGCTGTCAGGGCTAGGACAATTGACTAGGCTAAGTATTTTAGTTTTGGTTTTTACTGTATTCATTTTATTAAATGCCATGTGTTTACCTGCTCATTTGTTAACTAGGAAATCTATTTATTGTTAATATTTGGTATGGCTTAATCGGGGTAGTCATGGTGTTTAGAAGTAGTTAGGTTTGGGATTAACTAGGTTTATTATTTTGTTAGCTAGATTGATAGTGGAGTTAGGAATTATTGTTAGGCTAGGGTAAATTATATATATTTATATAAGACACTGACTAACTTACTTGACAACGAGAACAATGTTGAGTATATTTTTATTCCTTTGTATTTCTACTGGTAGTTTTAACGTTGTGGGATACAATTAAAATAAATAACTCACAATGTATTAAAGTAAATGTAAATTCAACATATATATTTATGAATGAAAATATTTGCTTGGTCCCTCAGCAGTATGTGATGGATGCTATTCTGGTTTCTTTGGGTTCTGTATATAAATGAACGCAACCTATTTCAAACTACTTTCAGAAGGGAAAGAGTCCTTTTGAAATCTACTTCATCGAAAATAACGATGAATGATTTATTTTAGGCTAGGTCAAAAGACGGCCGTAGTTGATTAGTTCTCGTCAAATAGAGATACGAAATACTACACTAATAGTCTGGATAAATTAATTCATCGTATACTAAATTAAATTCAACGACAAATCAAATTATATTACAGAATACTAAGGGCTAGAGTGGATATATTGCTTACTGCTCCTACCAGTATTTTGTATTTCCGTAAATGGTCCCTTTTGCGAATGTCCTCTCATAAGATACTGAAGTCACATAAATTATAAGTGACAATTTAATAATAAATAAATAAATGAATAAAGAATTAAAGTTCCTTCTGAACTGAGTGGCGGAGGATTGGCCAGTCAGGAAAGTCGAGATCCACGGATGTGTGCGGGGAGTGGGCACTATCTTTAACCACTCGAAATAAATTATTAAATTAATTATTGAATTAATTAACTTTGACTTCAGTTGACATATTAATTATCATTATTGACCTTGACTTACTACATCAACCATATTGAATACTCAACATCATTAGGGAATCTATATTTATACATTTTACTATTTTTGATTATTATTTTCATATTTTTGTAGGTTATTCCATTAAGTTTAGCTAGATAAATTACTAATTCTCTCTATGTGAAAAGGATTTTGGATTACTATTTCGGACATGACTTTGGGTTCTACAAACACACTAGAACATCATTTTTGGCCAATTTTCTGATCCAATTCAAGATATTAACTAATTATTATGTATATTTAATAAAGTAGAGTTTTAGTAGTAGAGGAAGATTAGAATATTTCGTATTAGGCTTCTAATAGGTAAATTAGGTTAGGTCAAGTAAAGGGTAGGTAGTCTAGTTAGGACTAGTTTAGGACTAGGTAGGTATATTGGGGTAATTTAGGTATTTAATTAATTTAAATATTTAATTTAGTATTAGGAGTAGTAGTAGGAGGGGGGGGACGTTACAATCTAATTGAATCTAGTACTGTGATTAGTTCACGCGATACACGAGTATTATCGCGTGTATATATACCTATTAAAGTGAATCTAAACAATTTTGAATTCCGTGATAATATTGACATCTCTGTATTGTGATAATAATCGATGTGCAGTTTTGTACAGTACAGTTACTTTGAGTTAAACACTGCCATATGCTCTTTTCCCATTAGATATTCTGCTTTAAAACTAAGAGACTTTGAGTTTATAATACAAGCATACACTTTTTAAAGTGTGTATGTAATATAAACTCTATTACATTAATGTTAAAGGGGAATATCTAATGGAATAAGAACATAACGCCGGTGTCATACTTAAAGTAATTTACTTGTATAGTATGTCCGAAACGTAACGCCGATTTCTGTCAAATGAACGCAAGCAAGAATCTACTTTATAGTCAGAGATCTTAGTCGTTTTTTGCTTGAGTTCGTTTGACAGAATTTGACCTTAGTTTTGCACAAACTACGTATACCCACCTACATATATGTTTCGGGTGCTATTTTTTTAGAATCAAATGTAACTTTTTCTGTTATTCTGTATACCAGCTAGCTGTAGTGGTAGGACTAAGAAGATTTATTTCCAGAGCACTTACATTTGTAACCAATTCGCTTACTAAAAAATATGTCACGCCTAAATCAAGGTAACGACGACTACGATTCATTTGTGATTTAATTCGTCAAACACGCAATCCAATTAACGATATATCATTATGACTGGTTTAATCAACGGAGCATTAAGTTGACCTTTCGAATTAAAACTGCTGAGAGAACGGTCAAACGCGATTAGGTAACTGCGAAGTGTTAATTGCTGGTTTTGTAGGAGGAAATCTCATTGCAAGAAATTATATTCTTTCTTTCTTTCAATCGGTTCGTTAAACTTCCTCGAATAGGTAGTTTTTAATTAAGAAAGAACATTTATTTAGCTTTAATTACACACATAAGTACTCTGAAGTCCTTTGGTTCAAGCTAACCATTGCCAAAAAATTGGTATTCACTAGGGTTTTTTCCCGGGTACCCGCGACGAGAATTCCCGGGAAATTAAGCCTTACACTACCCGGGAAAGTAATTATGAAATTCCTGGGTATCCGGGAATTGTAAATATTAAAAAAAAGCATTTCAATATACAAAGTAAGGCGATTTTTTAAGCATTTTAATTAAAAAAGTATGTAACACCTGCATCCACGAACTTACATAGTTTGAAGAGTTAAATATGTACACTAAGGCCGGGTATTCTAAAGATCCGTGAGACCAAATGTCAGATAAAATTTCAGTAACTCAATACATTTTTTGACATAACAAACCGACATAAGGTCTAACGGATCTTTATAAAACCGAGTCTAAATGTATGAGGGAGTCAACGTACATTTCAACAATTTTTTTATAGAGCATAATTCATCCTCCTAGCGTTATACGAGTACAGTTGTACCCTGAAGGATGCCCGGGATCCGCTACCTAACCTCAGTATTTCGCGTAGGCATTAGTAAGAAAGCGACTGCCATCGGAACTTCTAACCCCCTTATTGGGAGTACGCTTGTCAAATGAATATGCGACTTGACTGTTAGAAGTTCTCAAGCAGCCCGAAGGCGTCTAACTTAGCCTTAGTAGCCGGGATCAAGGGATTAACGTACCTTACAAAACACGGGAGCTCAGTTAGTACATAACTATTCAAAGTAGTCGCTCATTTTTGTTTAGCATAATGATTATTAAACAAGAAAAGTAACTAATATTATATTTTTCTTTGATAAAATACTTCTGTAGCAACACAATATAACGCAGATGAATATTCTTTAATGAACGCATACCTAACATAAATAAGTGCTAAAAACCCGAAATAATAAATATTTGCCATAAATGGTGAAAGGAGCTATTGGGTGTAGGTACATAACTATTTTTCTTACGCGTATAAATAAATCTTACTTGGGTCGCACATTCATTCATGGAGAAAACGAATTTTATTGGAAAAGAAAATAAATAATACCTTCAACCACTCATGCTTTCATATATAATTAGATTTATTACTTAAAATACAGGAATACTTTACAAAAAAGGTTCACTTTTCAATGATTTCTACTATATATTTGTAGTTCCTGGGTACCCGGGACATCCCGGGAACGGAATGAAAAATCCCGCGTACCCGGGAACGGAAAATGTTTGATAATTCGAAAACCCTAGTATTCACTATTTGCGGTTTGATGATGCTGCCATTTCCAGATCGGTAGTTAAGTGGTGCTTCATTTTAGTATGGATAACATAATGAAAATTACGACCGATATAGATATAAGGTTGACTAGCAGAGAATGATTATGGCATTAAGTTCTCCTTTTGTATGATAAGTTTTACTTTTGTGCAATGAAGATTAAATAAATAAAGATTTAAAAAATATACAGCCGCCCAGCACGCACAATTACTTGCTGCGATTACATTTCGATGAAGTTACTACTTTTAAATCACACCTGGCCATAAAGTGGCAATTACCGCACGCTCCGCGCGCGGAAAATCCCACTTCCTGGCCAGAGGGTAACACAAAATTTTGTACTTACCACGGGCGGTAATTAAGAAAGCCTCAGATCGCATAATTATCGCCCTTGCCTTCGGCTCGGGCGTCAAATACCTGCGATCTGAGACATTCTTTGTTTTACCGCCCTTGGTAAGTAATGTACTATTTCGCACTGATTTACTTTTTCTGAAAGACCACGAAGGACCACTTATGCATGTATAAATCATAATGCGTAGAATTTGACAAAATTCATGTTTATTCACTTTCTAAGAAAGATTTATATTGCGTGGCATTGGTGGGAACCGGAAAGAGAAGAGACGTTGCCAAATAAAAATATGTTTAAAGCAAGCAATGGCCAAGCAGCCATTATCTAAATTTAATAAAGCTAAGTTTGTTTTATATTAAACATGGGTTATGTTAGGTACGAAATATTGCTTTACCACACATTCTCAGAATAATAAACATTTTCTAAATTTATATGAAGGTACATCTCGGGCACGGCAGTGCCCCCGCCAAGTCGAGCAAAACAAAGAGGCACGGCCGTACCATCCTCTTTTCGAAGCCATTTATGCAATTTTCAACATCTTGTAATTTTGTGCTGGCTACAGCTCAAACCTTGAGTTTTTAGTAACATGTATGACATAATTCTCAATAAAGTACAGTTTCAACTTTTAATTTCAGAATTTCTTAATTTTGTCACTCATATACTGACTGATCAACATAATTCTAAGGTACTTCTAGGAAACCCACAAGCTCCAAATTTTAAACATTTTTTGTTTTTAGCTTATGAATTCATAAAAAACCAAAAAATATTGCAATTTCAGTTATAATTCAGACACATACAAGAAATAAAGTAATATCTATTGTAAGTCGGTGGAAATGCAGTTCTGTAACTTGGTTCAACATTACACGTCAAAACTTTGTTGTTGCAGAAAATCTGCTTGCGAGTCTTGTATCTTTTTACATGTAATGTTTTTGATGGGATAAAATTAATTAAAACTGGAAATCTTATACTTATTAAATTCTGCATAGCAGCAAATTTCTTCGCGAGACGTATTTACATACAAATTTTAGCCGCTTTTGTTCTAATGGTAACCTGATAATTCTGATAATACCAAGACTATAATGAGATCAAAATATTCTGACCTACGTTTTTGCAAGCACATTTATAATATCTAAAGGCATATTCAACCTCATTATCATCAGATTACATCCATACAAGGCGCTAAGTTGATAAGTCGAGATGAAAATTTGAGGAAATTTGAACCTTACGTATATGTTTGTTGAGTTGAGATTTTGACATAAAAACTATCTCGAGCTATCAACTTGTATACGGATTTTTTAACCTGCTTGAGTAAAGTTAGCATTTGACATCCAGTGCATTTCATAAAGTAATTGCTATGATATATTTTGTCAGTGACAGGGATTTGAAACAGTGATATTGTGGAGATGTTCCTATCTCTTAATTTAAATAAATGGAATCAGCCTAGTTTAGAAATCTGCTCGATTACTACCTAATCGTTATTTACTCACGAAAGCTTGAATCGGATTTGGTTTAAAAGGATTAACATAAGTACTTAGATTTGATATTTAATCATTATTTTCTGCGAATTTAATTTTCGAATTCTAGCTAATCTGCGTATTTTTAATCTAGTTGTAACTAAATATTGGTTTAATTTAATAAGAATAGTCAATTTGAAATGAATATTGGAATCGCTGAAGCATATTCGTTTAATACCTATTCTTATTATACTTTGGTCTTTCGGATGTGATGCAAGATGCAACATTTTTCGTCATAATATGAGAATTTTATGCATTCAGAGTTTAACGAGCACCGCTTAGGATTACAGGCAGCTTGGTGCAACCCACCTTAAATCCAAATAAAAACCGGTCAAGCGCGAGTCCGACTCGTGCACCGAAGGTTCCGTGATGTGTACCGGTCCCGACTCAATTCATTCAGTAAAATCTCAACAACCTGGTGTAGAAATTGAACGCCATAGGTACAGTATCTATCGGCGAATTTTGTTACAAATTTGAGCGACTGAATAACTTAGCATGTATGGTGGTTTTCCAATGAATTTTTTTATCACGTGAACCGATTTAAATTTTTTTTCTTAATTTTAAAGAAGGTAATTTCAAGCATAATCGCGTAGTTATTTATAGGAGGGCGGGTAACGGTTTTTTTACGTTTTCACTCAAATGGAAAATGGCAGGACGTTAAAAAAATTAAATGCTGTTTCAGAATGTTTAACTCAATTACTTAATGTGTTAGTTTTCACCGAAAATAAATAAAAATTAAGAAAAAAGTTCTATGCGTCTGGGTTACCCTTCTTTATAACTAATATGATACTTTATAAGATATATGATAGACAGAGAGGCACGGCGAAACCTTAAGGGTTCCTTTTCTACCATTTGATACGGAACCCTAAAAACGTCTTCACCAACTAACTCGCCCTGCAGGCTTCTGAATCCCTTTTTTCCTCCACGTTCGTCCTTACAGCGCATACTTAATATCTATTTGCTCGTACCGCGAGGTAAGCGGGGCGCCGAGGGGGGAGGGGAACAGGGCAGGCGCGTTGGCGTCGCCCCAGCCAGTTGAGGCTGCGGCGGAACACGGAGCGCACTTGCCGAGACCGCGTTTAAAAAAAAGCTGAACTACCGTGCCAGTGACGTGATCAGTGCTTGCACATGCGTGTGCTATGACCGAGCCGATTATAGTGGACCAGTGACTTGTGTGTGTGATTGCGTGCCGCTAAGTGAGTTTGGAGCGAGTTTAAAGACGGTGGTTACACTGCAATCGGTGGAATTGCTTCCGGTAAGTTTCTAGTTGCAAAACATGCTGTGTTACTATGTGAATCTTGGAAAGTCGACTTGTTTTGTAGATTTAGCTAGTTTGAAGTCAACATGTTAGTGGACACGTGTTTTAGTTGATTAATTAATAGACGACGTATTGATTAGGCCTCGCTGGTTATTCATTGAGGTTAAAATGATTACCTCAATCCAGCATGGAATATATTATTCAGAGATAATTCGGTAGACATTTGAACTGGCCGGCACGGCTGATAAAAGATTCAACGGTCAATAATTAATAAACATATTTTTTATTTAAATGTTTCTTGTATATACTTTAAAAATACTTTCGCTGCCAAGTTTTTGGTATCGCTACGCAATTTCCTCTGCATACAGGGAAACGCATGGCTAAGAGCCTACGGACAGAATCCCCGCTAGGCGGGTTTCTGGCAGTAAATGTATTATGGGTAAGAAATAAAAATCATTAGGTCAAGCTGAGTAAGTTCCGGTTTTATTTAATTAAACACTAAGGGTCGGTTGCACCAACATACGATCTCAGGCCGGTCAACGTCAAATATGGCGCCGGCAGCTGTCATCCCATAGAAACTTGTCAAACTTTCCATACGATCACATTTTAACGAACACCGCTTACGATTACAGACGGTTTGGTGCAATTTGTCATCTAAGGTATGAGTGTATAGGCACCTTTAGGGTGAGTTCGCTTCACCGTCGGCTTCATCTTTGGCCAAAAGAAATTCAATTTTTTTATAAAAAACCGGCCAAGTGCGAGTCGGACTCGCGAATGAAGGGTTCCGTACCATTATCTATAAAAATGGCAAAAAAATCACGTTTGTTGTATGGGAGCCCCCTTAAATATTTATTTTACTCTATTTTCTTGTATTTATTATTATAAGGGCAACAGAAAACATCATTTTTGCTTTCTAACTATCACGGTTCATGAGATGCAGCCTGGTGACTGACGGACGGGCATTGAAGTCTTGGTAATTGGGTCCCGTTATACTGAGTACGGAACCCTAAAAAATGGTTATTTTACTTTAAACCCTGAATTTACATCATTTGTTACATTATTCTATTTAAAGAAAGTGATATCTGCAATAAAATAAGTCTATTACAGTTTATACACGTTAAAATCACTGGAACCAGTAAATCCGTAGCAGGTGCTACGAGGCATCAAAATGTAACGGCATTAGGAAGCGTAGCACTCAATCTGCTACGGAAATATCGTAGCGTACTTATTTATCACATGTCATTCGAAGTGATAATAAAACGACACAAGTAGGGTAAATGTTCCAGTTCTCGACACTGATCCCATACTTGCCACCTTTAATCTTATGTCATAATAATTAGGCGAACCAGTATAATTAATGCAAGGCCATTCCAGTGCAAATGACTTCTCTATTGAAATTCAATGAGCGTACCAGTTGTTTTTGCTCTTGAGTGTATATGGCGTAAGCAAGTGTCATCCCATACACTCTCTTTAAACTTCAATTTTATAACATAACAACAATCAGATTATAATGAAGACTGATTACGATCACAGACTGTTTGGTAAAATCCACCCTAAATCAATCTCCTACCACCCTAAATGTACTAACAATTTTTGTAAGCGTCCAAAAGGTTGGCACCAAATAAGAAAATAAATGTTTGATATTTCTAGAAAAAAGAAAAAAAAAATAGTTACATAATTATAAGTCTTCAATGTTTTAAGGCATACTCTCTCCCTTTTCCGAAAAACGCAACTTTGTATCGGAACGGTCGTCATTTACTATGGCACTCGTGGTCAATGACGTCACTGATCATTACTAAGAATACCCGCGTGATAAAAAAATAAAAAATATGTATTTTTAAGTAAGGTGAAATAAGTAGGTAAAATAATGTTACTAACATATTTAGATGGCTGAGTAAAAAATAAAGAGTGTTTATTTCGCCAACAAACTGTGATGCAGTTTGGCGAAGTTATAGTGTAAACGAATGTAAACTTTTTTTGTAAGAAATAAATAAATAAATAAAAAAAAATCTGTCGCCCTTTCTCTCTAACCAGCAACATTAAAACGGTTGTAGCATCGTTATTTTTTGAGATATTTGTATAGGGTATTCACCATTTGGCATATTTTACGCCTTGTTTCTTTTGGAGTAGTCTTGGAGTACTCAAATGTTGAGTGAAGATCCCATTAGCAAATCCAAATAAAACTTAGTTTATTTCATACGTTTCGGCAACTGAATTCTCGGAATTCGGAGCTTTCTCCGTTATTAGCCGTATACATTGACATTGTCTATGTGTGCGTCAGCGTAGGAGCTATGAGTTCACATTGTCTATGTGTTCGTATGTGTCTCAACTACAACTATGGCTAACCCGCGCTCGTGAGATTACATTACATTTTCGCACCTGCTATTCAGAAAAGAGTTATTGTTGCATTCGAATGAGGGATCAAAGGTGTACTTTTCTTCCCTCATTTGAGGGCAACAATGATTCTTTTCCTTATAGAAGGTGTGAAAAGCAGTATGTGACACTGTAGTAAAACATTTGTTAGATATTTCATGGTTTTACTAGCAGCGGGCCTCATAGACGGTGTGAAATGCAGTATGTGTCACACGGTAGCAAAATTATTTCGTCTTGGGCGTAAACACTTGAATCCCTCGCTACGCTCAAGATTCTACTTTAAAATCCCTCGCTACGCTCAGGATTCTATTGTAGAATCTTTCGCTTCACTCAGAATTAAATATATCGCCCTCGCCGTAAATATATCATTTTGCTTTGCAGACACAATCTACTATAGATTCTTTATTTCATGATAAAAATACGTTATAAATTTACATACATGTCAAAATTTAACTACAGTAGAATCCGCTTATAACATTTTTACCGCTTTTAACGACTTCGAAATCATCATCATCCTCCTAGCGTTATCCCGGTACAGTTGCATCCTGAAGGATGCCCGCTACCTAATCCCAAGATTTGGCGTAGGCACTTATTTTTACGGAAGCGACTGCCATCTGACCTTCCAACCCGAGGGCAAACCACAGACCTTATTGGAGTTAGGCTTGTCAAGTGAGTGGGCAACTTGACTGTTAGAAGTTCTGAAGCCGCCCGAAGGCCTCTAACATGGCTTAACGACTGCTATCATAGACATCAGCCGGGATCAACGGCTTAACGTGCCTTCGAAAGCACGGGAGCGCTCAGTTAATAACCACTCAAAGCGTTCACCCATCCAATAACTGACCTGGGCCTACGTTGCTTAACCTCGCATACGACTTCGAAATCATCACACATTAAATTTGATATCTAACATTTTCAAAGTAAATCAGTCCGTTTTGTGCGACGTCCTGTTAGTGCGACGTAATATCACCGGCTCTTCACTGACGCTGTATCCAGATTCCCCTGTATTAAAACAATTTATCAACGGTTAGTTATAGTCAAGTGTAAAATAAATATTCCTTTCATAAATATGTAGCAGCAACACCTTTAATCGCCAACGTATGTAAGTAGCCACGTAATTCTTTTATAAAATCAATACAAATAATTTATGTTACCAAGGAGACATTGTCAACACAAACAACCTCTCTATCTGTTGTTTTCAATTACTTTCTTGTTTAAGTTTAGGATTCGACGTATTATGTTCACATAATTGCTTTATCGTTCAGACGTACCGAAGCTTAATAATATAGACGATGATAATAATTATAAAAATAATTATGAGACTATATATGATATAGAAATAAATAATATCTATGTTATGCACGATGATTTAAGGCTTGGTCACACAGCGTGCGCGACTTAAGCGGGACGCCGCGCAACGCGATCGCTGCGTGCCCTAATGTAATAAAATAATACTGAAATAAAATAATTATCTTATTGGTGGGTTTTTCTTTCAATTATTTAAACAAGATTCCATTAGTGTTGTGCTTCTTGCGACTTGCACAATTTATACACATTGATTTTGACCAGGTTCGATTCCCGGTTATGTATGAGAGTTAATAAAAAAGTTTGAATGTAATTATTCTTAAATCTAAAATCGATGTCATGGTTCCTAAGAACAGATCTCGCTATCTCTCATAGTTTCCGACTTCCCCATACTGACCCATTTGGATTGTACACCCTGTATAACGTCACGCTCGCGTCTCGCAGCGTGTCTGGCGAATATCCAAAAGGGACGAACTTATGATAAACTGACTAAATTGAGATGTATCAGAAGATTGATACATCCATTAGCACAATTCTGACAAATTTAGAAAAAATTGAAAAATTTAGGCACCGAGCAGGATTCGAACCTGCGACCTCCCGGCACTCGCGGCCAGTCGCTCTAGCCAACTGAGCTATAGGTGCAATCACTACCCAGTTCTAAATTCATCAACCGTTCCTTCGTATCAAGCAGTACCGCTGCCAACGTAAACTATTATTTTTATAGAAACGCCTTAAGGGAGGCGTATGAAGCATGAGTCTTCTGGTAGATGTCGCTGTACGCCTCCCTTAAGGCGTTTGTATAAAAAGAACAATTCTGACATCTCATAATTAGTCTTGCTGTATATACAATGGCGCCAAATTAAGCCAATACATTTGAATACATTGATGACGTTTCGGTGACACAGGTCGGTGACAAATAATACGCGATGAGGGACAGGAGATGACACATTGTATCTTGTTCCCACGTATGTTATTGTCTGTGCTTATATCTCTTTCGCACATCTGTGTATGTGTGTATTGCCGGCTCCAGTCTTATCCTTACTTCATGGGCGTCGCTAACTAGTTACAGTACGTTCCAGCGTACTACGTAGCGCTGGCGTCGCGCACGCTGTGTGACTAAATTTTAACCGGTTTGAAACATGTCGATTTTTATTCCGCTTTGAAAACGTGAGTAAACCGTTTCATTTTATTGCAATTATAAATGGGGAAGTTTAGATGTTTTGAAATATTTGGGAATTATTTGCAAATATACAAAGAAACGAAAATATATAAAAAAAAAATATTTGTTTTTATTTTCTTTTTCACTTGTGATGTGCTGATGTGTTACCTGAATAAATGTTATTCTATTCTATTCTATTCTATTCTAAATGCAGGATTCTTGACAAGACAAAATTCAATATATTTCTTCTAACCAGATGACATTTCGCAATACATAAAGTCCGTACACACCAGCTCCTCCACCCTTAATTGGGGAACCTGGGACAATCATACAGAACAACTAAATTAAACCTTATGTTTGCATGTTTACTGCTCAATCATGCAAAAACGAATTATAATAAAACTTAGTACACGACGGGTTTATAGCCTGGATTAATAAATAGAATACATTTCATCCTGAAAATCATCCGTCGAACAGAGGAAGTTTACGTGAACAAAGTAGCGGGCTAATATTTTCTTATTTCGTATTTTCTTATCTACTGCACTCCAACATATGTCTCGCTTCCTGGCATATCCAAAGCTGACCTACTCGCATATTACCCTTAGTTTATGCAATGGAAGTTTGCCAATTTGATCATATTACCAGGGCAGAGGATTAACTTGGTCTTCCTATTTAGAGCAGATCTGAAAGTGGATCTGTTGGTCTATTGATTTGATTAAGAGGCCTTATAAGTTTTAAAATGTTTTGATTTCAAATTATGACAAAAACATTGATAATACCAATAAATTTATTAAATGATACGATGATTTTATTAAAGTTTTAGATAGTAACATGGCCATTTTTTGATTTTATTGTGTGGGAGCGGAAAAACAATTTTTTAGCTTGAAAATGGTCGAGATGGAGTCATTTTTGAAACGATATTTCTTAATGAAAAATCCAAAAAATACACTTAAAATTTATTACATAAGGTCGCAATAGTCCTGTTCTAGATAGTAAGATTGAGAAAATATCAAGATACGTGTTTATTCAAACAGAAAATGGCGTAAATAGATGAGCGTTTTTTAAATGGTAAGGACCCCTAAGATATTATTTTACTATTTCTAAAGGACTGGCATACTTACCTTATCACCGGTTGGTGCGACAAATTTAAAACTAAATAAGCCCAAAATAAAATAGTCCTCAGGATTTTTCAGATTAAAAGGTAAAATATTATTGGCTTGTACTGTGTTAAGTGTCATGCCCAAGCTATAACTATATAGCTATCGCTCCGTTTTTCTCTAATGCCATAATTGACCACGTCTCGTTAATCCTTACTTTATTTGGCACACGGCTCGTCGGCTATCACCGGACATGGGAATAATTGTTGTTAAATGGTGGTTTACTTGTTATGTACAACAAACTACCCCAGACCTTAACGGAGGCGCCGAGCCTATGTAGTTTCAAGGGTCGACTGAAACGTTGGCTTATTGAGCGCCCGTTCTACACATATAGGGAATTGAAAACACCGAACGGTAAAATCAAGCGTAAATTATATAGGCAATCATAATTATAAAATAAATAAATATTAGAGGACAATCTTACACAAATCAAACTAGCCCCACAGTAAGCTCAAGAAGGTTTGTGTTATGGGTACTAGACGACGATATATTTAATAGATATACATACTTAAATACATAGAAAACATCCAAGACTCAGAAACAAATATTCATGCTCATCACACAAATATTTGCCCTGACCGGGATTCGAACCCAGGACCGTCAGCTTAACAGGCACTACCCACTAGGCTAAACCGGTCGTCAATTATATTATCGGAATTTGAGCACGTATGCATTATCATGATTTTTTATTGAGCTATTTTAATTATAGATTATACTATCATATTTTTAATAATAATTTGATTTCGATATTCTATTGAAATATTGATATTGCTTAAAATTCTTTTGACATGTAAATTGGTTTTACCAATAAATTAGTATGACTATGAGAATGTGTTCCCCTGAGTTTTCTTCAGGCTACTCTCCAACCATGTACTTCTGTCGCTTTATTGGGCCCAGGATATAAATGCAAAACATGTTTAAAAAATCTATGTGTGTTGTTTGGAAAATGCGAATGTCGAATTCAGATTAATAATCTGGGGGAATAACCTAACCTTGCCCTTCGTAGGTTATAATATAAAGGTTATAAGTAAAGTAAGTATAATAATGATAAAAAAACACGTTGCACCGAACCAATTTGTAAATGGGAAAAAGGCAAGCGAATTATGAAGTATAATAATGATTACACGGTTTTCTTGAGTACCGATTAAATAACATGTGTGCCTGGAAGTTAAATAATAATAGAATGGTATAGGTATGCATTTAATTAAAGCTGTTCTTGCGCAGTGCGCAGTGTAAGAGAAGAATGGAAGAGGCCTTACCATGAGGCACTTGTCCCACCGCCGGCGAGCAGCGAGTACTTTCATAGTAATTCTACTCGTTTTCTCGCTCAAGCGAGTGGAATTACTATGAGATTACTCGCTACTCGCCGGCGGTGGGACAAGTCCCTGAGTTTGCATGACCGTACTCGCTAGCGACTGCGTAAACGATTTAGTACGCCGATTCTTAGTTCTATTGTGTAATCGCCAGGGGCGCTGTACTTTTCCAATACAAATTTTTACGCAGTCGCTAGCGAGTACGGTCATGTAAACTCATGGTAAAGGCACCGGGTGGGTCCCTGTCACTCGTTCCTCTTCGGCTACCCTAAGATTATAATTCGAATAGTCATCATTTGTTTACGGTTGAAATAATATAATTACATGAAATCGGTATAAAGAATAAAATGCAATTATACATTGTGTAAATTAATTGTGTAATATTTCCTTACATTCAAATTCAACGCATCTGAACGTTGAAACAAAATACCAATGACCATGTAAAACAAATCGTAATAACAAAATAAAGATAAATCAGATAACCTGTCGTACACGTAGTAACGAATTCGAAACAGAAAAAAAACAAACAAACGTACCAGCAACTGTGACCGCAGAAACCATTTTGGTTCTGCTTCGAGAAAGAATTAAACCGGGGTGGATTTGTTTTGCCGGGTATCACCGGGTGCGACTAATTGTGGTTAAACGGCGCTTTATTTTGGATGTGTGTAAATTTGTAAAGGTTCGTTGCAAAATGTGGAGGTCAGAATTAGGGTAAAGTGGGGTTAGATGAACGGTGTGGAAAATTATGTAAAAATTAAACATAAGGAATAGTGTATTTACGGATTAGGTACTTTTTCTCTTACTTCCTGATCTTGAATCACCTCACACTATTTCTTATGGTATGAAAAGTAAGATACTTTTTTAATATACATCCTGTATATTAAAATAAAGATCATACGTCTATTGATTGATTATAAACGAATAACTTTCATAGTTTCCTATTTGCAAAGCCGCAGCCTAATCACGTAACTGTATGTATCAATGGTATATTTTAATATAATTTTTGAAGTAAAAATCTATGAGAAAATGCCAAAAAAATAACACTAAAATATGCCTAAGGTTAGTACCAGTTGTTTTCGCAATGTCTCAATCGACTCATGTGCCGAATATACAGTAACAAAAGAGAAGACTCGATACCGACCGGTTGGCCTACTTAACCTATTTTATGATAATAATTCCTAACCTAACCTATATTAAGATACTTGAGTGGCCTAGTCTCGACTGGCGAAAGAATAAGTTAAATAGCTCCTACATAACTACAAATAGTTTCTTAGGGCAAGGACCATTCAGTGGTCTGACGAAAATACTGAAGTTTGAGCTTCCAGTGTGAATAAATAATGTAGAATACATAAAAATTACTGTGGACTCAAAATGAAAGAAATAAATTATTTATCATAAAATATTTTGGGCACCGTGGCACGTGGAGGTTAAATAAAATAATACCTATGCGAAAGAAGGGGACTTGATTGCTAAATTGGAAATAATTTCCTGGTGACAGGCAAACAGGTAAGTAGCTGTCACACACAGTTGAGTTGAGAGTTATATTTATCAAGCGATCAGAAGTCTCACCCTAACACGTGCAACCAAAAAAACAATGTGAATTTTGTAAGCCAGTTACTGGAATGCTTTTTTACTTACACACGCTTATCAGCTAGCATGTCCCGCGAGCTAGTATGCCGTCGTATAAGATATACGCACGTGTAGGGACGAGAGTTGGAGTCAAGTGAGAACAACCAATGTCGTAGATGAACTGGCTTTATTAGGAGTAACATAGCCTTATATACTAGATACACACAAAGACTATACTAATACATTATACTAGACTTACACCACTACACACGTATATTCAGTTTCTAAGTTTTTTCTATTACCTCAGTTACAAATGGGATTGCAGTAAAACTCACAATATGTTGACACACAATGGCAACCACTTTAGGCAAGTTGGTAGTGACCCTGCCTACGAAGCTGATGGTCCGGAGTTGAAATCCCGGTGAGGGCATTGATTTGTGTGATGAATACGAATATATTTTCCTGATAATGGATGTTTTTTCAGTATTTAAGTATTTGTTATTCTATATAAGTATGTATATCGTCGGTTAGTACCGCTAGTATAAGCCTTGCTTAGTTTGGGACTAGGGCGATTAGTGTTCGTTTTTCCCGCCTTACTTAACTACACTTTTTAGACACTTAAATTTATTTACCCTAAAAACCAAAGTGCATACATTTTTATAAAATGGCTACACTGCAGTCGTTTAAAATAAAGCTACAATTTTAAACGAAACGAATAAAGTGGATACACAGTTATATTTCAAATTTGAATGGGAAATGAATTGATTTCACAAATGGACATCACGGAACTCATGCACGCCAAGTATGCGTGTTTGAAACAACGGACCGCTAGGAAAACGTTTCAGCCAGCGTTTCATTCCATAAAATAACGTTGGGAATTCTAAATCGTATTTTGTTAATTAACGTTTTTTCTGGAATGCGCAGGTCTTTTACGTTTATAACTTGATTGTACACGTATTTAACACAGAGTGGATTTTTATATGGGTTAGCATCTTTAAGGGTTAAACTCCATAAAAACGATACGGCACCTAAAATTTGGAAATGATGAAAATTCACCGTTTATGGTGTATCTAGTTATATGAATTAATCTGGCCCTAAAATAGCATTACGAGTATAATTCTGGCTTAAATTAATGGTTTCGATTAAATTTGTGATTATATCATGCACGCATACAAGAAAAGGTTGTTTGTGAGGTTTTAACGTTCGTATACTAACGCCTGTATCCCATTCGGTGAAATTCATTCTTTTTTTCAAACAGTCTCGTCGAATGCTGTTACTTCCGACCAGCATTTTAGATTTTTGTGAACGTTTTATGAGATTATTTTTAATTTTTTTTATTAGCGGTGTAAAAGAAGCGATATCAGTTACAATTGCTTACCAAACCTATTACAATATAATATAAATGTTATTTTAAATAAACAACTACAATTAACAAAATCGCACCGACTATTTAAAGTTAATCTTAGCGGTGAGAAATAAAACGGTTGTCAACTATATTTCAAGCGAAATTGCTACGTAGATTGCTCTCAAGAGATTTGAAACAGAGCGATTAGGCAGTCCACTGACGTAGCCGAGGCTTACCTTGGATTAACAACGTAACTCGACAACCAGGGCCACTAGACTTTAACAAGCTTGCTTTACAACCCGGTGTGAAACTACTATTATAAAAATATAAAGAAAGCTTACCGGTAACCTCAAAGCTTTGTTATTTAGTAACACGAAGATAACAAGTATGAAATGAATTTATTAATGTTGTACAGCGCTTATGTAATAAAGTCTTCTATCTTGAATGGGAATACGGTATCTAAATTAGTAAGTATTGCGTTTGAATGTGTCCCGTAGAAACAAACGAGTGTGTGCAAAGAGATATAGTCCGACCACGCTAGCTCTGCAAGGAATGATTTGGCAACACTGTGCATTATACGTCATATTTGTATGAAAATGTGACTTTTGAGGTAGTGTTGCCAAATTATTTCAATGCAGAGTTAGCATGGTCGGACTCTAAGATTATCCCTAGAAATTGGTTAATTCCTTCTTCTAGCATTTAATGATGAGCTAAGAGAACGTCGAGAATAAAGTTTATACTCAGTTCCCGGTTTATTTTTGAGCAATAATCATGGCTGGTAGTGACCGCATGGAATACTGCCGAGTACTTTATAATGGGAGTGATCTGCGCTTTAGGTTTCGCAAATCAATTTGTGATAAATGAGTTGCGAAGATTTACAGTTACGGGTAATCGGTAAAAACACTTATGTATTTATGAATCAATGAATTATTTATTTGAAACCACAACATAAAGTACAGTAAGCTTAAATCTAGGAAATACACATTTAAGGATGGTTCCAAAAAGGAGCCCACTCAGCATTGTGTCGGAGCATGAAGTGCCACGACGCTGATTTTCAATGGATCCATTTACACAGTAATAATAATATACAACTAATTAACCTAAGAGAAGCAGAATATAGCAGAGATGTGCATTTAGTATTTAGGTTATTTTATGTGTGAATAATAATAATAATAATAATAATAATAATTTTTATTTTCAAAAATGGTACAAGAACATGATTGTGAAGTCCCTGACTTCTGAGCTAGGCAAATGCCTGTGTTACAGAAGTCAGTGTCCTCTCCCAGAGTATATAAAAAGTTACATTTTTGACTTACTTAGGTACTAATAAATTTTTATATTTATTTATTTATGTATTTATATTATGTTTATCCATATTTATAATAGGTGTGTGTATGTGTGTGTGTGTGTGTGTGTGTGTGTGTGTGTGTGTGTGTGTGTGTGTGTGTGTGTGTGTGTGTGTATTATACATTTTAATTTAATTTAAAATTAATTCAGTCTGATCATAGTCTAGGGACAGCAACCAGGTTTTGAGTTTTTCCTTACATTCATGAATCGATAGGGGATAGACATATATAGTTTTGTTTATTTTATTGTATAAGTGAATAGACATGAACCTAAGCTGCCTTCTGGTAGAAGCTAGTCTGCATTTAAGTGGTAAGCACACATTAGTCAATACACGCTTGTCTGCAAATTTATCTTTATCATAGGGGGTAAGCTTATGTTGCTTCATCATTAACAACAATATGTATAATTTCCGGACAGAGAGCAATTGACAATGTTTATATAACAAGTATGTTGAAAATCGATATGGTCTAAAGGTCATAACTTTTAGCAAGGATCGTTGTGCCCTTTCTAATTTTAACATGTGTGTTTTTCGAGCGCCTCCCCACACAACGCAACAGTAGCTAAGGACTGACTGCGCAAGTGCAGCATATACCGCTTTTAAAAGGTCTAAGTCAGCCACTGTTCTTAGTCTCTTGAAAATCCACACTAACTTTCTAATCCGTGTTGTAGTCAGGTCTATGTGAGCTTGCCAGTTCATTCTGCTATCCAGCATAACTCCTAGGTACTTGACACAGTTTGACTTAACGATAATAGTGCAAGCACAGTCAGTTTGTAGATTACATGAGTGAACCTTAAGATCAAATTTTTGTTGACTAACATTGGTCAGGGAGAACTGTAAGTATGTGGTCTTCGAGAGGTTTAGTGTAAGAAGATTATTCGCTAACCAGTTATTTATCCTATGCAGACCCTTCTCAGCATTATAGTAAGCCTCTTCCCATGTATCTCCGTGAAAAATAATGGCTGTGTCATCGGCGTAAGTAATAATTTTTCCTTTCATGAGTGACTGTTGACACAAGTCATTTATGTAAATTAAAAAGAGACTCGGTCCCAGTATACTACCCTGAGGGACTCCATATACAACTGGGGCAGGCTTACTAATGCTGTTTCCAATTTTAACATGTTGGTTACGGTTAGTAAGAAAATCCTTAAAAATCATGTGAGAGTTTCCCCTTATACCAATACATTCCAACTTGCTCACAAGTGCTGAAATCGAGACTGTGTCAAATGCCTTGGCCA
Organism: Epiblema foenella; assembly: GCA_963556455.1. NCBI lineage: Eukaryota > Metazoa > Arthropoda > Insecta > Lepidoptera > Tortricidae > Epiblema > Epiblema foenella. The sequence continues at coordinate 22,074,713 of OY747099.1, read as the reverse complement.
GATCAAGAAACACACCTAGGCATTTCTTCCCAGAGTCAAGAAGGCTTACAACGTGATCTGACAGGGCACTCACGGCGTCTTCCGTACTTTTACCCGGCCTAAAACCAAATTGACAGTCTGACAAAATGTTATGGTGTTCCAAATATTTAACTAAACGATTATTTAATACTCTTTCAAGAATCTTTGACAGTGATGTCAGAACTGAAATTGGCCTGTAGTTGCCAACACTGTCCCGATTCCCACCCTTGTGAACAGGTGTGATTAAAGATTTTTTTAAAACATTAGGGAATACTCCCTGATCAAAACACTTTCTGATTAGCTGAGTAAGAGGAGGCACAATTATAGATTTTGCAAGTTTTAGCAATTTAACAGGTATAGCATCCCAACCGGTGGCACAGTCATTTCTCAAACTAAGTATCATGGATTCAATCTCAGCATCATCAGGTGGCATTAAAACCATGGAGTGTAGAGTACTTGCTATGTCAAATTTGTATACAGATGTGTTATTATTTTTACTTGTGATCACTTCAGCTAGTTGCTTACCGATATTTGAAAAGTAAATATTGACTGTTTCAATGTCATTTGACGAAGACATTAGTTCTTCAGCAGAGCTTGTTGGTTTATTATAGCTCACTATTGATTTAATGGCAGTCCATGTTTCCTTATTTGATTTAGCGGCCTGTAACAAGGACCTCTCATAGTTACATTTAAGTTTTCTCAAAAGAGCATTGCAGTAGTTTCGGTAACGCTTATACGTAAGAAGTAAGATATGATTATTGGTTTCCTTCCGACACTTTCTATGAAGACGATCTCTGTGACGAATACAGCGCAAGAGGCCAGGGGTTAGCCAAGGTTTAAACATTCTTTTTCTATTTGGAACCCTGCAAGACTTTGAGTTTAACTGTATGGCTGTAGTCAACTTGTGAACAAAAATTGCCATGCATTCATTAGCATCTGCTGTATTAGTTACAAAGGAAAAATCTACTTTTTGCAGGTAATCAAGGGCAGCATTGTAATTAATCCTATTAAAAAAATTAAAATTCAAGGTATTAGGACGGCTTGAAGCGAGGCTTAAGACAACTAATGCATGATCAGTTACAGTCGAGTCAGTTACCAAAACAGTGGCTGGCATGACCGTTTTAAGTATGACATGATCAAGGCAATTAGACAGTCTTGTGGGGAATGTATGGCCCGGTAGCATGCCAAGCTCAGCACATAGGTTTAGGTAAGAAGCCGCATGTTTATCAGTAGTGTCAGGCTTGATGTCAATATTTATATCTCCTATGATTATAAGATTATTTTCACAACTAATGGGGCGAATAATATCATCTATGGAGTTCAGGAAACTGTCTGTGCATTGTATGGAAGGGGATCTATATACAGCCAAGACAGATATGTCAGGTTGAATTTTTAGTAAAAGAAAGTTAGCACCTATCGGCTCGCATTCAACAGCACAGCATTGAAACTGTTTTTTTATATAGATAACAATTCCATCATTTTGATTCAAGCTCTTTTGAGAAAAATAAGTAACATAATTTTCTAACACAGGTATAGGTTTGTGGTCGCTGAGCCAGCATTCTGTAAAAATTATAATATCTACCTCAAATTCCAAGCGGGATAGTTGCACTATAAAACTGTCAAAATTCTTGTATACACTACGAATATTTTGGCAAACAATGTTTAGTTTTGGACTGGAGTTGCTTAATATTACATTACATGTTTCAGTGGTACAACTATAAGCAGAGGCAACTGTCATGTCATCAATTCCAGAAATAACATTATGATTTACACAGGCCATTTTTAATGCTAAGGAGTGTAAATTATATATTGTTCAATTAAATGTACAATTTTTTTAAGGTATATTGAGCTATAAATCCCCTGAAAATACATTTGTTTACAAAAATTACATTTGTGTAAGAGGTTGCATATGCTAATTGTTTTGTCTTTTATTTTATTAATGTGTGTAAGTTGTGTTAAAAAATGCACTACAACTAAAATCTTGTGATTATCTGGTCATGCCGCGGGAGGGGGAGCTGGACGCTGTTTTCTTTTTATAATTATACTTTTTATTTATTTAAATTTATTTTTAATTTAGTTGTATTATGTTCTTTAATTGTAAATGATCTGTAAATTTATGAATTATCTAATAATTGGAAGTGGTATATAAACATTATTTTGCTTTTATTATAAAGTACCATTAGAACACAAAGAGTTTTTAGATTACTGGTCAACCTTTAGGTATTTTGTGTAGGTCAGCCTCGGTATCCACTACGACATGTGGTCCTCCATCCTCCTTCCTTAGGAAGACTTTGCCATACGAGGTCCAGCAGTGCTTGAATTTGTGTTCCCGAGCAAAGGTCCGTGCCAGGTAGTACAGTCGTTGGCCCTGTGGTGTTAATTTCTCTGCTACATAAATAGGCCGAGTCGGTCCCTCAAGTTTGAGGTGGCTGGTGTTCAGTTTATTTGTTTTATTTTTTGTATTGAACTGACGAGTTTTTTTAATCATGGACTCTTTTATAACAGCACAGCTGAAGTCTACCACTATGGGTGGCGCTGGGTCATCTCTTCTGCCCGACCTAAACACATCTTTAATGTCGTGAGGTTTCACTGGGAGGTTTATAATTTGTGCTGTCTGTGTTATTAAGTCGCAAATATCATGCTTGGTTTCATCTTTCTTTTTGGGAATGTTCTTAATTTCCAATTTAGTAGTGTTAAGGTACCGCTCCAGGTTTTCCACTTTGACCTCAAGCTGTCGAATGTACTGCCGTTCCTCTTTACGTTCGGCTTCCATCCTGTCCATTTTCACTACAATGTCGTCATATTGTTTCGATGTGAAAGCAATTGATTCCTTGATTTCTGAGTTTTGAGCGATTATCTCGCTCATGGCAGCCTGCAGGGCCGCAAACTTACTGTCCGATTGCGCTGAGGTCGAGGCCAGCAGGCTCCGCATCTCTTGCATCAGGTCAATATCCTCACGTTTACGTTTGAACCTGGAGGATTTGTCGTTGTCCACTGAGGTTGAGTTAGAGACCGAGCCAGTTTGATTTCGATGTGCCAATTGTTCGCTTAGGTCGTTGTTACGATTTTGTACGGTTGTAGGTATACTTGGAGGAGTGCGTTTAACTGTCGACATCTTCCCGTGCTTTGCTTTTAAAGATAATTTAAGTTCTTAAGCGATAATAGTTGACAGAGATCACGTTGCGAAGAAGGGCTTAAGCGCCGCGGTAAACAGCGGCTCTTACAGCGTATGCGAGCCACGTTCACAATTACAATTTTGATGGTAGATGTCAAAGCGATCTCACTTGCTAACAAGTTTTGCATTTGTTATTTAACACTATTCTCACTAGTATAAATTACCGTTAACAACATTTTTGAGTCGGTTTTGTAGTATTTTCGGTAGTAACACGTATTTTTGTCACTTTTAACATTAAAATATTAATTATTTGTACAGCGATTACAAAGTTGACTTATGGCGTTCAGTGTTGCCAGGAGAGGCAATCAACATGGTATCTTGACATTCTCCCTTCATTACTATCTAGCAGGTACAGGACTATTGTGGGATCATAAATTATTCATGTATTTTATTGAATTTCTCATAAAGGTCGTTTCAATCATAATTCAAAATTTACAGATTTCAACCTACAAACTCGTATAAAAAGACCAAAAAAGGCTCTGTTGATATCTAACACTAATAAAAGGCCTCAAAATTAAGCACAGAATAAAATAATAGTTTTGACATGTATGTGCAAAAGCTACACAAACTTACTGTATTCCACTTTACCTCATAATAAGTGCACTTTCATCTAGTTAGGTTCGTCACTATAAACCGGATCGGATAGGATCGGATGAATAGTGGGACCAGACCTTTAAGGGGCTGAAAACCAAAGCCGATCCGACAAGTGGACTAGGCCTGACAGTAGCTTAACCCACATTAAGGCCGGGTTTTATAAAGATCCGTTAGACCAAATGTCAGATCAAATTTCAGTAACTCAGTACATTTTATGACATAACAAACCGACATATGGTGTAACGGATCTTTATAAAACCGAGCCTAAAGCGAGCGCGTGAAATTTATTGAAACCAAATTGGTACGCGAAAAATAACCCCGAAATTGACCTACGAATGCTCGAATTGTCGACTACATGACCCAGGGGCATAATTATTTTTACAGAACGCTTGTTTTCCAGCACATTCCAAATAAAAGAATATTTACGACTTCCGCCTTCGGTATGTTAGCGTTCTGAATTTAAAATAACCCTTAGTTATTCGGTTAAAAGTTGGAAACAACGTGTAGTGTTGGTGAATGTCCGAAGTTGGATAGCGAAGCAGCGTATTTTTCTAGTTATTTGGTAGCTTTGAAGCAAAACGCGTATCAATTACGCTTTTGGGATGTTAAATCAGTTGGACTGAATAGAATTCTAGAATACAATACAATACAATACAAATACTCTTTATTGCACACCTCACATAATAAAACAGCACATAAAAAAAAACAAAGATACAGGGAGACAGAGTCAGAACAACAGGCGGTCTTATCGCTAAAGAGCGATCTCTTCCAGACAACATTTAGGTGAATATGTATTTATTATAGAAAACTGCAACATTTTGGAATTCTCTTAAACACATTATCATATTAGTTTGCGAGTTCAATTAAATTTTAAATATATTTTAATTTGAAACCAAAACAAAAATATATAGATCTGCGGTTATAAAATATAACTTGGTCATGCATTTTTACCCACGACGGAACGGAGAAGGTATATGCGTTTAGGGTGAGAGGTTGTTTGTTTGTTTGTTTGTTTGTTTGTTTGTTTGTGTGTGCACATCAATATCTTCGAAACGGCTTGACCGATTTAGAAACGGTTTTCTGCAATAGGTTTGTAGTTTAGTCGGGCAGAAACTTAGCTAGGAGTTACGATGATAACTCGCCAGGGGGCGCTGCAGTAAACATTTTTCACTTGCTAAAGTGCGTGTGAGTGCATTTTCTCCGGAACTGCTGGGCCAGCATTTACGATTTCCATAGAATGTGGTGTGGAGTACATGCCCTTTAACTCTGAGGATCTGATGATGGAGCAGAAAAGCATAGTAGGGTACTGTGCAGAGGTTGATAATATTTTTGTTTGTTTTTGGTCCCTTTTGTTTATGTTGCATGAACAGACGTCGTACATAACTTTCTGAGGGTCTGATGATGGAGTAAAACCATGCCATAGAGAACTTTGCGATGGCATGTAGTAACTTATTCGTGTTTGGGCTCTTTAAATTGTGTTTGCTGAGTAGCTTCTATACATGATCTGCTGAGGATCTGATGATGGATCAGAACAGTATTTTAATTTAAGGCATGTTTTAAAGATATTTAGTTAGCAATAATATGTCATTAGACTCTTTTGATCTGTTGAGACGTCTCTGTACAGGAACTTGAGAAGGCCTGATGATGAAGCACAACAACAGGGAATTTTGCGAAGGCATATAGGTGGATTACCGTATGTCGACTATTTTAATACTGTTTGCTGCGTAGCTTCTGTGTGTGTCTCTTCTGTGTTCTCCATTTGGACCCTTCGGGTACGGAACCCTAAAAAGTAACCAGATACTTACATCGTGTGCTTTGCGATGTTGTAATGTTTTGGATACTACCGATGTTAACTAGGTTACTAAGGCTCGTGAAAAGATCTCTGGCGACTCGTATGAAGTATTTTCCGCAGTTGTATTAAATGTCCGAAAAATATCGCGCTCGCGTTTTCATCTAGTTGTGATATGACTTTATAACCGGAGACCGAGTAGCGAGTAATCTCATAGTAATTCCACTCGCTTGAGCCAGAAAACGAGTAGAATTACTATGAAAGTACTCGCTGCTCGCCGGCGGTGGGACAAGTGCCTAATGTTTGAAAAATTTCGCGTTCGCTGCGCTCGCGTTTCCATCTACATGTGCTATTACTTTATGACCCGTCCTAGTGACTACTATAAATATTATGTTTGCTGAAATAACATATTAACTTCCTTGGTTCTAAATATGTTGGCAAGGTAAACGTCCCTGTACTCGACACTGGCACAATACTGTGGTTTGGTGATTAATTACTGTAATCTATTGGCCACTAAGGTGTCGATAACTGGGAGGTTTACCTTAATTGTGTAAACGAAATATGGTATACTCGTACTTCAAACTGCGTCATCCGATTTCAGGAGCCGTTGCGAAAATGAACCCTGGGTATTTATTTATTTACGCTTTGGGACTATATAGTTGGAAGAAGTGTAGGTACAAGTCCGTGGCAGCTGTGAGCAGAAGAAGGGAAAAAATAAATGACAGAGAATGTGCGTCCACGTGGGCTCGGTCGTCGGGTCTTCGGCCCCATGCGGAACGCCTTCTGACCTCGTGTGCCTCGCCCCTCACTACCGGGCCTTTGTCCCTCAGGTTTACTTGTAAAACACTCGGGGCTTGAAGTGTCGACTTGACGAGCACGCTCCAAGGAGAAGCTTCGGGCCTTCGGCCTTTCGCTGAACAGTTTCTGACGTCATATACTTCGCTCCTCACCTTCGGGGTTTCGGCCCTGATGTGACATTCGAAGCTAGAAATTGCCGTTGGGCTCGTCCTTCGGGCCTTCGGCCCTCGGGCTCGTAATTCGTAACGAGGGCGAGCGCGCGTGCTCCGAAGAGAAACTTCGGGCTTTCGGCTCTACGCGGAACGGCTTCTGACCTCGTACGCCTCGGCCCTCAGGTTCATTTGTAAGACACTTGGGGCTCGAAATTGTCGACTAGGGCTCTACCCTCGGGCCTTCGGTCCTCGGGCTCGTATAGCTAACGTGCTCCAAGGGGAAGCTACGGGCCTTCGGCCTTTCGCGGAACAGCTTCTGACCTCGTGTATTTCGCCTCTTAGCTTCGGGCCTTCGGCCCTCAGGTTTACTTGTGGCGCATTCGGAGATAGAAAGTGGCCACTTGGCACTTACTAATTTTTGTAGCTCCTTAGGAAAACATCGGTAGGGAGCTCATTCCACAACCGAAGTGTTCGAGGGTCAAACGTATAGGTGTACTTAGACTGCTCTCTAAAAAGATAAAAATAAAGGCAAAATTAAAAATTTTGAAAATACCCCCGACGGATTTTCTCATTTGAAAATAATTAAATAATGCATTTGAAAATCCCCCGACTCTATAGGAAATAATTACATACATATAAAAACATTTTTTTTTCTAAACGGTTAATTGGTTGCGAGGTATATTTACAAGCCCAGAAAAATCCGTCGAGGGCTGCCATTGCCATGTCAATTCCCAATTGCATTAAAATAGTAATAATAATGAAATTCGAGATAACTTACAGAACGGTATAAACTAACTGCATAAACTATTACTTCATTTCAGGGCGGGCAATGGCAGCCCACGACGGATTTTTCTGGGCTTGTAAATATACCTCGTAACCAGTTAACCGTTTATAAAAAAAATGTTTTTATCTGTATGTAATTATTTCCTATAGAGTCGGGGGATTTTCAAATGCATTATTTAATTATTTTCAAATGAGAAAATCCGTCGGGGGTATTTTCAAAATTTTTAATTTTGCCTTTTTATAAAATGTATGATCAAGCCTGTACCTTGTGCTTTGTGGTCAATGTTGGGCTAGTTAGTGATTGCCTCCAAATCTAACGGTCCCGGGTTCGAATCCTGCTATTTGTGTGATGAATTTTAATACTCGTCTTGGATAAATCGTCGTCTAGTATCCATTGTACAAGTATTGCTCAGTTAGGTACTCTGTCGATTTCTGTAGGATTGTCCCTTAGTACGAGTATATTTTGTTCATTTCAAGTTTTTCTTATGTACTTTTATACTGCATGAAAAATATATGACTACAGTATACTAATTATTTAATTAGCTAGCCTACAAGGGTGTATTATTGCGATATCAATATATAACTAAACTCCTAACTATCAATGCACAACACACAATTTCTTTCGTCGAATACATACAATGGCTTCACACACTATTACAAAGACGAAGTTTTACAGCTTATTTTTGTTTTATAAATGCCATATTACGAGGCAAACTTTTTCAATTACGCAACATCATAATTACACCATCATATAACGTGGTAAAACAGACACGATACGATCTTAGTGAATACTTTTAGAAAACTGCATCGTAATACTGGAGGCCTATTTGCCTTGACGAAACGCGGGTTAGCGCTTTGTTCATTCAAACAGCTTTTAATACATCTTTTTTTTTTTCAATCTATTGATAAAGATAACATAGAAAGAATCCATAATCACAATACCGTGTGTTTTTTTAAATAGCGCCCGCCAGGCCGCCACCAGTACCACCACCGAACTTTTTTTGTCATGCATTCGTAGCGGCTATTGAAAGAAAGAAAGAAAGAAAGAAAAGAAAATTTATTTCGCAAACCTTAATCTAGGTACATATACATAATTAAGCTAGTTTATTACACAGGCAATGTTTTTTAAAATGCGAAAAAGGACACTCAGCACAATGTCGGGCCACACTAGATGACCCGATAATATATTGCAAGCAACCCCTCTGTATTTTTAAATGATTTCAAAAAAGGAGGTTTTAAATTCGTCGGAATCTTTTATTTTTCTTCAAAGCAATTATTAAAATTTGATCTTAGTAATATTCACCCAAAAATTAAAATATATACATGTAAAATAATTGTATACGTCAAAACGTGCAAGATTTTACCTTTAAATTCTACACACATCGAAATATAAAAGGCCCAAGCTATCCAAGTTATAGTTACGTTACAAAATTCACAAGGGTAAGTAATAAAAGATATAAGAATTTATCATATAACAGTCATAACGTATACGCTCAGTTAGTATAATCGCTTTGTGTATAACGTTCATTGCATATAATGAACGAAATGTATAATGCCAAATCATATATTTTCAAAAAATATAACGTTATTTAGATATAATTTCAATTGATATAACGATCGAAACGTATAATATTCAATACATCTAAATATTGAAACGTATAATAATCAATTAATATAATAACGTAACGTAACGTTATTTTTCGTACAATTATTGTAACGCCTAAGTAGTTTTAATAGCAAAGGCTTATTGAGGAAACAAGCAATCATGCATGCATGCAGACAACTGACAAGCATATTTTTTAAGGCGCATAAAAAAAAATACCTAACACCAGAAGACTAAGGCGGGAGCTTCGCTTCGCTTCGCTCCCGCCTTAGTCTTCTGAACCTAACCAACAGAGTCGGTTTTGCTCCGGAAGGTTTTGCTCGCTCGCTTCGCTCGCTCGCCCGGTAGCTAAGTGTGTTTTGAAAAATTATGAGTTGTAGGTACTACCTACGTATTATGAGCATAGTTTTTCAAGGCGCATAAAAAAAATACCTAACACCAGAAGACTAAGGCGGGAGCTTCGCTTCGCTTCGCTCCCGCCTTAGTCTTCTGAACCTAACCAACAGAGTCGGTTTTGCTCCGGAAGGTTTTGCTCGCTCGCTTCGCTCGCTCGCCCGTTAGCTAGTTATGAGTTATATTAAAAGATATTATGTATTTTGAGCGTTATACGTTTTTTAAATTATGTATTTTGAGCGTTATACGTTATTTATATTATGTATTTTGAGCGTTATACGTTATTTATATTATGTATTTTGATCGTTATACGTTATTTATATTATACGAATTGATATTCGGCAATATGAGTGTTATATGAAAAATAATTATATAATGTCAATATTAGATCAATTGATCGTTATTCCTTATAAAATTATTGGTTTTGTTGTTATAGCTTTCGTTCGTTATATCTTGTGAACGTTATTAATATGAAAATATATGTTTTGTTGTTATGTCTCATGGGACGCACCCAATTCACAATACCAATTGTGAATAAAATTACTATTAAGCTTACCTGGCAAGTTTAGTGTGTCGTTACACGCAATAGTTCCTTTTTGACCCCCCGTAACATTAGTGAGTTTTAAATCCTTCCTGCTTTAGAGGGCGAATTGAAAACCCCTGCCTACTGCCCTACCTCGGCTCCGAACACCAATCCATTTAGACCCTTATCTTTTTGAACTTAGATAAGAAATTCCAATAAGAACTTATTAACGCGCCCTAGTAATAAATAAATATTGTTGCGTGTTATATTATAACTTGACATGGAAACTTTTCGTTACATTATGCGTACCTATAATCTTTTTGTAATTACACACTGTGTATTAAGATTGAATGCGTGTCAATTTTATTGCATTAGAATTACGATTTGAAACGGCATATTTACCATGTATATTTGTATTTTTGAGTTCCCGATATTTCGGCACTGTTGCAAGCGCCATTATCAAGGATTAACTGACGTGCTGCGAGTTTTAGTTATGGTCTACCCACACACCATAGCGATAGCGATCGTAATTCTAATGTAAATGACCATGTAAGCTTGAAATCTTATAATTTTATTGCAGGTGTAATACATTATTTTTAGACAGATTTTCATCTGCGTATTTACATATTTTATTATTTACATATCATATAGATTGTTTTCGATTAATGCTGATGTATTAGTTGGGTGGATCAATTATTCTTTGTTGCTCGTTACCATGGTTACGTCTCCTGAGTCACTATTTAAACTATGATTTTATAGAGTAAATGTACCATACACGAGTTTTAGCGGTGAACATCAATCCATTAGAATATGGGTCAGTTCTTGAGCATTCTCGAAGTCCATATTATAAACATTTTTGTAAGAAACTCGGTTATTATTGTCTCCTCGCTGACGAGACAGAATAACAACAAGAAAAAGTTGATTGACCCAGTTAATGAGTTACAATTTATGGGCGTACTGTGGTTTTTATAAGCAATGTTATGTAACACATATTTTTCTAACCCCCTGCCCCACCTCCCCCCCTTAGATTAAATAAATTTATTTGAATCAATAAATCGATTAACGAATTTTAATTTCATCGACTACCAGGCTGATAGGCAAACTGCCTTGACCATATGCAATCTGTCCGAGGTTTAAGAAAAAGTAAATTACAGGGTTACTATTATTCAAAAGTGTCCTTACCCTAGTTCGGTTTTATTAGGCGTTTGGTCGTTATTTAAAATTTCAATTTCATTAGCCATCGTTTCAGGAAGGCGTTTAAAAGCTTTATTTACATTCCGTAACGGTTTTCTGTAGTGGCTTCGTGTTAATTAGTTTATGCGTTTCGTAGATTTACATCTGGCAAGGTTTCATTCCTGTCAAAAGCTGACAACAGAACTGTCACTGATGAGAAACTATTTTTATCGGACGGAGGTCCAAATTTTTACCTCCATTACAGGAATCCGTAAGTATTTTGTTCAGAGTTGTAGTTGGAATATCTCAGTCTCATTCCCTTTATCTGGGGCTTGTGGTATTTTGCAGGAAGATATATGTCGTCGGGCCTGGCCAGCATCGGCTGATGTTGGCTTCCTAAAGCCCCAGGATTGAAAGTTTTTCCTTCAACGCACGCATCCGTGAAAGGATTACCGCCTCCTGGGGTATATACTCGCCTGTTCTTGACGCAGTCGTGACGCGAGATTTCTTATGATGACTACGAATCCTAACCTCCAATGTTTGTTGCAGGCTCTTTTTATTTAGGGGTTTTACCCTCTTTTCAAGATGACCGCGTCCAGTCAGTTCGAGGTCTTTTGTTACCTCCCTATACGTGACGTGACGTACTGTGTAACTCTGGGTGGTTCGCGGCTTTGCTGGTCTGCCAGTGCGAGACGGCGGAGCTGATTCTCGCGAGGCACAGGAGACAGCGTCCGGGATACCCCCATTATTGACTGGTAGCTCACCGGTGTCGAGGTCGGTAGAGTTTTCTTGTTCCTAAACCTACGGCGCTCAAAGTGATAACTTTTCGTATAGCAGAAAGCGACAGTAATTGGCCGATTCACCAGCACCCCACTAGCCTATAATGCTCTGCCGCCTAACCGAGGCCTAAGTTTTGTAAAGATACGATAGCGGGTTACTGTAAGATCAAGGTGTGGACAGATGCTGTTCTGTTTTTTTCTTGAATAAACCAATGTTAACAATCAGCTGTTTAAAATTTAGCATCCAACGTTCCATCCTGTATCTTAAGTGTAACAGTAAGTATGCTTAATAGTAACCACACGTTCAAATATATGACAAGTCTTTTCTGGCATATGCAATATGAGTAAAGGTTCCTTATAACTGTATTTATGAAGGCTGAAATACTCGGATAGTACCCAATCTCCGACTATTTCAGTCTTCATGTATATGGTTTCTTTACTAGGATAGGAATTAGCCATCATGGGGAAAAAATGGAGCGTTTGCGGCCCAGCGGCGCCCGCGTACCGCGTGCGGTATGCGAGGTTAAGCAACGTGGGCCCAGGTCAGTTCTTGGATGGATGACCGCTTTGGGTGGTTATTAACTCAGCGCTCCCGTGCTTTCGAAGGTACGTTAAGCCGTTGATCCCGGCTGCTGTCTATGATAGCAGTCGTTAAGACAGGTTAGAGGCCTCCGGGCGACTTGAGAACTTCTAACAGTCAACTTGCCCACTCACTTGACAAGCCTTATTCCAATAAGGTCTGGTTTCCCCTCGTGTTGGAAGGTCTGACGGCAGTCGCTTCCGTAAAAACTAGTGCCTACGCCAAATCTTGGGATTAGGTAGCGGACCCCGGGCATCCTTCAGGATGCATGCACCTGTACTGGGATAACGAGCATGATGATGATGAGTAAAATAATTGGTTAACTCTCATATAGACAGGTATTGTTATGAATATGTAACAACTTCAAAGTGATTTAGATACCAAGGTCCTCAAGAAATACTTTTTATTTTATTGATTATGATTAGGTTTTCTTATTATGATAGGTTGTTTATTATTATTATAATTTAATCATATAGTCAATAATTGGGATAATAAAGGCCAAGGCTAGTCAAAGAACCGTGTAATTCTGTATTATTATACGATGTCGTAATAATTTGTCGCGCTCGACTGGCTAGAGCTATTGATGTGGCCCCTCCGTTCTGATATTACTGATATTCCATAATATGTTTAGACATATTCGGTACAATAGTAAGATCGTATGATTTTGAACTTTACCGGCTTGGGAATAAAGTAGAAAATTGGCGAACATTTTCATTTAGTAGTAGGTATGTGACATATTCTCGTCTAAATTATATTTAGTGTATATTGTCAACATCAAATACTTCGTTATTTTATTCGGTAATACTAAAAATAAACAGAGACTTACTGAGTTTGTTGGCATTGAGCAGTTTATTTATTAATGATTAATATACGAGTAAAATATTAACGTTTTGATTTATAGGTAATTATTTATTATTTATTAATTTCATTCGTTTCATTTGTATTGAGGACATGAGGACTTTTTAGTTTTTTGCTTTTAATTATGTTCAATCAAGGGTTCAATTCGTTTTCAATAAGTTTTGAAGACGCTAATGTTATAGCCAAATTCATGATCTTCAAAAATTGCAGCTCTGTTATGTATATTAAAATTCCTCGGAATTATTAAATTAAATATGACGCACAGTTATTATTGATCGCAAAAAATACCAGAGAATAAGTTGGCACTGACAATTAAATCGAACCCTTATGAAGTTGTTTATTTGACAAGGTAATTAAAAAGGTTTGGTGTTTGTATTCGACTAGATATAGATCAAAGGTGTATGTATACTCTACCTTGTTATCATATCAATTAAATATAGGGTTCAAGCCACTAGCAGAACGGTAAAACACTTTGGGTTTTAATAAAATAAATTATAAGTTATTCTATTATTTCGGGGACTAGTTTCCGCTGGGTTGCTAAAAGTGGCACTGGATTCAATTACATGTGTTCCCCTTTTGGGAATACTGGTGGGAGTTTATGTATGGATGTGTGTGTGTGGAAATTAATGACTAAGTTAAATCTAGGGAGCAAAATCTGTCAAAGCCAATTAAGCTAAGAAATAATTGACGGCGGACCTAGAAAAGTTTTAGTTTTAGTAAGTCCATCACTAATGCACAGTTCGGGAAAACCGCATACATGACTACACTATTGATTTATAAAAGTTGTTTTTTTAATTCTCCAACATTATTTGCCCTATCGCTAGCGTCTGTTTGAGCGGAACGAAGGGTTGTCGGGTATTACCTACGTTAAATACATTTTGAAAGGTGTAATCGAAATTTACCTGCCTCAATCCGAATATACATTTTCGGTGCGCTTTGCCGACCCTTCAAAAATGTATAAGGAGTGTATAGGAAGTGAGGAACCCCATAGTGTAGTCCCTTGATTAATTCAAATATACTCGTTATGTCTCAACCTTATTAATCATATTTGAGAAACTTACACACTGGGGAATTTCAGTTCGTTCATATTCGCAGAGACCTCCACCTTACAGAATAACACTTATCTCCAATTTTAAGTATTTGGTGGAGTGTTTCTTTGTACTTGTGTGAGAGCGCTGCATTTGACTCCAGCTGTCAATATCAACGAATCAATAAAATTAATAGTGTCGGTTTAGTCCTTTGAGTCGCAAGCGCTCCTGGGCTTTGGTGTCCAAGATCCGTATACAAAACATACGTATTAAAAAGCCTTGTATTAATCCAAATGTAAGTTTACAATTGAGGATAATGAAAATTAACTTCTATCCTAATTGACCCTCGTAGCAATTGTGCCCAAAAAGAACATTAATTTAATCGGGCCTTCAAGACAACGATTCTTTCGGTTAATCTTCAAGTCAGGGAGATAATGAAACTTTCTTTTAAAGAGAATTAAGCTAAACTTTTTGTTAATTTTCTTCAGTGTCTTGAGATACTTACTGTTGTTTTTTTGTTCCTAAAATATCGCATTAGATTTTAGTAGCTAGGCAACTTCCGCATTTCACGGAATCTGTACGCGGTATTTCGTTTTTACCGAGATCTTATTGATGTGGTAGATTTCTATTCGTTTGTATAATATTACATTTGCGCAGTAATATTATATGGCACCGAATCGGGGCGGTATCCATGCAGTAATTTGTATCGCTCCGCATCCAGGCATCTCGTGCCATTTAAGAAATACTTGTAATGTGACGCGCAGTAAAGTAATTGTACTGACTAGACTGATATTTGACAGTGACAGCTGACATCATACTGATACCGCACCGACTCCACACTGCAGAATCCGGAAGCAGCCGTAGTAGTAGAATACCTACATTCAGGATTTCAATGTAACTGGTTTCACATTCAAATCACAAATCGCTTGTTCGTTGTGTCACGTGGGTATACCTCGGTGCGCATGAAAGTACAAGTATAAGCGCGCACAATTTATTGAAATGCGATTAGGAACAAAACGTTAAATAGTGTTGATGTCTGATTTTCAGTTCTTTGCTGAAAAATTTATTGAAGTGGAATTTGTTTCCCATGTGGGCAGTTTTAATTCCAGAAAAGGTCGTGTTAGGTCATGAAGTAAGAATAAGACTGGAGCCGGCAATACACACATACAAAGATTTGCGAAAGAGATGCAAACATAAACATCAACATACGTGGGAACGAGATACATTGTGTCATCTCCAGTCCTTCATCACCAGCCTGTGTCACCGAAACGTCATCAATGTATTCAAGCCTATTTGCTTACTTTAAATTTAGCGCCAATGTATATACAGCACGACTAATTATGAGATGCCAGAATTGTGCTACATGTCTTCTGATACATCTCAATTTAGTCAGCCTATCATAAGTCCGTCCCCCTTGGTGATTCGCTAATCCTCCTTCTATCTAATCCTCTCTCTACGTATTAGGGTGATTAAAGTATGGGAGTGTGACAACTAATACTTCGCTTATGAGAATACTAAAAATTCCCTAATTAGTTTAAGAGTTCTACGCAGACACAGCACGCAAAATATAGCCATATAAAATACATAATCGTATTCCACTTTTCATAAAAGTTTAATACCTTCATGTTAAACGTTATTTGAACATTAAAACTCCATGTAAGCCATTAACCCTAATCCCACATTCAAAACAAAAATCTAATACACACCATAACGATAACAATAATAACGTATGCGCAAATTACGCATTTATTTAAGTGGGTAGTTACTGCGATGCCTGAGCGTCGCTTAGCTTACAGAATATTGCGATGCAGACGTACGAAAAAAGCTGTATATTCATATGAAATCTATGTCACTTAGGCCTTTTTTGAGAAATTCATTTTGACGCAATGTTATAAAGCGTGGAAAGGAATGCTTGCTTAAGGGTTTAACATTGAAAAAGTACGTTGAAAATATTATGTACGCAATACGTACAGACTGGCGTACATACATCAGTTCTTATAGAAAAATACATTCCTCGTAATGTATATGCGCTAATACATTACTAATATACTTGTGCACTTGTTACAAGTGCATGTTACTAGACGTAAGAGTTTGATATCATATTGTTTCAAAACTTGGTGCGCGTTATAGCAGACAAGTCTTATATTAGATCACGCCTTTTCTTTCTTCTTTGACGACCGCTTTAGCCTAGTTGGTAGTGACCCTGCCTTCGAAGCTGGAGGTCCCGGGTTCGAATCCCGGTCTGGGCATTTATTTGTGTGATGAAGACGAATATTTGTTCCTGAGTCTTGGATGTTTTCTATGTATTTAAGTATCCATTTATCTATATAAGTATGTATATCGTCACTTAGTAACGATAGTACAAGCTTTGCTTAGTTTGGAACTAAGTTGATTTGTGTAAGATTGTCCACAAATATTAAAAAAAAATTAAAAAAAAAAAATTCTTCATATTTAAAGGCGGCTCCTCTTAAGGCAAGGCCACCCCACCTGATACGCGTTTGTAATTAACCATCCCTCTAATTTAGTAAATAATTAGTACATTTTAATTGATTTTAGAACACTGGATCAGTTATGAAAAACCTATCCCGTTATTTTGTTAGAACAATAAACAAGCTATCGCTATAGCTATGACGACCGCTTTAGCCTAGTTGATAGGGACCCTGCCTTCGAAGCTGGAGGTCCCGGGGTCGAATCCCGGTCAGGGCATGTACATATTTGTGTGATGAACATGAATATTTGTTCCTGAGTCTTGGATGTTTTCTATGTATTTAAGTATCTATTTATCTATATAAGTATGTATATCGTCACTTGGTACACATAGTACAAGCTTTGCTTAGTTTGAGACTAGGTTAATTTGTGTAAGATTGTCCAAAAAATATTTATTTATCCTTTTGTAAAAAAGAACATATTACTGTCGTTGATAATTACGAAATTTGCAGCATTGAAGTTTATTTTTACGATGATATTTAGGATTTTTTAAAATAGATACCAAGGTATTTTTCAATATCTTGTTCGGTTATTTTTTTTTTTTTTTTTTTTCAGTCGACAGTAATTTTTGTATAGTCTAATTCTATATTACTTCTTCACACTGGAAGCTCAAACTTCTGTATTTTCGTCAGATCTCTGAATGGGCCTTGCCTTAAAGCGTTGCCCAATTCAAAATAGATATAGTCAATTAGTCAATACTTAAGGACGGAAAAAGATCATTCAATCGTATACGTCACTTGTTATCCAAACGATTTTATTTGTCAATTTTTTAACAACGATTTTCCTAATCTTAATAATAATAATAATATTGGCTTGTGGCGAGCTGTTAGGGAGTAGCGGCCCTACGTACCTGAGTGCTCCTGGGGGTGGCCTGTGTGGTTGGTGGGACAGGCCCCCCCGCCTCTGGCTTGCCTTAACCGGCCGTCCAGAGTGGAGTCGCAAGAGCTGATGCTCGAGGGTGGATGTGGTCACCTAAGTGGCGAGTTGGCTATATGTTTAAAGTCCAGTGCCACCTCTCCACCCCCAGCTCTCTGACCGGTGTTGCCCTTAGGCCATTTTATAATGTCGCTATTTTATGGGGGCCCATCTAGCAGAGAGCGAGTCACCGCCTGCCGGAAATAAATATTTGAGACAGTTTTATTAGGCAGGCGTCCGGTGTCTCACGCAATAGCCCAGCCATTAATCCAACATTTTCACCCAATAACCCAGTTCATTTAGGCTCCATCAACCAGAAATAGTCCCTGTACACCCTGGCGGGTGCTGCCTCTGTGTGCGTCCCATGACACGGGCAGGGACAGCATCCGCTCGGTGTATACCTTGCATTTCATTAAAGTGTCAAAAGGGCCTCTACGTGTTGGCTATGTGGTACACGTTTGGTACTTCGGTGCCTCGGTACTTCGGCTCCGCGCACGCCTCCCAAAGGTCCGGGATACCATTGTCCCGTGAACGGGAAAGACATAATAATAATAATAATGGCTGGGTCAAGGGTCAGATACAGAAGGCGGTACTCCTGGACACGGCGCGGATAGTCAGGAGGTTCCTCTCTCTGTCGCCCTAACCACGCACCGGTAGCTTAGGCCCCGCCTCGCTGCCGGCGGCACCCTAGGTTAGGATTTTATAATATTTTTATGTTTTGTAAGTGTATTTTTATATTTTACTTTTTATAAAGATATTGTAAAAGCCTGACCTAAGAAGGAAAATAAATAAAGAGAATAATAATATTATAAACGTGAAAGTTTGTGCGGATGGATGTACGTTCCGCTTAATCTCAAAAACTAATGAACGGATCTCTATGAAACTTTCCAGTATTGTAGCTTAGACATCATAATAGGACATAGGTTACCTTTTATCCGCGGGTAACACCGCAGGGCGCTGCTATACACTATATGAGTGAAAGGGACGGCACGATACGGAGTTCGTAGTAACCCCTCAGAGGGGCTACCGCGAACCGAAAACGAACGAAATTCGAATATCTCCCTCTCTGTCGCACTTGCAAATTCGTGGGGCAGAGAGGGCGATATTCGAACTTCGTTCGTTACCAGTTCGCGGTAGCCCCTCAGATTCTTATAGAAAGTAGTCCTTGTTATTTAATAAAGTTAAAGTTGGGACGCCGCCTCGGTTAAGTACCTATTTTCTGAATTTGTATCCACGTTATTTCTAATGCTCTTAGTGGATTTTCTGAGGCGGTTTTATTCTCGTTAAATGTGCCAAAGTTAATATAGTTGTAGGGAATGTTGGGATACGGACCCCGAAATACCGGGATCCTTCACGAAAACATTGTCCAGTTGCCAAATGTAATAAGTAACCAAATAATTGGTAAACGTTCTCTGTTTGAAGCCCAAAACTTTGTTACAGATTATTGTCATAACGTAATAAGCATAAGTTCCTAAAAAAAAATTAAATAAATAAACAAATATTTGTGGACTATCTTACACAAATCGACCTAGTCCCAGAATAAGCAAAGCTTGTATTATGGGTACTAGGCGACGATATACATACTTATATAGATAAATGTGTACTTAAATACATAGAAAACATCCAAGACTCAGGAACAAATATTCGTGCTCATCACAAATAAATACCCTGAGCGGGATTCGAACCCGGGACCTCCAGCTTCGTAGCTTTATACCTATTTATATTTCGTGCGTAGGCGCGGGAAATAGGATTAGGCTCGGCCCAAATTCAACCCCAAGCTATGAATCGATCGGATTTCCAATCTTATTGTAATATTAGACTGATCATCCTGTTACACGTGCACGCTTCGAAAAGTCCCGAAAATTCGGGGAGTTCCCTTTTCATCTAAGTCCAGTCTCGGGACCGCAACTTTAGGCGAAGTAGGCCTAGACTAGGGTTGCCATAAGCATGAGTACGAGCACCGGGACAATTTAAGAAAAAGTAGTAAGTATAAGTAGATAGTAGAGCTCAAAAAGAAAAATTGGAAGGACATCAGCGCAATGCCTCATCCCCAAAGTCAAAGCAGATGCGGGAGCGGGTCCGGTCTTTACCGTGGGACGGTATCCTACATGCGCGCGCGCCACGCAAGCACTGCCTGTCTTAATCGTTAGGCTTATAGCCGTCCGTACTACGTACATGCATAAGTACTTATTTACCTGGCTGCTGGTCCCTACTAACTATGCTTTTCAAACCGGGTCAATTTGCTTAATGGGCGGGACACTGGGACACCACGCTTCAAACCGGGACATGTCCCGGCATACCGGGACGTATGGCAACCCTAGCCTAGACCGATTTGTCGAATATTTGAATTATTTTTCTGTCGAGCGTACTTTATGTCTCTCTGTGGTCACTTCTGGTTTTACGGAAGCGACTGCCTTTGTCCTTACAACCCACTTGGGATTAGTTTGGTGCGGTCGGACCTAGTTCGGGTTAGTCCGGTTTACTCACGATATTTTCCCTCACCAAAAATTCACTTACTGTTAAATATCAAAAGAAGATATCTTCACTTGTTTTTGTTTGATGGTAGTCTGGCTGGTAACTATAATATCTACGTCAAATGTGTCAAACGTAACTTAATTGTTGAGTCACTGGAAAACAATGTTGTGATCTTACAGGTCAAAAAGAGGGTATAGCAAGGTCACAAATCATAGTAGGTACATTATTCCGATTAACTTAAATGTCGTGAAACTTGTTTTCGGTTATGTTATTGCACAGTATGTACTGAACTATGTAAGAAAAAAATGTATTTGGCTGCCCAAGTATCATTATTGTTTTACCATATTCCACATTATATCTATAAGTTGTTCTCCAGGGTCATTACAAATCGACTCTCACGCAGGTTTGACGAATTTCAGCCCCCCGAGCAAGCCGGCTTCCGTAAAGGCTTTAGTACCATAGACCACATACATACGCTGCGCCAGATTGTACAGAAGACCGAGGAGTATAATCGGCCATTATGTCTAGCGTTTGTGGACTATGAAAAGGCCTTTGATTCGGTCGAGACATGGGCGGTGCTCCAGTCGCTCCAGCGGTGTCGTATCGATTATCGATACATCGAAGTGTTGAAGTGTTTGTATAAGAAAGCCACTATGACAGTTCGACTTCAAGATCAGAGTACGAAACCGATCCAATTGCAGAAAGGTGTGAGACAGGGAGACGTTATCTCTCCGAAACTGTTCACTGCTGCATTGGAAGATGTCTTCAAGCTCCTGAACTGGGAAGAACTGGGCATCAATGTGAATGGCGAATACATCACTCACCTTCGATTCGCGGACGATATCGTGATCATGGCAGAATCGCTGGAGGACTTGAGCATAATGCTCGAAGATCTCAGCAGAGTATCCCAACAGGTGGGTCTAAGGATGAACATGGATAAAACCAAAGTTATGTTCAATGGCCATGTCTCACCAATACCGGTTCATGTTGGGAATGCTCCACTTGAAGTTGTGGATAACTACGTATACCTAGGACAGACGGTCCAACTGGGTAAATGCAACTTCAAGAAAGAGATCGATCGCCGAATCCAACTCGGATGGGCTGCGTTCGGGAAGTTGAGGAGGATCTTCACATCAGAAATTCCACAGTCCCTGAAGTCGAAAGTCTTCGACCAGTGCGTGTTGCCAGTGATGACTTATGGTACTGAAACGTGGCCGCTGAATGTGGGCCTCTTAAATAAGCTCAGAGTTGCTCAGCGTGCGATGGAGAGAGCTATGCTTGGAGTTTCTCTGCGGGACATGATCCGAAACTCGGAGATCCGCAGAAGAACGAGGGTTACCGACATAGCTCAGAGAATCTGCAAGTTGAAGTGGCAGTGGGCGGGCCACATTGCTCGTAGAACCGATAACCGTTGGGGAAGAAAGGTTCTCGAGTGGCGGCCTCGCACGGGAAGACGGAGCGGGGGAGTCGCTGGATGCGGGTGGCTCGCGACCGTGTGCTGTGGCGCTCCTTGGGGGAGGCCTATATCCAGCAGTGGATGTCTTCCGGCTGAATGATGATATTCCACATTACACAGTGTTGCTACACGAAAATCTTTTAAATTTTCTACTATTTTCTTGTCTACGCTGTCATTAGTCAGATTATTAAAAAATCAGTCCCGGCTAAGATACGGGGGGCTGTACCTGATTCTTCTATATGTACCTACACGTGGAGAACGATGGTTGAAATGGTTGATGGGTGAACTGTGGTCAACATCTTTACATTAGCATACATAACACATCTTTACATACGTTTTTTTTTAAAAACCTAGTGTTACGTGCCGGGTTTCGAATCCGCGACCTCCAACTTGAAAGTCGCCTGCTTGAGCGGTCGCCTAAAGTGGCTTTAAGGCTAAGCCATTGCATTGCAAATGACGCCCTCTAACACGCGTAATTTTGCAATTAACCATTCCTCACTACGGAAGCTCTGCGCGTAATTTCGTAAAAATTTAGTACACTTTAATTTATTTTTGGAACACTGGATCACTCATGACAAATCGATCCGGTTACTTTCTTAGAGCAATAAAAAAGTTATTCTTTTTGTAAAAAAAACATATCTCTGCCGTTGATAATTACAAATTTGCAGCGTTAAAGTGAATTTTTACGATGATATTTAGTTTTTCAAGGCATTTTTCAATATTTTGATCGGTTATTTTGTTTCTTTTTCAGTCTACAGTAATATTTGTGTAGTGTAATTCTATCAAGCTCAAGTTCAAACTTCAGTATTTAGTCAGATCTCTGAATGGGCCTTGGCTTAAACAAATCAAACACCAAAATCAAACCACACATACGATTTACACAAGGTCCATAGTCAATGCATTGTTGAGGCTCTGAATAGACCCATTTGTTACAATGCTTAGGGTAGCGTAACAAGAACGGATGCGAAAGCAAAAGGGTTTAAAGAGGTTGGGCTTTCAGTGCATCCATCCGACTACGGACCCTTATCTAAAACATTTTACATCACTTTTAAACGCGATGAACCTTAATCACTGGTTTTATGACTTCTTTTGACTTTTTTTTCCGGAGGCCCTCCACGCCAGATCTTACAGCGTGCCTTGCTCCCCGACCTCCAACTTGTACAGTAGCGAACCCCCCCGAGTCCGCTACAAGAAGATCATGGGTGCCGAAAAACTCCCGGCACCCGGTGGTGGACTAGGTCTGTGGTTCCGCCACGAACCACACCTCGGCCGCAGAGAATAGGGAAAGCGGCGCACCGTAATACCGGTATTCCTCTTCCTCTGCGGTCCCAGCGACGCTGTTTCTGCGGAAAGGCCCCGCCAAATTCGCAGGGGTAAGGAGAGTGGCGCCCCGTAATACCATCGCTTCTCCCCCTGAGATCTCGGCTCGGCCACAGAAGATAGGGAGAACCCTTCTTCTGCGGTCCCACCACAACGCATCCCAAGCGGGCTAGCCAAGTCCGTTGGGAGCGCCCTTCTCGGGTCAACCGGAAGCGCAGACTGGCTGGCCATGGGTGCCTCTTAGCTTCACCGTGGGTGACCAGTCCACCGTTACTAAGCCCCCCCCCCCCCCCGTATTGCGCCAGCAGCTGTAAATACATAGGAAAATTCCAAATCTTCAGTACAACTAGATTTTAATGAATGCCGCTTACAATACGGTATTTGACTGACTTTTTTAATGGTGCCATTCGAACCAGTTTGAGGCTATCAAATGTATATGTATGGGACCAACTTTGACGGCCGGTTTAGCCTAGTGGGTAGTGCACCTGCCTGTGAAGCTGACGGTCCTGGGTTCGAATCCCGGTCAGGGCAAATATTTGTGTGATGAGCATGAATATTTGTTTCTGAGTCTTGGATGTTTTCTATGTATTTAAGTATTTATATCTATTAAATATATCGTCGTCTAGTACCCATAACACAAGCCTTCTTGAGCTTACTGTGAGGCTAGTTCGATTTGTGTAAGATTGTCCTCTTATACTTATTTATTTATTTAACTAACTACAATTGGAGCACAATAAAGGGCAGAAATTAGGGTCACCGCTAAGCATTGCACCGCTAACTAAGCTCGCCGCTAGCGGCCCCGTAAACGCCTACTACAAATTGGTACTGGCCAGTATCGAACCAGCCTTTGTATGGGAAAGTAATTATTTAGCTATTTTCGACGAGAAATACTGTGTTTAGCTACATCGTTTTTATATTATTTATTCTGTATTTTAAATTACTTAAAGAAAGAGGAGGTTCTCAATTCGGTTGTATGTTTTTTTTATGTGTGTTACCTCAGTACTCCGTCGTTTATGAACCGATTTGAATGTTTTTCTTTGTTTGAAAGCATATGCTTGATGATGGGATCCTTGAGGAATTGAAAGTAGTACGTCTATATTGTTCGATAAGAAGCGTGAAGTCTCATATCAGAAGTACGACAATATTTTTTTTATTTTTTAGTGTTTCTTTTTGGAGTCGGTTAAAAAAATATATATATATAAGGGTCCTATTGGTACCTTTTATTTGACTTTTGGACGATAAAAAAACTAACATGATTTTCCGAATCTTTGATGTAACATATCTTTTTGTAATTACAGTAAAATTTTGTGATATGATTTATTATGATATTGAGTGACACCATGTTATAAATTTTAACACGTGTCAAATACCGTTTTACCGACGGTTTGGTTAAACTTACCTAAAATTGAACTGTTATTCGTTTGAGTTCTAAATATGTACAAAGTGTCCTTGATAGCTTCATTTATGATTAATATTGTGATTTAATAACGGACATAATACCTATACAAATGTGATAGGACTCACGTGTTAAATTATTAAATAAATTAATCGCTATTGATTTTATGAACCGTCTGCATGAAGATATAATTATTTCGTATCTACCTACTTTTTATTTTTTTCTGTAATAAGTACTTTCTTTTATTTCTTTTCTAGACCCGATAGCGATGCCAACCGAAATAAGCCTTGTCATTTTCATGAATAAAATCAATATCTTGTTTTTGATTCGCGTGAAAACGCGAACGTGACACCTACATTCCTGACTTAGGCTGCTTGCAAAATCACGGTTCATTGTTTCTTTATATTTTTTCTCCGTAACAAATAATTGAAACAAAAGCTGGTTGGAAGTATGCCGTTTCAGAACATAATCTATTCCAATATAAGATTTCAAGCTTACATGATCATTTACATTAGAATTACGACTTATAAACGATTTTTTTACGATATCGGGAACTCAAAAATACAAATATAAGTACATGGTAAATATCCCGTTTCAAATTGTAATTCTAATAATCAATTCCATGTCGGCCACGCAAGCAAAAGTAGCCAAACCGTTATCAGAACCCGCAAAATGGATCCCTATAACCCATGTGTAACTTGAATCTGATCCAAAAGACCAGTTAAAAGGAAAATGAGTTAAATAAACGTTCCAAAGCAATGTGATACGTGAAGTATAAATGGCTCATGAAATTTAGCTTAAGGATATTGCCTCCTTGGAGAAGCATTTGAAGGCGTTTGGAGAGGAAAATTTGATAGCGTATAGCCCTGATAATACAAACATGAGAGCGATGACGTCACATGCTTAGGGATGTGAGGAAAACAACGTGATGCGCGATGTTGAGTGTTTATTAATAACGGTCTCAATCTCATTTATCATCGTGTTTTAAATAAACAATACTATATTGTTGAATAAATGCCGGTTTAGCCTAGTGGGTAGTGCACCTGCCTGTGAAGCTGACGGGCCTGGGTTCGAATCCCGGTCAGGGCAAATATTTGTGTGATGAGCATGAATATTTCTTTCTGAGTCTTGGATGTTTTCTATGTATTTAAGTATTTATATCTATTAAATTATCTACAAGCCTTCTTGAGCTTACTGTGGGGCTAGTTCGATTTGTGTAAGATTGTCCTCTAATATTTATTTATTTATTTATTTAAATAATAACGTTTTTTCAAATTACGTAAATTCTATTTATAACAATGATTAAACTAATAAGGATAAGTTCGTATTTGTACTTTTGCCTTAAGTAACATGGTTAGGTTATTGTATACTTTTTGTAGCTATAGAAAGTAATCAATTACAGTTTGTAGCTACAGAGTAGAGAGCTACTCCTAATTTCTAAATCCGACCTTCGTCCCTCTCACTCGTATAGTGAATAAACGAGAGTGAAATGGACGGCACGATACGAAGTTTTGATTTCGAAGTTCTTAGTACAGACTCTGGCTGACTCTCAGCGTCGGACGTAAAAGGGGAGAGGATACTTTACAAGGTAGGGGCCGCGGTGGCGGGAGCGGGAGGTCCCTGCCGGCATTATACAGTATCTACTTTTATCTCACCAGCGCGGATTAGCCATAGTTGTAATTATGACACATACGAACAATAATCCAAGGATGAACTCTTAGCTTCTATGCTGACGCACACATAGACAATGTAATAGCTCGACACACAACCATGACTCGCCCGCGATCGAGAGATAAAGGTACTGTAAATATAAATATACGTCACAAGACAGAATAGGTAGATAACACGTAATTACAATGAAAATGCATTTTGATGCATATAATATATTTTTGTTCGAAATAATTGCCATACGATAAATAAAAATAATAATAATAAAAATGCATATAAATTTTAAATTACGGTACAAGCCGCGGGGGTTTGTTTGACTAGGCTAAGGCTAGGCTTTTGTTTAAAGTCTTATATTTAAACCACACGCGTGGTCATGTCGGAGGTATTCCCCTGGATTTTCCCCAGGCTACTCTTCAACCGCGCACTCCTATCGCTTTATTGGGCACGGCCTATAAAGCCACAGTCAGGTTCAAAAAAAAGTCTTATATTTATAATTAAAGTAATGATTTTTTGGTAATTCATTCTTATGTTAGATTAATTAAATAAAAGAAACTGTGCAAGGAGAACATTTATATCTCTTTAGTAAAATCACAGTCATGAAACCGTATAAATGAGCAATACTTCACGGCTTTCCAAACTCACAAGGTAGGTAACGTAGTTATTACATACCGCTGTATAAATATTAACATGATTCAAGGAGAGAAAAAGAACGTAGTCTGATATTAATATCAAATAATTCTGGCCGCCTGCTCAACGAAATAATTGCAAAATTACCAGCCCGTGATATAGCAGAAAACTCAAACGAGACATCCATTATCACTGATTAGCAATTACTCCTAATGGCTACTTTTAGTTAATTGAAAGATTTTGTGACATCATTTCGTGCCTCATGATTCTGTTTCATACAACTCATTCCCGACAATTAGACTACTTGGTGTTTATTAATTTTGACGATATTTTAGTTAACTATAACATCACCAACCTAAGCTTTTGTTTAGCGTTTTCAGACAATTTTTCGTGAAGGAAAACATCACGGAAAATTCCTTCTGGGTTGGGATTCCTCCCCTGATAATCATCACGAAGATCTCACGGTATTAAATAGTTGCCATACGATAAATAAACCAAGTAAATACCTTGGAGAGTAAATTTTCGAAACAAAGAGTATTCTTTGTCTTAATCCATTTTATAAACTACATACTTACGTAAAAACATTAATCTCAATCCCTTCAATCGTTTATGCGTGACTGACAAGCAAACAAAAAAATATATATGTAATATTAGTAAGGTATACTCACTCCTAAACACTTAGTAAGGCTTCTCATACTTTTTAATGTTTATTTCATGAGGTGTTTTGTACAATTATAAAATATCTTGTAAAGTTCATATCTAGAAAATATTACGAGATTTTCAAAGAAAATAAATGATCAAAGTTACAATATTGGCGAATGGAAGGTATTTAGCAATGTCATTACAAGATTGAATTGAAATTTAATGTGATTATTCCAGAGAACATCTCTTGTGTGGAAATAAAGAATGTCGATTTTAAGTCATGTAGGTTAATTATTATTATTAATGTATATTAGGCCAGGCAACGAAGGGGTATATGGTTACTTGAGGGAAATGCTTGGAACACAATTTTTGACTTCGTAACTTTGTTTGAACTAGTTAGCAAGTGAACATATCAAAAGTCCCCGCCCATAGCCCTTGAAAGGGGGGTTTGAAAGTCCCATTTTCCGGTTTTCGTAAAAAAACTCGTAAACGGTGGCCCATAGCAAAAAGAAATACAGACATAAGTAATTTACATAAAATTCTATACAAAAATGGTTCTTCACACTTTTTCGCTAGGTTGTATATTTAATGAAATTTTAAACGAGGGAACTCATTCCTTTGCTTTTCAATATTTTTAAAAACAAGAAATACAATAATTATGCATTTAATGAGTTCTAAACAACGATGCCCCAAATTTAAATTTTCCTGGCTCTCCTTATAAACCTGTAAAAAGAAGATTATATTCTATTTTATTTCAAAAAGAAGTAAAATTTTATCCTAAAATTGAGTTGAACATTATTAATCTCTGAGGTAATGAATCTTTGTTATACAATATAAAATGTTGGAAGAAGCTGAATAAATATCAGGTATTTGTCTTTTCGCTCAAACGTGCGTTCATAATAGTACATTATTTACCTTGGGCGGTAAAACACAAAATATCTCAGATCGCAGGTATTTGACGCCCGCGTCGAAGACAAGGGTGATAAATATGCGTTCTGTGGCTTTCTTTATTACCGCCCGTGGTAAGTACAAAATTTTATGTCTCCCCATGGCCAGGAAGCGGTATTTTTCCGACGCGTTTGGGGCGGTAGTTGCCACTTTATGGGTAAATTGTTACAGTAAATGTTGATACATTTACTTTATTTCCCAATATTTTGAATTTTTATATACAGTTGATTCTAATACGGAAAGTGACTTCATTTTTTAGAATATTTTTAGGTCTCCAGTATATGATGGTATACAAATGGTATAGAGTGCCCATGATTTTGGAGTAAGGAGCACCCAATGCTTTCCGATTCTATATTATAAGTAAATGGTACACGTGAATAAAAATGTAGAATACCTATTAACGTTTTAGATTCAATCAAAGCAAAGTTACCCTGTTACGTATAGATTACAAAGCTGAATTGCTCTGTAAACTAGCCGACGAGACTAAATCTGGGTCAAACCTATCCAATAAGAGAATTAGCTTGAAAATAGAAGCGAACCACGTGAGTTATCTAAGCTATGGAGCAACTTCGTCCATACAACTGATTTTATGAAATCTCGTAGCAAGATCGGGACGGTTCGTTAACTCCAGTCCAAGTAACTAAGTTACGTAAGTAAGGGGGATGGAATCTGATCACTTAGAAGTTTGTCATTAAAAATACCGGCATTAATATCTTCCTTATTGCTCGCCTCCAGACCTACGTTTCTGAGATCTTTGAAATGAAATTGATAAATGCGTTTATAGAAAATCTTTTTGACTGTATTTCAAAGTGATCTAAATCTTAACTTTATAAACATTGATACCAGATGATAAACCAAATTGAGGGATCAGCTTTTCATCAAATTTGTTTTTATTCCCTGTAAATAATAATTTTTATACGTTTTTTGTACAATGCCAAA
The DNA here is from genome assembly GCA_963556455.1 of Epiblema foenella. Lineage (NCBI taxonomy): Eukaryota > Metazoa > Arthropoda > Insecta > Lepidoptera > Tortricidae > Epiblema > Epiblema foenella. The sequence goes on along the minus strand of OY747099.1, from coordinate 22,045,594 downwards.
ATTTTGCATTGATTTTTTAATTAATTAGGTAATCCGTCACTATAAAGGGTATTTATACTATCTTATTGCAATAGTGTTTAAAATACCAGTTCTCTGGGCTTCTTCTATAGCGACATCTAGCGTTTAGTGTAGAAACTTTCTATCATGTTAATAAATAGTTCTCAAAGATAAAAAGATTAATAGTTAAGTAAGTGTTTATAAAATTATGTAAAAAATTTCACTGAAATAAACAGCTTAAATTTTAATTTTTTTTTTTTTCAACACTTGTAGAAAAAGGTTTTTATTTTTCTTTTAATAAATAAATAAAAATTACAACCCACTACAACTTAACTCATATATTTCACGATTGATTGGTAAAGCTTATCTACTTGCATATAGTAAAACCGCTTTAATGTGCTTTAAAACCATAGATAAGGACCAGCTTTAGGATATACCGTACGCCGCGCCCCCCGCCCGCGCGCCTCAGCCGTGACTGCATCACAGAGGAGCGGAGATGGCCATAACTGCATCATAAAATGAATGGTTATGAGATCTTACAGAACTCACAGCTGAGGGCTGCGTCCCGGGCTATCTCGTCAAACATTGCTCGTCGGCTCAACGTGCCCACATGAAACACATGAAAGAGGATTTAATATATGAATGTAGATAAAGTATTATATGCAACTGTAAATAATTAGGCATTAAAACACGAGTGTGGTTTTATGAAACGAGCCGTAGCAGATGCACGAACTACATACTAAATGCCATATCCTAGTTTTTCCTTGATACTTGTTTCTTATTTACCTTTTCCTCGGCTCATTGGCTCCAACGGCAAACTAGTTAATAACTTTCTCACATTACGTCGCGACGCTCATATTCTCAGAAGTGTTTGCTTCTAGGGCAAAGTATTATGTTAGTTTTATGAATGTATTTTTGCCATCTTAGATAGTTGTGTTAAGAACCTGATACTTCTAGCACTTGCTTAAATGAAACTTGGGACAAAAATATAATTCCTTGTTTCATTATTGATATGTTGATGTTATATGACTTTAACATACTGTTTTTAGGGTTTCGTATCAAATTGGTAGAAAAAAAACCTTATGGTTTCACTTTGTCTGTCTGCCTCTCTGTCACATCGCTAATTTTTTTTTATTATACTACTATCATATTGCAAATTATAAAATGCTGCTAAGATACGATTTATATGCCATACTTTAAGCTACATAACTAAGCTGCCAGAATTACTAATATTAGGGCCAATTTCAGACTACGAAGAAATAAAAAAAATAATCAAAAAGTATGTGAGTATAATTGTGTAATTGTGTATCACATACAAAAATAATTTACTCTTTCGAATAGATACACAATAGGCGTTACATTATATAATTTTTTCGCAGCGGAAATTACTAGAACTCATTTAATTCTAATTGTATACTTAAAACTCGGTGGGATCTAATCCAAAACAAGTTTCACCTTCAATATTAAAAGAGCGTGTAACGCATACGTAGCTACTTATTACCGTAACAGACTTAAAGGTAACATTGTATGAAAGAGTTAAAAAGAAATCACTAAAGTGGATTTGGGTAAAGAGTACAAGCCTTCACAAGCCCAAGAAGCTCTTCCGACTGTTACATATTTGCTATGAGATGAGTTGACACAGCGACGCGGGTACCGACAGCCAAAACGATTTCAATAGCGACCTGTCTTCGTACAAGTCCTTTTAACCTTTCATAGTTAATCACTGAATATAGCGTGGGTACAGGTTGCACGGTACGTTATTTCAGATGTGTATAAAAAACGTGTTTTCGTTTGTAGATAAGATAAGATATTGAATTATAGAAAAGCTTCCATGACACCCTCTCAGGGCACACAAATGGTCTCGTACACAGCTTAATTCCATTGACTTAATGTAATAAATTATCTTTTCCCACCTTCATTTTGTTCGTTTCACATTTAAAAAACATTCGAAATAAAATACTTGTGTCCGAATTACGTGAATAGATTCGACCCAATTTGGTAATGCGCCTTGAATATTTAATTCAAATAAATACCTCCCTACGATATTTGAGTAATTAGCGTTATTTCTCGAAGTGCATTAAATTTTCAAATAATTCCTTTAGTGTTTGTCGGTTTCAAACATTTAAATTTTTTAGTAAGAACTAGTTACCTAAAGAGCTAATATTTATTGCAATTAAATTGAAGGTTCATTAAATGAGGTATACCAAACAGCATCCCTACCTTTATTTTATTGAGTAGTGAGTTGACGATTATCAGTTAATGAATAAAACATCGAACTCTTCCCGAACTAGTCCAAGTGAATTATTACTATAGAACCACGCTCAGTTGCTCTGGAAATACTTTTGGTAGGTAAGTAAAATGTTTGTCAACACTTCATCGTAATTTATCTTATAAGCTCATTATCTGAGATGTTAAGCACGCGGGTTTTATAATATTACAACACAGCACATGTGTAGCATTAAATCTCGATTAAGGTCTGTTTACGTCAGTACTTCGTTGTGTGGCAAGATGAACATGTAGATTAAATGTTAAATATTATTTAATTTGTGTATCATAATGTTTATTTAAACAGTAAAAAACATGTTTTTCTGTAATGATGGAATTTCCAAAAATGTGTTGTTTTCTACCCGCCAAAGCTACACCAAATTACTTAAAGATTTGCGTGAGAGATGTGACCCGTAGACTTTGAAAGGTCAAAAAAAGTTCCGATAGTTAGTAATCCTTTTGATATTGTTTTAGGGTCTCATAAACCTTGAAATGTGTAATAAAGTCATGATGAAGTTTTATTATTTTACTGTGTTAACTACTTTTATTTCTACCTCTTATGGTTATGAAGAAACTTGTTTTAGTGATTCTTTTATATAATGACTAGCGACCCGCCCCGGCTTCGCACGGGTGCACTATTTAATGGATGTTATTATACATATAAACCTTCCTCTTCAATCACTTTATCTATAAAAAACCGCATCAAAATCCGTTTCGTAGTTTTAAAGATACATAGGGATATAGGGACAGAGAAAGCGACTTCGTTTTATACTATGTAGTGATAGTGATTATTATTAGGTTGGTGCAACGTACTCCTCTATAGGTATGAAGGACAAATGATAGTAGAATACATGATACGAAATAATAAAAAAATTATATAATAAAAATTAATATATTTTATGTCACACCTGGCCATAAAGTGGCAATTACCGCACGCTCCGCGCGCGGAAAATCCCACTTCCTGGCCAGAGGGTGACATAAAATGTTGTACTTACCTCGGGCGGAAATTAAGAAAGCCTCAGATCGCATAATTATCGCACTTGCCTTCGGCTCGGGCGTCAAATAACTGCGATCTGAGACATTCTTTATTTTACCGCCCTTGGTAAGTAATGTACTATAGATGCTAACCGGGCAAGGGCGAAACGCGGGGAACAACTGGCGATGTCCGTCCGCGCCTCACACCTCGTGCCTGGAATGGTATGTCAGCATTTGGTATCATGTGTCCTACAAGTATATTTTATTAGCAGTTTGTACCCAGATTGATTTATATGATTTTGAAATGTTTGTTAATTGTGTTAGAGTTCGAAAATCGTTATTTATTTATTTATTTATTCATTCGTTTGTACTTTCACAAGTTCGCGAGGATAAAAATACCAGAAATCACATTTGTTTTCAATAGTTCTCATCTGTGTAGAATTTTTGGTATAGATAAATGATTATAACATCATAAATGGTCGCAATTTTCTTTTTCGCCTGCAACTAACCAGGTTAAAAACAGATAATTTCAAAAAATCCTTTCACTTAGTACTTATAAAATAAAAATTATACCTTAAACCTAAAAACTACAGACTGAATTCAAGTTTTAAATGGCATACAGACCTTTTCATAAATAGTCTGAATCGTCCAAGATGGCGTGAATTTTTCACTACAAGAACCTGCGGCCGCAAAAACAGGTTTTATCCCCCGGTATCGCAATTTGTAAATGTCTCGCTGTAAGACTGACTAAGTGCGCGACACTTGCGAACCGTACATTGACAGAAATGGGTCACTTCTCATCCTGTCCCGCATCCACCTGAAGGCTTAGATAAAATGTGAGGCCCGCGTCTTTGGATTGGGGATTGACACTGAATAGTTGATGATTAACTTTTCTAATGCTGCATGCATTTAAAATCAGCCAAGAACTTTTTGTTAAATATTAATCTCTTAATCTTATCTACTTATAAACGTCAAATTTATTTTCACCCTTTAAAAATAGCCTTTTAATTACACTAAAAACTTTTGTTTTAGTATCATTCTGTCTTCCACTGCGATTTGCAAATACCGATAAAATGTCTCTCATTATAGTAGTTAATGCAACTGCTACATAATGAGAGGCAATAAAACACGAGTGTGGTTTTATGAAACGCGCAGAAGGCAAGTTTCATAATAAGATCACACCATTGTTTTAATGCTTGATTATATAAAGTTGAATATACTACTTTTGATCTGATCTCTTTCACGTGTTCAGGAACCATTGTGTTGCAAGTGTAGTGAACTCGAGCCTGAGCCTGTTGAAGTATTTTGTGAGCACGAACCTGTATAGTTATGGGCGGAGAAGGCCATAATGATGCCGTTTTTGATGATACTATGGCCATCTCCGCCCCGGCCGCGATATCGTAAAGCTGGTCCTTACGTACAATTTTTGAGAAAATGAAAGAGGATTTACTATATGGGTGTAGACAAAAATACTTAGGATTTACACATAGTACACATGGTAACGACGGCCTCTTTGGAGTTACTCTGGTGGCTGCTGGCTCTTTTTAACTTTATATGTCTATAAAACAGCTGTCATGTCATACGTTAATCAATATTTGCACACATTCTTTTAACATTTAATGTTCCGTATTTTTAACTTTAGGAGTTTACTAACATTTAAGTGTACCGCATAACAATATACTCGTTACTAAATATAAGTACATAAATGACTGCTTTTTCGTGAAGGCTAGCTTCAACTGAGTAAAAAGGAAGCTTAACATCAAAGGCTCACGGTAAAGTATAAATAAATTAAAAATCTGTAAGCGCGCGGCATAGGCACATATTTATCCGCAGACTAAAAATAGTACCTGGTGATATTCCTTTGTATATTGTTTCATGTTTCTTTTGTAAAACAAAAAAGTTCGTTAACACAAAGACGAATTTTCCAGTTCACTTATTGAAAATAAATACCTATAGATATCAATATAAGTCATTTAGGTTGTTACCGATAGGCTTAAAAATCATATTAGGTTTACGTACACCAGTGTCTAAGAAAAAAGGTCTGGAAACGTCGTGACACGACCATACACCACTGTCGAAGACACACTCCCACTCATGTCCGCATACCGTCGATAGGCTAATGCAAGGCTGATGACGTAGGTCGTGTCACACCCACTACTAACCGATGTACTGGATTGCCATACCTGGCGCAGTATATTATTGTATCATGATGTACATAATAGGTATTAGGTACTAGAGTCCCGTAGTAGCGGCGTCGAAACGCCGCTATAATACGAAAGATCCTATAGTTATTTAGAAAAGGAACAACTGTATACTGTTCTGTCATTTGTGCCTCTTTTCGGAACACTAAAAACATGTAAAAAAGTTGTCTTAAAAATTGTCAGTTCCTTTTTACTGTCACATTTTACCGGACCAAAACCAAGCCTAATAGTAGACTGCTAGTTATAATAGGCACTTTGAGTGCAATATTAACCAGTCTATAAGTTAAGATCCGGCTTATAATAATATATCATCATCGTACCTAATGCAATGCTATAATATGAATGATCTGTGAATACCAATAGACAATAATAGGGATAATGACTCATGTTAAAATTTATAACATAGGTAGTTGGCTATATGGGAAGAAAACCATCAAACTGCCACCATTACGTAAACAGTAAATAAGACAAGTTAATTAAAATCATTAAAATATATGGCACTTTAAAGATTCGCCAAATAGTAGTTTATGCAATCGTTATATAATGTATGCTTTTTTAGTCGAGAACCGCGATTAGATCACGAGGCTTGCCGAGTGGTCTAAGTAAGGTTCGAGACTTAAAAAGCTAATTATACAACTATTGTATACACCAATTTTTACTACGAGTGAACGGAAATTAATTAAACAAACCGAAACAATTAAACATTCTCATTGTGTTTTTGTACTGTACTGTATCCATTGATTGAGGTGTGCAATAAAGAGTATTTGTATTGTATTGTATTGTATTGTAAACAGACTAGTCTTGCGAAAATGAAGTTTAGGCTCATGGGTCGGACGCTCGTTGATGTATTCTGTGCTATGCCGCGGCGTCACGTGATTGGTAAATTTCATAAGAGTACCGTAATAGCGACACGTGATTGGTCTAGTTCATAAGAGTTCACTTGAAGGGAACCAATAGAGAAATGTATGTGATTTTAGTTTCATCTTCGATATTTTAATTCAAACATTGAAGTCGACGAGTAGATAAACGTTGTTTTTTGTTTATTGGCTGAATGTAAATTGAAAATTACTAATAGAATTGTCATGATTCAATAAAAAATAAATTGTATAGCAACTATGTACATAAACGCAACGTTTCAAGACAAAAACAGCAAATTTCCCTATTTTCCATATACCGGTAGTACGAGGCCACTGCGCGCGTGCGTGTTAATAAGTATGGAGCGTTTTCAGTGCTCGTTAACTATGCTGTTCTTCGCCTCTCATTTTCGTTTTTTGTGTTGCTCTACTGGTAGTTGGTTCGAATGGCACGAAACAATTGTTTTTGTCATCATACCTATTATATTAAATTTAAATTAAAGTACATTTGATAATGTAACTATGCAATGGGGGAAACAATGCTATTATTACCTTCACAAAATATAAGGCGTTCTCTGGCGAATATTCAGTCGTTTTACGTTGTTTTTTCGTCACGTTGTCTCATTTAAAAGAGAATCATCTCTTTTAAATGCGACAATTATCGAATTAGGATTGACTTTTGTTACATACGTAAACCAATACCATTTTGAGTCTTATTTGATCAAAGTTTCGCTATTCGCCCTCCTTTAGGTATTAAAGCTCTCAGTTTGCAGATTGTACGCCTCATGGGTAACCTATTTAATTGTTGAGTTTTACATATACACCCCACAAAAATTTTGCTCGTAAACCAGATGGTACAAAATACCTAGGCAGATAACGCAAACGCATCTATTTAGCCTGTGGTCATAAGATGGTTTATACAGACAAGTCACATAATTTATACATTTCTAGCCGCGTATTTTTTGAATTAATCAATACAGCTGTTACTACAGATACGTATCTAAACACCAACACCGTGTATACTTTCTTGTAACTGCAAGTTGCAAATAATTCATTTGTGTTTTTCTTCTCAGTGTCGCAATCGAAATAACCTAAAAATAATTCAGGTGACAACATTAACCTAGTTGATTACGTACCTACCTTACAGTTATGTCAAACTTACGCTAGGTAAATGTATCTGTCATTTTTAGTATTGAAAACACATTTAGATCTGCCTTACACACGCTCGAACACGACACGTAATCAGATAAACCCTATTATGTCACACCTGGCCATAAAGTGGCAATTACCGCACGCACCGCGCGCGGAAAATCCCACTTCCTGGCCAGGGGGTGACATAAAATTTTGTACTTACCTCGGGCGGTAATTAAGAAAGCCTCATATCGCATAATTATCGTCCTTGCCTTCGGCTCGGGCGTCAAATACCTGCGATCTGAGACATTCTTTGTTTTACCGCCCTTGGTAAGTAATGTACTATTTTTGTCTATTACTCGTATATGTATGTATATCATCATCGCGGCATCGTTATGTATGAATATTAAATCAAGTACTGAATTAATTAGGTAGCGACAAGGTCATTAAAATTTATGTAGAAAACCCCAAACAGTAACCAGCATAGCCATCATGTTTTTAAGGAATTAACGATGTAGTTCCCAAAGGGATTGTAAATCTAAGTAATTTATATTAATTGCTCTAAATTTGGGGTAGTTCTGTATTGTGGCTGCTCGGGGACCAATTTGTAGCTAACTAGACGATTGTAAATCATAAAACGGCTAATATTGCTTCGAAGTGTAATAACACGCCCATTGTTTGGTTTGATTTGTTGTCTCATAAGGAGATAATGTCATTATTATCAATAAGTAAAGCGTATGCAGTAAACTAAACTACAGAGCGTATGATGATTCATTACATACGCTCTCTAATGAACTAAACAACACGGTGTAATTGTAATACTCACAATTACAGGGCTAAATGAATCAATAGTTAAGGTTATGTTATTTACAATTTACGAGACAATTAATAATTAAAATGATGTAATTCGATTATTGGTTTGATTTGTTGTCTCATAAGGAGATAATGTCATTATTATCAATAAGTAAAGCGTATGCAGTAAACTAAACTACAGAGCGTATGATGATTCATTCCATACGCTCTCTAATGAACTAAACAACACGGTGTAATTGTAATACTCACAATTACAGGGCTAAATGAATCAATAGTTAAGGTTATGTTATTTACAATTTACGAGACAATTAATAATTAAAATGATGTAATTCGATTATTTATTTCATGATAAAAAATAAGTCATGTATAAATTTGCATACATGTCAAAATTATAAGAATCGTTATGCAATAAAAATAACGCAATGTCCTCAAATAAACAATAATAGAAAAAACAAGTTTAAATATATATCCTACTAGGAATCGTCATTTACTTAATAATTAATGTGCATTTCAAATTAGAACCATAAACATAGAAGTAAAACTAATCCCAAAAAAAATCACAGGTTAATCAGTAGATATACGAGTATATAGTAGTTTATGCAAGGCGCGTTGAGCCAGGGTGCGCATGTTTGACGAGATAATTCGGCCGGGTGAGTTATTCTCATAATCGTTCAATTTATGATGCGGTTATGGCCATCTCCGCCCGCCGGTACGGTATATTTGCAAAGTTGGTTTTTTGAACATTTAAAGAGGATCTACTGTATGGAAATAGATAAAATTCTGAAATATTTTTACTGTAAATTAAAATCCTTAAAATGTTGAGAACTAATGATACAAAATTATATTAAATATTTAATGCTAGCAATATAATTGATAATAGTAATACCTACTTATACTGAGAATTAAGTAGTATTCGTGTGGCCAATTCTATGTAGAATTCTACATTCTTTAGCAAAGTAACTTAGATGAGTTGTGAAATAATTACATTCTTTAGCAAAGTAACCTAAATCTGAGTTGTGAAATAGTTAAAGCAGCAGTTACGAGCAAGCATTATTCTAACAACAATCTTAAATTGTATCAAAGCGCAAAGCCCTCACTAATCTATGCATCTCATTGTTTTTTATGTGTAACTAAGCTAAAAGCAGCCAATGAACTTCGTCATTTTCATAGTACATTTAGCTAGACCACCGCTCGAAAATAAAATGAAACAAAATGTTCTCTATACCGTGTCGTTCGCTTAATCTCCTTCCTTTGGCATCTCTAATTAACAAGGTTATTTTGGTGGCTTATTCTGCATTAATGTAACTCGTAAATTTAGAAGATTTTAGAGACAAAAAATATTGAGTTGCCTGAATAATCGCTGTTCAGCAGTGGACGTCTTTCGGTTGAAATGATGATGATGATGACAGAACTCACAGCTGAGGGCTGCGTCCCGGGCTATCTCGTCAAACATTGCTCGCCGGCTCAACGTGCCCACATGAAACACATGAAAGAGGATTTAATATATGAATGTAGATAAAGTATTGTATGCAACTGTTCATAATTAGGCATTAAAACACGAGTGTGGTTTTATGAAACGAGCCGTAGCAGTTGCACGAACTACATACTAAATGCCATATCCTAGTTTTTCCTTGATACTTGTTTCTTATTTACCTTTTCCTCGGCTCATTGGCTCCAACGGCAAACTAGTTAATAACTTTCTCACATTACGTCGCGACGCTCATATTCTCAGAAGTGTTTGCTTCTGGGGCAAAGTATTATGTTAGTTTTATGAATGTATTTTTGCCATCTTAGATAGTTGTGTTAAGAACCTGATACTTTTAGCACTTGCTTAAATGAAACTTGGGACAAAAATATAATTCCTCGCAATATTTTCATTATTGATATCTAGAGTCAAATATGTTGATATAATATGACTTTAACATACTGTTTTTAGGGTTTCGTATCAAATTGGTAGAAAAAATACCTTATGGTTTCACTTTGTCTGTCTGCCTCTCTGTCACATCGCTAATTTTTTTTTATTATACTATTATCACATTGCAAATTATAAAATGCTGCTAAGATATGATTTATAAGCCATAGTTTAAGCTACATAACTAAGCTGCCAGAATTACTAATATTAGGACCAATTTCAAACTACAAAGAAATAAAAAAGTATGTGAGTATGACTGTATAATTGTGTATCACATACAAAAATAATTTACTCTTTTGAATAGATACACAATAGGCGTTACATTATATAATTTTTTCGCAGCGGAAATTACTAGAACTCATTTAATTCTAATTGTATACTTAAAACTCGGTGGGATCTAATCCAAAACAAGTTTCACCTCCAATATTAAAAGAGCGTGTAACGCATACGTAGCTACTTATTACCGTAACAGACTTAAAGGTAACATTGTATGAAAGAGTTAAAATGAAATCACTAAAGTGGATTTGGGTAAAGAGTACAAGCCTTCACAAGCCCAAGAAGCTCTTCCGACTGTTACATATTTGCTATGAGATGAGTTGACACAGCGACGCGGGTACCGACAGCCAAAACGATTTCAATAGCGACCTGTCTTCGTACAAGTCCTTTTAACCTTTCATAGTTAATCACTGAATATAGCGTGGGTACAGGTTGCACGGTACGTTATTTCAAAAGTGTATAAAAAACGTGTTTTCGTTGGTAGATAAGATAAGATATTGAATTATAGAAAAGCTTCCGTGACACCCTCTCAGGGCACACAAATGGTCTCGTTCTCATACACAGCTTAATTCCATTGACTTAATTTAATAAATTATCTTTTCCCACCTTCATTTTGTTCGTTTCACATTAAAAAAAACATTCGAAATAAAATACTTGTGTTCGAATTACGTGAATAGATTCGACCCAATTTGGTAATGCGCCTTGAATATTTAATTCACATAAATACCTCCCTACGATATTTGAGTAATTAGCGTTATTTCTCGAAGTGCATTAAATTTTCAAATAATTCCTTTAGTGTACCCTGTCGGTTTCAAACATTTAAATTTTTTAGTAAGAACTAGTTACCTAAAGAGCTAATATTTATTGCAATTAAATTGAAGGTTCATTAAATGAGGTATACCAAACAGCATTCCTACCTTTATTTTATTGAGTAGTGAGTTGACGATTATCAGTTAATGAATAAAACATCGAACTCTTCCCGAACTAGTCCAAGTGAATTATTACTATAGAACCACGCTCAGTTGCTCTGGAAATACTTTTGGTAGGTAAGTAAAATGTTTGTCAACACTTCATCGTAATTTATCTTATAAGCTCATTATCTGAGATGTTAAGCACGCGGGTTTTATAATATTACAACACAGCACATGTGTAGCATTAAATCTCGATCAAGGTCTGTTTACGTTAGTACTTCGTTGTGTGGCAAGATGAACATGTAGATTAAATGTTACATTTAATTTAATTTTGTGTATCATAACGTTTATTCAAACAGTAAAAAACATTTTTTTCTGTAATAATGGAATTTCCAAAAATGTGTTGTTTTCTACCCGACAAAGCTACACCAAATTACTTAACGAGTTGCGAGAGAGATGTGATCCGTAGACTTTGAAAGGTCAAAAAAAGTTCCGATAGTTAGTAATCCTTTTGATATATTTTAGGGTCTCATAAACCTTGAAATGTGTAATAAAGTCATGATGAAGTTTTATTATTTTACTGTGTTAACTACCTTTATTTCTACCTCTTATGGTTATGAAGAAACTTGTTTTAGTAATTCTTTTATATAATGACTAGAGACCCGCCCCGGCTTCGCACGGGTGCACTATTTAATAGATGTTATTATACATATAAACCTTCCTCTTCAATCACTTTATCTATAAAAAAACCGCATCAAAATCCGTTTCGCAGTTTTAAAGATTTAAGCATACATAGGGATATAGGGACAGAGAAAGCGACTTTGTTTTATACTATGTAGTGATAGTGATTATTATTAGGTTGGTACAACGTACTTCTCTATAGGTATGTAGGACAAATGATAGTAGGATACATGATACGAAATAATAAAAAAATTATATAATAAAAATTAATATATTTTATGTCACACCTGGCCATAAAGTGGCAATTACCGCACGCTCCGCGCGCGGAAAATCCCACTTCCTGGCCAGAGGGTGACATAAAATTTTGTACTTACCTCGGGCGGTAATTAAGAAAGCCTCAGACCGCATAATTATCGCACTTGCCTTCGGCTCGGGCGTCAAATAACTGCGATCTGAGACATTCTTTATTTTACCGCCCTTGGTAAGTAATGTACTATAGATGCTAACCGGGCAAGGGCGAAACGCGAGGAACAACTGGCGATGTCCGTCCGCGCCTCACACCTCGTGCCTGGAATGCTGTCAGCATTTGGTATCATGTGTCCTACAAGTATATTTTATTAGCAGTTTGTACCCAGATTGATTTATATGATTTTGAAATGTTTGTTAATTGTGTTAGAGTTCGAAAATCGTTTGTACTTTCACAAGTTCGCGAGGATAAAAATACCAGAAATCACTTTTGTTTTCAATAGTTCTCATCTGTGTAGAATTTTTGGTATAGATAAATGATTAGAACATCATAAATGGTCGCAATTTTCTTTTTCGCCTGCAACTAACCAGGTTAAAAACAGATAATTGCAAAAAATCCTTTCACTTAGTACTTATAAAATAAAAATTATACCTTAAACCTAAAAACTACAGACTGAATTCAAGTTTTAAATGGCATACAGACCTTTTCATAAATAGTCTGAATCGTCCAAGATGGCGTGAATTTTTCACTACAAGAACCTGCGGCCGCAAAAACAGGTTTTATCCCCCGGTATCGCAATTTGTAAATGTCTCGCTGTAAGACTGACTAAGTGCGCGACACTTGCGAACCGTACATTGACAGAAATGGGTCACTTCTCATCCTGTCCCGCATCCACCTGAAGGCTTAGATAAAATGTGAGGCCCGCGTCTTTGGATTGGGGATTGACACTGAATAGTTGATGATTAACTTTTCTAATGCTGCATGCATTTAAAATCAGCCAAGAACTTTTTGTTAAATATTAATCTCTTAATCTTATCTACTTATAAACGTCAAATTTATTTTCAACCTTTAAAAATAGCCTTTTAATTACACTAAAAACTTTTGTTTTAGTATCATTCTGTCTTCCACTGCGATTTGCAAATACCGATAAAATGTCTCTCATTATAGTAGTTAATGCAACTGCTACATAATGAGAGGCAATAAAACACGAGTGTGGTTTTATGAAACGCGCAGAAGGCAAGTTTCATAATAAGATCACACCATTGTTTTAATGCTTGATTATATAAAGTTGAATATACTACTTTTGATCTGATCTCTTTCACGTGTTCAGGAACCATTGTGTTGCAAGTGTTGTGAACTCGAGCGTGAGCCTGTTGAAGTCTTTTGTGAGCAAGGCTCTTGCTTACAAAAGTATAGTTATGGGCGGAGAAGGCCACAATGATGCCGTTTTTGTTGATACTATAGCCATCTCCGCCCCGGCCGCGATATCGTAAAGCTGGTCCTTACGTACAATTTTTGAGAAAATTAAAGAGGATTTTCTATATGGGTGCAGACAAAAATACTTAGGATTTTTTAGTACACATATTAATGGGGGCCTCTTTGGAGTTGCTCTGGTGGCTGCTGGCTCTTTTTAACTTTATATGTCTATACAACAGCTGTCATGAGGTTTTCTATGTCATACGTTAATCAATGCACACATTTTTCTAACATTTAATGTTCCGTATTTTTAACTTTAGGAGTTTACTAACATTTAAGTGTACCGCATAACAATATACTCGTTACTAAATATAAGTACATAAATGAAGGCTAGCTTCAACTGAGTAAAAAGGAAGCTTAACATCAAAGGCTCACGGTAAAGTATAAATAAATTAAAAATCTGTAAGCGCGCGGGATAGGCACACATTTATCCGCAGACTAAAAATAGTACCTGGTGATGTAAATACGCATTCTTTATGATATTCCTTTGTATATTGTTTCATGTTTCTTTTGTAAAACAAAAAAGTTCGTCAACACAAAGACGAATTTTCCATTTCACTTATTGAAAATAAATACCTATAGATCTCAATATAAGTCATTTAGGTTGTTACCGATAGGCTTAAAAATCATATTAGGTTTACGTACACCAGTGTCTAAGAAAACAAGGTCTGGAAACGTCGTGACACGACCATACACCACTGTCGAAGACACACTCCCAGTCACGTCCGCATACCGCGATAGGCTAATGCAAGGCTGATGACGTAGGTCGTGTCACACACACTACTAACCGATGTACTGGATTACCATACCTGGCGCAGTATATCATGATGTACGTAATAGGTATTAGGTACTAGAGTCCCGTACACTGAGAAAAAAATATTGTTGTCGTAACAAAAAAACTTTAACCCCACACAGCCGTTCATAGTCCATAGTTGGTGCAGCAACTTTTTTATTGCTATCAATTTGTTGTTACGTTGACAATCTTAGTTAACAACGTTGTAAATTGTTAAGGTAACAGTTTCAAATATTGTCATTAACGAAATCTATTATTGTGGTTGTAACAATGTATTATTTTGTTAATAATATTGTTCCCACGTTAACGCGATTATTGTTGCAGAAACAACATGTTTTATTGTTGTAGTAACAACCTATTTATTGTTGGAGTGACAACATATTTATTGTTGTAGTAACAACGTATTTATTGTTGTATCAACGATGTGTTTATTGTTGTAACAACAAGAAATATGTTGTTGTAGCAATCACATATTTATTGTTGCAGTAACAATATATTTATTGTTGCAGTAACAATATATTTATTGTTGCAGTAACAATATATTTATTGTTGCAGTAACTATATATTTATTGTTGCAGCAATAACATATTTATTGTTATAGTAACAATATATTTATTGTTATAGTAACAATATATTTATTGTTACAGCAACAACATATTTATTGTTACAGTAACAATATATTTATTGTTACAGCAACAACATATTTATTGTTATAGTAACAATATATTTATTGTTACAGCAACAACATATTTTAGTGTTGTGGTAACAACATATTTTTTGTTGTAGCAACGATATGTTTATTGTTGTATCCACAACATAATTATCAATGCCCCAGCTAAGCTGTGTTGTTGCAGCGACCAAATATTTATTGTTACTACATCAAAGTAATGATTCACACTTTGTCGCTGGAACAACATATTTACTGTTGCTTTAGCAAAGTAATGTAATTGTTATTGTTGTAGCAACAATATATTTATTGCTCCTGTAGCAACTTTACTTAGTTCCTCTATTGTATTTTGTTGTATCAGCAATATATATATTGCTCCTGTAACAACTTTACTTAGTTCCTCTAACTATTGTACTTTGTTGTATCAGCAATATATATATTGCTCCTGTAACAACTTTACTTAGTTCCTCTAACTATTGTACTTTGTTTTATCAGCAATATATATATTGCTCCTGTAACAACTTTACTTAGTTCCTCTAACTATTGTACTTTGTTTTATCAGCAATATATATATTGCTCCTGTAACAACTTTATTTAGTTACTCTAACTATTGTACTTTGTTGTATCAGCAATATATATATTGTTCTTACAGCTATTTTTCTTTGCTATCCTAACAAAGCGAACTCAGCAATAGTAACAATTCTCGTTTTGCTACTGTTTCAAAGCTAAGGGATCCAAAAGGCAAAGCTTTTGTCAGATCAGCAAAATAAATATTGCTACTCCGACAAATGATACCTCGCCCTTTAAGGTGGCGTTCCACCAGAGAAGTGCTAGCCAGATTACCGGTTATGATGGCTACACACGTGCCGTTCGAGCCTGCAGGCTTGGACTGAAAGGTCAAATCCGTCCATCCAAACCTCTCGTGTCCGCTTTGGTCGGGCCTTTAAGGTGCGGCCGGAGTCTGCACACGAGAGGTTTGGTCTATCAGTCCAAGCTTGCAGGCGGGGCCGGTGCATGTGTAGCCAGCATTAGCGAGGAAAATCTACCATTCACTTGATTCGTGATCATTCTGATTGATTGGCAGATTTTTTCTCGCTCACCATACTTCCGCCTCCGCACATCTTTGATTGACAGCCGACCTTACGATCCCTACGCTTTTCTGCAGTAGCAAATGAGAACAGTTGCTGTTGCTGGAAGTCCACAGTCGACATCTGCAAAATACAGAATAGGTTGGTGAAAATTATGGAAACCACTAGTGAGAGTCCATGAAAGTAAACGAAAGAAAATATAATATTTATTTATTTATTTGCCATTATCATTATTACAACAAAACAATGTTCTAGAAATTGTAGGTATACATATTAGTTCAAGCTGGGGCCACCGGTGGTCCTAGTTCCTAGTTGCCTAGTGTGCGGCAGCTCAGATAAACTCTAAATACTCATTAGGGTACGCGGGCGCTGCGTGCAAAGCTTAGTAAGGCCGCGAGGCCTGCGAGGCTAACAATTGAACCAAAGTAAATTCTAATCCTGGGGTGGTATTGTAGTGCTATTTGAACTACTATTTATATTTTCACTTGAAGATGATGGAGCATTTACATTTTCGCAATGATTTTGCTGACTTATATTAGGGGGCAAATGAGGCTCACTCGATATCGAATGGTTTTTTAAGTAATGCCTTCTATAAGAGTTAAATATTTGAAAAGTTCTCAAACATCCTGTACTTGCACAAGAAAATGTGGACACAGTTTTATGATAGAAAGACATATGATTTCTCAATTGGTTAAAAGTCGTAAAAGTTTTGTCACAGAGCGCGCAGGACACCATTTTTGTTTAAATTTTGAATAATTTGAGCAGTCCTTGTCGTAGCAGATGTATGATTCCAAAGAACGCAGCTACATTTGCCTGCTCTTCGCCAACTGAAAATTCAACAATGTATAATTATACTGGGTGTCCAAGAAAGTAGTGTCAAGTGGAAGTGTAAAACGGAAAACAGACAACATTCATTTTACAGCTAGACAAGGTATATTTAAAAAAAAACCATAAATTATGTTGCTTATAGGGTAAAATAATTAATTACCTGAGGAACTTGATTTGCTGCTGTCAATGTAATTTGTTGTGGCACTTCCGTTGTGCCATCGGTTGCCAGACTAGGTGCAGTAAACACCTGAGAACACATTAAGTATTTTAAATACAAATATTACTCTCTAGAGTTAACTACAAAATCTCTAAAGTTACTCCCTCATCTGAACAGTTAGATAGAAGACTATGGGTCAAAGTTCTATTACCGCGCGAGATATTTGATTGGATACTTCTGAATCTGCTGCCAAGCTAACTAGAGGTAATCAAAACCAAACAAGATGGCCGTTGTTACAATAAAAACGTAAATCAGAAAAACTGCTGTGTGCTATGGTATTAAACCCGCTTACTATACGTAACCCGACAGGCCTTCAAAATTACTAACTAGTAGCGTAATAGCCCTAGTATTGTTCTTAGTTAAAATAAAAACAAGACTTACCTTCCATGTTGCTTAACAAGTGCGAAACTCCAGCATTCGTTAAAAAATCGCTTAATGCGTCGTCCATTTTTAATAGCTGCTCGTATCAATATATGAAATGATGAAAACTTAAGTCACTGGAAGACCTTTCGCTCTGATCTGAGCAGCAGCAGCAACTAAGCACGTGGGTAACCTCCCATGGCCGGCGACAAAATGGACGAGTGAAAGTGGAAGCGGTATTGATTTTATCGATGGATATTGTCAATTTAACAAATTTCCTCTGCTTTCGCGTTGCCTTTAACAAAATTAGTTTGTCTGATTGACAGTTTATTTTGTCACTCTCGACACACGTTAAAGTTGTGTGTTGACATTTTCGCAAAATTGGATTTTATACGTTGTCTAATTGTCAAAGTTCAATTGTCACTCACAATACGAATTAAACCTTGTACACTCAGCGGCAAGAATATTGCGTCGTTGATTAATATTTTTTTGTTATTTTCTGGAGACATGGTTTGGTGCTGATCCAACTGACAAACGAGCTGACAACTGATAAATTGTTTCATAATTTGCATGATCTGCCAAGTGTTTTTAACCACAAATTTTATTCAAATAATTGAACATTGTTTTAATGCTTTACATTGTAATTCTCAAAGTAGGACGCAAATTCAAAAATCGCTTGTAGATGGAATAAAGGGTTCTACAAAACATACAATTACCACTTTTGATTTGTCTAATGCAATTTGAGACAAATTGTGACAATTGAGGAACACCATTTCGAAAAATAATTTTGCTGTAATAAGCCTATTTCGTGATTGTAATGTTACGATATCTGTGGATGTTACTTATTTTTCCTATCTTTCTCTTAGCTTTCTCGCGGCGACATGACTACCCGTCTCTTTCTAAGTGTTCTAATTAGAAAGAAACGGATAGTCTATCTCACCGCGACACAGCTCGCGCACTGTTTTGTGCTAACCGTGCCGTACGACACACCCTTTTTAAGATCGCCGACCACCCGAATTAGGACTTCGAAATGTTGCATTGCATGGACAAATTGTGGTAAAATCACATAAACTATAGAACCCTTTAGGTTAATAATATAAGGGTATTACATTACACGGTATTCAGGGAAATTTAATAAGAGTTAGGGGCCCTAACTCTATATGTTTGAATTAGGGTCCCTTATGGATACCAGGTCCTGAATACCGTGTAGTGAAATACCCCTACCTAACTAGAAATATATGATAGCTCGCCATATTGCGGAAAATTATAGCAACTAATTTCTTCTGAAGCCTCTCACAGACTGGCGCGGCATGGCCGCGGCGGTCAATACTAAACTTGTCATTTTAGCTGTCAAATTTACTATTGACCGCCACCACAGGCCGCCCCAGTGTGATTCAGGTCTAATGCTGTAAACTGAGTGTCGTCACATGTTATGAAACTAAAGTGGCGCCCCCGTTATCAGCTATCATATTAAATTTCTGTTTAGACTTTTACATCCTGTTTCATGTTTTTGTTTAGAATAGGCTATTATTCCTAGGAATTCTACGTAGTACTTTTTTTAATAAATGAAGGTACAATGCAGTAATTAGCACACTAATTTGATGTAAAATTTATGTCAGCGTTAAAAATTTGTCGTCGAGTCGAGTGTTAAGCGCCCTATGTACCACACAATAATTATTTTGCAATAAATATTTAATACCCCACAGCCCGCGCCCCATACACGGCACATTTAATATTGTGCAATATTAACCCTACAGCACGGTGCAAAGTTTTTAAGGTATAAATATATGGGCCTATATGCATCCTAATAATAAACGATTTGCTTGATTAAATAAAAACACATTGCGTAGTTAAATTTAAACTCGCTCAAACTTTGCGCAATCATTGCGCAATCTTCAATATTAGGCACACACGTTCAATAGTATAGTGCAACCATGTTATTGTGCAATATTAAATATTGATCGTGTAAAATGTCGCGCGGGCTAACACATTTCTGTCATAACATAAAATTGTCACTGGTTTAAAATTATATATGTGACCGTAGTGTGTTAGACCACGCGATAAACATAATTTGTCGTCCTCGGCGCGAGAAGATTGGTAGACAAAATTAGTGTGCTAGTGCTAGCCCTACACATATACATGCTTATCTATTTTAAGAAAACAGTAAGTTGCCAAAGGCCCACCTGTTAAAACAAAAAAAAATTAACGTTTTGTAGTTTTTTTTTATTAAAAGGAGCAATTGATTTGACGCCGAGTGTACTTCCATGAAATAATTCGCAGAAACAAAGTTATACTTTGATAAATCAACAACGGTCATATTGACTTTAAGAAATTACATATATACTGCAACAAAAGGAAAATACTTTGTGGTAGCAACAAATTTATTCTTGGATAAATTGACAACATACTATATTGTGAACGGAACAAAGTAAAAGGACATTGTAATGTTAACAATGTTTAATTTTGTAAATCGGCAGTATTTTATTGTTACCACAACAATGGAAAAAACTTTGTGGTGGTGATAAAATTATACTTTAATAAATTAGCAATGTTGTGTTGTAAATGTAACAAAAGAAAATACTTTGTGGTAGCAACAAATTTATTCTTGGATAAATTGACAACATACTATATTGTGAACGGAACAAAGTAAAAGGACATTGTAATGTTAACAATGTTTAATTTTGTAAATCGGCAGTATTTTATTGTTACCACAACAATGGAAAAAACTTTGTGGTGGTGATAAAATTATACTTTAATAAATTAGCAATGTTGTGTTGTAAATGTAACAAAAGAAAATACTTTGTGGTAGCAACAAATTTATTCTTGGATAAATTGACAACATACTATATTGTGAACGGAACAAAGTAAAAGGACATTGTAATGTTAACAATGTTTAATTTTGTAAATCGGCAGTATTTTATTGTTACCACAACAATGGAAAAAACTTTGTGGTGGTGATAAAATTATACTTTAATAAATTAGCAATGTTGTGTTGTAAATGCAACAAAAGAAAATACTTTGTGGTAGCAACAAATGTATTCTTGAATAAATTGACAACATACTATATTGCGAACGGAACAAAGTAAAAGGACCTTGTAATGTCAACAATGTTTAATTTTTTAAATCGGCAGTATTTTATTGTTACCACAACAATGGAGAAACTTTGTGGTGGTAATAAAAGTATACTTTAATAAATTAACAATGTTTTGTTGTAAATGCAACAAAAAGAAAATACTTTGCTGTATCAACAAGATTACTCATGGATAAATTGACAATGTGCCATTGTCAATGCAACAAGGATAAAAAACATTGTTATAGTAACAATGTTTTAATTTGATAAATCAGCAGTATTGTATAGTTGCCACAACAATGGAGAAACTTTGTGGTGGTAATAAAAGTAAACTTTAATAAATTACCAATGTTGTGTTGTAAATGCAACAAAAGGAAAATACTTTGTGGTAGCAACAAATTTATTCTTGGATAAATTGACAAAATAATATATTGTGAACGGATCAAAGTAAAAGGACCTTGTAATGTTAACAATGTTTAATTTTGTAAATCGGCAGTATTTTATAGTTGCCACAACAATGGAAAAAACTTTGTGGTGGCGATAAAAGTATACTTTAATAAATTAGTAATGTTGTGTTGTAAATGCAACAAAAGAAAATACTTTGTGGCAGCAACAAATTTATTCTTGGATAAATTGACAACATACTATATTGAGAACGGAACAAAGTAAAAGGACATTGTAATGTTAACAATGTTTAATTTTGTAAATCGGCAGTATTTTATTGTTACCACAACAACGGAAAAAACTTTGTGGTGGTGATAAAATTATACTTTAATAAATTAGCAATGTTGTGTTGTAAATGCAACAAAAGAAAATACTTTGTGGTAGCAACAAATTTATTCTTGAATAAATTGACAACATACTATATTGCGAACGGAACAAAGTAAAAGGACATTGTAATGTTAACAATGTTTAATTTTGTAAATCGGCAGTATTTTATTGTTACCACAACAATGGAAAAAACTTTGTGGTGGTGATAAAATTATACTTTAATAAATTAGCAATGTTGTGTTGTAAATGTAACAAAAGAAAATACTTTGTGGTAGCAACAAATTTATTCTTGGATAAATTGACAACATACTATATTGTGAACGGAACAAAGTAAAAGGACATTGTAATGTTAACAATGTTTAATTTTGTAAATCGGCAGTATTTTATTGTTACCACAACAATGGAAAAAACTTTGTGGTGGTGATAAAATTATACTTTAATAAATTAGCAATGTTGTGTTGTAAATGCAACAAAAGAAAATACTTTGTGGTAGCAACAAATGTATTCTTGAATAAATTGACAACATACTATATTGCGAACGGAACAAAGTAAAAGGACCTTGTAATGTCAACAATGTTTAATTTTTTAAATCGGCAGTATTTTATTGTTACCACAACAATGGAGAAACTTTGTGGTGGTAATAAAAGTATACTTTAATAAATTAACAATGTTTTGTTGTAAATGCAACAAAAAGAAAATACTTTGCTGTATCAACAAGATTACTCATGGATAAATTGACAATGTGCCATTGTCAATGCAACAAGGATAAAAAACATTGTTATAGTAACAATGTTTTAATTTGATAAATCAGCAGTATTGTATAGTTGCCACAACAATGGAGAAACTTTGTGGTGGTAATAAAAGTATACTTTAATAAATTAGCAAGGTTATATTGTAATTCCAACAAACGGAAAATACATTGTTGCAGGAACAAGGTTAAACTTTGAGAATATTACAAAGTGATATTGTAACTGCAGCAACATAAAAAGTTTTGTTGCAGTTGCAAAGTCTAACTTTGATAAATCGGCAAAATGTTGTTGTCACTACAACAAAATTAATCTGCTTTGTTGTAGTAGCTAAGTCTAACTTTGATAAACCGACAATATAATTTGATTACCACGACAAAGCAAAAAAGTATTGATACAGTAGCAAAATGTTTATTGTTATCAGCACAATAAACGGCGAACAATAAAAAGTTTGCCGGTGACACTACACTCGTTTTGATATAGTCACAAAGTTTATTGTTACTGTAACAAGAAAAAAATGACAAAGCATTTATTGTGACTTTGTTAGCCCATTTTTTTCTCAGTGTAGTAGCGGCGTATCGACGCCGCTATAATGCGAAAGATCCTATAGTTATTTAGAAAAGGAACAACTGTATAGATACATTTCTGTCATTTGTGCCTCTTTTCGGAACACTAAAAACATGTAAAAAAGTTGTCTTAAAAATTGTCAGTTCCTTTTTTCTGTCACATTTTACCGGACCAAAACCAAGCCTAATAGTAGACTGCTAGTTATAATAGGCACTTTGAGTGCAATATTAACCAGTCTATAAGTTAAGATCCGGCTTATAATAATTATATCATCATTGTACCTAATGTAATGCTATAATATGAATGATCTGTGAATACCAATAAACAATAATAGGGATAATGACTCATGTTAAAATTTATAACATAGGTAGTTGGCTATATGGAAAGAAAACCATCAAACTGCCACCATTACATAAATAGTAAATAAGACAAGTTAATTAAAATCATTAAAATATGTGGTACTTTAAAGATTCGCCAAGTAGTAGTTTTTTGCAATCGTTATATAATGTATGCTTTTTTAGTCGAGAACCGCGATTAGATCACGAGGATTGCCGAGTGGTCTAAGTAAGGTTTGAGACTTAAAAAGCTAATTATATAACTATTGTATACACAAATTTTTGCTACGAGTGAACGGAAATTAATTAAACAAACCGAAACAATTAAACAGACTAGCCTTGCGAAAATGAAGTTTAGGCACATGGGTCGGACGCTCGTTGATGTATTTTGTTCTATGCCGCGGCGTCACGTGATTGGTCAATTTCATAAGAGTACTGTAATGGCGACACGTGATTGGTCTATTTCATAAGAGTTCACTTGAAGGGAACCAGTAGAGAAATGTATGTGATTTTAGTTTCGTCTACGATATCCTAATTCAAACATTGAGGTCAACGAGTAGAAAAACGTTGTTTTTTGTTTATTGGCTGAATGTAAATAGAAAATTACTAATATTATTGCCATGATTCAATAAAAAATAAATTGTATAGCAACTATGTACATAAACGCGACGTTTCGAGACAAAAACAGCAAATTCCCTATTTTCCATATACCGGTAGTACGAGGCCACTGCGCGCGTGCGTGTTAATAAGTATGGAGCGTTTTCAGCGCCCGTTAACTATGCTGTTCTTCGCCTCTCATTTTCGTTTTTTGTGTTGCTCTACTGGTAGTTGGTTCGAATGGCACGAAACAATTTTTTTTGTCATCATGCCTATTATATTAAATTTAAATTAAAGTACATTTGATAGTGTAATTATGCAATGGGAGAAACAATGCTATTATTACCTTCCAAAATATAAGGCGTTCTCTGGCGAATATTCAGTCGTTTTACGTTGTTTTTTCGTCACGTTGTCTCATTTAAAGCCTCTTCTTTAAATGCGACAATTATCGAATTAGGATTGACTTTTGTTACAAACATAAACCAATACCATTTTGAGTCTTATTTGATCAAAGTTTCGCTATTTGTCCTGCCTTTGTGTCTACCCGACAATGCCTTTAGAAACTAGTGTTTCATAATTTCGTATGTTCGCCCTCCTTTAGGTATTAAAGCTCTCAGTTTGCAGATTGTACGCCTCATGGGTAACATATTTAATTGTTGGGTTTTACATATACACCCCACAAAAAATTATCTCGTAAACCAGTTGGTACAAAATACCTAGGCAGATAACGCAAACGCATCTATTTAGCCTGTGGTCATAAGATGGTTTGTACAGACAAAAGTCACATAATTTATACATTTCTAGCCGCGTATTTTTTTAATTAATCAATACATGTAGCTGTTACTACAGATACGTATCTAAACACCAACACCGTGTATACTTTCTTGTAACTGCAAGTTGCAAATAATTCATTTGTGTTTTTCTTCTCAATGTCGCAATCGAAATAACCTAAAAATAATTCAGGTGACAACATTAACCTAGTTGATTACGTACCTACCTTACAGTTATGTCAAACTTACGCTAGGTAAATGTATCTGTAATTTTTAGTATTGAAAACACATTTAGATCTGCCTTACACACGCTCGAACACGACACGTAATCAGATAAACCCTTTTATGTCACACCTGGCCATAAAGTGGCAATTACCGCACGCACCGCGCGCGGAAAATCCCACTTCCTGGCCAGGGGGTGACATAAAATTTTGTACTTACCTCGGGCGGTAATTAAGAAAGCCTCATATCGCATAATTATCGTCCTTGCCTTCGGCTCGGGCGTCAAATACCTGCGATCTGAGACATTCTTTGTTTTACCGCCCTTGGTAAGTAATGTACTATTTTTTTCTATTACTCGTATACGTATGTATATCATCATTGCGGCATCGTTATGTATGAATATTAAACCATGAACTGAATTAATTAGGTAGCAACAGAGTCATTAAAATTTATGTAGAAAACCCCAAACAGTAACCAGCATAGCCATCATGTTTTTAAGGATATAACGATGTAGTTCCCAAAGGGATTGTAAATCTAAGTAATTTATATTAATTGCTCTAAATTTGGGGTAGTTCTGTATTGTGGCTGTTCGGGGACCAATTTGTAGCTAACTAGACGATTGTAAATCATAAAACGGCTAATATTGCTTCGAAGTGTAATAACACGCCCATTGTGCTGAGATTTGGTTTGATTTGTTGTCTCATAAGGAGATAATGTCATTATTATCATTAAGTAAAGCGTATGCAGTAAACTAAACTACAGAGCGTATTTAATGAACTAAACAACACTGTATAATTTTAATACTCACAATTACAGGGCTAAATGAATCAATAGTTAAGGTTATGTTATTTACAATTTACGAGACAATTAATAATTAAAATGACGTAATTAACATATTTAATTAGATTATTTATTTCATGATAAAAAATAAGTCATATATAAATTTGCATACATGTCAAAATTATAAGAATCGTTATGCAATATAAATAACGCAATGTCAACAAATAAACAATAATAAAAAAACAAGTTTAAATATATATCCTACTAGGAATCGTCATTTACTTAATAATTAATGTGCATTTCAAATTAGAACCATAAACATAGAAGTAAAACTAATCCCAAAAAAAATCACAGATTAATCAGTAGATGTACGAGTATATAGTAGTTTATGCAAGGCGCGTTGAGCAGGGTGCGCATGTTTGACGAGATAATTCGGCCGGGTGAGTTATTCTCATAATCGTTCAATTTATGATGCGGTTATGGCCATCTCCGCCCGCCGGTACGGTATATTTGCAAAGTTGGTTTTTTGAACATTTAAAGAGGATCTACTGTATGGAAATAGATAAAATTCTGAAATATTTTTACTGTAAATTAAAATCCTTAAAATGTTGAGAACTAATGACACAAAATTATATTGAATATTTAATTTTAGCAATGTATGTGATAATAGTAATACCTACTTGTACTGAGAATTAAGTAGTATTCGTGTGACCAATTCTATGTAGAATTCTACATTCTTTAGCAAAGTAACTTAGATGAGTTGTGAAATAATTACATTCTTTAGCAAAGTAACCTAAATCTGAGTTGTGAAATAGTTAAAGCAGCAGTTACGAGCAAGCATTATTCTAACAATAATCTTAAATTGTATCAAAGCGCAAATCCCTCACTAATCTATGCATCTCATTGTTTTTTTATGTGTAACTAAGCTCAAAGCAGCCAATGAACTCAGAAAAAGTTCATAGTACATTTAGCTAGACCACCGCTCGAAAATAATATGAAACAAAATGTTCTCTACACCGTGTCGTTCGCTTAATCTCCTTCCTTTGGCATCTCTAATTAACAAGGTTATTTTGGTGGCTTATTCTGCATTAATGTAACTCGTAAATTTAGAAGGTTTTAGAGACAAAAAATATTGAGTTGCCTGAATAATCGCGAAATTGGTAGCCATTTTACGATGAGGGTGAAGCATCCCAGGGTAAATAGAATTGTTACTTTTCCTTTCGCCTTTTGTCAAGCGAAAACCATTATGGATCATTATAACATCATGTTAAATAATAATAAAAATACTTAAGCCTGGTTAAGGTTGGTTGATTATCGTCATGGTGTTAATATTTTACCATTAAAGGTTCTCACTTATAGAACTTAACTATCTCATAATTTGCATCTTATTATCTTAGCTTTTCTATTCCATACGAGGCTGCGCGAGTCTTGAATCTAAGATAAGCACTAGATTAAAGTGTTTTTATCTTAAAGTATGATAATGATCTTTTACAAAAACAATTTTTTAATATATTGAGTAGGAAATATGAACACAGATATTATATATTCGATGTCTAAACGACAGTGTAATTTGAACAGGTTCTTAAATTGTCCTCATCGAAACCTAAACTCTTTATCTTTAAATTCTTCTAAACAGAAATACGTTTTCTCTGAATAATGGCGGCCATTTCAGTCGCCCTTTCCCAAAGTAATCTCCGAGTTGCTTCAGTATGAGCTTGAAATAAACATGGAAATGTTTTATTATAATGAAATCCTAGCAATGTTTTAAGAACGCTAGCTTTTTTTTGAACCTGACTGAAAAAAAAAGAACGCTAGCTGTTACTATGATTTGGTAATGTTAAATTTAATTAATTAATTTGAAATGGGGATCCTTTAAGACGCTTCTGAGTCCAAAAACATATAAATAGTATATCTTTCGTATAAGCCAGCCCTCATACTTAGATTTATAAAAAGTTGTTGATTCCATGTTAAAAATTAACTGCGTTATTTCGGAAACACGAATTTTGAGGCCGTGGAAGCAAAAATATCGGGTTCTTTGAAACGCTCTTCTACCCAAACGAGGAAACAATAAGGATTTATCTTCGAATGCTTGATTCTTGACTATAATTGTGAGAGTTTGATAGTAGCCAAAATATGATTGCTTAACATTTTTTGGATAGAAGAAAAATCGAAAGTTGAGTCTTTATTCTCCATTTTTTAATCAGTCTATAAAAACAACGCATTTTAAACGACTCAATTAAGTTAATATGATGGTATGTTAACTCATCTAAACTCTGTCAAAAGGAAATTTAATAAAACTTCACACTTGAGATATTTTCCGACATTTGCCTAAAAAAGCCATTGTCGAAGAGAGTTGCATCCCGCTTTGTCAAGCGCGAAAGTCATAAGCGTGTCGCTTTCTCGGTGGGGGTGGCTGACAGAATCGAGAAATCCCCTTAACTAGAATAGGTTTGATGGAGGCTTAAGAATAAATCAAATATTTTTTTTCCTTCGAGGGATGAGTTTCGGAATAAAATAGTATTCTATATGTTAATCCAGACTATAAACACGTTGTACATACCAAGTTTAATAAAGACCTTAAATTCAATGTTCTTGATTGGTCGTCTGATTAAAAAAGTGATAAACATATTTTCAACACAGTTGCTCAAAAAGTGATACTTTATGTAGCTGTATATCCTGCGCAAAGTTGGATTTCGCGCACTAGTGCTTTTTAATTTTCCAGTGTTTTTAAAAACTTTTTCCAAGCCATATTATCCAACCGAAGAGTTTTACGTTCAATCAGTTTACTTATTTTTTTATAAAAGCATTTGTCATTAAAACTATATTTCTATTTTATTTAAAACATTATAATTGCGTATTAGACAAATTAAAGGGTTATCAAAAATTTTAAACTGTTTTCAAAAAGTTGTCTGATTGAGTAGACTAATGACCGGAAACGAGTATTATAAATGAATGAATGAATAATTTTTATTTTCCAGGCAATAAACCCATTTCCCAAAATTAAATAAAACGGTGTATACAACAATAGAGGTAAAATACAAACCTTAGAAATAAACGAACGATTAGGTTGCCGATGTACAGACAACCAATATAAACAAATAAAATTGCGGTATACGTTTTTGTCAACCATCTTAATAAGTTCACTATTAGAAGACCGTACTCTGTGCCAAAATGACGCTATTTTATTTCTAATACTGGCAAAAAAAATGCGTGACCTTGGATTAAAAGAGTATTACGCAAGAACGCCGCGCCGGATGAATGTACGCTTGATTTTTTTCGCCAAATCATACATTTATTTACTAATAAATTAAACATAAATTGATTATTAACATTAAAAATAATCATAATCATAATATTTATTGCAACCATGGTATTACAGTACAGATCTTAGGTGCAGAATGACAAACCTTCCGCACTTGCATCGAAATGTACTATTTTATCATTAACATATTTTATATATATTGTATTATTTAACGTAATAAAGTTCCTCTCTCTCTCTGAACTGGAGTGACGTCACATATGGTATGGACATTAGCTTTGCCTCTCGCCTTTTGCCCTCTTATTCATAAAATTTATCAAACCTCTTTACTCTCTCTACTCGTTCACTAAAATGTGATTAGTCGTTGTTCTGAACCTGTTCTCAGAAGACGTTTATAAATAAGGGCGGTAAGCTTTACATGTAAGACCGTATTTTACCAAAGAGTAGTAAAGATTCAATCTGAGATTAAACGTCAAAAAGTAAAGGTTTGTTTTGGAGTAAACTTTATTCTTATAAATATTTTAGTCGTTTAGTAAAACGCCTAATAAGTTAACCTTCGCTAATACACTCAGTAAAATGGGTACACCTTCTGTAGTAAACATACATTTATTTACAAATAAACGACAAATATTTCATTATAGCTAACATTTAGAAATATATTATTAAATAAATACAAGATACATATTTACAACTACAACATAGAAACAAATAAAACCAATTACAAAAAAAACACTACATCTAAAAGTTCTGCCTGCGACATGGACCCCAAAACCCTCTAGCCTGCAAGAGCAATCCGTTGGGAGAGGCACGCGCCAGCACCTTCTATTGAATTTCCATACAAAGTGAACCTATTTACGCGTCCAAACGCAAAGCTAATAAAAACAAAACTAATGACCTGATTATTAATTCTATTTAAGCTACGGAAACACTCAACGCCGTCACGCTATTCAATATTTCATTTCCAATTGAATCCATTTGCCACGACACAATATATAAAATAATTCAAAGCGTACCATTACCAATTGTAATTGAGACTAGAATATAAAAGAACAGAAAAACTAAGCGTAGTAAAATTATTGAACCAATTCAGTATTATTTTAGATTGGTTTAGCTAAAAGCAGTCAATTAATTGTCAATTTATATTTTCAGTTCTATTCATTAAATACCTACTATTTTTTCCTGCGAATTGGCCACTTGGTATTCATTAATGATACCAAAGTGGATAATGGGTCTGAATTTAACTTCAAAATATGATCAGAATTTTGCCGTATCATACAATTTTTTAAAAATGTGAAATCGTGCACATGCGCATCGGCTAAAACCATAGACGACGTGAAACTAACAGAAGTTTTTAAAGGATTTTCTGTCACCTACTTACACGCATTTACACGTTAGAACCATTTCATATTAATTGATTCTTCTATTTAAGTTCGAAAAGATAGGAGTTGGTCAAGTTACTTTTATACATATTCATAATATCTGTTTGCATTTAATTGTGAGTAAAGCTAGGAAGGAACATACCACACACACATAACATTTTATGTAGTTCCCATATTATTAGACTATCTCAGTATCACCTAAAACGAATCATAATGCTTGTAGATATGATTTCCGCTACTGTAAGGTTGTCTGGAAGATTTCGCTCTTTAGAGATACGACCGCCTGTTGTTTGCCTCTACTCATTGTTATTATGTACTGTAATGTTTTTTTGTTGAGTTTGTACAATAAAGAGTTTATTGTATTGTATTCCACTTTCTTACGGGTTTTAGGTATTACCCAGTCGCGATTAGAATAGTATTAGAGGTGACAGTTTTTTCATATACTTACGTCAAAGTGGATATGAAATGACAGCTATTCCGAGTGTAAACTAATTCCGGTCTTGTAATATGTACTATTTATCTATTTATGTATCGTATGGCAATTATTTCGAACCGTGAGGTCTTCGAGAAGACAATACGGTTGACAGTTTTTTGTTGCACTTTTAGCACCACGTGTAGGGTAGCGGTGGGTACTCCCTACGGACGTGGTGGAACTTCGTCCCCGCTTGTAATATGTACTAGACACCTATGATTTGAACTTGTTCAGACTTACTTGTGTTATTATATATTTTGTTGTCTTACAAAGTGCTTATTATAATGTAAATGAGAATATCTGCTGACAGTATCATTAATTCCAAATTCAAAAACCTTATTTCCACTACGAAACAGTAAGTATGTACTTCAAAATGCGTGCCGGATCGTTATTTGATGCGGCGCCGTACTCGAGTTATCAAATAATGCGTCATATGAAATATAAGCAGGCATCACGGCGGAGTCACGTCAAATTGGTTTATTAAGGAACGTGACATGACACGCGCGTCTATTCGTATCGACTATATGAACAAAGGGAAATGTTTTATGGTAATCTTTGAAGTAAAACGAATACACATAGAGTAACGTAACGTGTCATAAGAGTACGTAAGGTTGAACCAAATGTCACTTAATATTATGAGTGACAGGGATGGCACGATACGAGGTTCGGATTTGGAAAGTTCGGAGTAGCCCCTAATGTTGGCATCTGATTATAACAAACTACATTAATGTTATGAACTTCGCTTTTTTTATACCACGTCAGTGGCAAACAAGCGTACGGCCCGCCTGATGGTAAGCGGTCAGTGCAGCCTATGGACACCTGCAACTACAGGGTGTCACATGCTCGTTAGGTATTCTCTAGAAGTCTTACGGATTCATTTTCCTTCGTGTAAATGGCTATTTCCGTTCAGCGCGTAGAACAAAACGGATTTTCTTGTACGGTTTTTTCTACGCGTAGAACAAAACGGATTTTCTTGTACGGTTTTTTCTACGCGTAGAACAAAACGGATTTTCTTGTACGGTTTTTTCTACGCGTAGAACAAAACGGATTTTCTTGTACGGTTTTTTCTACGCGTAGAACAAAACGGATTATCTTGTACGGTTTTTTCTACGCGTAGAACAAAACGGATTTTTTGCCCGATTTGTCCTACGATGTAAACAAAATCGTAGGACATAACGGACTACTTCATAGTTTAGGATATAATACATGTATTGATGGAGTGTATCCGGACCGAGGCTGTGAGAGCAGTTGATCCGATAGGATACTTTTAGACACAGGATCTGTGATTGGTATTTTGTCAATTCCTATTTCGAACGGGTTCGGGTGCTGTTTGTGGAGTCCGGTCTGTTCATGCTTGCTAGGACATAGTGACTACTTTAATACTAGTGTCTTTTTATAGGGGATTGACAAGAGACATCATCCTATTGTGGATTCGTTTTTATTATCAGTGACTTAGAGACCATATACATCTCTAACAATATTAAATTAATCTTAATTTTGACGCTCAGAGACCATGTACATCTCTGGGATATTATATTAATTTCATTATACTCCTTGTTTAATCTTGAGACTTTATACATCTCTAACTTTACTCATGTTGAAATATTTGTAATAGATAACTTTGCAAGTTTATCTTCACTGTATGACAATAATATTGTTATAACTGTAAACTCGAAATTATTATCCTTTCTTGAACTGTAAATTAATATTATGACATGAAAAATGTATTACTTATTATAGTCAGATTTTCTTAAATTGTAAATTAATATTTTGACATGTAAAAGTGCCCTTGTGGTCTATTTGCAGAATAAATGTTTGAATTTTGAATTTTGAACGAAGCCAGCCTTTTTCTACAGTTTATTAGAAGTAGGTTTAAAATCTAACCTAACATTTCAAATTGTCCATGCATGAAGAGATCTGTGTCCAGAAGTGTTGTGGTGTCTGTGTGGGGGGGTGGAGGGTGGGGGTGGGGTGTTATATAGGCTAATGATGATGATGATGTTTTTAGGATTCCGTCCCTCAAATGGGAAAAGTAACCCTTATAGGATTATTTATTCCCTAATCCATGATAACAACTCTTACACCTACCAATAATAAGTCATTCCGTCTCCACTTCCTGGATTATTGATTTACTGATGATACGTAAACAGCATGGCATTGTTATAACGAATCGCAAAACAACTAAATTATACAGACAAACAGTAATTGATACACGATATTCAGTAATACGAGTATTGCCACGGAGATTAATTAGAACTGCAAACCGACCTACGAGAATTTGAAACATAATGTAGCAATTAATGTAATAAACCTCTACCACCCTCGTTATAGCAATTCCTCTAAATACCAGCATTTGCGAAGCTCGAGCGCGCGCATCATTGCTTTCTGGGTGCGAGACTTTGCTTTGGTAAAGAATATGAGGTCGTTAAACTCCCTCAACATTCAATTAGTAAGGTAGTTACTCTAGTAAATGAACATTGTCAATAGAGTAAATAGAGTAAATTTATTAATTCTAACACAAATGATACAACAGGTTACACGGGATTTCTGGTGCAGTGCAAACTAGGCGAGCCTGTATCTTGAAATGCACCATTTGTAGCAGTTACGAGTATAAAATATGAAAATTAATAAACTAAGTAAAAGTGTTTGTGTGTAATATGTGTGAAGGTGCGTGAGTTTGTATGTGAGTAGGGGTGTGGTGTGTGCGTGTGTGACATGAATGAGTGCGAGTAGCTTAGCTGATAAAGATTTAGCTGACCACAGACCAAGAGTAAGTGCGTATTATGTCTTCTGTATCATTGTAAGATAGAGTTGTAAGAGACATGCACTTTTTGTAAGATGTTTTAAATCTTAATGCGACATTTTCATAACGTAGAGTAGCATGAAAAATTCTAGAATAAGTGACTCAATAGAAATTAAGGTTTGGAACTTTCTAGAATCGTCGTTAAGGCACAAGTTTCTGGAATAGTGTGCGCTACTCTGAACAAGTAATACCGAAATTAATATAGAAATTACCGTCTACAATATTCGGATAGGGGTATAAAAGGGGACCGAGTTCTCGGTACGGGGGCAGTATTGAAGTTAAGGAGTGATGGAAGTGCTAATTTTCACTTGTGAGTGCAACAAGTGAAACAGTGAGAACAAGTATGGTGAAAATGTTAAGTGTTAGTGCAAATATCTGTGGATATTAACTGTGTCAGTACTAGTAAGCATGTATGCAACAACTGTAATAGCGCCGATACAATGCGTTCCAGTGAAACAGTTGACATTGATAGTCTTCATTCATGTTATTAAGAAAATAAAACAACTAAAATCAAAAGAATCAGTATAAGATTTCAAGCTTACATGCTCATTTATATTAGAATTACGATTAGAAAAAAACAATTTTACAAATATAAAAATACAAATATGCATGGTAAATATCCCGTCTCAAATTGTAATTCTAGAAGAATCAGTATTCTAAAGATGCAAACATTATGTAAATAAATGTGTCAATTTGCTGAAAAAGTAGATCCATAACTATACCAACAATGAATAAATTAAACCTGCCAACGTTTTACACCTTGATGCCAACGGTCACACCTATCAATCCCATTGACCTCTATTGTAATGAATTAAGATTGAAAGTATTAGCTATTAATTCGACAAAAAATGCAAAAATCCATAGTTCAAGCCTCGGCGACACTGTGTAGTCCAAATGATTCTAATAAAAAAATAGACTATGGCAATGATACCATCCCGCCGGCTGGACATGGTCATTTATCAATAAAAGAATAATCATAGTAATGACGATGATGGGATTTTCTGATTACTCCCGGCTACATAGAGGATTGTGATTAGATTTCGTTAAGGCCACCGAGTTTAAGCTAATCAGGCTACGTTCCATCAACCTCAGATTTCTGGCACTAACGAAGCTTGTTTGTTAATTTTGCTGTCTAAAATCGCGTCGGCATAATTTTTGATTATTTTGTTATTAATGATAGAATAGTCGCTTGATTAGCATCGATTCTAGGAATAGACCGGTAATTCATCTAATTATATGTGTAAGGTGGAATCACATTATTCCTCATTATTTCTCATTATGTTTTTGTGCGCTAAAAACTTCTTTGTACTCTCTATTAAATAATTATCCGTTTGATCAAAAGAAATATTTTCAAGCCGATTTAAGAACCTTTTGGGGGCGACGAGCACAAAATATCGAGCCAACAATAGCGAGCAAGCGAGACATTTTTTTACGAATGAATTCGCCTTAGTGAAATTTGTTTCATTCGTACCTACTATGTAAATTAGAAAGAGGATGGTAGTTGTTCAAGTCTCGACGCGTCGTGGCGTTACTTGCGCTATACCCCAGCATATTGAGCGCTTAGGCTCGGTTTTATAAAGATCCGTTAGACCTTATGTTGGTTTGTTATGTCAAAAAGTGTACTGCGATACTGAAATCTGATCTGACATTTGGTCTAACTGATCTTTATAAAACCAGATCTTAATTTGTCAAACATGAACCGAAATTATTTTACAACGTAAACAGTTAATTATTTAACTCACAACAATAACAATAACCGCGTAGACATGTAATCTCCAACCTGACTCTTTAATACGAACATGCATATTATAATGTAAGGAGCAAGACTTTCATTATTACGTCGTTATGTTGAGCTTTCTGGCGCCGTCGCCAGCGAGCGATTATGACTTAATTTAATTTCGTTTGCTTCAACATTTGCTTACATGTATCATTTGCCCCACCTTTTATGAACGTTTTCCCCCCTAAATTCGAAATGAACAATGCGACCAAACATTCAAACGCCGATTGAGAGACTTTTTGTTGAAACAACCATTGTACTCTGTTACAGAATATATGGACAAGAAAAGTAATATTAAATTAAATTATATGTAACACGATTACGATTAGTTATTAATAAATGTATACTGACGATCCACTGCCGGATAATACCTACTTATGACATATAGAAAATTATATCCTTTTAATAAAAATTTGAAATATGCTATTGATAATTCTATTAGATTTAATTTATATTTAGTTGACATTGTACCTATTTAGTTTTGACGATCATAATAATGACTTCATGTAAATTGACATACTATTGTAATTTACAATGTAATCTTATTATAAAACAAATGCATTCATTCTGTTAAAGAATCGATATCTGCGAGTTGTAATTTTATGAAAATAAAATACAGATTTGACGTGTTGACTCGTTTGCTGTATTCAGAAGAATGAATTTTTAGAAAAACAAATTATTGTCATTATTAATATCATAGACAATTATCAATTTTAAGGTTGCTACCATATAGATCGCAACACATTCATTCATTCATTCATGAAGCATTCAGTGATTTTGAATTATAGATAATTTACTTTTATGAATTCACTTGGATTTGAACGAAATTGATAATTGGATTAATTAAATAACGTTTAAAATAAAGTGTTTTGAACACCAGCTTGTACCACTGAGTTTTTGAATATAAACTTAAGTATGTAATATCAATTGATATTTAACAGTGGTTTTTCGGCGAAGGGAAACATCCTGAGGAAACTGTTCCAATCCTGACAAGTTTTAGTTTACCTCCTGGTAAGAAGTTCATATAGCAGTTGATACCGTAAAACTATTGCCTCCGCCAAATCTTGGAATAAATACCGGGTTTTTTTTAGGTTAAAACCAAGAAAACCTTAGGAGAAGGAGGATAATGATTACGAATCCCAGCGTCAAGATATATACTTACTAGAACTGAATGGTGAGTGACTGAGAGCTCCCTTGCTTTGGAAGTCACGTAAAGCCATTGATCCTGGCTGCCGTCTATGATAGCAGTCGTTAAACCAAGTTCTAACAGTCAAGTTGCCAACTCACTTGACAAGCCTAATTCCATAATGTCTGGTTACCCATCGGGTTGGAAGGTCAGATGGTATTCGTTTCCGTAAAAACTAGTGGCTACGCCAAATCTTGGGGTCAGGTAGCGGATCCTGGGCATCCTTCAGGATGCAACAGTACTGCGATAAACGCTGATGAGAGCGGAGTGGTGAGGCGAGGTGAATGCATAGCATAGAGACTTCAAAGCATTCTGTCAGTCCTTTTATACAAGCGGCCTGTGGGTTAGTTACACTCAACGAGCAATCAGCGCCTTTCGTATCCTCTACAATAACATTTTTAGGGTGCTTTTGGGTCTGCCTAGATTCTGCAGCGCGTCAGGCATGTTTGCCGATGCTCGCGTGGATGGATTTCACGCCATAATGCGCAAAAAATGGCATCAATCAGGAGTAGAATCTAGAACAGTCCCAAAGGAATCTTCGGGATGTTAGCGGATCGGGCTTATAGTGTCCTGCAAAGGCACTGGATGGCGGGACTAATAAACCCTGAGGCTGAGCGGGTTTATTAAGTCAATTATTGTTATTTAATTAATTTATAAAACTAACATAGGATAAGTAACTAATTGCTAACGATTCGATGGACCTATGTTGTCTGATTAAATAAATATTATTATGATTTGTTAGCTGTTAGGGCCAATACGCTTTTCGTCCAAATCGCGTTTGGCCGATCGTCTACTA
The DNA here is from genome assembly GCA_963556455.1 of Epiblema foenella. Taxonomy (NCBI): domain Eukaryota; kingdom Metazoa; phylum Arthropoda; class Insecta; order Lepidoptera; family Tortricidae; genus Epiblema; species Epiblema foenella. The sequence goes on along the minus strand of OY747099.1, from coordinate 22,008,372 downwards.
TGCAGTTAGTTCATGATATGATTGGTCTATTATATTATTATTATTATAGCTGCAGCAGCGTCCTTAACTGCAGGCATTACTAAGAAAAATCAACAATAACTGCATTTAAGGAGAAGATATTGCCGCCATAAATTCACTTAGTGCTGCGGGATCGTAAAGTTTTTACATCAGCTCAACTTACCGTGTTATAATGCAAATGAGTTTTGTAACTTGGCGGCCGTCGTCTTAAATCTTCGCGAGTTTCGTGGGTAGACGTGACAGGTTTAATCTTATAGAGTTCCGAGCAGTAAATAGGTTGGCGGTTGTCCGGTTAACGAGAGTTGCGAGTGGTTTCTTGAGACGGCTGCTTTTGACAGTGTTCGTACACTTAATTAAATCCATCCTCAGCTACCTTTTCCGGTATTATGTTGATCGCAATCGTCTCCGTAACTGTTTGAGGAGAAACTGAGAAAACTAACATCTTCTTTGTAGTTAATACTTTTTAGTATGTATGTGTCGTTGTAATATTGGTAAATAAGGTCATCAGAGCTCCAGAGAATACTTTTTAGGGTTCCGTACCCAACGGATAAAACGGCACCATATTATTAATACGTCGCTGTACATCCGTCTGTTACCAAGCTGTATCTTATGAATCGTGATAGTTAGACAGTTGAAATTTTCATCGGTGATGTATTTTCATTGCCGCTATAACAACAAAATACTGAAAAACAGTTGAATACTTTTTGAGAATATTTATCGTTTTTTATGGTTATTTATTTATTTTTGTGTATATATTAAATTTACCAGGCGTTTTTTTGGTATTAATTGCACCGTCTACAATATTTCTGCTTTGCCTGAATATTGACTGGTTGAGAATGCCTCATTGCATTAAGTCCGCCTTTTGTACGGTAAGATTTATTTTTGTGCAATAAAGAATAAATAAATACAAAATATGAAACACATTAAATGTTCAAACAGAACAACAAAAAAAGAAACAGACGAAAACATTCCAACATCTGTATAAACTAATGCTAAATTCCGAAATAGGCACATACCTATTAATTCTAATTAAATATTATAGTATGACATAAAAACTGGCACTAGGAATATAAAAATCAATGTTATTGCGGAAATTGGTATTGTCTAATCCATTTTATTAGAACAAGCCATTAACACAGAAAGCCATTAAGTAAGTATGTAGGTATATTTACGGAATGGTCTATGAAATTACGACAACATTCCGATATTGGGGTAAAAGATAAAGACACAGAGTCTACACCGAGTGCACAGAGATATACTTAAAGGATATTGCAGCTTTACCTAATACACATCCTGAAGGCACAACGAGTAGTTGGAAAACGATTGCTGACGCACCGTAAAATATTTTATGTCTAGATACAAAACTTGATTTTATGGTCTGTTTATATGGCGAGGAAATGAGAAATAGCCGAGCTGGATTGACGGATCCGAGTGCTCAAGATTTTACGTGTCAAGGTTTCGGATTCTCTAGAATTATGTCACAAAGACGACTGAATTAGTAATAAATTGAATTTCAATTTGCTATTCATCGAGATTGTTATCTGATAACTTAGTGAGTGACATTCAAACTTAGAGTAAAATCTGTAAGTCTCAAAGCAAAATTAAGTATTTTAAGTTTACTTTAGTTGGAACTAATGAAGTCATTTTAAGCTCAGGATGACAACTTAAAATGATGAAAAGATAGACTGTTTTAATTTTAATGGACCGTTTTAGTACACAATACCCACGGTATGTTGTTATTTACTTTTCATCACACCTGCTCGCAAACAGTGTCATAACATGAACCATATAATGGCCTATAAATTACGTCCACCGGTATATTTTTTATTGTGCTCACTCATATATTAATTGTATTAGCTTCCATATATATGATCAATTGACCATATATTATGTAATTTCTGTTACATTAGTGTTCTTTTTTTATTGGATACGAGTAGGCTATCTACTCTATACAATACAATACAATACAAATATTCTTTATTGTTCATCAGAAAATACATTGAAAACAAGATTGAAATTAAACCTATTGATGGTAGACAACAGGCGGTCTTATCGCTAAAAAGCGATCTCCTCCAGACAATCTTTGGGTGGTGGAGACACAATAGAAAATTTTGACATGAGTAGGTAAAAAGGGATATTAAAAGTAGTATAAACAACCGAATCATAAGAAGAGACTTACATAAATAAATAGATATATAAACCTACATAAACATACAAATACAATATCGAGACGATGTAACACGTCGTATCAGACTTACTAACAACAAAACATACATCAGCGAACATTTACAGAAGAGATAAATCCTAATCCTTTTACCTAGTTCTAAACATGGAAATAATTTTAGCACGTCTAATTTCAACAGATAGTGAATTCCACAATCGGACAGCTCGGACAGTAAAAGAGTTGTTATAGAATTTAGAGTTTGAGGTAAGGACTTTGAGAAGTCATTTCTGAGCAGACCTAATAGCAGAAGAAAGGAAACTAAAACGCCCCTTGAGATAGCGAGGAGTTGCAGGGTTAAAAAGAATTCCATATAAGAGGGCGAGAATGTGAGAGTTACGTCAGAATCGAATAGGAAGCCGCTTGAGCTGAGAGCGGAAAGCTAAACCTGATACATAAATTAACTATATTTAGATGTATCACGCATGCTTAGAAGAGACCTGTACGGCATACACTCGAGACCTGGAAGAAGACCCCTTTATCGTACCTATATCCGAGAACGGAGATTCAAGGAAGGAGTTCCACTGCTTAGGAGCTCGAATTTCAAAGTTAAACGTAAAACAGGCTGTGTTGGTAGCTGGGACATTTAGTGTGTATTGATGGCGTAATTCGTATACGTAATTCATTCGTTTCGGTTGTCAATTGGAACAAGGGGTTCTTTCACAAAGAGCGAGGACTCTTTGTCGATTTAATCAAATTAATTCTGAAAGACAAACAATAGCGCGCCTTCGTGAATTAACCGATTTGTATCAACTGTGGTGACTTCCTTTCAATTATTTTATACAATAAACAATTAAGGTAAACATTACAACCCAATGGTTTACATCTTAGTACCCAATAATTGACACCGGTTGTTGACACAAGATTGAAAATGTTAAATATGGGGTCAGTGTTGAGCATTGGCACGTTTACAGTATTTAATTTTTAGGTTTCCGTACCAAAGTGATAAAAACGAACCCTTATGGTTTCACTTTGTCTGTCTGTCTGTCACATCGCTAAATATCTCAAGAACTACTTATGCTATCGATTTGAAATTTGGAGAAGTTATAAAGAAGGGTAACCTAGATGCATAGAACATGTTTTTTTTAAATATTTTTCTTTATTTTTTGTTAAAAATGACAGATGATGGTTCAAAATTTGTCTAGTGAATATATCAAGTAAGGTGTCATATGAAAGGGCTTGAGTTATACATTCTGAAACAATTTTTTATTATATTGTGTCATTTCCGATTTATGAAGGAAGAAGTAAAAAAATACCGTTCCCCTCTTATCTCCAAAATTTAGCAAGGGAAAATATGAAATTATTACGTAACATTGACTTTAATGTATATTTAACAGAAAAAATATAACTATAGCTCTATCTAGTTACTCTTTTTTTTATCATCAAAAAACATTTCTATACTAAGTTTGTAATTTAATCACTTTTGCATGTATTTTTGTTTCAAACATTCCTATACTATTATGCCGAAAGTACCTTCTTTCAAATAAAGAAAAAACATTGAAATTGGTTCACGTGATAAAGAATTATCCTTGAAAAACCACCATACATACTCAAGTTATTCAGTTGCTCAACTGTAACAAAATTCGCTGATAGATGGCGCCGTACACATGTTGTTCAATTTCACCACCGTGAGATATTCCTGGATTAATGGGTTGGAACCTGTACATATCTCTGTATACGGAACCCTTCGTGCGCGAATCGGACTCGTACTTGTCCGGTTTTTTTCTCATATCGTGACGTTATCCATCATCCTTCCTACTACGCTAAAAAAAAGTAAGACAGCCATCAGATACAAAACAAAATTTTTGTTTTCCTGCATTAACATTGAGCCAAATTGGAAAGAGATTGCATGGCAAAGGAATGATAGGATTTATTTTTTCCTTTGAGTAATCACAAGCCCCGGTTTCTGTTTCCTTGTCCTTTATTGCGTCATTTAGATTAGTTAAATTGGTCACGTAAATAAGAGGCCAAAACAAAAAACGTGTTACCTTTGTGGTATTAAAAACTTAATGATTTTTTTTGTTTATATTATATTTTGTACAAAAGCTCTCGTAAGTTTGAGACTGACATGAGCGCTTGCGATGCCGGCGCATTTAACACAGTGCTAAATCGCGAGGCATCGTGAGCGCTCATGATTGAAGAATACGACTGGCCCTTTCACTCTCGTGTTATTCACTATATGAGGGAAAGGGACGGCACGATACGAAGTTCGGATTTCTAAGTTCGGAGTAGCCCCTCTGGTTCGAATATCGATATATACTCACGAACAAAAATAACGGGTACACTCTATGTAAATTCAATACAAAGTGTACCCGTTATTTTTGCTCGTGAGTGTATATTATTTATTTACCGTATGGCAATTATTTCGAAACGTGAGATCTTTGAAAAGACAGTATATACGGTTGCCGGTTTCATTGCACTTTTAGCGCCACCCAGGGGTCACGTGTAAGGTAAATTGGGTACTCCCTACGGACGTGGTGCAACTTCGACCCCCCTTTGTCAAGTGAGTGGGCAACTTGACTGTTAGAAGTTTTCAACCCGCCCAAAGGGCCCCAAGTTGGCTGGAATGCTGCCATAGACAGCCGCCAGGATCAACGGCTTAATGTGCCTTCCAAAGCACGGGAGCGCTCAGTTAGTAACCACTCCAAACACTAACCCCAGTCCATGTTGCTTAACCTAGCATTCTAGCATACCGCACGCGGCGCGCGGGCGCCGCTGGGCCACGAGCGCTCCTTATCGACATAATATTCGCCCTTAAAGACGTGAGTCACCCGTTTCAGTTTCGAAATCTGATTGTAACGGTATATACAGGGCGTCCCACGGCTATGCCACATGGAGGGAAAGTACCTTGAATATTGTAGATGGAACATTTTACTGAAAGAAGACGTTATTTGAATTTAAAAAACAATTTAAACTGCATTCACAGATATTTAAATAATTTTGTGGTTGAACCGGGAATCGAACCCTTTACACATGATCAATTGATTAATTTTGTATTAAAAATGTTAAAATTCATGGTCTTCCTTTTATTTCTGATACTATGTTATTTAGCAAAAAATAATCCATATGATGAAGCCTTTCGATTGATATGATAAAGCTACAGGGTAATTATTTTTCTTGTGTAACGGGTTCGATTCCCGGTTCACGGTTTAATTATTATTTAAATATCTGTGAATGCAGTTTAAATTGTTTTTAAAATTAAAATAATGTCTTCTTTCAGTAAAATGTTCCATCTAAAATATTCAAGGTACTTTCCCTCCATGTGGCATAGCCGTGGGACGCGCTGTATACATATTATTTTTGCTACAATTGAACTGTTAGTGTTCAAAATATATATATCCGTGTGCGCATGTCTTTTGCTACATCCCTCTAATCCTAATTCACCACAAACAAAGAGCAAATAAATACTTAAACGAAAAGCAAAAGGCAGAGCTCAGTTAAGTAGGTGACACAACAAAGAATAGCTACGGGCACACTGTAAACAGAACCAACACCCGCGGCGAGCATAAACCGTCCGCACAATACAATTTCTGTGTCGAAAGCCTTTTGCACAATACTTCTGTGTCGGCCGTTCCACAATACGTGTCGTCCTTTTCAGGTCACTTCCAGCAACATGCGCAAACAAATAATTATGTAGCCGCTTTTGTACGCGGAGCGAAGTATAGGGTTAACTGGTCACACGTGGGGATCATTTTGCTAGTTTGAAAAGAAGGCATGGGTGTCAAGTTTGTAAGAGCTTATAATAAATAAATAAAATAAATAAATAAATATTAGAGGACAATCTTACACAAATCGAATTAGCCCCACAGTAAGCTCAAGAAGGCTTGTGTTATGGGTACTAGACGACGATATATTTAATAGATATAAATACTTAAATACATAGAGAACATCCAAGACTCAGAAACAAATATTCATGCTCATCACATTAATATTTGCCCAGACCGGGATTCGAACCCAGGACCGTCAGCTTCACAGGCAGGTGCACTACCCACTAGGCTAAACCGGTCGTCAATTCGCTTTAATTACTCTGCGAATAAGCTTTTACGTGTCAAAATATTAATTAACAATTTACTAAAGTCTGAAAATAAGAATTATAATTTCAAAACTGACAGTGTACTTGCGCAGTAATATTTTAAACCACAAGAACGGGGTGGTACACATTCAGACTGCATTCGTACCGACTTGATTCCGCGCTTAACGCGCTACTGATTAATTATTTTATTACGCATAGACGTAAAGTAACATGTCCGTGCGTCTTCTACAAATTGTACTTCGGAGAGTGTGCTCAGGAGCTCCATGAACTCATACCGCCTTCCCCCTTCTTCCATCGGACATCCACAGACGTACGGCTGGATACCGAACCGAATGGCGATTACTCCACCGACAAGAGCTAGGCTAGGCTCTTAAATATATGATAATAATGATGATAATCATGTGAATAAAACAAGTAAAAAGTCGTTCGAATTCAATTTAAAAACTTCCTTAGTTCCTACCGCTACTGGAAAATTGCGTTAACCCGAAAAAAAATTAAAGAACAATTTAAAAGTAAGATTTTCTCATTGTATGGTTGTATGGAAAAGTACAAATTTTCAAAATAAAATTTCGAATATATTAGACACTAGACTTTGTAGTTTAGTAAGTGTGGTTTACGTCTGTCATCCCTTAAAGTCTTTGCATCTAGCTACCAAACACCCTGTATAATTTTGCGCATGAAACTAGATCAGAAACATTTATAAGCTTACCTATTTATTTTCTAAGAAATATTTTTTACAAGTATGATGTATTTAATACAACCTACCATTTTATCGAGAAAGTTATCGGAAGTATTAAACCTACAATAATGTTTCAATTATCCAGCCATTGTTTTTCACGCTCCAATAATTTGGAATCACATGAAATACGAGATCTTAATACGTTGACATCAATATAGGTCAAACGCCATTGCTGTTCGTGTGATGTAATTTTATTATCTTTCTGCGCGTTTATCCCATTTAGCTAAACTGATTTTAAACTCTCTGTTGATTGAAATAAGCGTTTTTTGTACTGTCAAAATTCAGAGGCTCTTGCCTTAGTTTTTCGAAGAATGCTTTCACTGCATGCGTTTGAAACATCATTGTTTATCTTCAAAACAGCGCACTCGTTCGTTTATTTATGTGTTTTATGGGTCATTAATCTTTTTTTGTTGTTATTCTGTCCCGCTATTCAGGAGAAAATATGATTGAGTTTCATAGAAAATTGTTACATGTAATTAATTTGCTTTAAATATTTAAGGGGATAAACATGACAAAAATTTATATATTTTGGATGGCATCTGTGATTTAAACCCACAGCATTTAAAACACAGTTTGAAAATGTCCAGGAGAAGTTACCATGGTAACTAGTCGGAAAAAAATTCCGGGAAAATATTATTAGACGTATGAATTGTTAAGTGATACAAATTAATGTTTCGCTGACAGTATTGTTACTTCAATATTTTAAAGACTTGAAGTTTCGCAAACTGCCTTTAATCGCTCTTTGTAACAACCATGGCTATGAGTTTTGGGTCCAATAACCTACTTACTAGCGTTACTAGTATTTACACCGCCCCATGTCGTGTGGTATACTAGCTATTCCAGTTAAAAGGCTCGTAATCCGGCTCATTTGAATCGAATTACAGTAAATACGGACTTTAAAAGTAACATTAAAATATACCTGCAGAAATTCCGCATCCCGGCGAAAAAAATAAACATAGCATTCTTTTGTAATAAGCCCTGGAATCCCAGGGACCGGTAGATGACGGGGTTTAAGTACAACTAGTACTTGGCTGGTTTTTATACTCATACTCATACTCATTACTATACTTCTATAATATAATATTTTTTAATATGGCATTTTTATTCAAAAAGTACCCTACATAGTCTTAAATTGTATTGTAATTAATTTAAATATAATTAATAAATAAATAATAAATAAATATTTGTGGACAATCTTACACAAATCGTCCTAGTCCCAAACTAAGCAAGCTTGTACTATGGGTACTAGGCGACGATATACATACTTATATAAATATATATATACTTAAATACATAGAAAACATCCACGACTCAGGAACAAATATTCGTGTTCATCACACAAATAAATGCCCTGACCGGGATTCGAACCCGGGACCTCCAGCTTCGTAGGCAGGGTCACTACCAACTAGGCTAAAGCGGTCGTCATTAACTTTCATGGCGCATTAGTTACACTGTAATGTCATGTAAACGTGTTTTCAATAAATAAATAAATAATAAATAAATCAATACAGTAATTTTATATACATTGTATATTGTTTTGAAAACATGACACCTCGCCGAGTTTCTTACGCCGGTCCTTCTCGATGCAGAGGATTATTTTACGAAATGGTGGTAGTTTATTGATATTGATAGGTGCATGTAATTAATATGCTTAAATTGAAGAATAAATTACTTTGAATTTATTAGCAGCCTGTGTCCCACGGCGCTGTACGCAGCTGTTAACACTTTCAGTACTTTTGTACGGTTAATTGCCTTGCCGGCGCCGAATGTGTTAAGGGCTAGTTGCATCAAACTACGATTACAGGCCGGTCAACGTTAAGTATGGCGTTAGCAACTGTCATCCCATAGAAAATTGCCAAACTTGACATACATGATTTGAAACCACCGACCGAATGTTTCATTGGCACCTATTCGTACCCAGCAAAATTTTGAAGTGTAACCAATTTCTTTTGTTTTTCAGATGTGACCACTCAAAATAGACTACAAAAAGATGTCGGCTGAAAAATCGATAGTACTCAGGACAATAGAAAGAACGAATATTTATTGAAATTGGACAAAGAGAGTATAAAAATGTCGGTTCGAGCTAGCGTGGGTTAAGCAAGAGGAAAAAAAATGGCCGTCCAGGGTTTTGCCGGCGAGGTGATTGGATTTTTCCTGGCTGTGGCGTTCTGCATCATATGCCCCGAATATGGTGAGTCAATTTCATGTACGCTGTGATTTTGGAATTACGATGTGGCCTGCTTTTTGAGCACAAAGAGATGTATCGCTTTTTGATAAGAGTTTAGCGATTGTGACATCACTGATAGGACACATTTTGGTACTTAAGATTTTAGTGAGATATAAATAATAAGGACCGTCAGATTCAAAGTTAATAACCGAGTGAAACGAAGATCTCTGCTTCAGCTTCGACACCAATGATTTCGTATGTACGGATGTCTGGCTGATTTCTGGTTGTTTCCCCCAACACGTCGCATTCCGCAACCTATTCTCATGAAATTTTAAGCGCAGTTCGGCAGGAATTATAGTTTTTTCTTGTCGAGTCAGTTTTTTGTTTTTTTGAAAATAAAAAAAACAGTAGAGCAACTACTATATATTTATATATACGACAGAATATAATATTTAACCCTTCTTTCGAAATTGACAGAATTCAATTTTATGTGTTTGTGTGTACATTTCTTCTTGTAAGTGGTTTGTATTATTGTACTCCTAGCTACCTTGTCACTTTCAGCCGCTTAACTATTTCGTTGGGCAGTTTTAATATGACGTCAAAGCGACATTGTACAAAAGTGTTTACCCCTTTGGGAGTTGTAACACAAGACTATTATGATGACTATTTTTGGCCGGCAGGTAAAGTGTCTCTTTTTAGCACTTTATACTTAATCTGTTTGTTAGTACCATTTTTTACAGGATCTTGCATTATCTGATTAGACATAGCGAGCAAAAATATTTGGCAAGTTCTAACGAGTCTTGAAATAAGTCTTCTTAGGTATCTATATTTGAGCACCTTGTTTATTGTAGTTTATTTATTTAGCAATACATTCCGAATACGTATGTCTTAGAGTATAAATATTTCTATAGAGATCCTATATGCGTGCCATTAAAAGGGGCGGAAATGGTCTTATGCAGATAAATTAAGAATTTGTTTAAAACGGCTGGCGGTTTACCATAAATTACCTCCTTGACTTGAGCGGGTAATCGTTTGTCTGACGTAATTAGACATAACTGTCGTATCAAATAGGCTGTCCTCGACAAAAAAAAGTGAAACTATGACAGGGACAACAAAGTGATATGTAACTCTCTTCCGCTCTATGACCATCTAGCTCGCTAGTGGTATTATTATTTTCGTGTCGCGTCTGGTAAGTCTGTGACGTATGTATTAGGATTATTAATACAATTATGCCAACTTTAACATGTTGCATATGCAGTATGTCTGACATATTAACATGTCCTTCAGTGGCTGAAGGTTTAGCTGGAAGAGATAAATGCCTTTATACAAATGTCTTTAACTATGTTTCTTCTGTTATGTACTTACTTGTTTTGTACAACGACCTGTTTACTACTACTACTGCTATATTGTAGAGGGATTCACTAGTTTAATACAGTCGCTAACTGGACAGTCTATTATTCGAAAAAAAATAACAAATCCAATTAAATTGTCACGTGTGATTGAGCGATGGCCAAATTACTTTTGATAACTGTATCTAGTTATAAAGTTTGTGAGCAATCAAAAAAGCACTTAATTGAATTGCTGTTCGTGTCGGTATTTTCAATAAGCCCTAGTTTTTGAATAATAGGTTCGACTATGAGGTACATGATGGATAAAAAGCGCATTTTTTTCTCTTTATTATCCTACAAGTTTAAGATTCCCTTTTTAAACGGCAAACAAAACTATATCAAAATATTTGTCTTAGCCCGCCGGGTGTCTTAAAGTCTTCTCCTAAAAAGGAAATACGTTACTACCACGTTTTCCTTCAAAAATCAGAAGAAGATCGTTGTTTTGTTTTAATACTCCGCATGTAAGTTTATGGTCTATGCTTACGTACCCATTGTCAGTTTATGTCTTTCAAATCTTTTGCAATTTCGCACTTGTGTTTTTGTCTCGCAAACTTAAGCTTGCCTCCCTTGGGCGTGCCAGCCATCCATCCAATTTTATGGTGCTATTTTTATACGAAGCCACCTGGCAATATACGATATGCATTGCTTTGACGCTCACCGGATTTTATGTCCCATTCTTACAGTAAAATTTACAATCTCACGTCTCACTCCTAAAGGTGAACGTAGTTCTGAATATGCCGCGTCATTGTCAGCAAAACTTCCAAAATCGAATTCGATACGGGAGCGAAATAAATCATATGTATTTCGATAGCAAAGGCCTTCAAGGGTAAACAAAAACATATAGAAGTTTGTTTTACAATCGACTCACGTTCGCAGTCGTATAACTTCATAGCTGCAGACGCGAAATAGTTGTTTATGTGTTGGTATAACGAATAAGGCTTGCGTAAGATACAATCTTATTCGTTTTAAGTTAAAGTGTATTATTCTTTGCGATTTCGACAAGTTTAACATTATCTGATTATGCAATAAAAGTGTCTTATGAAAAATTGTGGAATTAATATCAGTGTGACTTCATAGAACTGGGGCCTAGACTTAAATACAAAGAGAAGTCCTTTTTCAACAAAAACCACCTGAAAAGTGGTTCCCGCTTATTCCAAGTTACAGGTTATTATGAAACAACAAAAAAAATAACAAAATAGGTTCTCTATTCTGTTATTTTAATATTTAACAATGATGCACATGTATTTCGAGATATCAGAACCGTACTTTGAGAAGTCTCCCTTAAAGCAAATTCTTGTTGTTAAATTTAACACCATAAAGAGGGCCAAAAATTTAAATAACGAACCGACCGCAGAAGAAAAAGCGAACCGAAGACCGAAAAGTATGGGCCAACAACGAATCTGATAATAGTGAAATGAACTGATGCCTGACTTAACTGACGGTGTCTATTGGAGTATTTTGGATGACCGTCACTCTTTATATTCAGGGCACTGGTTGCCTCTCCGTTTTATGCACGAATTTATTTTTTATCGCATTGAAATACGTAGGGACCATAATAAGTTTTCACGGCGAAATTGACATTTTGAATTTGGCAGGTAAGCCATAACGTGGATGACGTGTGATAGAAGTATTATTAGGGAAATGGTTGAAAGAGAAGGCAATAATAGTGGAAATAATAACACATTAACATAAATCCCGGTCAGGGCATGCATTTGTGTGATGAATACGAATATTTGTTCCTGAGTCTTGGATGTTTCTATGTATTTAAGTATCTATTTATCTATATAAGTATGTATATCGTCATTTGGTACCCATAATACAAGCTTTGCTTAGTTTGGGACTAGGTTGATTTGTGTAAGATTGTCAAAAATTTTTATTTATTTTATTTTAAATAATTTTTCAGACGTATAGCATTCCTCCCACCAGCAATTACGTAAGTCGATCATTCTACTAGTGTAGAAGCCATACACATGAGATTTAAAACTGGTAATGCAACTATTTTAGTAGCTTTCGTATTTTTCTAAGACGCTTGTTGCTAACTTTGCTCTGAATAACCTGAAGTACCCAACTCGCAGATTGCAGTATAAAAAGCCTCGTTTAAATGCAGGCGCCTTGAATCGATAAAAACTCATCACACTTTAGAAAAGGAAAAAGACTTCACTTAATGCCTGCAATCAGTGACGGAAAACTTGTTTGAGCATTAACTTTGAAACCAGTATATTTAAATAATGCTAACAGCCGTGTCCTAGATTTAAGTATGTACCTACTTTATGCATCATTAGAATATTATGTTTGAATCCAAAATTATAATTACAAAGGTTTTTAATAATAGTCCCCAACCAAAGACTTATTTTCAGTTTTCATTGCAACTTAGAATACACTCTATTCTCGTTTATTAGAATTGGCACATAGTACGTAAAAACTCCGAAAAATAGATTGAATATTAGGAACAGCAGGGTGATAATGTTGATCCAAATATCATCCTGCTGCTGTCAGATTGTGAATGACATTAGGCGTGCGTGAAAGCGAGCTTAATTCTAATAGAACCTCCTTTTTTCGTTTAAACATACATAATCACAAACTTTTAACATTAGCTTATCATGATTGAGTAAATTACAACAAAATGATACAATTGAATAACAGTACTTACAGTCCAAATATAATTAGATCCAGTATTGATTTACTTCCATTTCAACATGAATAGGTATGATCAAAAGGACTTATTTGGAATTCTGACGTGTGTTTTCCGCTTTTAGTCTCGACGTGGCGCGCTGACAGCGTCAGTAACAGGCGTATTTTGCGGATATTTTACAATTGGCCATGTTGTCAATTATTCAGTTTGCGATTGTTGGTGATGACAGGTTTTTGAAAGTTACTGTTTTTGTTGTAGTTTTGCGAACGAAATGTAGTTATTAGAATAATAATAATGTTCGTAGTGGTAGTTTGGTGTGATGGTGGTAGTCGTGTTTTAATTCATACGTAATTTTTTTGACTTTGTGAGTTTGTTGGTGACGGGTAATCTATGGGAAACTACTTATGCAATTACAAAAATTCTTTCAACAGTATATATGTAAATACGATAGATAAATAAGAATATGTGTAGCAGTGTGCGTTGTGGCGAAAATGACACCTGCATCAGGCTTTAGCTGTCAATGGATCTAATCCTCAAAGCCAAATAGGATTGGCAGCACGGTTCTGCTCGCTCTGTGAGTCGCCTCCATAGGCTCCTATTATGGCTAGCTAACCTATTACTGTGACTAATTACTTCAAGACTCTAGATTCGATTTCGGCGACGTAAAATAAGTAATCCTTTAATGGGTTATGATGTGTTAATAATTTAATTGACCGAGTGTAACGAAGGTCTCTGCTTCAGCTTATACAAAAATGCTTTCGTATGTCCGGATTTCCGGATTTCCGTTTGTTCTTGTCTACAGGTCGCAATTCTCAACCGATTCTCGTGAGATTACGTGAGCAGGTTCGACAGTTATATAGAATTTTTTGGTGGTATGGGTATACCTCATCCTTTATTTTTGTATTTTATGATATGAAGTACTAACTGGATTATTTGGAAAAAAATATATATGGTAGACCTTTACGTATGAAATTACCTAATGAAGAACTGTCGGTGTCGCTCTTCTAGAAAGCAAGAAAAAAAAGTCTGAAGTTTTATTTATTACATTTATGCAAGATTTCTTTTGGCAGTATTCAATATTATTTTAGGAATACGTGAATCATTATATGTTTATTACTGTTCCAAAAATTCACGTGAATAGCATTAGCCTATGAGGCAAAATCTGGTTATTTTTGAAAATTTAAAAAAAAACATATTTCCGATAATAACAAAGATAGGAAGCTGAAACTTACAGAAAACAATATTTGTCATGAGAGTTCTTATTGAAAAAAATACAGAAACCATTTCGTGAAAGGGCCGTTTTTATATGAAAACACGGCTACGCTCTTTTGTTAGCAGCTTCGATATTCATAATTGATCTTTTTTATAATTTCAAATTTTGGTAATGATAAAAAACTCACTCACGAGATCTACAGCTCACAGAGCCACTAGTTAATACGTATAAGAGATTTCATTTGAAATTAACAATTTACGCTAAGACTGCATCCATTCGAGGGCAGGCAAAGCTACATATGCTCAGCCTTAGCACGTAACAGTATTCGAACAAGTTAATTGGATTGTTACCCTAATGCCGTCTATATAACTTTCAGGAGTTTACTTAACGGATCGAAATTTATTGTTGAGTCATGCAGTCGATTGAATATCAGAGATAAAAGGGATCGTTAAACAAACATAGTATCGGCATTATAATCTCCACTAAGGTTAGGTAGGCACCTATCGTGGTATCGTGTTCGCTCCACACGCTGACCCGCTAGTGACCTATTTTACTGTGGATTCATTAACGTGTGATAAAAACCTGGTATATTATATTTAGCGCCCCACTATTAATCAAAACGGCCTCTGAAAAGTTCGAAAAGGTTTGGTGTGAGGTGACGTATTTATTGTAACGTGAAAAATGTAATTTATTAGGGGTTACATAAAATACAGGTCAGAGGTCAATTTCGGAAATGGTGCTTTACTTTTTACAATCAAAGTGAAACATTTAAAAATGAATCGTCTCAGGTGGGATTGTACTACAGCATTTATCGGTTTAATTCTAAGCAGTGAACAAAACGGATTTTTGTCCTACGAAATTTGATATATGCTGTCGTAGAACAAAACGGATTTTTTTGTCCGGTTTGTCCTACGATGTGAACAAAATCTTAGAACAACACGGACTACTTCGGTTGTAAACCCACTAACTCTGGAATCCGTCCATTGCTCTTAACCAACTGAGCTACCGTGTTTGATTGAAAATTGTAATTTCGTTAGCGGATGCATCCGCTTGACAAGAAATTTAAGGTTTTTAGGGTTCCGTACCCAAAGGGTAAAACGGGACCGTATTACTAAGACTTCGCTGTCCGTCCGTCAGTCACCAGGCTGTATCTCTTGAGCCGTGATAGTTAGACGGTCGAAATTTTAAAATGAGATACTAAAATGAGAATAAAATAAATATTTAAGGAGGTGTAAAACAAACATGATTTTTGCCGTTTTTATAGATAATGGTACAGAACCCTTCGTGCGCGAGTCCAACTCGCACTTAGCCGGTGTTTATTTACTTTTTCAATACTACGATTATACAAGCATACTTCTGCCTGATGATAAGCGAAATCGCAGGCTATCGCCACTTACCACTCTAGAATAAAAACAAGCGCAAAACAAAACAACCTACGGACGCCTCCATCCAGTATTTTTGATGTGGGATCGAATAATTTCTTGCCAAATAGGACATCTTGGGACACTAACACCCTCCACCTCTTTCACAAACAGGCGAGACCGAGTGCAGTGCAAGGCTTGCCTCTTCTCTCAACTCCCTTTTACAAGGAACAACTGCAGATTCCATTTCGATGTCGAAAAATAGAACTTACTAGTAGCCATTGAATTCGAAATATAATAAACGGGTCACTCACGTCTTTAAGGTCGAGTATCGCTCGACATGTTTGAGACCAATACGACGTTAAAAAAGTGAGTAATCCGTTTATTATATTTCAATATAATTATTTGAAACTCACGGGAGTTTTATATTTAAAATTGCTACTAGAATTTGCGACTAGCAAAATACTAGCTATAAGTATATATTTTTAAATGTTACGTACCAAAACTGTTCTAGCGGAACAATTATGTGATTAGTTGATTACCCTGCCTTATGTCTGTACTTTTAGTTTTTCGGTCCTGAACTACATTTTTATTTTAATCAATTTAGTTATGACCTCACACTGAACAGCTGGCAGTTAAAAAGATTCAAAAGTACGGTTAAGAATGTAAATAAATAAAAAACCTGTCAAGTGCGAGTACGACTCGTGGACAGAGGGTTCCGTACATAGATGTGTACCTACCGGTTCCAGCCCTATTAATTCAAGAACATTTCTACAACATGGTGTAGAAATTGAACGCTATGGGTATAGCGCCATCTATCGGCGAATTTTGTTACAAATTTGAGCGACTGATTAACTTAGTATGTATGGTGGTTTTTCAAGGATAATTCTTTATCACACCGATTTTTTTTTTCTTTATTTGAAAGAAGGTACTTTCAGCATAATCACATAGGAATTTATAAAACAAAAATACATGCAAAGATGATTAAATTACAAACTTAGTATAGAAAT
Organism: Epiblema foenella; assembly: GCA_963556455.1. Taxonomy (NCBI): domain Eukaryota; kingdom Metazoa; phylum Arthropoda; class Insecta; order Lepidoptera; family Tortricidae; genus Epiblema; species Epiblema foenella. The sequence continues at coordinate 21,991,590 of OY747099.1, read as the reverse complement.
GTTTTTTATAGTTATATTTTTCCTTTAAGATATACATTCATATGAATGTTACGTAACAATTTCATATTTTTTCCTTGATAAACTTCGGAGATAATTCATGTCACCCCACTTGACATATTCACTAGACTTTCAAATTTTTAACCACCTATTTATCTGTAATTTTTCACAGAAAACAAATTAAACATATTAAAAAAAACATATTCTATGCATCTAGGTTACCCTTATTTATAACTGTTCCAAATTTCAAATCGATAACATTAATAGTTCTTGAGATATTTAGCAATGTGACAGACAGACGAAGTGAAACCATAAGGGTTCCTTTTTTACCAGTTTGGTCCGGAACCCTAAATATGTTGGTATAAAAAGCTTCAATAGCTGTCGAAATATCTCGTGATACCCCTTTTTAACCAAACCACACGTCACAACAGTTTGGTTTGACATTATAACCAAATTATTGAAATTAAAGGTGAGTTAATAAGTAGTTCGGTCCGACAAATCAATAGAACTACTGAAACTGAGGAGCGTTTTTTAGTCTTCTGATTCATTTAATAGTCGGTTTCTTTTCTTTTAACAGTCTGTTTATTTTCTTTTAATAGTCGGTTTCTTTTCTTTTGATAGTCGATTCCATTCCCATTGAGCTATGTAGAGATTGACACGCTTCGTATTCGTTTCAGCTTGGTCCTCTTTCGCATGCCCAATCCGGCTATTCTGGTCGTCTACTGAACGAATTTTCCCAACCGAGTCTCGTGAAAATTTAGTGAGAATATTAAATAGTTATGTTATATTATTTATTTATTTATCGTATGGCAATTATTTGGAACCGTGAGATGTTCGAGAAGACAAGTACGGCTGCCAGTTTTTTTGCACTTTTAGCACCATCCAGGGGTCACGTAGTCAAGGTAGTGGCTTTTATCATTATTTTCTTATTGTTATTCTATAAGCGCTTCTCATAAATGAACTCCTACTCTCTCCTTTTTTGTGGGAGAAATGATCACACCTAAAACTAAACAAAGTGAAGGCACGACCCACTTGATGTTGAGGATAGGACAATGCGTTGCTAATATACTTAACAATAAATATAACAAAAACCATTATCAGTCGTGAAACAAGAGCTTCTTAGAAAGTATTTACACTAGGGAAAACAATTCGGAAGCATTTTCCTTACTTTTTGATTTTATTTTACTAAAATTTTCGTCGTTCCCACCAGCGACGCGAAGCGAACCGAACAGTAACTAGCAACATCTAAGCTAATCAAATCTACAATTTGGCGAAGTAAACTGACAGATAAGATGTTACCAGGAGAAGAAAAAAAAATAGTGACGGTATATATCGATAAAAACATAATATTGATAAGCACTACAACGTTGTGCTACCAAACTCATGCCAATGTTGTAATTTATGACATACGCATAAAATATGTATATAGGCTAACGAGCCTACACCCCGCTTAACGAAGGGGGATAAAGGTCATATTTAAATATGAAGTGAAGTTTAAATAGGAATAAATCATGCACATTAGGTTTAGAAAAACACTACTAATTTAGATTTTTGATGTTCTCGGAAAGCACTTAGGAGTACCCGCACCGAAAGATCGGTAAGTCTAGTGAGAGGTCTTAAATAATATCGATAAGAACACCACTGGCCATACTGTGGCAACATTTGTGCATTTTGAGTTGTCAAACAACTTCGCCTAATGGTGGACTGTACTCAAATCTATCAAATATTACAATGGGCCATCTATACCTTATGGCCAACTACCCGGGACTTACCCTAATTATATTTATTTTTGTCGATTAAATTTTTCAGAAATGGCGTATCGTGTTTACCAAATATGCTCTTAAACAGATCCCCATTTTTTTTACATTCTGTATATTAGTACGATTTAAAATATTTCTTTCACGGGCGTGCTCTGGGTTATCAGCCTTTGCGTACACCACAAGGGTTAGGCAAAAGACAAGTATCATGTAAAGGCCTTTCCCATTGGTTTTTAATCCATAAACAAAATTGAATTCCCGCATGTTGAGTTGATCAATTCAATAAATACCTACTCTAAAGGGATTTGACCTAAATGAAATAGTTACAGTTGAAAATAGTTGCGGCGTGATTAGGGTACGTCGGTTTCGGCCCATTGGGAAATATTCAATCGAATAAAGCGAAAGTTTCCTACTGAATTTTAAACGTAATAGTCTATTGATTTTCTTATTTAACGGTGTCATGAATCAACTAAGGCTCGGTTTTATAAAGATCCGTTAGACCTTATGTCGGTTTGTTATGTTAAAAAATGTACTGAGTTACTAAAATTTGATCTGACATTTGGTCTAACGAATCTTTATAAAACCCGGCCTAAAACATCCGATATATGTAAATTTTACTACGAAGAATAATATTATTCACCGACGTCTTGCTGTTCTCCTCTACGGGTGGCATCTTTTATCCGATTCTCGTGAAATTTTGTGAGCAGGCTCTATAATTTCAAAGATTTTTTAATGATCTAACCAAGTTTTGATTGGAATCTGGAATAAAAATAGACCCCCTTTTGTTTTGCTTGCAGTTTAAAGTTGTTTTTTCTTGAAAGCTGGACCATTACCGCGTCTATCCGGGACTAAGCCCGCGGAGCTCGCACGTGCGCGAGAGTAAATCTAGATCATCACCGGGATTACGATAAATTGAAGAGGAGCTAGTCTGGTGCACTCTCTTACTGGCGCCGCTCTTTTGACTTGATATTATAAAGATATTGTATTATAAAGCGTGCCGTTATGAAGATATTGTATTACGTAGCTATTTAGAGCAAGTATAGGTAGTACTCATTATGATATGATTCCGTAGGTAAATATTAATACTTAATTTGTCGTCGCACGCTTCACTATCAATTTTAAAACAAAGCAAAAAAACAACGGTACAGGTATATAAAACATATAATGTTTTTATGTATATATTCAAGAAAAAACGGTACAGGTATATAAAACATATAATATTTTTATGTATATATAATTATCGTTTCAAAAAACTTACACTAACGATGTCTAACCGTATTTGTCGTTGCGGAGGTAGTACATTATCACTGTTATTAGGAAACCTTCAGCTGTCATTCAAATTGTTATCTACAAATTGTAATTTTTACTGCGCGCCTGCGTTTATTTGAACATTTACTCATTTGAATGCTCCTGACTGGCACAGGATGAGCGTAAGCGGGGCGATTCGAGTGTAGACTCCCGTACAAGATACTATACTATGAGGAAATCAAAGTCAAAGTACAAAATACTTAACGACACCGACCCCGCCCAGCCATCACGAGAAGCACAGCCTTAGTCTAACATAAACTAACTTCCAACGAGGGGGAATCGAGTCATTTTCAATGAGCGTCATTAAGACATAATTATCAAGTGTCATTTTCATACATTAACTACGTTTACTATAAATATAATCCACCTGAACAAAGACCCATTTTGGCGGAAGATGAATCCACTGTTACAAACTTTTAATTATTCCTAGTTACTTACGTGACACTAACTCTTTCAACTACTTAATTACTTGCACTAAAGTACTTAATTACGAACTTGGAAATTAGTAATTTAGGAGCTTGGCTGTCTCTGCGCATTTCATTGCAGTATAATTTCGTGAAAGTAATTGAACTCTTGTTAGGTTTATGAAGATTACATATACTTCCACCTCTGGAAATAATAATTTATTTTGAATATATGAATTTTTATTCACGCAAAGACGAGAGCAGGGTAAGAAAAAATATGGGAGCTACCAGTCACCTTAATTCGGCTTTTTTGCTGCCGCTTGTTGATAAGAAAACATCATGGGAAATTTCTTTAAGCAGACTGCCAGATGTTATTTTGACAACGCTTCCCATCATAGGAATCCGTTAGTTAGGAAGGCTGTCGACTACGTTCCCATCCCTCCCCCTCTGTCGTTACTCGGCGATCACTGATTAGGGGCCGCACGATCCGGCGTCCTAGGCACACACTTGGACGACGTAATCACAGCGTCTATCGAAAGATGGAACGCTGCGCTTACGGCGTCCAACTCTGACACGACGCGTACACTTAGGCATTCCCGCCGGCGGGGACGTCCACCGCGCGTTCGCGATAACACTGACACACATAGTCCCTATTCGTCCCGGTACCGCCGCACACCGGGTAGAGTCAGTCCGACCCAGGTCGGGCCTAGCTGAGTTTCTTGCTGGACTCTTTTCAGCTAGGCTATTAGGTTTACTGAACCAGCGACAAAACTCCCAGTAGCTTGATTCCACTCACACCTCAGATTTGGTTGAAACCACTCGACCAATCTCACTGGAGCGCAAACTCTTAGAATATTCCAGTGTTCCAAACCACACGCGTGGTCATGCCGGAGGTTTTCCCCTGGATTTTTCCCAGGCTACTCTCCAACCGCTCACTCCTATCGCTTTATTGGGCCCGGCCTATAAAGCCACAGTCAGGTTAAAAAAAAACATGGTAAATATTATAGAATTTTCATTGAAGCGTGATGTTACTAAATAGTAAATAGTTAATAACGATATTATCAAAATACGAATTGTTATTTTCGTTCATTACAATAAAGCTATTAGCTCTAAGTAATTAATCAATATCACTGAAATTGTTGATACCAATTTCCTGGGCACGTCATGACGGTTCAGTCTTTCTACGTAATTTACGATCCGAAGTGTGTGTGATAAAGTGAGTACATTACAATTCTGTAATATGAATTGTAGTAATAGGTGTGTTGACACCAAGTAAGGAAAGCAATTAGCTCGAATTATCTTGAAAAAGAAATTCTTAATGAAATGGCGAAAAAAGTAACTCAAAATAATAAATAATTACATCATTATAAGTCTTGAAAGTTTAAAAAGGGGCATATTCTGTCTCTTTTCCGCAAAATTCACCTTTGTATTGGAACGATCGTCATTTACTATGGTACTCGTGGTCAGTGACGTCACTGATCTGTCGCGCTTTCTCCCTCAACCCTCAACATTAAAACGGTTGTAGCTTAGTTATTTTTTGAGATACCTATGTATTTGAATAGGATTTTCACCACATGGCATATTTTTTGCCTTGGTTCTTTTGGACTACCTAGTATTTTTTCTCAAAAATGGCCGCAAAGTGAACATTACTCGCTACATATTGGACGGTAAAGTGTATACTCACAAGCTCGTCCGTTTAAACAAATACTCAGCCTGCAATTGACTCCTTCCCGGCCACGGCAATAATGTACTATTGAGGAGTCAAATTTTGATTCAACAACCTTATTATGGGAGACAATTTAATTTTAAGATTGAAGCGCTAGTGGTATCTACTCGTACACAGAATTAAGGCTCACGCAATGTGGCAATTAGGCATGTGGTGTGTTCCGAACTATCGCTGCGTAAGAATTTTAAGTACCTACGCGACACGTGTATCTGAACCTAACATATTTAAGGCAAAAAAGTAAAACCCCCAAAATTATCTGCCCCGCTAACTTTCTAATGCTAGCCCGGTGTGCTGTCACCGCGCGATCGCGACAACAGTGACACATATAGTCCCTATTCGTCCCGGTACCGCCGCACACCGGGTAGAGTCAGTCCGACCCAGGTCGCGCCTAGCTGAGTTTCTTGCTGGACTCTTCTCAGCTAGGTTAGGTTTAGTGAATTAGCGACAAAACTCCCAGTAGCTCGATTCCACTCACACCTCAGATTCGGTTGAAACCGCTCAACCAATCTCACTGGAGCGCAAACTCTTAGAGTATTCCAGTGTTCCAACCACACGCGTGGTCGTGCCGGAGGTTTTCCCCTGGATTTTCCCCAGGCTACCCTCCAACCGTGCATTCCTATCGCTTTATTGGGCCCGGCCTATAAAGCCACAGTCAGGTTCAAAATAAAAAAAAATAAAAAGGTGTGCTATGATTTTTGGCCACATGCTAACCACATTCCGAAATTTTTATCATTATAAAATTTTTATCAGTATTAAATTTACATGTCAAAACTAATGATTATTTCGGAATATTAAATGTGTATATTTACGTGTCCCCCTGTTTTACAGAAAAATGTTTTTTATAATGTACTAACTATTGCCCGCGACTTGGTCTGCGTAGAACTCGTTATTATATAATTTTATTGTTATTTTCTATATTGCTCTTCCATACAACCTTCCACCCCCTTAAGGGATGATTTCCAGGGATAAATAGTTTCTTAAGTCTTTCCCCGGGACTCTAACTATCTCCACCCCAAATTTCATTTAAATCGGTTTATCAATTTATGCGTGAAGAGATAACAGACAGACAGACAGACAGATACACTTTCGTTTTCGCATTTATAATTTAGGTTTTGCCCTCGCCTTTGGCCGCGCAGTCTTTCGTCGCTTTATAATTTCATTGCTATTCATTTACTATAGGCGCTTACCTGAGTCATGGCACTTCCATACAAACTTTTACCCCCTTAAGTGATGAATTTCGGGGTAAAAAGTATCATGTGTCCTCCGGGACTAACTATCTCCATATTACATTTCATATTAATCGGTTTTGTGGTCTAAGCGTGAAGAGGTAACAGACAGACAGACAGGCACACTTTCGCATTTATAATATTAGTGTGGATGGTTTCGCAGATTATTTTTCAGAAACCGGTAAATTTTAGGTAGGGCTGAAATGCCATTGTGTAGAACCCAATTAGATCTACCAGAAAAGTAGATTAAGTTAGGTTAGAACTGCGACTCTATAAAAAAATGTGAAATGAATAATCTGCGAAACAATACATTTCTATAAAACGTTTATCTACAAAACAACGCATAAAACTATGAAAATAGGCATTTTTATTTTAAAACAAATAGCAAATTTTAAGTTGATAAAGGGCTTTTTTAAGGTTTTTACTTTTATTTTCTGCAATAAGGCTCGGTTTTATAAAGATTCGTTAGACCTTATGTCGGTCTGTTATGTCAAAAAATGTACTGAGTTACTGAAATTTGATCTGACATTTGGTCTAACGGATCTTTATAAACCCGGCCTAAATGCATAAATTTAGGTTATTGATGATGTGTATCAAAGGCTAACATATTTTTCACCAGAATTTCTTATTAAAGAGCTCTCGCGTTTCTAAAATAATCCACTGCCTCTACTACTCATTTTGTCTGTCTTTGAGTGTGTCTCACTTATTTTAATCGGGAAAAGTAGCATTATTTTATACTGGCTGTAGTGATTAAGGAAAACAAACAATTTTTTTTTCTGTAGAGAAGTAATTTAATTCAATTCTATTTTGGCTTGGTCAGTTTAACGGATCTGAAAATTCAGTCCTTATTGTTTCGTAATCTGAACAAGTACGTTTCAAAAAACACTTATTTTTCCAATGTTATCGACAAGCAATAGTAAACTACCACGCTATTTTACCGAAGCCTGAAGATAAATAAACAGCGCTTACTTGGGTAAACATCTCCAATTTTCGCAGAAACCTGATTTTCTCCAGTCTTTGATTGAATGGCAAATACAGACCGTACAACTTCTTATTTTAAAAACTCCCGATCAACTTGAACCTATCGAATATTACTTAACTAGATTAATTTGCCAATAATAAAGAAAATTGAAGGTAAAGTGAGTCGATCAACATCTTTCACAAGCGCTTATCTCCACTAATTAACCGAGCTAAATTATACATTGTTGCTTTAAATAAAGGTTGGTTTTAGCTGAAACTGATAATGGTGATTTGCGCTTGACAATGCCATGGAAACGTGAAGTAAATCCTATTATTCTCGCTCTTCGTGGTAAAAGGGGAAAGTACTTTAATTCAATATTCGCTTACCTGAGGGTTTTATTATACACGTAACAAGGAAGTATTGTTTTTTTTTTCTTTTTGTAGAAGGGTTGGAAAGGAAGCCTTTGCCGTTGGTGATTACCTGTTTGGATATCATATTGCGTCTGTTTTATAGGTACGTTAGTGTTATTTACAAAATCAATAATAGTACATTACTGCAGAGGCCGCGAAATAGGGGATTGCCGGCCGAATAGTTATACATAGATGGCCGAATGTTAATGAGGACGACACGAAACTAGTAATTAGAATTACGATTTGAAACGGGATAATTACCATGTATATTTGTATTTTTGAGTTCCCGATATTTCGGCACTGTTGCAAGCGCCATTATCAAGGATTAACTGAGCTGCTGCGAGTTTTAGTTGTGGTCTACCCACACACCATAGCGATCTACCCTCTTCCCTCCCCTCCTTCCTTCTCTTCCCTCTTAACTCAAAAATACAAATATATATGGTAAATATCCCGTTTCAAATCGTAATTCTAATGTAAATGACGAAACTAGTATTAACGAAACAAAAGACGATTACTTTGCCGGTCTATGTTAACAGTGTTGTATGAAATTCTATTATGGGTCGCTCGTTGCACCCGAAAAGTGATTCTTGGCAGCCTGTTATAACTATCATAACGTCAATATTTCATTGTATGTTTGAGAATCATCATTATGTAACTCACTGACTGAGCGAAATGTCTCCGGTTCATTTTCGGGAAAAATGCTTTCATATGTCCGGTTGTTCTCCTCTACAGGCGCATGTCTCAGATAGGGAATGCAACAACCGGTCTTGTTTCATAACCGATTATGGTTTTGGTTATGATAAAAAAAAACGAAAACCGGTTATAACCGGTAACGGTTATTTAATGTTAAGAACATGGAAAACAATATTTGAACACCGTAAAATACAATAAGACAACTGCATGTGGCAGTCCAAGTAGTCCCTCAGTCATACATACGAGTAAAACAAAAATACCTTTAGAATCAAACATTAGCGCACTTTTGTCTCCTTTTGAATCATACATTAATTCTACACTAAAACTTCACATATTAGTTAAACTCACAGTAAATATTAATAATTTTTAGTACCTGAACTTAAGAAAAGTATAACCGAACGTAACCGAAACCGGTTTTTCAAGTTTCCAATAACCAGTTATGAAATTTTGGTGTAATAACCGGGTTTAAACCGGTTTTGCATTCCCTATTCCCAACCGATTCTTGTGTTCTCAAATTTTGTGACTTGTTGAAGAAAGTATGTCGTTACTCACACGGTGTCGTATGTTACAAACATGAAAACATATCCTATGTTTTCATGTTGGTGCCAAACAACCAAGACGTTACATTGCAAAGCAATACAACTATTAATCCTAAGCTGTATAATTTGTCATAACATTGTGAGGCCAATGGCCTGGAATTATTGCTGAAATAATAACATGACCGGTTCCTTAGTGATTACCAACACGGACGGTTACACGAACTGGGTCAGAATTTAGCTTTGTACCACCATGCCACGAAAACGAGTAATTTTACTTAGGGAAGCACGTATTTCATCGATTGAAGCCTTGTTAACGCCTGCTTATACTGTGCTGTATTCAGATTTTTATATTTTTATTTAATCAAAAATGGGATCGCTCTTGGCCAGCATCAAGCCAGGGGGCAAAGATGAGGCCGACGATGAAGCGAGCTCACGCAGAAGGTGCCTATTCACTCGTGCCTTAAAAAGGTCTAGGTTATATGAGCTCGGAAACACAAACGCCGGCAGAGAATTCCAAACCTTAGAAATGCGCATTATAAAAGATGATGCAAAGCGCTTGGTTCGAATAAGAGGAATTTCGACCAAGTAAGGATGGTATCCAGCCGTACGTCTGTGGATGTCCGATGGAAGAAGGGGGAAGGCGGTATGAGTTCATGGAGCTCCTGAGCACACTCTCCGAAGTACAATTTATAGAAGACGCACGGACATGTTACTTTACGTCTATGCGTAATAAAATAATTAATAAGTAGCGCGTTAAGCGCGGAAGCAAGTCGATACGAATGCAGTCTTAATGTGTACCACCTCGTTCTTGTGGTTTAAAATACTACTGCGCAAGTACGGTAATGACATACGGAGCCGAAACGTGGCCACTCACTGTACGTCTTGTCCACCAATTTAAGGTTGCTCAGCGAGCTATGGAGCGAGCTATGCTTGGAGTCTCTCTTAGGGATCGTATCCGGAACGAAGTTATTCGTCAGAGAACAAAGGTCACCGACATAGCTAAGCTGAAGTGGCAGTGGGTAGGTCACATATGTCGCAGAACCGATGGCCGTTGGGGCAGACTGATTCTTGAGTGGAGACCGCGTGTCGGCAAACGTAGTGTAGGACGCCCTGTAACTAGGTGTGGCGATGATATTCGTAAGGCAGTGGGCAAGGATTGGAGGAGAAGAGCTGAAGACCGAGCTCAGTGGCGTGCCATGGGAGAGGCCTATGTCCAGCAGTGGACTGACACAGGCTGATGATGATGATGATGATGATGCGCAAGTACACTGTCAGTTTTGAAATTATTATTCTTATTTTCAGACTTTCGTAAGTTGTTAATTAATATTTTGACACGTAAAAGCCTATTCGCAGAGTAATTTAAGGGAATTTGGGTGACAGGTAGTGAGCTCTGTTCGGTAAAGAACAAAATACCGCATAGGCACAAATTCGACCCGCCAAATGCGGTTTTTCTTTTTTCTCTTTATTACAGCAAAAGAACTCGAAGTTACTTAACACCACGCATATTCAATACCATCTTTCCAGAACATGATTGTAGTAGCAAACACGTCTTCAAAACTAAATTGAAAAAATTGCTAATAGATACCCTCTAAATACATATTTTATTTTAGGTTTTAAGGTAGATAGGTACATTAATTTGTTAAGAGCATGAGTGCGTTACTCGCCAATAAACGTTGTGTTTGGCGAACGGATGTTAATGTAAAACTGTATCTAACTTTTTGGTAAATAAATTAAAAAAAAAATAGAAAGGGTTTGATCAAAAATGAACATGCCACCCTTATTGTGACATCACAGCTTAAATATATTATGATATAACAATTACTTATCTATAATGTACGCTTAATGCGGATTTTTACCACGGCTAAAATCCATATTGAATATTATATATACTATACATAAACACTACATATACATATGTATTAAATAATAAATAAATATTAGAGGACAATCTTACACAAATCGAACTAGTCTTGTGTTATGGGTACTAGACGACGATATATTTAATAGATATAAATACTTAAATACACAGAAAACATCCAAGACTCAGAAACAAGTATTCATGCTCATCACACAAATATTTTCCCTGACCGGGATTCGAACCCAGGACCGTCATCTTAACAGGCAGGTGCACTACCCACTAGGCTAAACCGGTCGTTAATTATATCCATACTAATATTATAAATGCGAAAGTGTATCTATCTTTCTGTCTATCTGTCTGTCCTTAGTTACCTATCACGCATAAACCAATCACGCTTAAAATATTAGGCATTTTATTTCCCGGAAATCATCTCTTAAGGGGGTGGAATTAAGTATCGAAAAGCGATGACTAGGTAAGTGCCTAATATAAAAATGCAATTAAATTTTATTGCTATGAACGAGTTCTACGCAGACTAAGTCTCTGGCAACAGCTAGTCAATAATAATTTGTATTTTTGTGACGTAACAATATTAACAATTATGCAAATGATGTTTAAAATAAACAAAAGATTAACCCATACATTAAACAGTAACACGTTAATCAATCAATGTGTAATATGTTAAAATATTCACCTTGCCAGAGTAAATTACAGTGGAACGTAGTTCTCGTGATTCAAGTCTCAATCCGCGTACGATATACACAATTTTGTCATTTATTACCTTGGTATTAGTGCCTCTTGTTGTTCAGTGCTAAGTTTGTTCGAAGTCACGCAGTCTCCCCCCGCGCCCCCAACCGGTTCTCCCTGAAACCTAAGTTGTGGGGCGATTAACCAAATTGCTGGAGAAAGGCTTACGGAGTTGCGGCATTTTGTAGGTATTGTGTCTAGTAATAAAATATATGTTACGCTGTGTACTGTTATATTGTTGTAACAATGTGTTTGCTTTAGTGTTAGGCAGGCAATTAATCTATGACAGGATTTAACTATGCGTGGGTAGCGAGTAAATATTGATAGAGCACTGAACATTTTGAAAAACTATTTACTATGAATACTTTAGTATTAACGTCTATAAAAAAAATATATATATTAGAGGACAATCTTACACAAATCGAACTAGCCCCACATTAAGCTTCTTCTTCTAAAAAAAAAGTCATTTAGAAAATTTTGGCTTAATGAGTTCAATCCTGTCTCTTGGAACCATGCAGCATGGTATTTCAATGTCTTTTTTAATTTTAATTTTATAATGCTATCTATATATGGACTTGTTCTGGAATAAATTATTTTCATTTCATTTCATTTTTTATTTCCCCTCCCAGTACAATATCGGTACCGTACTATTCAGGAGGCCTCTCCGCAACAACCCAACAAAATGTGTCATTCCAAAACCTTTCGAATGGTCGGTTTGTCGATGTCAATAAGGACTATTTCTAATGGGGTCATCATTCATCATCATCATTCAGCCGGAAGACATCCACTGCTGGATTTAGGCCTCCCCCAAGGAGCGCCACAGCACACGGTCGCGAACCACCCGCATCCAGCGACTCCCCGCTGCCTTGACCAAGTCATCAGTCCACTAGGTGGAATGGGGTAGTTGGCTCAAAATTAATTATTACTCCAAAAGAACCAAGACAAAAAATATGCTGAACGATGAAAATCCTATTTGAATATCTCAAAAATTAATGAAGTCACAACCGTTTTAAAATTGATAGTTAGAGACAGAAAGCGTTACAGATCAGTGACATCACGAACCTCTAAAGCTATTATAGCAAATGACGATCGTTCCATACTAAAGTTGCGTTTTGCAGGAAACGAACGGAATATGGCCTCTTTTAAAACTTTGAAAACTTATAACTATTTAATTATTTAGGAATTCTTTCGTGTTACTTTTTTCATCATTTGATTATAATTTTAATCCACTTTCGAGAATTTTCGAACTTATTGATTTACCCATTTGGTGTTAAAATCCCTCTTCGAGTCGTTAGGGATTATGGCGCCTTATTGCTACCGCAAAAAGGTATTATTTTATTTAAGATAACGCAAATTATGAACTTTTTTTAATATTATTCGGAGTAGCCTAAAGATTATTCTATAACATTATTAACTACGAAAGAGAGATGGAATTTTATTAACGACTGAAACTTCCAAGCTTATTTAATCCTCAATTTGTACAAAAAAAGGGACTTTTACATCTGAAATGATTGCATTTCGCTGTATTATAGCTGTTAAGCCATACACGAAAACAGGGATTAAGAGCTCAGTGCTCGATTTAATTGGTACGTTCACAAAAATTATTGCAAGACCGACACGGGACTAACTATGTATTTCATATTCATGTTGATAATTAACTGTTTTACACGTATCGACTGGTTGGTTAATAGTTATTTGTTATACAAGGGTGCAAAGTTATATTTTAACCGCGAGTGTGGAATTGAAACACGAGCTAGCGAATGGATTCTAGGATTGAACCACGACCTAGCGAATGGATTCTATGGTTGAACCGCGAGCGAAGCGAGTGGTTCGAAAATAGAATCCTGAGCGAAGCGAGTGGTTCAAAAATAGAATGCTGAGCGTAGCGAGTGTTGCAACACACGAGACGTAAAATAACTTTGCAGCCGTGTATAACACAAATCTTTTCACCTCACTAGAGCGAGGATTTTTTTTTCCTCCTCGTCCTAACATTGACAGCTGCGTCTTAAATATAGTTGTCCACTACCTAATCTCGAGATTTGGCGTAGGTACTAGTTTTTTAACACAACAGCGCACAATATAAAATTATTGTTGCTGGACTGTCTGGACTGGCCTTTACATGTTATTATGTTTAAAAAAGTTACAAATAGCGTGTTCGGATTTCAAATATTCTTTGCACTCTTTTGGATAAAATGCATCAGTTTTGCTATCTGTTTTTAAAGAATAAAAAAGGGTTTTCCGAGCTAGTGAGGTGAAAAGTTTATTATTTGTTCATCGTGTGAAAAGATGTGATCTTGTTTTATGATTTATTGGATCTGCCACATTAACGCACACGTATAAAAACTCTGAATAAGATATATATGTTTTGTTTTGTTTCTAATAACACAACAACGCGCGTGTGTGCATGCATGTGTGTGTGTCGGACCCCCCTCCCCCCTCTTTCAGGAGGCCCAGAAACAATTTTATCCTGGTAAACCAGAAAAGATTACATGCCCGAATAAACAAATCTACGAGTAGTACCGTGTGCAGAAGGAATTATTTGTGTTTACGCTGCTTAGTTAAGCCAATTATCTACTAACTATATTTGCGGTGTAATAGTCTGTGTTGAAAGCAGCATACAACCGAAAAGCGATTTGGTTCCCGTTGAAACTCGTTATCGCTTGAAATAATTGCTAACTAATTATTTTGACGCAGGCTTAGTTATCGCACTCCCTCACACTCCTAACCTTTTCTCACTCATCTAAACAATAATTTTCGGGATAAAAACGTTCCTGTCCCTTCCGGGGTCTCCATTTCCATGCCAAATTTTATCTAAATCCGTTCAGCGTTTTAATCGTGCAACGATGACAAACAGACGGGCAGATAAAGTTACTTTTGCATATATAATATCAGTACATATGTACATACCTACACACAACACGGTTATAGGCGGATTTCACGTATTTCCTGTAGACTTGTCAAAAGTTAAGGGCTGCAAAGGAAAGCCTAACTTTTGGTTGGACTCATAATCTGTATAAACCTTAAAATCGTAGGAAAAAATCCGACTATTTACTTCAATATTGTACGAGTAAGTGATTTAGTGTAAACTGAAAGCGTATGTGTGCTGAATTAAATAAAGAATAAACGGCGTCTCCGTGTCTATAAACCCAAGTAATAAAAAAAACACAACTTAAGTGCTCAGCATAGGCCTACTACTACGACTAGCGTAGGCGTAAAGACAATTGAGTTTTTCAACTGTGTATAACCCTGTGCCTTTACCATGAGTTTGCATGACCGGACTCGCCAGCGACTGCGTAAACGATTAGTATTCCGATTCTTAGTTCTATTGCGTAATCGCCAGAGGCGCTGTACTTTCGCCCATACAATTTTTACGCAGTCGCTAGCGAGTACGGTCATGTAAACTCATGGTAAAGGCACTGTGGTGAAATTACTTACTTACGTTATCGGCGCAGTGACCCAAAGAGGATCTTGGCCTCCGAAACGAGAGCACGCTACCTTTCCCGATCCTGCGCCGTTTCCTGCCAGTCTTTAAACTGAAGCTGACTTTTTTTTTTGAACCTGACTGTGCCTTTATAGGCCGGGCCCAATAAAGCGATAGGAGTACGCGGTTGGAGAGTAGCCTGGGGAAAATCCAGGGGAAAACCTCCGGCACGACCACGCGACTATAAGATTTATGTATTAATAATTATGCAATACACATGTTATTAAAATATAATACCAATTAGCACGTAAGGTTTATTTTAAGTAATAATGTAATGTACTATCCAATGTTGACATACGAAATAAATACTATCTCTATTGTTTTTGTACGGCCTTGACTAACGTAATTAATGTGTATCAGATTTATGTATGAATAATTATATACCTACAATACGCATGTTATTAAAATAGAATACCAATTAGCACGTAAGGTTAAGCTGTTAGTGCTGATAATGGTTTACAATAAATAAATAAATACATAAATAAATAAATAAATAAATAAATACATAAATAAATACATAAATAAATAAATAAATAAATAAATACATAAATAAATACATAAATAAATAAATAAATAAATAAATAAATAAACGCGTGTGGTCCTGAAGCTGACGCAGGTCCGCCTCTACACTGTCCTCCCAGCTATACCTGGGCCGGCCAACCGGACGGTGACTACACGGGCGACCCAAGTATGCTCTCTTGACAGCTCTTGATCCTCTCCCAATCTCATTAGATTAGATGACCCAACCAGCGAAGCGAAGTTGTGAAATTAGGCTATGATAAATTTAACTGTTGATTTCTTAGCAAATATTTGTAAAAGTTCCGCTGAAATATATTATGTTCCTACTTACTACCCTAACTAACTTAGCTTAAGCAAATAATTTTCGCATCGCGCATTTGAATATATGTACTATGTGTTCT
The DNA here is from genome assembly GCA_963556455.1 of Epiblema foenella. NCBI lineage: Eukaryota > Metazoa > Arthropoda > Insecta > Lepidoptera > Tortricidae > Epiblema > Epiblema foenella. The sequence goes on along the minus strand of OY747099.1, from coordinate 21,975,566 downwards.
TAGTGAGATATATCCAAGGAGACATCTGTATCTATTGCCTATTTTCTATTTGCTTACACACATTGTATGATTGTTTCTGTGTTATCTCCGTAAACAAAAAAATTAAAAAAAAACCCGTGTCCGTTTTGGCACCAAATCTCACGATTGGCCTGCCACTAATTTTATAAAAGTGAAAGTCTTCTAACCATTAAATTTAAAAGGAAAACTAAACCTTATTGCGATACGATCGGTTTCCTCACGATTATTTCTTTCACCGAAAAGCTACCGTTCAATTTTATTTATCGTACGGCAATTATTTCGAACCGTGAGATCTTGTTGCACTTTTACACCACCGTGAGTTGCGGTGGGTAATCCCCACAAGTTTTTTTAAACCCTGTAAAGGAGACCTTGTAGTAATGCATACGCGATTTAGTCTCATTTGGTAAAAATAATGTGGTTGGGCACTAAAGTCAAATGCGATCGGCATAAGGTTGATAAGTGTCATTTTCAGTATTGAAAACATTATGTATGTTTGAGATCGTTACCTAATCACCCATAATCAACACGCTTCCCCACATACTAACAAATGACGATATCCGCAACAGGCTTTGTCCTTAAACTCTAATTAGGAAAATTTAGGACCGTTCCGAACCGTAGCTGGTCCAAATGTCCAACTCGTAAAGTGTGTAATTGCAGTTTTGCCTCCATTTAAACCAAAGGATTAAACTAGAACATACGTCGCAATTTGTACCGAAAATAGCTATTTTGTGCTGACGACACATGTAAACTGACACTGACGCCGCTATGCTCTTTTCCTTCCCAGCCGTTTCCCTTCATGCTACATTTCACAATCTTTTCAACCAACGTCACCACTTACCCCTAAAATAACTTGACCCCAATCCGGAACAATAACGTGTAATTGGAGATCCTCATATACATTGGTTTGCTTGAGGCGGCGGGTGTCCTTGAGGGATACTAGATCTGACGTCAGCGTCCATCGCCTTAAGGGGCTCCTTCAATGAGCTTTGATCTGTAAATTTCCTTTTTCTCGTTTTTTTTTATGGCTGATAGTATTAAGAACAACGAGGTTTACCGAAATAGTATACCATATTTACTTATAAACTCACTGTCTTCGATATATATGGCATCAAAATTTGGCAATCATAGGCCAAAAAACAATTCACACAACAACAAGAGGTATCAATTTCATTGAATTGTTGTGTAAGTATATATAACTTGTTATTGTAAAAAAAATGTATTTTCCGTTATGTAATAGCCACGAACCTTCTTATGTTTTATTTTGTATGAAACTATAGGTCTATTCTTCTTTTCTTTAATTTTTTTTTCATAAAACTATGTATGACTGTTTGTTGTTGAATAAAAAAAAAATTATATAAATCACATTTCAATGTGTCAGTGAACTTTTGTGTAGATGATTTAAAAATAAAAATCTCTCTTGTGAGAGGTCAATACGGAACAATTACATGTAAATTTCATACATATAAGTACATAAACAACATACTAGTATCAAAATTAGAGCTTGTTTGGATCGTGCTTGAATAAATCATAAAAAATAAGTAGTTATTTTTTTCAAAATTTGGCTTTTTCAAATGTAGACAAAGGATTTAAAAACCTATCACGGTTTTTGTCATAAATATATATAGTTTTAATGGGGCTAATATTACTCAAAACTCGTCAAAAATCGATGAAAAGCGCGTGGAGCCCCTTGTATTACGCATATGAAGACGTTTTTTTTTTATTAAAAATGGGATCGCTCTTGGCCAGCATCTAGCCAGGGGGCAAAGATGAGGCCGACGATTTGATTTTTTGATTTTTTTATTATAAAAAATAAGAGCTTTTGACCTCTTCATATGTCTAGTTACTGTTGATGCTGACGGTAGGTAAACTAGACGTAGCGTAGGTATTAGGTAGGCTTATTTAGGTTAAGTGTGGATGGGTTAGGTTAAAAACCCTTCGATCGTCAAATGCAGCTTTAGGTCAGCGTACGTGGAAGCTAGTGACACATTAAAATGTGATTAAAAACAGTAGGTTGTTTTCTACTTAAATGCTACTGCTTCTAAATTATAAATTCTATTTTCACCTCACCCGCTCTGAAAGGCTTACTTTATCGTTTCAAATTTTCATGCAAAAGTCCATTTTATCCGCTAGCGGATAAAGTGATTTTGAAATTCGAATATGACCTTACCCAATTTTTTTACGGATGCGTTCAGAATCATGGTTCGGCCATGAGGCGGTTTCTACACTGATGCGGTTTCTGCACGACGGTGCGACGGCCCGCTCGCACAAGGAATGTGTCATCCGATGAAACATTTTACTTTAGGTACTTACATTAAATTGAAAATCATTCACTTTTAGTTTTATATCATTATTTTACCTCCTTTTTAATTTATGGAAATACAAAAATAAGGAATATATTCAAGCAATATTCGTATAGCAATTTTCTTTAATAATACTTGAATTGTTTCCTCGCTAGGGTGAGGTGAAAAGTTGTGTGTTTCGCTCGGCAGCAAAGTTATTTGGCTTCTCGTGTCTTGAAACCCTCGCTACGCTCAGGATTCTATTCTTGAACCACTCGCTACGCTCGTGGTTCAATTCTAGAATCCTTCGCTAGCTCGGCTTTCAATTCGAGCACTCGCGCCAAACAACAACTTTGCCGCCTGGCATAACAAATAACTATTTAACCGCTCCATCGGGAAAATAGTATTAACCTAAAATTTCCTTCAATTATTCAATGATCCCTTACCTTCACGTACGTCCGTGTACGTGGGAAATAGATGGAGGTATATTTCATAGACATAAATCTTTAAATACATCCAAGACTTAGAAACAAATATTTGCCATGACTGGGGTTCAAACCCAGGACTGTCAGCTTCGTTAGGAGGCAGGGTTAGGAACCAATAAGCTAAATCGATCGTCAACTAACACAAGCTACCTAACTATGCACAAAAAGAATACTTTCATCCATTAGCGAGTGAGCGAGACAAAATTTTGAACATTCACATAATAAACAAAGTAGGTACTTCACTCGAACGCGATCTAACCTTATCTAATAAATAATTATTGCCTCGTGGCGCTGAGAAATTTATTATACTCTTGGATGATTATTTGATGAGAAGCCCCGTGTTTATCTTATAATTTATGTAAGGTTTAATCATTAAATCTTAAAAGCACTTGTTTGTTAAACATAAATATCATTATGTACTAAGTATTCACTTACCGCAGTGTTATACGGATACTTTTTTTTAGGGATCCGTGCCCGAACGGTCCAAATAGAGCCCTATTGCTGTCACTCACGTGTCCTCAAATTTTAACAGTATAAGCATCTTGTTGACTCTAAGCCATGCAGATTATCAAAAATGTTTTAACGACCTATGTTTTGCCCACAACTTCGTCTGCGTAGACCTCGTTCATCAGATTAGAATTTAACGGTATTTTTTATATCTTGCGCTTACCTACTTATCGCTCCTTCCATCCCCTTAAGGTAAGATTTCTGGGATAAAAAGCATCCTATGTCTTTTCCCAGGACTCACACATCCATACAGACAGCTTTATTTTTTTGACTTCCCATTGACCTATGAACTTGAAATTTGGTAATAATTTTTATTATTACGTATATTTTACTAAAATGTACCAATAAGTTTATAAATCAGTTTTTTTTTTGAAATTCCCTTATTTTTCCTATTACAACCACTTAATTTTGCGATTGAATCCCTAAAGGCGAAGCCCGCCACGTACTTGGCCGGTTTTTCATACTACGACGGTGGCAAAAAAGCATATGATCCAAAAGCAGATACCGCTTATGAACGCCTTCGATAACAGACAACTCAGATGCGCGCTGCCGGTCCCTTAACGATTTGAGGATTCGCAGTGTTAACAGCAAGTGACCGACGAAGGTTCCTCACTCAAAATCAAAAAATCAAAATCAAACATTTATTCTGCAAATAGGCCACAAGGGCACTTTTACATGTCAAAATATTAATTTACAATTTAAAAAAGTGTGATTATAATAATACATTTTTCATGTCAAAATATTAATTTACAGTTCAAGAAAGAATAATAATTTCGAGTTTACAATTAATGTCATATAGTGAAGATTAACTTGCAAAGTTATCTATTACAAGTATTACAACATCAGTAAAGTTAGAGATGTATAAGGTCTCAAGATTATACAAGGAGTATAATGAAATTAATATAATATCCCAGAGATGTACATGGTCTCTGAGCGTCAAAATTAAGATTAATTTAATATTGTTAGAGATGTATATGGTCTCTAAGTCACTGATAATAAAAAAAAATCCGCAACAGGACGATGTCTTTCGCCAATCCCCTACAAAAAGACACTAGTATTAACGTAGTCACTATGTCCTTGCCAAGCGTGAACAGACCGGACTCAACAGCACCCGATCACTTTGATCAATTTGACATAAAGTGCTTTTACGACTTCTAGCTCCCAATTACCTTCGATATGTAACTCACCGTTTTCTCATGTTTTTTTATAGCTTATCGTATTAAGAACAACGAGGTTTACTGAAATAGTATACTTACTTTAAAACTCACTAACTTCGAGATACATATGGTATATACCGTTAAGTATTAGGAAACATGATTTTGTGTTACCTATTACTATAAGTTGGATAACATGCAACTGTATCCATATTAAGACCGTATCGTGCTTAACTATATCATGACGTGTAAAAAGTTTATTTTTATTAATAAAGAATCTGTATCTGTATCTGTATCTGAAAAGCGCCAGAAAAAATATCTTTAAATCTGAATTTAAAAAGCTTATGTTAAAACAATTTGAAAATACAACAAACTTAATTAGCTAATATTATTAGAAGAGTTTATGTTATAACACTTACATATAATAAACTCACATTTGTAACTTGCACTACTACAGCAGTTGATGTACTTAACTAAATAGCTAACTTAAAACAGTAATATAAAGAAAGGGAGCTTATTTCTGCCAACAAACTGTTATACAGTTTGGCGGAAGTTATAACAAGTTGTAAAAGAGTACTGTTTATCGTGAATAAATGCTTAATTTATTTATTTTTTTTAAACTTCTGGCAATGGCAATTTTAGGACAAAAAAATGGTTTTTTGGACGTAACTTGAAGATGAGTTAAAAATAAAAATCTCTTTTATGTTGTTAGAGACGTCAATAAGGAATAGTTACATACACATTTCATATATATAAGTTCATAAATAACATAATGTTATCGAAAACAAAGCTTTTTTGGAACATGTTCAAAAAAATCATAAAAAATAAGTAGTATTTTCAAAATTTGGCTCTTGCAAATGTGGATAAAGGATTGAAGAACCGATAACCGTTTGTGCCTTAAATATATCCATAGTTTTGAAGGAGCTATATCAACTCAAAACCCGTCAAAATCGATGAATAGTGCATGGAGCCCCTTAACGTCCTTCTCGCATAGACTCGGCCGTATATAACAAACTAGGCGGGCAATGCCTTCCCGCCCGATGACGCCAGTATGTTGACCGAATTTCCATGAAAAATGTTATTGCATTTAAAACCTTGTTTTTTGAGCGGTAATATAGCTTATTGAGAAAATTACTATGATGCAACTTGGTCAAATCAAATGATTTCAAGTATACCCTTCCAACACTGGCGATTGGATTCAAAATAACTTGACCCCAAAAGCAACTCAAATCGGAACACGGAACATTAAACATTGATCGATCCCTAGGTTCCTTTGGAATAAAAGTAATATTAAACAAACTAACCTTTAATTAAATTGACCAAACGATTTGTTTACGCTTAACAAAAGAGGGTGGCTCTAGACAGCAAACGATAAACATTCTCTTTCAATATGCTGTAACTAGGTTACAAGTAAAGTATCAGCGTATCGCCTTTTTCCAATTTTGTTTTGAACTGTAACTGCGAAACCATTGGCCATTACCATAAAATTATTATTCATGACTTTCCTAAAATATGTCCATGCGAATACGAAATGAGGAAAGTTATATTAACTTGAAGAAGTTAGATTAGCGGTTATCCAACATCTAAAACATGTTTTTGTTTTTCTTGAGTTTAAAAGTAAACACAGCAAGTACGGTACTATTTCAGCCATGTGGCTTGGTAGTAGAGTAAATCTAGTTTTAAAATGAACGCCGTCCTTAGTGGACATGTTACAGAATAGAATATTTCTATTTGTGAAGCATAGGTAGGTATAGGTATGGTAGCTGTTTGTTAGGCTAGGTACCGCCGCATACCAGGTAGACTCAGTGCGACCCAGGTCGGGCCTAGCTGAGTTTCTTTTTTTTTTTTTTTTTATTAAAAATGGGATCGCTCTTGGCCAGCTGGACTCTTCTCAGCTAGGCTAGGTTTAGTCAACTAGCGACATAACTCTCAGTAGCTCGATTCCACTCACAACTCAGATTCAGTTGAACCAATCTCCAGATTGCAGTGTTTAAACCTCCCGAGTAGTCGTTTCGGATGGTTTTCCCTGGATTTTCTCCAGGCTATTCTCCTACCGCGCACTCCTATCGCTTTATTGGGGCCGGCGTAAGAAAGCCACGGTTAGTTTAAAAAATGTTTGTTATACATTGTTTAGATAAGCTATATTCTGCCGTGTGGCACAAAAAAAGATGTTTAAAACTAAACATTGTTGAAGTGTTTAAGTTTATGTGTATTGCAGCGATATATCTGCGTCAGATGTGAGCGGCAACATACCTACTGAGGGGGCAGTTTTTGAAAACTGGTTTTACTTTTTCTTGTACTAGACTTAAAAGCTCACTAATACGGGCCTTTTCACAAACATGAAATGTAGATACTTTAACAGTCTGCTTCACTTAATTAACCCCGTGCCGGGGCAGCCGCGGGCGAAGCTTCCACTACTCCCAGGAGTGTGTCGAAAGGTCGGCTTTCTGAGAGAGGTTTTCAGAGACATTTTTAACAGGATATTAAATTAAATCACAAGGTTATTATCAAAATCTTCATCAGCGTTCTAGTAGTGGACTAGAATCACAGAATAGAATTACATATTATAATTATTGAACAGGTATTGAGTTCCACTCCTGGTCGGTTCCGGTGGTTAAACCTTTTTGATTATTCTTTGTGCTTCTTGCTATCTTGACGCTTAGAGGCCTTATACATCTCTAACAAATTTCGATTGTTATTAGTTTCTTAGTCTTATTTTTGACATGTAACACTACATTTAATTAATGATACTTTGATTATTGTATTATTTTTATTTGATGTACCTAGATAGATTTTGACTTGTAAAAGTGCCCTTGAGGCCTCTTTGCAGAATAAATGTTTTGATTTTGATTTTGCTTCTTTATTTGTCTGTGATATAAGGTTCGATAAAAATCTCATCATCCTTATATACCTATCATTAGTTCGTATGAGCCAAAACACGTCCCCTGCTCGACATTGTTTCTTACTATATGTATTTGGATATGACGATTCCTAGTGTACTCGAATTTGGTTTTCTTTTTTAATATTATGCTATTTTTACTGTTTTGGAGATCATGATAACAAATTTTATAATTTTGAAATTATGATTTTTTTTATAAGAGTCTTATGTAATCTAGCTCCCGCTGTAACCGTCAGTCCCTTGCAGAACTCACCCAAAAACTCTCACAACCTTCCTAAGGATGCGTATTTATGTTCTTCAGTCTTTCGCATGGTCTGGGCATTTCAACTTAAGTTGTGTATTTCTTTCCCTGGTTATCAGGGAGTTATTGTTAAAAGGCTACGCTTCTCGGTACGTCCACCAATTCAGATACTTTCGTCCCCCACCGATCATTTGATTTTCAAGCAAGGTCTATCCGGCCTATAATCTGAATATTTTCCTGTCCAAGTAAGGACTGCTTGTGTTAGTTGAATTGAACTGAGAGGTGACCTCAAATACAGCGCAAGCAGCTGTTATCCCATATAGATTCGTCGAACTTACCATGGTCTTAAACTTTTGAAACCACCCTAAGTCTAGAAATCTACGGACAATATAGGTCAATTTCATACGAAAAGCAGAGTATGTACTTCATGTATTACTATTTTCATCATGTGACCTTGAAATTTGAAAGTTATTTTTGTTAGCGGTCAAAACTTTCGTCTGAGTTCGAGACATTTTGGTAATTTTGATGAGGAAATAAATCTCAGTTTCCCGTACGCTGCCCACCCGAATTGGGTGACTTACCGTTTTCCAGCAGGTGGACCTACCAAATAGGATAGATTTTTCCAGGTAAAACATATTTATTACCCAATAACACTTAGTGACTATAGACGGCCAGATAAAATGGAAACTGATCCGCTTACAATTTAATTCACTCCATTGACCGCTCAATCAATCTCACTGGAGCGCAAACTCTTAGAGTATTCCAGTGTTCCAAACCACACGCGTGGTCGTGCCGGAGGTTTTCCCCTGGATTTTCCCCAGGCTACTCTCCAATCGCGCACTCCTATCGCTTTATTGGGCCCGGCCTATAAAGCCACAGTCAGGTTCAAAAAAAAAAATCATTCCATTGAGTCACTATTTGCCCATATGATTAATATTATTTACTATCGACGATAACTCCTTAACTATGAAGATTGCTTTGATTAATTCGGTGATGTAATTATAGTCAATTCTATTAATAAATCTTATTTGAAATCTAGAACCCGGTATCGGTTAGAGGTTAATTCTGACGCACGTAAATTATAGTCATGAAAACCTATACCTACTGTAATTTTATTTTAAACATAAAACCCCATTCGTCCTCAACTTGTGCCGTTAAAACAGCAGAATTGTGCGAATATTAATTACCAGAATTACTTCGTAATGGATGTCAGGATTAAATAAACTTGTAATTTGAATTTGAATTAGCGATAAAAATATGGGTCTTAAGTGGAGCGAGACATGCTCCGCTCTTTTGATTGGGTCGGACTGTAAACAAGCCACTTAAACAGCTGTTTCCCGACTGTTAGACTTAAAAACTTCTCCCATTTTCCTTTTATATTGGAATTAATACTTTTTTATGATGTTTTCCATCGCCGCGAATCCAAATATTGCTGTTCCAAAATCACAACTCTTCAGTTTTCCAGCACATTATTTTGCAGCTTAGGAAAATTATCTGAGTTTCAAAATTGTTTAAGTTTTCGGTACGATGTTATATACGATTTTTATATATCCTTTCCTTTAAGGACTTTATGATTTTATGAGCGACAACCCCTAGAATTGAAAGATGAAACCATCGACGTAAAATTCAAAAGGCGACTAAGGGACTTCTTATTGGAAAATTCACTTCATTCTTTAAATTAGTATTACGACTTAACTACTTAGATTTATTGTATTCGATATTTTATTGACATCAAAATTGTACCTAAATATGTTATTATTTCGTTTTGATTATGTATTTTTTAGATTCAATAATCTAAAAAATACCTGAGATCTTTAATTTTAAAATTATTGACATATAATTTTTTTAATTCATTGACATATACCCGTATTGGTAAATCTTTATTGTTTCCCAATATAAAATCCTCTAAATTGACTATGTACCTATTTATATTAAGTGACATTGTATTTTGTGAAATAAATAAATCTATCTAAACCTACCTGTGATAACCATGAACGGTAGGTCTGTCTCGCTCTTCTGCGTGGTTCTCTCTCTGTGGCCAAGATGGCGTAATTGCGTTGTTGTTGATTGTTGTGTCTTATTAGAAATAAAACCTCATTAATTAATTGGAGTTTAATTTCAAGACATGACAATTTGGCGACGAGGATGGTACCGTATTCATGCAGATTATTGTAGACAGTTACAGTAGATGGCCGGAAATAATAGAAATGAGTATTTTAATCACTGCAACTCGCACGATTGAAATGTATATTTACTCGGCATGGATTTACAGTCCACTTGGTAACTGACAATGGACCATCATGAACCAGCTTAGAATTTTAAAATTACTGTAAATCAAATCAAATCAACCATACCTTCTCGCCTCCATACCATCCAGCCACTAATGGGCCGCAGAGAGATATGTTGGCATTTAAAAAAAAAACATGTCTTGAAAATTAAGCAAGACAGCAAAGGAAGTTTAAAGTCAGCAATTAATCTGTTCCTTTTAGACTACAAGTGCCTTCCGGCCGCCATCGCAACTGTGTTTCACAACCAGTTGTCTACGAGGATTTTTTAGTCTTTCACGGCAACCATTTGTGATAAAAGAATATTTATTCTTCTAAAGCAATCAGTTGCCAACAAGGAAAATCTCAAAAAGCCTAGTTGCTATAGAAGATGTTATTTAAAATATTTTTGCTATGCCTCATGCGACAATAAATATTAGTCCAGCTAAACTAATGTATAACAGAGAACTGCGGTCTCGTTTTTCTCTCTTTAGGCCTCCACCTGTGGTTGAAAAGGCGCAAGAAATGTTAGAAAAGCAAAGTAAATTTGCGTCTGGAAATAGGAATATTAAATTTACGGTGGGAGAGAAGGTCATGGCTCGAGATTACAGAAAGGGACATCATCCGTGGATACTAGGAATAATTTTTGAGGAGTGTGTACCCGGCACTACCTATGTTGTGGATGTAAATGGAAAAGACATGTAACCAATTGTGATAGTTCAAATCAAAAGGGACCTTATGGCGGCAGGCGCTTACGTTGCACCAATTGACTACTGTATTCGAATAATGGCAATAAAGGCGTAAGTGCCAGCCGCCATAAGGTCCCTTTTGATTTGGACTATCACAATTGTTAATTTGCATTAACTGTCTTACGGAATAAGTTTAGCATGGCTCTTAGTACGTTGTGGATATGTATTCAATGGTAGTGTAGGACATTAATTAAGGTAAAAATAGTGCATATACAAATATAAGATATGTTGTAATTAGGAGGGGTGAGAAAGAACCATATCGAGCGGAGTTTCCAGTTTAGGTGGGGAGAGTGTGGTAACCCTGAACGGTAGGTCTGTCTCGCTCTTCTGCGTATGTTATCTCTCTGGCGCGTATGTTATCAAGATGGCGTAATTGCGTGGTTATTGATTGTTGTGTCTTATTAGAAATAAAACCTCATTAATTAATTGGAGTTTAATTTCAAGACATGACACTACCTATCTTTCCTTTTGAGTCTACACACCAAATGCATAAAATCAATAGCAGTGTCCCTTTTCCATCAACTTGATATCATGCTATCCTATTAGGGTTAAAATGGTGTGAATATTTATCCGACGTCATCTTTTGTGTTCGTGGAAGGATTAATTTGTGCCAACGACGTTCAAGGTCGACATTAATAACTTTTCGGCGACTGTTATAGGGTTTAATTATCTGTAAATTAGAAACAATTAATCAAGCGTGCCGTTGTAGCCATCGGTAATCATGTTGCTTATTAAAATTATTATAATTGGGTCATAATTAGGGATATTAACAGTAATTATAATTTTGTTTACTTGTAAGCATGTTTGGATGTTCTATTTTGGTTTCTCTGCAGTAGGTACGTAAGTTTGAACAACAAAGAAAGTTATTATTTGGAATATTTGGACATGATTATTAGATAGATTTGTACAGGATTTATTTGCAAATGGTTCCCGTATTTTTAGCTCTTGTGAATAGGATGGGGTAAAATTAAACGGTTACTTGAGGTACCCGTTTTACCAGCAACTTTGTCTTTGTCTGTAGGAATAACCTCTACCTCTTACTACAGGCAAACCTACTCTTTTATGGTAGAAACAGATGTCTCCGGTAATCCTTAAATTACCAATTTTACTACATTTGACGTTAACTAAACTGAGATCTCAGTCATGTAAGTAAAATAACGCCGATGGTATTTAGGAGAAATCACCAATTAAAATTACAATCTTTTAAGTCTTGTTTATTTCGTGATAACAAAAATAATATGCGAAACGAGGAATGGAAGTATTTTCTAAAGAAAGGCATTATGAAGTATGTTATGTTCTTATTTTTTCAACCACGACAGTGGAAAACAAGCTTCATCCTACCCGATGATAAGCAGACACCATTTCTTGTTTCTCGTTCCCATTTTAAAAATATATAAAAACTACCTTTAGTTCAATTAAACACTCCCGATCTCACGTACAAACACTCCGCTGTCACTCACACATGAATTTATATAAAGGTTCTCCCTACGGAGCCCTAAAAGCCACGGACAACGTAATTTAACTCTAACCTAATACGCAACCTTTGTACCCAATGTTGCCAACACACTGTGCCCAATTTGGTCTGCTATCGCCCAAATGTATTCCAGTTAAGATTTATTGCTGCGACTTTCTTGGGTATTTTCACTTGCATGATAAGTGAAAGCGGGTATTTGGGGAGAAAGTCTTACTATCTGTTAAAGCGGAAAGAGATTTGTTTTTCTTACAGTCAAAATAGTTGGGAGGTGGTTAAGTTCGGTTTGGTGAATTGCAAAAGCTTAGATGGCTTAGGATCTGGGAAATACTATAGTCCAATCACTGTAGTATAAAATGATGATGTTACTTAGCAGCTTCGTGTAAAACTGCTCTTGAATCATGGTAATTTTGTTAACTAAGTATTGTTCTCATTGAGAGAAATGTAATTTTTTATTACAAATACAAAATACAAAATACAAACATTTATTCTGCAAATAGGCCACAAGGGCACTTTTACATGTCAAAATATTAATTTATAATTTAAGAAAGTCTGACTATAATAAGTAATACATTTTTCATGTCAAAATATTAATTTACAGTTCAAGAAGGAATAATAATTTCGAGTTTAACAATTATAACAAAATTAATGTCATACAGTGAAGATAAACTTGCAAAGTTATCTATTACAAATATTAAGTTAGAGATGTATAAGGTCTCAAGATTAAACAAGGAGTGAAATTAATATATTATCCCAGAGATGTACATGGTCTCTGAGCGTCAAAATTAAAATTAATTTAATATTGTTAGAGATGTATATGGTCTCTAAGTCACTGATAATAAAAACGAATCCACAACAGGATGATGTCTCTCGTCAATCCCTTATAAAAGACACTAGTATTAACGTAGTCACTATGTCCTAGCAAGCATGAACAGACCGGACTCCACAAACAGCACCCGATCACGAGTATGACGCGTATCTCAGCCATCGCCTCCCTCGACCATCTGTTAGGGAAGGTGGCGACCCGATCAACGACGCCACCGTAGGCAAAGCCCTTAAAGCGAGCATGACATATTCAAGCTGGCGGACATTGATAATAACAAAGTTAAGGCGACTGTGAGGCGAGAAATAGCATCGTGTTACATAAAACGTAACGGAACTATTATACAAGAATATATCCTAAAATAAACATAGATATATTAAAAGTAACAGGATTAAACTACCACTGGCTTGAAAGCATTTTTGTCATTTAAGAAATCGTTGACAGTATAATACGCCTGGCTTAGCAAATACCTTTTAATATGGGACTTAAATTTACTGAATGGCAAATTAACTATTTCGATAGGTATTTTATTATAAAATCGTATACAGTTCCCCACAAATGACGTGCTAACCTTTCGGAGACGACTGGCCTTCACTGCAATCTTGTGTTTACTTCTAGTGTTGTAGTCATGGATATCACTGTTAAGCTTGAATTCCTGTAAATTTTTCCGCACATGCATAATATTTTCAAGAATGTATTGGCATGCTACAGTAAGAATGTTTGCCTCTTTAAATTTATCTCTGAGAGATTCTCTGGCTTTTAGTTCATAGATGGAGCGTACAGCTCGTTTCTGTAGCACGAAGATGGTCTGGATGTCAGCCGCTTTACCCCACAACAGGATTCCGTAGGACATAACACTATGGAAGTAACTATAATACACCAGCCTGGCCGTTTCAACGTTAGTTAACTGTCTAATACGTCTAACTGCATAGGCCGCAGAACTAAGTTTGCCAGCCAGAGTGGCAATATGCGCATGCCATTGCAGTTTTGAATCTAAGGTAATGCCTAAGAACACTGTGTTGTCTTCAAATTCCAGTTCATCATCCTTTAGTTTGATCTTAGAATAGTTTATTTGCTTGACATTTGGCAAAGTGAATTTGATGCACTTTGTTTTCTTGGAATTTAGAAGTAAATTATTTGCTGTAAACCAGTTCACAACAGTAATTAGTGCCTCATTAATAACATCATAGTTTTTCTCTTTCCGTCCTATCTTGAAGATAAGTGACGTATCATCTGCAAATAGCACTATATCATGTTTATGTTGCACCAAGTTTGGTAAGTCATTGATGTAAACTAGGAACAGAAATGGACCCAGAATCGAGCCTTGAGGGACTCCAAGCGCAACAGTTGTCCCTGCAGATTGAGTTCCATTAATGACTACTCGTTGAGTTCTTTCCGACAGATACGATGAAACAAGGTCAAGAGCACCGTTTTTTATCCCATAATGTCTTAACTTTCTAATTAAGTTCACATGATCAACGCAATCAAATGCCTTTGATAGATCACAGAACACTCCAATAGCATCTTGAGCCCCTTCCCAGGCATCATGTATATGTTTAATTAGTACCACCCCGGCATCGGTGGTAGAACGACCTCTAGTGAATCCGAATTGATTGCTATTGAGTAGTTTATTGCGATTAAAGTGGGACATAAGCTGATTAAGAATAAGTTTCTCAAAAACTTTGCTTAATGCCGGTAGTATTGATATTGGCCTGAAGTTGGTAGGGTCAGTTTTTGCTCCCGATTTAAACAAGGGGATAATTTTACTGTGTTTCATCAGGTCAGGAAAAACTCCAGTATCAATACATTTATTGAAAATATCAGCTAAGACTGACTGAAAGGCCCCAGAGATCTTCAGTCTTCTTTAAATTTAATGACTTAAAAGCTTTTATTAAAGTTATGGGAGACACATAAGTAAAGCTAAAGATTTCTGTACATTCTGTTACATTTGCTTTCAATAATGATTCAGCGACATCTGGTGATGAGTTTAAGGACTTCGTAGTCTCGACAGGTACGTTAGAAAAGAACCGCTCAAAATGATCCGCTACTTCGTAGTCAGAACTTACCAGAGTATCATCGATTCGTAGGCTGTAGTGCGGATCTTTTATTTTACTTTTCCCAGTTTCAGTGTTGATAACTTGCCATACAGTTTTGACTTTATCTTTGGAGTTTTGGATCTTTTTTGACAAGTAATCGGCTTTAGCGGCGACACACATTAATTTAAAAGATTTCGAATAGTTCCTAACATACTCTAGAAATTCCGGCCTTTTATCAGTAGTTCTCGAATCGTACAACTCATAGAGTCGGCGTCTTCTCCCGTGAATATCTGGGGTAGCCCAGTCGCTGAACTTTGGCTTGACCTTGATTTGAATTTTCTTTAAAATAAAACTGGCATCAAATTCGGTTTTGATGCAGTTAAACAATTGAGCACATAAACGGTCAGGGCTTTCCTGAACAATTGGAAGGTAACGTAATCGTTTCGTGATATTGCGATTGAATAAATCTAATCTTTTTTCAGAAATAGGTCTGCACATTGTGTCTCGTGGAGCTTCATCAGTTTTTCCGCTGAAAGAGACTTGTTGTCCACAGTGGTCAGAACTTAAGGTGTTTATGATTGACTTATTAATAGCTTCCTTGTTACTGAAAACGTTATCTATACATGTTGCGCTGGTTGCTGTAATACGAGTAGGTTCATAAAATAAGTTCACTAAGTTAAATGATTTAAAAGTATTCAGTAGGCTCACGCACATGTGCGATTTCTCAAGCAAGTTAACGTTAAAATCACCACACACAATAACACATTTTGCACTCTTGAAAATACTACTCAGAACTTCTTCCATAACAGACTCAAATAGACTGTAATCCGCGGATGGGGGCCTGTATACGCATATAATTATAAATTGATCTAACTCTACGCAAGAGACTTCTATGTGACGCTCGACGGACATGTCAACAATGTCTTTACGCTCTTTACATTTCAAGTTATGTCTTACCATAATTAAGGAGCCTCCTCGCCTACATGACTTCCTAGAATATGAGCTTACTATGCTATGATTGCTAAAATTAAACATAAATTCATGATTTCTAAGCCAGTGTTCCGTTATACAGAGAATATGAATATTTGAACATTGTATAAACAAGTCAATTTCAAGTTCCTTATTCGAAAATCCCTGTATATTTTGATGAACTATATTAATACTAGTGCTACATCTATATATCAACGGGTTCGAGGCCGGTGATAACACGCGTTGTCTTATCGGTCAGTTTAAATTACTGGCCGGTTCGGACTCCATTACCGAACCCACGCTACTAAAGCGTAACACAGGGACCGCCTTAACATTATCCGACTCCGATTGAGAATAGTTCTATAAAACCCTCAAACTGTTCGTACGGTTAGCGCATTTTGTGTATCGTATTATGTAATTGATTTACGTGATTAACGATTTCTATCTTTCTATCTATAAACTGAATACCGAGTTGTTAAAATATACATTTCATTGTAAAGGCTGCAAATATTCTCCCAATCATGATAAATGATGTACTTATTTTTATACTAACACCCAAGTACCCTACTTATTCAATATTTGTCACTTTCCTTTCATTGGGGATTCATCTTAATGGTGCTGCTTTTGTTGCGTATGTTTTATTCTATATGTGTGTCTCACTGAACGTATGCCTATCTCTCCTTCAAACTTGTTCGTATAAAAATAATTACCTTCCGAAAAATAGGTACTACCACTGTAGTCTGTTTTCACTAAAAGCGAGATTTTATATTGAATTATTCTTTATTGCATCGTAGTCATGTTCATAATACATTAAGGTATTAAAAGACAAGTATGGTAGGTACATGACACCCTGTAAAGGCACTCAATAATGTATCTTAAATCTAAGTAATTACATGTTTTTTTTAATAATTCATGTACTCAATAACAAGGAAATCAATATGTTATCGACATTTATCCAATACAAAGTGTCAATGCTAATTTATAGAATAATTATTATATTTAATTACTTGATACAGAAAACTAATAACTCCTAGCTAAAATTCGGCCCTACTAAACTACAAACCTATTGCAGAAAACCGTTTCTAAATCGGTCGAGCCGTTTCGAAGATATTGATGTGCACACACAAACAAACAACCTCTCGCCCTAAAATCATATACCTTCTCCGTTCCATCGTGGGTAAAAATAATAATAATAGCCCAACACGGGAATTGAACCCGCTGCTCTGGTTTACCGGACCAGCGCCCTACTTAGTAATACCCCAGACGAAATAAGAAAATGCTACGCATCAAAAAAAAATTAACAAAGCAATTTGAATCTCTAAATGAGTAGCTTCGACATTGATTACTTGTGTAATGGTCAGTTTTATAACGCCTATCCGTCAGTCGTTTTATTTGATTCGTTTACCCCACTCACCCCGTCCGTTCCTATTCCACCCCGCCTCGCCAATTCACCCCGATATGAATTATCGTCAAGTTTATACTGTGAGAATATGGCGGTACTTTGGTAAATGTTTATTTGTTTACTACTGTTGTTCAAACTCGTTTGATCACTTCCATTAATGATAACGAGATGTTTGCGACTGCAAAACATCAATAAATTACGACTCGATTTGGAAACTTGCTAGTCGATTATGTAATATTTCAAAGATAAATTAGTTTCAACTATTTTCTATTGATTATACCTGTAGTAAGACAAATGAGATGAGATAGTTGGTGTAAATATGACAAGACGTGGACAAGGATAAAGTATCGTTTGTTTTTTGCTTAAAAAACAATAAGAGCTTTAGCTTAAAAGGCTCGCTTTTTTACTTGTTACTGTAGACGGTACGTACTCTAGTGGTGGATTACATAAAATTATCACAAAGTTACAGACAGATCAAACTTAAATATGGCGGCGAGCTCTCATCTCATAGAAACTCCTCAAACTTTCCATACAATCAGATTATGGCGAGCAACCGCTTACAATCAATTACAGACGATTTGATGCCACCCACACTACGAGTAATGTACAGTATAAATGTAAATGTATCTAATGAAACCTCGATAAAACTATTGCATGACGCCAAAGTTATTATTACTTTACCGAAATAATTAATGAAAACACCACAAAATTACACGTAAGTCACATTCACGCTTTTCCGAAATTTTCCGATCGTATTTGTAGTCACCGATAACCGAAGCGAATAATATTTTATCTATACCAACCTGCGTGACAAAGTTCCGGTATTTTGCCTTTGGGTTGTACGAGTAAAATATGTTAGGGTTTTAGCTATAAAATTTCCCTTTCTGTTTGTTTGCTTCGATTTCGGTTACGCTGGGTCTCTTGTTGGCCGCCCTTTTTGTGATATTCGATACTGACATTATAGTCCGTGAGCTAGTAACAATTTTTCATGACCAATTTCCTCTAGAAGATAACTTGCAAAATGCTTCAAAGTCGTATGTATGTAAGCACTATATTGTACACAATAACAAGGAAATCAAAATGTTATCGACATTTATCCAATACAATATGTCAATGCTAATTTATAAAATAATTATTATATTTAATTACTTGAAAAAATTATTATTATTACTTAGACGGTGTAAAATAACGTTTCAATTAGGTATCTTCTAGCTAAAACCAAAACTAAATACATATATAACAACCATAACATATAATAAATACATATTATAAATATCATATGTATTTAAATTAATATCACAATTGTATCACATAGTCCCGTGAACGTCAACTGTCAGGTTCCGTAGGTCTCATGTAGTCACGTAGAAAAAAAAATGTATGATGGTTTATACTGAATCACGTTATCTCAGTGTAAATATTGTCCGACTTTGTGCTAAGTGCGAGGGAGGCTACCGCTGCTCAACCCGCCCTCAGAACCGCAGCTGACGTTTACGCAGCTTCATGAATCATGTCTATAAAACGTTTTACAAATTATCGCCCAAGAGAATTGACACACAATATTTGTAGCTTACTCGTTGACTATCAGAGCTTGGCAAATTTACTGCTTCTACTTGTAGAATATATCTGAGCTAAAATCTTCTATGTGCTTCACATGTGTTCCGTTACGACGTGACGCCCCGAAAATTACGCGTTTTGCTTTTTGAAATGTTTTCCGTTATCTTGTAAATGGTTGAATTTTATGGGACAAATAAGATAAATGCCCAATGACCTACATTTTATCAATAGTCGTCACCTTCTATTTTAATTACTTATTGAGCCTGAGCTGTCATGTGATGAATAAATCTAATTAATCACGTTCAAGTGATGTATTAATTAACATAATGTGTATAAATAAGGTAATTTGAATTGAATTATTAGGAATTCAATGTGATTTGTGACACTTCCCCTGTTGCTGAAAAAGATACCTAAAATTGGCATATTACTTATTAGTGTTTTAATCTCTTTTACCTTATCACAAAATTATTACATTACTTCTTAAACTACAATTGCTTAGAGCCATTTTAAAAATTACTGCGATTCAATATGAAGCATCAGCCAAAAGTATTTTTAAGATATTCATACTCGTATTTGAATCAAATGTTGTTCTAAATTTGAATATATTTTCCTTCTTTATCTACCTACAATAATAACAACGATAACTGAAACTTTGACACTGACAGATTTTAATTAAAATTGATATTCTCTCTTAACATTAAATATAATTAAGACTTAGTCCTGAGTGTAACTAATGAGGGATTTAAGCGCGCCTTAGAAAAAACAGCTTTATCTCCGATGAGTATATTCTACTTTTCTCACTTCTTGATAGAAAATAAAACAAATCAAGGCCACTATAAACAATATAAAATTAATTAATCAAAGCCAAATCACTTTCGTCATCCATAATGTTATATTCTATTTTTTATCTTCTTAGAATCTGCAGTTCTACTGCAACATTATAACCGGGCTAAAGCCCAAGGCTATAATAATTTGCTTCCTGTATGTCATATCCAATAAAAAATATTCCATGTAAAAATTAGGTCAAAGAATCACAACTTTACCTCAATAATTAATATTTGCATACCTAAAACTATGTCCTGTTGTGTGATTGCGAAGTGACAACATTTAATTTAACAAGCAAATAAAAAATAAAAACAATGCTTGACTTGGCTCTACGTAATATATCTCACAACTTTTTACGGTGAAAGAGTTTCGAGACTTGGCCTATTTTTACAAGGAATGTTTTTTATTAATCTCACTTCTTTTTGTAGGCAAATATATTATTACAAACTTCTGAATCCATTTAGAACTAAAAACTTCTCATAGATGCAGGAACTACAAAAGTAAAACTTTGTATCGCATGTATTTGTATAGGATTACAAACTTACTTACGCAGTGTGTATATCTCTGAAACTTGACTGAAATTGCAATATTTTCAGGTTTTTTGTTTCTTGATATGCTGATATCTACTTATGTTTAAAATTAGAAGCTTGTGGGTCTGATAGAAGTACCTTAGAATTATGATGATCGGTCAGGAGTCAGTGACAAAACTAAGGAATTTTGACGGGCAATAATTCTTAAACTACTAGCTTAAATTGAATATTATTGAGAATATATCTAAGTCATATTATACCCTCTATGTTACTGAAAATTAATGATTCTAGCTTTAGCAGTTGAAAATGGCCTGAATCGCTCCGAAAAAAGGATGGTACAGCCGTGCCTCCTTGTTTTGCTCGACTTGTCGGGGGCACTGCCGTGCCCCCAGATAACTCGGCACTGTCGGGCAGTATGAAAATAATAAATAATTTATGACTTTTAGACAGTGTCTGTGATAAAAACCGTATTACATTAGTGTTAAAGTACAATATTCAATTAAATACGAGCATTATCAGTGGTAAACAAAAAGTAATTTACCTTGTAATTAGCTTAGCCCCTTATCGGTGTCTTTGTCAGTCCTCTGCCACTCTTAACGACAGGATAATGGCTGATATTCGGCCGTAAGTTTCATTGAGATTGTGTCATTTCGAACTGAAGGCTTTCAAGCCGGCGTTAATTTATATTTGAAGAGTATTTCATTAATTTAAACTTTTTCTATTACCATGAACTGTTTCGTTTAAGAATCCCACCAGTTTCAGAGAATTAGGTGCATTGTTTGCAATACTCGATTTAAAATTAGATTTTTGATTTAGGTTATGCGCTAATGGGAACAAGAAATAATAAATGTAATCCTACTAATAAATAAATAAATAAAATAAATATTTGTGGACCTAACCACCAACTTAGTCCCAAACTAAGCAAAGCTTGTAATATGGATATAACGCTACTTACATACTTATATAGATAAGTAGGTAGATACTTAAATACATAGAAAACATCCAAGACTCAGGAACAAAATATTCCTGCTCATCATACAAATAAATGCCCTGACCGGAATTCGAACCCAGGACTCCAGCTTCATAGGCCGGGCCACTACCAATTAGGCTAAAGCGATCGTCGGTGGTCGTGGTACTTTAAAGAAGAAAAGTTTATTGATTTGTCTGCTTGATTGTCACCTTCGGGATGGACATAGGCTATATTCTATACCGTGGTTCCGCCTAGGTACTCTGTAATAAGTGAGCAGCTAGTGTCTGATAAATTAGAACGAACTCGCTCTCCTTACGTTCAATAGAGGGAAAATTTAATCAGTGTTGCCTACAGAAAAAATATTCTGATTCTGTAAATAAGTACCGCTAGTAAACCATTTTCGGCATTTCTAACTAACAATATTGTAAATCGTGCTTCCAGAATAAGCATCCCATATTTCGTGCTAGACAAATTAGATGGTGTCGCAACGCGGATGGCCCGACCAATACTAATAACTTGTACTTAAGTTATTGGAAGTTTTGGTCAGACCATCCTCACAAACGCTATCTGTTATTCAAATTGCGGACAGAATCTCTTCGTATTTAATTAATAAAAATTGTCACCCTACATTTACAAATATAATTTGCATTTCGCAATTTATGT
The DNA here is from genome assembly GCA_963556455.1 of Epiblema foenella. Classification (NCBI taxonomy): domain Eukaryota; kingdom Metazoa; phylum Arthropoda; class Insecta; order Lepidoptera; family Tortricidae; genus Epiblema; species Epiblema foenella. Next base: position 21,953,727 of record OY747099.1, on the reverse strand, counting down.
TGTGTTTTTGTGTGTTGTAGGTTTTGCTTCGGTCGACATGAATTTTAGATGGGAATACAATTAAATGCTAAATTTTTCGCATAATTTTTGCGAATATTTAATAAAAGCGTAGAGAAATTCGACTCAGTCAACTGTTTTCTCGATGATGGGAGAAAATCGATAGGTAAAGGGAGCATAAAATATCCGACTAGTTATATTTAATTAGTCGAAGAAGTCCTGCATGAACTCGGTGCAAGCTGACGAGAAATTGCGCTAAACTTGCAATGCAATGCAATGTCAAAGTGGCGTGCTCTTCCCTAAGTATCTTCGGTGCTCATTTTGGGTCTTTGTGCCAGTCTATTTTAAAGTAACTGTTTTAATTTGGATAGATTTATTTAATAATAAATAACAAATGTGATAATCCATATTGAAAGGAACCTTATGGCGGCCGGCACTAACGCCTTTATTGCCGCTGTTCCAATACAATAGTGAATAGGTGTAAAGTAAGCGCCTGCAGCCATAAGGTCCCTTTCGATGTGGATTATTTAAAAAACTAAAACTACCTACAATGGAAATCCAAGAATTAAAAATGCCTATCAAAATTTACTGCTCTTGGTAGGGTGCCCATCACGCAGGCAGCTTTCCCGCGCTGCATTGCGATAGCAATTCTCTGAGCCAGGGAGCTGCCTACGCGAGGGCCGCCCGTTGCCTCTCTCAGCCGTTTGCCAAGCATCTGTTTTAATTGTTTTTGACCATATTTCATTATATTCACTTATATTCAGTTTTCTAACAAGTATGCTCTAAAGCAATGGACACATGTGTGCATTGTACATTATTTCTATGCTATGTTTTTTTTCATTGAAGAATATACCTAATATGAATTATAGAGCAAGCATGACGTAGGTTTGAACAAGGTCGACCGTCAGCTTACCGACTTGGCTTACAGTTTCTATACCATAAATGCTTTTATCGTCTACTTACTCTGTTATTATTGGTCATTAATTATTCCAGCTTAAACTCCGGTCACTGAATAACGGAGTCGGGACACTACGATTTGCATATAAAATGAGGTAATAATTGGATTAATGAAGATGTATGCGTTCCTTTAGACCCGACCTTTCACTTGTACACAAATTTTAAATGATTGTTATACACATTGACGAGTTTATTTTTCTCAATTTAGTAGCCATTAACTGTTAATAATTATGGAATAAGGGAAACAACAGTTAATATAAATATAAGTGGATGCACTACATCTTTACTTATCGGTGCGGAGACGGTACGGTATCTGAAAGCCGTCAGCTGTTAGTGTCAACTGTCAGTCAAGTCAGTACCACTTCTTTACTGCGCGTATACGTTTAAATGAGTGCTTTCTGTTTGGCGCGGGATGCGCGGATGCATGGTTAAACGAATGTAGTGCTTATTGCCCCACTTTTGCGCATGATATTACTACTGCGCAAATGTACCGGATTTATATTCAGCCCTCACCGCTGCCCCCTCGCGCTAATAATTCCCTAAACACTGCTGCAGCAGGATCGAGAAGATACACATGGAGATGTACATTCAGCCGAAGTGAGCAAAACGAGTGTATAAACACGATATTTCTCATGCCACTGAAGCAGACTGCAGCCACGGAGCAGAATGTAAACACACACTGCCACTCGCGTTGCCGGTCCTTTGACTTCCACACAAAAAGCTGTTCTTTTGAGGAGCGCCGGGCAGCGTGAGTGGCAATGGCAGTGACATGAGAAGTATCGTGTTTATTTACATACTGATCCAGCCCACTGCCCTTTTTTTTAGGTTGGGAAAATACATTTACGTATCCCACCCAGTGAAAAACCTGGGTGGGTATGACGGACTATCCGGATGGACCGTACTACCGTCTAAAAACCCAACGAGTACCGGCGACGCCTTTAGTGGAGCGCCGCAGGATCGCCGTGGCATTCTACTGCGACTCACCGGCGGGTGGCCCGCAAATTTTTTTTTTTTGGCGGAATGTAAATGCGGTAAATACTGACAGTATCCCATCAAGTGAGAAAATTAATATGACAGCAGGAAGCTCACGTCAAAAAACAAAATACCTATAACGATCCCGCCCCGCCAAGTCAGGAAGCCAATCTACTCCCAAATTAGCAGTAAAATTGATGCTTATAATAAAAATTCTCTCAGACCAAAAAACAATGAAACCTACTTTTATAAAATATGCCCCCGTTTATTTTTATGATGCATCCAGCGTTCCTTGTGTGATGACGTCACTGGTGCTGAAGAGATGTGCTTACGCGTGATCGGTTTTACGGAGTTTCCGTGCGAATGAACTAGGATACGTATAATAACAAGTACAGAAGGACTTAAGTTTGGTAGATTTATTCCTACAATAAGATCTTATTTATCGAAAGAGGAAAACCCAGGGTTACATGACTAAATATACCTGGGACTACGTGTAAGGACACCTGCCTGGTTTTTGAGGTCACCCCGGAATGTTTCGTTAGTTCTGTACAATCCGCCATTCGTGTGCAGTAAGGTGTGTTATCCTTATCCACATTTTCGGATGGCATTTTAAGAAGAAAACCTTAAACCGATAGAAATATTAGTAGGAAAATAAAGTATCGAAGACTCCGGTGTCCATCCGTCTGTCTGTATGTCCGTCTGTTATGTCATAAACCTTGATAGACAGTTGAAATTTTCAAAGATGATGTATTTCTGTTTCCGCTACAACAGCAAATACTAAAACAATAGAATAAAATAAACATTTAAGGGAGCTCCCATACATTAAACGTGATTTTTTGCCGTGTTAGGATTCCGTACCAAAATGGTAAAAAGGGAACCTTATGGTCACATCGCTAAATATCTCAAGAACTACTTATGCTATCGATTTGAAATTTGGAACAGGTATAAACAAGGGTAACCTAGATGAATAGAACATGTTTTTTTTTTATTTTTTTTTATCTTCTGTGAAAAATTAAAAATCAGTCAAAATTTCAGTCTAGTGAATATATATCAAGTGGGGTGTCATAGGAAAGGGCTTGAGTTTCACTTTCTGAAACATTTATACGTTTATCCATATTCGATTTATGAAGTAAAATGTAAAAAAGAATACCGCCTCTTATCTCTGAAGTTTACCAAGAAAAAAAATTACGTAACATTGATATTAATGTATTATTTACAGGACAAATATAACTATAGCTCCATCTAGTTTTTCTTTTTTTATCATCAAAAAACATTTATTTACGAAGTTTAATCACCTTTGCATGTATTTTTGTTTTATGAATTCCTACGCGATTACGCTGAAAGTACCTTCTTTCAAATGAAGAAACGAAATTGAAATCTTTGGCATATAATTATCCTTGAATATCACCATACATACTAAGTTATTCAGTAGCTCACATTTGTATCAGAATACGCCGATAGATGGCGCTGTACCAATGGCGTTTCTACACCATGTTGTTGAGATTTTCCTGAATTGATAGGGTTGGAACCGGTACACATCTGTGTACGGAACCCTCGGCGCGCTAGTCGGACTCGCACTTGACCGGTTTTTTTATAGATAGGAACCCTTCGTGCGCAAGTCCAACTCGCACTTGACCGTTTTTTTATAATAAAAGCAAATTAAAAAAATTTGTAGTAAAACATCTGCTTGGTACGAAGTTTACTTTTTGCTGCTCCTAGTCATCTAAACAGAAATCACTACTCAGGGTAATTAACTTGTAACTCTTATAAATTAATATTTCCAGTTTAGTTGCATGGAAGAAACTCGATACCCATTAGCTTGTCTTTGACTATTGATAACGTTATCCTTAAGCTCTAAGATCTCTGCGTTTTGGTGTTGTTTTCTCATAAACATGTAGAAAAAGTGTTCCTTTACTTTGTTATCCGGATAGCTACTTATTTTTCTAAATTTCCAATATTTATTAAATATTTTTTGTCTGATTCTCCTTAAAAATTAAGTTACGTTGTGATGTGTGTGTGATCTCATTTGTTTCAAAAATGTCATTCACTCTGTTTTGTTACGGGGCAGTCATCTTGATGAAAAACAAGCCTTTGCTTCTGGGCTACTTCTGACTTGATTGAGACTTCGCCACTGGTACAGTTAGCATCAAAAGTAACGCATATAAAGACGTAAAAAGCTGTTATTCCTTTACAATAAAGGCTTTTGACATCTTCATATGCGTAGTTATATTTGATGCTAACTGTACCCACTATATATCCGGATTCATATCATCTAGCGTGATGTGTGACAGAACGATATCGGTGTCATACATTTAGTACGGTTAGATTCACATTCATGTGATGAGCTCTGACGTGATGGACATCATGTGAGATAAGAATGAACCCGGCTTTTAATTTAAGATCAATCTATAACTTTACTTTATTTAAATACCCAATTAAAGGGACAAATGTAATTTCAATTACACATCTAAAATACATATAGTTAAAATACTAGTAATTAAATTTAATTTACAGTTATTACATCTAAATAACAATTTAGTTATATAACCCGCCCCTCATCGTCCCGGTGCAAAAGTGCCCATAACGCTAGCAGCATTTTCGCGCTGAATAGCGACAGAAAGTCTTTGCACCAGAAACGATTCGGAGCGGGAGTCCTCTCCTCTTTGCCTAAGTCGACGGCCTATTTCTCGAACAAACTCCTTTGCGTCCTTCCCCCAGCAAAGGGACAAATTGAAAAATGTAGGCTCCGAACACGCGACATTCTGTCGTACGCGGCCAATCGCTCTAGTCAACCTATCGAGCCAAGTGCTACCGGAGCAACCATACTCGACCCCCAAATTCTACAACCAACGAATTCCCTCTTACAATGCCTTAAGCGGGTATTAGACTGTCCTAAACTCAGAATCCTGAATGAGTTAGGAAGCAGATTCAGGAACGTTTAATCGCATTCAAGAAGTACGGTTCCTAAAAGTATCCTAATTAGGACGTCAGGATGGTTCCGTATGAACTGAATCCTATATCGCATCCTAATTAGGACCCCTGAATTCTTAACAGTGTAATACCCGCTTAAGGGAGGCGTATAGCGACATCTACCTATAATTTACGTTAGCAGCGTTACTGCTTAATACATAATTAACTTACCTCATTTGTCAACAGTATCATCAGCTCAGCGCGAGCTCGGCAAGGCACCAGCGAACGCCTCAGCTACAGCCCCGCCGGCCGGCTCAGCCGACAACGCCATCCGCGCTGGCGCCGCCGACCCGCGCCCCACCCCTCGCACTGGCCCGTACTTCGACCAGGTCGCTTCTAAAAACGTGACTGCCCTGCTTGGCAAGACCGCATACTTGAATTGCCGTGTCAAAAATATAGGGAATAAGACGGTAAGTCCTTTTTTTTTTCGAACCTGACTATGGCTTTATAGGCCGGGCCCAATAAAGCGATAGGAGTGCGCGGTTGGAGAGTAGCCTGGGGAAAATCCAGGGGAAAACCTCCGGCACGACCACGCGTGTGGTTTGGAACACTGGAATACTCTAAGAGTTTGCGCTCCAGTGAGATTGGTTGAGCGGTTTCAACCGAATCTGAGGTGTGAGTGGAATCGAGCTACTGGGAGTTTTGTCGGTGGATGGTAAGTCCATAAATCGTGTTGTGCCTACACACGTACGAGACTCAATATGCGAGCCGTTTACATTGCGTGATTTCATAGATCGATTGAGTTCGTTGTAACTCGATGACCCGCAATATAATTAAACTCGCATGCGAATCTCGTACTTGTATAAATAAGGCTTAAGGGGATGCCTTTCAGCCACGCCCCCCGTGAAAGAGACACGCTTATGTCTTTCGCTCATGACAAAACGGGATGCACCACTTTTCGGGAATGGCTTTTTAGACAAATCTTGATAAATATGACTGTGTGCAGTTATATTAAATTTCCTCTTGACAGCGTTCAGATGAGGTAAAATACCATTATTTTAACTTAATTGTGTCGTTTAATAATGCGTTGTTTTAGAGGCCGAGTAAAAATGAAAACTCAACTTGGTTTTTTTTTCTATCGAGAAAATTTTAATCTATCATGTTTCGGCTATTGTCAGAAACACAGTCAAGAATCATAATATCTGAAAATCAATCCTTATTGTTTCCTTGTCTGAGCAGAACATTGTTTCAAAGAACGCGATATTTCTCGATAAGACTCATTAAGTTGTCGCAAGTACGAATCCTCTTCCATTATATTTGTAAAATAAGTTTCGTTAGCAGACATTACTGATTGATACATAATTGATTAATTAATTTGTTAAATATTGAGGATGGGGGGACTGGGGGAATAAAACTTTACTATAAGACAGACATTTATATTAATCGATACTTTTGGGTGAAACTTGTTAGGTTGGGTGAAAATTGTTATTTTTATTTAATTTATGGTGATTTTCTTTTGTTTTATTGTATGACGTTATTGTATTCAATGTATTTACGATCATAATAGAGATTATTTTAAATTGACATGAATATAATTCATAATGAAGTCTTGTTGTGTGAAATAAATGAAATCTAAACCTCTAATCTAAATCTGAAAAAAAAAGTAATTACGACACAAACATCAATGCACGGTAAATTATGCTGCACCACTTTTAGTTGAAAATAATTAAACTGTAACGTAAACTTGCTCGTTAAACTGAGCGGCAATTAAATATGTATTTATTTAAAAAAGCTGCTTGTTGTTTGTTGTGCAATAATAACAAATTAATCTACTTAAAAGATTTGTTTAAACGGGTCAAACGCGATATTTATTTATTAAACTATGTTACTGACACACACGTTTCGACACGTCTCGATAGGTCAATCCTTTATTAAGTATGTGTACAAAACAAAAGATTTAATATTAATTTGTCATACAAGGGTGCAAAGTTGTATTTTAACCGCGAGTATGGAATTGAAACACGAGTAAGCGAATGGATTCTAGGGTTGAACTACGAGCTAGCGAATGGACTCTATAGTTGAACCAGGAGCGAAGCAAGTGGTTCGAAAATAGAACCCTGAGCGAAGCGAGTGGTTCAAAAATAGAATCCTGAGCGTAGCGAGTGTTGCAACACACGAGACGTAAAATAACTCTGCAGCCGTGTATAACACAAATATTTTCACCTCACTAGCACTCACAGCAAAGTTTGCTCCCCCTCGTCCTAGCGTTATTCCAGTACAGTTGCATTATAAATATAGTTCGATGCCTGGGGTCCACTACCTAATCCCGAGATTTGGCGTAGGTACTAGTTTTTTTAACACAGCACAATATAAAATTATTGTTGCTGGACTGTCTGGGCTGGCCTTTAAATGTTATTATGTTTAAAAGAATTACAAACGCACATTCGGATTTCAAATATTCTTTGCACTTTTGTGGGCATTTTGTCCAGGGCAGTTTTGCTATCTGTTTTTAAGGAATAAAAAAGGGCTTTCCGAACCAGTGAGGTGAAAAATGTTTTGTCCATGTTTCATAACCCGAATTGATATATTGAAATCAGTTTGTAATTTGTCACGCGCTCTTGTTTTAGTTAGGACTCGATTGCAATCATGCTTGGCTGTACAATCCTGCGTATTTTCTTTATAGTTGCGTCAATTGGAACAACATTTAAATCCGCGTACGCGAGAAATTGATATTTACTCGATCGATTTTAATTTAACAGGAAAAGGTTTAGTTGAATGTATCATTTCATATATGTAATTAGGTCCAACGGGATTGAGGCCATACTTAACTCAAAAAGACTACGCAAGTGAGTTAACTTATGTGACAAGTTGAACTGTGTTCAAGCTAGATAAGTGAGCCACTCCGAAGTGCGTATTTGCTCTTAATGTTTGACTAGGACTGAGCTAGTGCCTACTTGGCTTTGAAGTATAATCTTATACTTAAATGCCTATTTTGTACCTTTTTCTTTTTGTACCTTCTGAGAGCGTGGCGTAATATGCGGGGGCCGGGGAGGCAAGACGATTAAATATTAATGAGCAAATGCTGGATTATATATAACCGCTTTGAGGAGGTACGTATACACATTTGTGATTAGGTATAATAATTTAAATTTAATGAATATTGTTAGCGCGTGCGCGCTAACGATGGGCCTCATAAGAAAGCTCAAGGTCACCCAAAGAGCAATGGAAAGAGCTATGCTCGGGGTTTCTCTGCGTGATAGAATTCGGAATGAAGCTATCCGTAGCAGAACTGGGGTCACCGACATAGCCTTCAAAATTGCGAGACTTAAGTGGCAGTGGGCAGGGCACATTGCTCGCAGGACTGACGGTCGATGGGGCCAGAAACTGCTTGAGTGGCGTCCACGCACCGGAAGACGAGCTGTCGGTAGGCCTCCGACAAGGTGGAGTGATGACCTGGTGAAGGTCGCGGGAATCCGGTGGAAACTAACGGCAAAGGACCGGTCTGAATGGCGAGCCTTGGGGGAGGCCTATGTTCAGCAGTGGACGTCTTTCGGCTGAAATGATGATGACGATGTGAATGAATATTGTGCATAAATATGTGTACGTACCTAAGTTAAAAGAAGTAAACTATTTTTTTTAATTATTGTTGGATGCAGCGCCAACAGTTTTCTGCTTTGCCTTAGCCTAGATTGACTGGTAGAGAATACCATACAGCAATAAATCCACCTTGTGCGATAAGGTATCTTTTGTGCAATAAAGATTAAATAAATAAATAGGATAATATTACACATAAAAAAAGAAAATTTTATCTCAATGCAAACCTCAATACAATTGTTTACGAAGACTCATAGTAATCGTATTTTTCTCATTTTAAGATTTTAACGTTGACGTCAATGTATATTTTTGAGATCTGTAAGTTTGTCAGAGGTAATAAAACGATATTGAAACATATCCATGAGAAAAGTTGCCCATCACATCATAATTTGCGGAAAAGAAATAAACTGATTAGTAAATTTACATCACTAGAAATTGTTAAGTCCCGGTACCCAACACATGGCTGTAAAAGTCTATAATGCAGTTCCTTTCGATATTAGACAAATTGAAAAATTAAACATGTTTTGCAGCAAATTAAAAAAACTATTTATTCGCAAACAGTTTCTACAATTTAAATGAATTTTTTGATAAGAAATTGTAATTGATGGAAAACTGATCAAATTTGCTGTATTTATTTATTTATTTATCAAATTTAATTTTGAACGTTGTTTTAAGTCCTTATAGATTAACCCCCGTATTCATAAAACTTAACAAACCTCTGTTAACTAAAATGTCTGTTGTCACTGTCTCACAAGCACGTATGTCAAAGTGACAGATAAGGACAAATGAACTTTAGAGGCTAGTTAACTAATATAGGTTTGATAGACGTTTATGAATAAGGGGGTAAGGATATGCGGTACCCTTTCAGGGTTATATTGGAACACTGTACTATATTTTAAGATCTTTATGCACATACAATATAATGCAATAAATAAATGAAATGAAATGAAATGTAAGAATGTACAGAATAGTTCATTAAAGTCTACCCTCCTAGTTACTCAATGTTATAAGTAGAACGTGGCGTTAATAGGCTCTGTTTCCTATACTTATACAGCAGATAGTTTTTAATAGCGCGGCCTATATTGCTCACCGTCTTCGGCATAACTCGCGCGTGCCAACACCAATTTCCTACCGCTGACGTTATAACAACCGCAATTTAAACGTCATTTTTCACTAACCACACACACAATTAGAAAACTAAGTTCGGAGTTCTAATTTTAAAACACGAAGTTATAATAACAAGTTTTAATGAAGGTTGGAATAAAGTAAAGTTAAGTAACAGTCGAACTGTACGGCCTACCTTCATAATGGGCACACAACTACGGTACCTACACGCGTATAACGAGCCCCGTTTACTCGCCAGCCCAATTTACTTACATAGCGGTCACAGTTTCTGGCTTAAAATGAAACCCAACAATGGGACAATGCAACTTTAAAGCTATTGTGGGGTTTATAAATAAAAACCTCATTAGGCAGCCACATCTTCCACATAAATAACAACTCACTAACGAGATCTCACTCAGCTTTTAAAAGGGGATTTACTACGCTCGTTTAAATGTAGGCGTCTGTCGTGATCGCTATTTTATTTCATGGAACCTGATGATGTTCGGTTTGATGTGTTTTTTCGCACGCCATTTGGGGCGGCATTCTTAAATATGTTACCGTGTTCCGGGTTTGTTTGTGAATCTAAGCAGTCGAGTGAGAGAAATGCTGTAATCTGCTACTTAGCTAATGAAAATGTGAATTAACGAGTAGATTGCTGCTCTAAAAATGAAGAACCCTTAAATTATAGGCAATTGCGGTAATGTACGTAGTTTAACAATGCTGAGGAAATAGTACATTTTGATGCAAGTGCGAAAGGTTTGTCATTTCGCACGAGTCCCGAGTTGTCTTGGCCCGAAACGTCAGGCGAGGGACAAGATTCGGGACGAGTGAAAATGACACTTCCGCACGTATAACAAACGACCTTTTTTAATACAGTTGCGAAAAAATAACAAAGAAACAAAACTAAATAAAACAATAATTAAAAGAGGGACAAAACAAAATGCATTTACTTGCCATTGTGGGCTTTACACGTACCTGGTCTACATCTGGCGTAGTTTACACACATTTTATTTAACAATCGTATAAATCGCACATTTCACAAGAATATTATTAAAACAATACGTCATTACAAAATCAATTCGTGAAATTATGAATGAAAGAGGCGGGAATTAATAAGTCGGTGTAACTTTTAATTGATAAGACTTTTTTCAACAAGCCATGGTTGTCAGCATTCAACCAAAAGCAAAACTATTTTACGTCTAGTGGTAGTTTAATTACATTTAAACATGAAAAACAGGTATTTGTAATTTTATAACTAATTTATATTTGATTTTTTGGTAAATAATAATTAATTTGGTAAAAAATAATTTTGTATGTTTTATCGAAAAAAAAAACAAGCGTTCATTCATCCGGCGCGGCGGTCCTGCATAATACTCTATTAATCTTAGGTCTCGCATAATACTCGTTTCCGGTCATTGGTCTACTCGATCAGATAACTTTTTAAAAACAGTTTTAGATTTTTAGTATATGATAAGCCTTTAACCTGTTTAATACGCAATTTTAATGTTTTAAATATAATAGAAGTTTAGTTTTAATGCCAAATGCTTAATTAAATAAATGAGGAAACTGATTGAACCTGAAACTCGTCTGTTGGATGTTTGGATTGGACCAACAGTAAATTTAAAAAAAATGGAAAAGTAAAAAGCACTAGTGCGCGAAATCCAACTTTGCGCACGATATACAGCTACATAAAGTACCACTTTTGAAGCAACTGTATTAAAAAATAGTTTTCTCTTATGTTCATTGATATCGTCGAAGCCGAGCAGCAAGACACACGACTTGCAATCTGTGAGTCGTGGGTTCAAATACCGATTCATCCACCGTATATTTCTAAAATAGTTATTACGAGATACTTATCATTTAACATTTAAACAGTAACTTTTTAGTGAAGGAGCAAGAAGGCTTTTTGTTACTGACTGTGGGTTTATAAGAAAACCCAAGCAGGATGATTATTTAATATCATTGTTAAATTCATCTATTGACGTACTTTTGTAGGTCAGTTTTTTATAGCTCTATCTCACTTTGAGTGCCGACCCACACCTAATTTTTTAACCGACTTCAAATCTCAATTAGCCTATATTTTTTTAAATATATTTGTTACGTGATTACTCCGCCATTTATGAACAGATCTGGAATATTATTTATTTATTTAAAAGCATATGCTTTCAGATTGGACCCGTTATTATCAAAGTTCACTTCTGATGACGGGAACCATAAGGAATTGAGGAAACTCCTCAAAAATTCAGGGGAAAGATATAGCGATTTTAGTATTTTCGGTAACAAATCGAGCAAATGCAAATGCTTCAGAAGTAGCATTTGGTGTACAGGAATCGATGAATAAGACCACGGATGGTCATCCAAAACTCCTGGTGTTTCATAGTTAAGATATTTCGATTAAGATACTGAAGGGACTATGCCGAAGCCAATTTAAATGGTCCTTATGTAATGTTACTATCGACCTAATCTGGTAATTGAAGCCGGAAGGTAGACAATGGAACTCCGTAATAAAACGGTGTAGTTTAGCCGTGTTTGCGCTTATTGGAATTATCATGATATGCACTCAATCACTCACTAAAAAAGTGTGCCTGAAATAAAAAAAAATGATAAAAAATAAAAACCGGCTCCAAAAAAATGGCTTTACGGTTTTCTGCTCTCGAAGTGACTTGGCGGAGTATTAAATAGAAGTCTGTTATTTTCTTACAAACGAGATTTTCTTTCGAACGTTTCAGTTTGTACTCTAGCTAAATAAAGACATAGTATGATCCATGACAGGTTTATATTATATAATATTTACCTTAAATAAACTTTTGTAGGACGGCATAGTTCATAATAACTTTCTCGTCAGCCGTTTCTCATTTAAAAACGCTTTCATTATAATACCAAAACGCCTCTACCGCTTCTTTCCATGCATTAATAAAATTTGGTGAACAATGAAACGAGGGCGTTCCTCATTTAATTAACTTTGAGAGTGAAATAGTAAAAAAGCTTTCCGTTTTGTGTAGAAAATATTTAAACTATGAACTCCTCTCGGCGAGCATGCAATTTTCGCTCGACCATACTTCTTTATATAACCGTCTAATAAAGGCTACATAGACTTCACCATACCTAACTAAATGCTATTACAGCTAAATAAAAAGGCTTTGCCACGTACTGCAATATCTGAGGAAGACCTCAGTGTACACAGATACACCATTAAGAGAACCATTTCCTCTCAGTTAAAGTTAACTTGGCTGCTCTCCGAGTTTCAGATAAATACTAGGTATTAATATACCATGTATTTTTCTGAAGATCGGTAAAATATTTTACATTTTTTTAATTAATATTACAAAACTTTCAATAAGGGTATTGATAACCCAGGGATTGTAATAACTTCTTTTAATTAAGTTTCACAAAAAAATATTTAACGCACTTGCGAGCCAAATTAGGGCATGACTTCCAACGAAAACTTTTCAATATAAAAATTTTTCACAAGTACGTTTCAATAGTAACAAAAAGCGTTCGGTGCTTTTAATACTAACACTGAGGCGCAAGTATAATAATATGGTAGTCAATAATTAAATTAAAACAAAGATGATTTTAAACTCAGTGAATTAATTTAATCACGTCTTTAACTCTATACGCATTTCATCAAGTAAAAGCAGTAGGTACTCGATTTGATCACAGTCGTTTTCAAAGTTATTAAATTAGCTGCCACAATTATTAAATAATATATTTGATATCTAGTCACGTTTCTCGGTTTCAAGTATTTAATAACGTACGTACTGCACGTACTTATTGTGAAAATACTAAGGCCGAGTTTTATAAAGATTCGTTAGACCAAATATCAGATCAAATTTCAGTAACTCAGTACATTTTTTAACATATGAAACCGACATAAGGTCTAACGGATCTTTATAACACCGAGCCTAAGAAAATTTCCCAGTCATTAGTAACTGGTATCTGGCCACGCGTCGCTCTTTACACTACAATCTAGTGCCAGTTGGGTTGTCTAACAACACGGAGTTCTTAACGAGACGGTTGTGGTTATTTGCCACGCGACACAAAAACGTGATACTGTTGCAAAGGTGTATCTTAAAACTAAAAATTAGTTTATAAAATAATGCGTAGATTTGCATGTTAAAATCTAAGATATTTTATATATGGTAAACTTGTAATAGTACTTCTAATTGATTATGTATCGTGTCAAACTTACGTTAGGTAGATCTAACTGTCATTGTTTGTGTGGAAATTGCTTCAGATCAACCTTGCGCATGCTCGAAAACGTTACGTAACCCCTTTCTGCTAAGGTAATCGTTATTTTATCAAATTAAGCGTTGGATTTAACGCGGAACAATTTAATTAAAGGCTAAGAAATAAATTAAATACTATCACAAAATTATACGAACATTCGCCTACGCCAAAAGTTGAAGTCCTAAGTTAAAAAGAGCTCCCAAAATACTTACAATCTAACAAAGTTTTGATTGAAATAAGGCGAATAAGGCAATTAGGAACCAATTTATGCCTTTAATATTTGTTTTGATAATTAATTTGATTTACCGTCAAAAGTAATTACGTAGTAGCATTTTGATATCAAAATATTTTTGATTGACAATACCTGAATTCGGTACAGCTCCCGGTTTTAATAAATTTATGTTGTTTGTTGTTGAGAACAAAAGTAATAGATTAAGGGTGCCTCGTCATTTTTCATGTGAAGACAGCGAACTAAGTTTCGGAGAACTTTCGTGGCTGTTCGTGGTTCTGGGGTTTCTAGTATTCCACCACTGAAATGAGAACAACAGAATCATTATAATTTACTTGTTTTTATTAGTAACAATAATTACCATTCAGTGACACGATATTCTATTCTGATATTGTGAAAAAAGTTAAGTTACTGACTTTGTAAGTTGATGAAGCGTGTTGGGGAGATCTCCGGAATTACTATATTAAATTGTTTTTAAAATCACCAGTGCATAATCGTCGGTTGACAACCACAGTTCACTATGTAAGAAATATCTACTTAAAGTAAAGCTCGTATATCAGTATTATTTCAATAGTGAGATACGAGGTTTCTAAGAGTAATGACAGATTTGCTAGTACTGTAAACTGGGGTGACTTTAGGAAAAATCGGGGCCACTTTGATAGTTTGAGAACACTAATATAATTGTCACTAAGTATTTCTAATTTAATTCAGTTCAGTAAATAGTTAGGAAATATACCAAGGGATAACACCGACCCAGGTTAATCAAATAAAAACTAGAAATAAGGCTTAAAAAGTATATTTTAAAAGTCGTCCCCGAATTTGAAAGTATCCCCGGTTTACGGTATTTAGTTGTCAACCGCCTATCTTATAGAACCCTTGGGATAGGCATACACTATATCTATTTTTCATCTCACGGTTTTGCCTGCGATTTTATAACAGTATAAATTATAAAAACCGACCAAGTGCGTGTCGGACCACGCACAGTGAAGGGTTCCATTCCAGCACCTACTAGTCCATATTTAAAATCACTATCCAATACATTGATTATAAAAAAGTCGTATCACCTCAATTTTTTTCAGAATTTTAAACTGTATACTTTGGTAATTAGAGGGGGGGGGGACACTTTCTTTGACTTTGACAGCTAATATCTCACCAACGGTTGACTTAAATGGACAAGTTTTTTAGAAACCTCCATATCATTTTAAAGGCCTATCCATCGATACCCCACATGACTATGTGCGTTGAAATTTTTTTTTCATCCACCGGTTGGAGTGCCCCCCCTAATTTAAAATTTGTTTTGTAATTTCACATCACTTTTATGTAGCGGTTCATAAAATACACCTTCCTACCAAATTTCATAATTGTATAGCGCTTATAGTCTCCGAGTAAATCGGCTGTGACATACGGACGGACGGACGGACGGACCGACAAGACGAATCTATAAGGGTTCCGTTTTGCCATTTTGGCTACGGGACCCTAAAACAAATAAATCTTAAAATCTTTAGCAAGCAAGTAGGTGTGACGTGACCTTTTTATATCTGCCTCGCTCTATCATAGGCATTTTTAAATATTTTTAAAATGGTCCTTAAAATATACCAGTAAATAATAACATGTTTCTTTTTCATCACTTTTGAATCATTGCGCAATCCGTTTCCAACTCTACTAGGTATTATAGATTGTTTGATTATCTTAAGTAGTACCCATCAGGACTAGGCAGCAGAAATTATGTTGTTTTTAAGATACGGCATTGAGATTCACCCTGAATTTCTAATTTAGACAAAATTTCGTAATACTATATTTTATACAAAATTCATCTAATTTCCCAGTCGCAATTTTAACCCTTTCTGGAGATAAGCGGCAATGAAGGGGTTAGGCAATCGTGATGCGGGTAAACGGGTTAGATTCCGAAAGGAAATTTCCAATTTACAAAGTATGAAATAGAGGGAGAAATATGTATTCGCGACACAAATTCGGTTGGCTACATCAGTTTTCAAATTGGTTAAGAGTATGTACTCTTTCAAATTGGTTAAGAGTATGTTCAATTTTGAAAAAGCGTACTCTTTCGATTTAGTACTCTGTTTTTTCATCCAACATTTATGTATGTTTCTTTTAAATAAAAATAACTGAGAAATCAAATGGGGGGTATTATCTCCATCTGCAAAATATCATAATGAAATACCGGCCCTGGTATTGAAAGGCAGAGATATGTAGTGTGATCCTGCTATGATTTCCAAGATTCAAGTCAACGTTTGATCGTCAAACCACAAAGTAAATAGCGGCGGGCCGCGCCGGAGCAGAGTTCGCTCAGTACAAAGTGCCATTTTCGCCGCACGCACACAGACGTTACATTTACAGGCATTCTCGGACAGTCTCGGACAGAGCTTAGTCGCGACTGTCGCGAGTGCTAGTTGTGCGCGCGTTGATCAATTGACGTCCCCGTCCCCGCCGCTACGTAGGTACTTTGTGTCACGTACGTCAAAATGAATAACCGGGATTATTACTTTCTTCAAATAAAGGATAAAAAAAATTCAATTTTTGAAGATGACAAGATAAAAAGTCATCATTTAATAAAATATTAATTCGGTAATTGAAGTCCATAGACGAAATTGTTATTCAAAAAAATTATGGAACGTGTAACCCTTCTAGATTTCAACCCTTTTTACATTTATGTTTTTGTCGAACTTTTTTCACGTTTGCTTTTTTAGTGGGATCACTATCATAACTTGTTAGCTAGTTAGTAGTTAGTTGTAACAATTTGTTACGCTCCAGTCTTCGTCACGTGTGCTGTCGGGATCTTTAATGGACATTTGATGCTCTTTAACTTCTAAGCAGTCTCTAGGGAATGTAAACATGGTAAGATGTATGTATTAACGAATCAGTGTATGTATGTCTGTAAACTTATATTACCTACTCCTTTTTAAAATTCAGAATCAATACTAGAAGCAACCCTAGTGAGTCGGGCAAGTTTAGGTATGTATTTTCAAGAACGGCGGGATCGGCCCTTCTGTATATTTTTTTATTTTGTGGTCAAACTGTGCATCTGATGTTTAATCTTTCTTTTTTTGCTTATTACTCGAAAACTTGCAATGTTCAATGTTTTATGAAGGTATTTAGAGAAAGACCAAAGGTGAAAACTACTATCATCAAACTTTTTTAGCACCTAACCAGAAATAATTAGGTAATGGAATATGTGGTATGACAGAACATGGCCTTAAATATTTTTTTTAGATTCAGTTTTCGGTTCGAGTAACTTTATCTTTAGGATAGGAGAGAAGAAACAATTTCTGTGGACGATTAAGAACTAAAATAAGAGATATACTGGGGCAAAGATAGAGGGGATGAGAGGCAGGGGAAGACCGGGACAGCGCTTATAGGTCAAGCTATAGAGAAGGTAAACATAATGTTGTGTCAGGAGCTTTGCGTTGGCAGAGAACCGAATAGAATGGGGATACCTCCACCGACAACAGCTCTTAAATATGATTATGATGAATGCACACTAATATTATAAACGCGAAAGTGTGACTGTCTGTTTGTCTGTCTGTTAACTCTTTACATTTAAACCGCTGAACCGATTGAGATGAAGTTTGGTATGGAGTTAGTTCGAGTCCCGAGGAACGACATAAGGTTTTTATCACGGAAATCATCCCTCAATGGGGTGGTATTTTGTATGGAAGCGATAACTAGGTAAGCGCCTGATATAAAAGAATAGCAATAAAATTCTAAGGCGATGAGTTCTACGCGGACGGAATTGCGGGCAGAAGCTAGTTATCGTATAAAACAGTTTTAATCTTCAGTTATAACTGTGATTAACTAACGATATGTGTTTTTTGTTCCAGTTAAATATGCAAGTATCATGGGTTCGTCACAGAGACATCCACCTGCTGACAGTCGGGCGATACACATACACA
Source organism: Epiblema foenella (assembly GCA_963556455.1). Taxonomy (NCBI): domain Eukaryota; kingdom Metazoa; phylum Arthropoda; class Insecta; order Lepidoptera; family Tortricidae; genus Epiblema; species Epiblema foenella. The sequence continues at coordinate 21,935,826 of OY747099.1, read as the reverse complement.
AGTGATCAACGATTCAGGGCTATACATCTGCCGCATTCCGAGGACTGGACCTTACAGGTAAGGAATTCCAAAGTTTATATAATAATACTTCAGCGGGGTACAATAGATATTGTCGGTCAATCATACAGTAAAGCCCTTAAAGAAGCTCGCCTTTGTAATTCATCTATTTTTTTCACTTTATCGTGTTGTATGTACAATAAAGCAATGATTACATACAACGTAAGTCACTAAGTAACAAATACCAACTTAAAATAAAGCTCGTATCTCAGCATCGTTTCAGTAGTGAGATACGAGGTTCCTAAAACTAGTACTTTTGAGTGATATTGCCCAATACAAAGGCTAAACTATGCGTAAACGCTGTGTCTATTTGTAGACAATTCAAATCATGTTAACAACTGCTTCTAACAGGCATGTTATGAGTTAAGTCAATATTAATTTAATTCACAATGTGAAACTACACAACACACCTGCTTTGATATGAATAGTAAACAAATGGTACTCTCGCAATTAATTTATTCTGTTACAATACCCAGTTACTTCATAAACGACTATATGGAAACTATTTATAGTTATAAATCAAATGATATCAATTAATTCAAGTTCATTATACCATTATTGTAATAGTACGAAATTTTTAATTAAGGATTTATGTTGATCGCTACACTTTAAGCCTCTATTTTATCTTTAATCCCCTCTCATCCACTAGTGAGTGGATGGAACGTACAGAGGTGTAGTGGGGGGGGGGCCTTCCAATCCGGGTAACACTAAAGCCCGTTTACTGACTGACCACTGACCAACGCACGATCTATCGCACCCAGGGTGACACACAAACTTGTCCCAGGTACCACCCATGCTTCGCCACTGGGACGGGGACAAACAATACGGATCGGTAAAATACCGGCATATTTCCTAAAATAATGCAAACTTGTACAAGTTTTTTAATCCTGTCATGATCATAGTTTAATTTTACTTCTAAAATGCAAAAATAACAGTTAAAAAAATACGTTTCCGGGTTTATATCGGACTCCTGAAAATCCATGAAAAAAAAACAATTAACCGAGTGAAATATCGCAAAAATCGACAGTTTTGGAGATTGATATTTTTATGATGGTATCCCGGGAATTGCTAATACTGTTGGGTATTACGAAGAATAATATATCATGTTAATAAAACTAGTGCAAAATATTTAAAAATCCTATTGCGGGTTGGTCGTCGCCTAGTACCCATAGTACAAACTTTGCTTAGTTTGGGACTAGGTCGATTTGTGTAAGATTGTCCACAAATATTTATTTATTTTATTTATAAAATTTAGGGTGACCCGAAATTTTTGACCTCGAGTGTATATGATGATAATCATTTATCATGAAATTATACATGAATTAAAATTATTATTTTTTTGTTGCAGATTAAGTACCCGCAGCATAGGGACTCTGGCATCTACGAATGTCAAATATCGACGACGCCGCATATGAGCCATTTCATTCATTTGAATGTAGTTGGTGAGTATATAACAATTTTGATTACGGTTACCCATATGGTGTAAGTATGTATGGTTTAAAATAGGATGTGTGGCGAGGATGACAAGATAATGGAGCACTTATTGTGTGAATGTCACGCCCTTGCCAGATAGCGAATGAATGACTTTATCGATGGTTATCCTGAACAAAAAGAATTCAGAGTACTCCCGCTAAACTCCATCATCCGGTTTGTGGAAATGTTGGAGAGCAGCTTGGAGTAGGCATAAAGGAGGGGGCAATTGCACAAAAGATCCCACTGGGTCGAAGTGCATCCGCAAGGGCCCTCATCTATACAAGATAAGATTAAGATAAGTACCAACCCGTTTTTCCCGTGGGTTCTGTAAGAGTCGACTAGGGATAGGGCTGAAGCGCGTTGTGTACGGTGGGCTGGCAATCTATCTCTGCATTATTATAACATTTTCCAAATTTGAAACCATTTCCAAAGAGTGTTGCATCTCAATTACTCGCGTGCGGAAGACATCAGACACAGAGATTGTGTATTCTTACACGGGGGACGTGGTTAACAGAAAGGAGTAATTGCATTAAAATAATAAGTACACGGACTGAACGCTAAAAGAAACGAAATTAATAACACTATCCGCACACTTAACAGATTAAACTAACATTTAAAGCTTTTAAACTGAGTTCAGACAAAAAGCGAGAAAAGTTTCAGGTACAGACTAAATTATCCAAATCCCAGACAGTGCTCTTGATTTTAATAACATTTATACTTAATAAATTTTGTTAAATTTACTGGCCAAGTCTAGCCGTTCACCATGTCTTTGGACTCATAGCATAAATGGTACTTGCCAATATACTAAAAAACATCTACACATAAATGTGATAGTGCCAATCAACAATTATATCCGTGCATAATACATATAGGTAGTTAAGAAAAAAAAACTACTTTGCTCTTTTTTTTTTAAATTTGGGTATGGGATGGCGCATCGTAACTGACGATTCTCAATATGATTTGAGGCGTTAGTGCCGTTAATGAAGCATGAGTCTTCTGGTAGATGTCGCTGTACGCCTCACTTAAGGCGTTTGTATAAAAAGAGAATAGTTTACGTTAGCAGCGGTACTGCTTAATACGAAGGAACGGTTGATGAATTTAGAACTGGGTAGTGATTGCACCTATAGCTCAGTTGGCTAGAGCGACTGGCCGCGAGTGCCGGGAGGTCACAGGTTCGAATCCTGCTCGGTGCCTAAATTTTTCAATTTTTCCTTCATTCTAAAAAAAATCCTTCATTCTAAAACTACTTTGTCTTCATTGCGCAATCAAATATACATGTACCTATAAATCACAAATCTTTGTCCTTTTTTTTTTCGTTAAAAAACATATTAGTCGTACTTACTACTCAACTTAATAATAAGCCGGTGAAAAGGACAAGAATTAATTGAAAACCCCCAACAAATATCAATAAACGTCACAGCAACTGTCACAGACTGATTAACGTTCACCCAGAAACGTTGACGGTAGGAAAACGCTTTTAGAATTTAAAACATGGCCGCCTTAACTTAAGTAGGTTATCAAGCAATTCCCAAACTTGAGGAGTTACTGGTAACTATAAAGTAAAGCACGTTTACGTTGCAGAAGTTCGTTCACTGAACCAAATGTTTACACTGCCATGTCTGGGTAAGTTAAAGTATAATTACAGCATTATACGCACGCGCGAAGTTCAAAGGCCTGAAGAAAAACAAAATTATATATGTGTGAGTTTAATTGAGTTTCCGTATTTTGAAGCTCTATAATTTTAATAGAGATCTATAATCATGTACTTCTACAGATAAAGTTGTAATTATATCAATTAATTTGGATTCATCTCTAGGAGTCCTAATGTTACACTTTCTTGGAAAACTAAAGAAATTAACTTTTACTCACCTGCCGTCTAAGGAGTTGCCAGTCTTTGAAAAATATATTTGAAAATATTGAAAAGATTAGCTCTGGACTCATTTACGCCACTAAACGATCAAGTGACACTTTGCATATGGTTCCACTTTGTAACTACGAGAATTGTCTATACGAATATCTTTACAAAATATTGCACACTAAAATTTACCCACCATTCGGTATTAAATTTCTGTATACAGTGTACCCGTAATTTTGCTCTTGGATATATAAAGAATTTGTAGATTTTAGAACAACAAGCACTATTTTAACGGTCATAATTGGATCATCAAGACAGGGCGCGTCGCTATGGAGATAATCATTTTAAAATAAAAATGACAAAGGCTACATAATAGTAGATTCAAATCATGCGAGGACGGAGTATATTTTTAAATGGAACACAAGTAACGTTACTTTTGAAACCAAATCGACTATTTAGTGCGCAAATTATTAATGTGCCATAAATAAAGCCGAAACTCGTTTTGTCTGCGTACCTACCCTCATAATTTAAATATTCTGTAAGCATCCTAATTAACGGTTTCTGTTGGCGTGTTAATTTATTTCTAAATCACACCGATGATTTTATCGCAAGGCGCTTATTATTGCGTAATAAAAGTCAGACCAGATGATAACTTGGGCAAGATATAAAAATGTCCTCTGCAGACCTCCCTGTATTAATTTCTTTTATCGCGCGAAGACTAGAGCGGCGATTTTCGTTTTATTACCTTCGGCTATTTTTGGCGCCAAAACTTTCCAGGAAATGTAAATTCGGTGTAAATTTAAGGGTATAATTTGATTTTTCCATGTTTTTTTGACATAGTATGATTGCTCATTTTTTTGATGAGGAATTTTGAGAAATATTTATAAAAATTACACTACATCAACAGCTGTGGAAAGTAACTAAGTTAGGTAAGTTTTTATTAATGTTTAAGTGGTCTATCATCATATAAAACCTCATTAGTAGCTCCTTATAATTATATATAAATATTTATAAATTGTGTGATATTTTATTCTAATAGGTCATAAACGAATTTATCTTTTGTTAAAAGTATAAGTTAATTGTATTATTTTTATGTTAAATTTATAACGCAATCCCAAATATTATCAAAGAGACACTCCATTTCTAACAAGCTAAAATCTTGATACTTCAAAATTACCGTGTTTCAATTTATATTCCGAGTTGACCTCTATTTCACAGTTTGCAGTTGATAATTAAAATGGCCTACCTTCGACCTTTTATTCCCGCACCGCAAAATCTATAAAGTATGACTACTTTGAATTTGACACAGCCATATGCTCGTATTCCATTAAATAATCTATTTTAATGCTAATGTAATAGAGTTTATATTACAAACATTTAGACAGTGTGTATGGAATAGAAACTCAATTATATTAGTGCTGAAGTAAAATTTCCAATCGAACAGTGTATATGTCAATGTAAGGCCGGGTTTTATAAAGATCCGTTAGACCAAATGTCAGATCAAGTTTCAGTAACTCAGTACATTTTTTGACATAACAAACCGCCATAAGGTCTAACGGATCTTTATAAAACCGAGCCTAAGTAGCCTAATAGCCTAAGTGTATGACAAAACGAGAATAAGGAATATTTGTTGGAGATCCGGGGAACTTGAGACAGAACCACCTTTCGGTTTGAGTAATTTATTGTGAATGAATTATGTTTGTACTAACGCAGCAAAAGTAAACAAACATTGATATCCGTCATAGAAGAAGTATAAAAACTATTCTAAAACGGATTGAGTTTGCATTGGTACATAGATATAATGACCCCATCTACTACTTTTGCCCGAGCCTATATAGAACTCTACACTGCTACACTGGCCCTTGAACCAATATAAACTCACCGTCAACAAATAAAATTAACGCATATCACAATAAATACCTAAGTAAATAAAAAACAAGTAGGTACACATAAGCTGTCTTTACAATTAAAAACAACAAGGTATCAAAGATAGAAACAGTATAAATTAGTAAATATATCCGTTATATATAAAACAGTAAATGCTATCAGTAAAGTAGTTGGACAAACATCTCACTTATTCGACACAACAAATAAATGAGATAAAAATATATCGTGTTTTTCTTTTGGTAGCGGTTTCGTTAACACGTCGGTCACCATTTGGTCAGTGGAAAGATATTTTAGGCTGACTGTACCTTCATCAAAAATTTCCCTGATGAAATAATGCCTGATGTCGATGTGTTTAATTCTGGCATGGTACATATAATTTGTACATAACTTCAAAGCTGAGTGATTGTCGTTATACAAAGTTATACTGCACTGTACCCCGTAAATTTAGAACAGAAACTTGTGTAAAAACAGAGCCTTCTTGTAAGCATCTGACAAAGATATATATTCCGCCTCCGTGCTTGAAAGGGCTACCGTTTTATGCTTCTTATTCTCCTAAGAGATGGTAGAATTACCAAATTTAAAAACGAAACCGCTATAAGATCGACGATCGACCTCGTTCGCCGCATAATCAGCATCAGCGGCATATGCTAAAATGTCTAACCCTGACTTCTGGAAAGTGAAACAATAATTAATCGTACCTTTTAAGTACCTGAGTACACGTTTTACCGCCTTCCAGTGCGACTCGTCATATGCTTCGTTGCTGGTTTTCAGCGAACTAACAGCATACGCGATGTCGGGACGTGAACATATCGCGATGTACATGAGACAGCCTATCAGGCCTGTATCTATAGTTGTAACTATAATCCTTCGTAGTAGATTTCACGAACTTTAGTCCTGTTTCCATAGGTGTCCGTGCAAACTTACAATCTGACATCAAAAAACGTTCTAGTACCTTCTTAATGTAACTTGATTGGTCTAGAGTTATCTCGTTATTCTGTCTGCATAGCCTCATGCCAAGACTTCGAAGCTTGCTTCAGTTCGCATATGGCTTTATTCAACTTGTAAACTTTAACCTCTTGACCTTTTATTTTGTAACCCTCTGGCTAAACAGTTTCCATATAAACAGTTTCTTTGAGATCTCCATTCAAAAACACCGTTTTGACCTCCAGATGTTATTATATTCTGCAGCTAAAGCTAATAGCGTGCGTATAGTTGAATATCTCACTACAGGAGAAAATGTTTCTAGGTAATCTTTACCATATTTCTGTGTATAAACCTTTGTAACAAAGCGCACTTTGTACCTTAGTAATTCCCTGTCGAGGCCAAGTTTCCTTTTAAATATCCACTTGCATTTGACAGGCCGTAGCTGCGTATTGCGGTAAGTCAGAGTCCAACACTTGTTATAAATGAAGGATTTATCAGAATCATCTATCGTGATAACTCAGAATCATCTATCGTGATAACACTATTTTCATGACAGCTATCACTAGATGTTTCTGCAGGCTCTGGGGATGAATCGGGTTGTACTTGAATGTTGTTCGTAACAATTACATTGTTACTAGTTAGTTCAAACAATCTGTAACTTGAACTCGTTCGATGACATGTCATTCCAAAAAGCATGTTCGACAAAGGTTACATTTCTAGCTTTTATGACAGTCTTTGTACACGCCGGGTCTATTAATCTATAACCCTTTGTATCATCACAATATCCAACAAAGATTTGTTTTTTACTCTTGTGATCCAATTTGTCCCGTTTATGCTGTAGGGCATATAGGCTTGACAGCCAAAAATGCGCAAGTGACTAATATTCTCCTTTTTACCTGTCCATTTTTCCTCTGGAGTACACAACCCCATCACAGCCTTAGTCGGGATTCTTTAGGTGTACAGCAGTGTTGACTGCTTCTGCCCAAAATTCCTTTTTTAGACCATTGTCCTGAAGCATGCATCTGGCCTTTCTCATGATAGATCTGTTCGCGCGTTCTGCGACTCCGTTCTGTGGTGAATAACTCGGAACTGTGGTCTGGAATCTCTGAAAATTTTAATTGACATATTCACCACCTCTGTCACTACGAAAAACGTTTATTTTCTTTTTCGTTTGGTTTTCTACGAGAGCTTTGAATTCTTTAAAAATATCAAAAACCTCACTCTTTGCTTTAAGGAAATAAACAAATGTGTTTTTGACAAATCGTTGATGAATGTTAAAAAATACCTCTTCCCATCTAAGGATGGGCATGGCATCCACAGACGTCACTGTGCACTAACCCAAGAATTTCCTTAGCTCTGCATGGTCTCCGATTTCTTCGGAAATGGCAACCTACTTTGTTTTCCTACAATACAGGAAACACACGACTTAGTCATTGTTGTAATAAGAAATACCAGTTGACATACCTTTTGGTAATAACTCCAAGCTTCTAGAATTCAGATGCGCTAGACGGTGGTGCCACACATGTTGCGTAGACTGGTTTCGTGGTGCTGCAGGGCTCTGCGCTTGTACCAATTGCTCAACAGGACGACCTTCATGGTTCAGTTGATACATTGACGTCTCGCTGTCACCTGTACGGGCAAAGACGAACAGATCGCCTGCGCAGGTGGCTCGCTACAAACATTAACAGTGCCGATGACTTCAAGCTGGTAAATACCATCTCTTTGGGTTGCACTAGCCAAAACCTCCCCGTTTTCCGAAACCGTACCAGAACGAAACTCAACATCATATCCTTTATTAAACAAGACACTGGCAGATAACAAATTAGCTGCTAATTTAGGAACTAAATACACATTGCTCATAGTTCTTACACAATTGTCCTTCAAAACACTTGCACTGTACCTTCTCCAGCCATCATCATAGCCTCACCGTTGGCTATGTACACCTTCTTCGGATTGCTGGTTGTGAAATCCGACATCACACTGCGATCATTACAAAGATGTAGCGAGGACCCACTGTCCACATGCCAAACGTCTCGCCAAATTCCCACAGCCATCGCCGTAAGAAAAGACGATTCCCTCCGACTTTTCAGTGCAATCTTTCAGGCAGTGCCTAGTCTTCTTGCACTTGGAGCACTTTGGTTTGCGTGCTTTGTGAGTTTTAAATGCCGTTACATTTTCATCTTTTTCATCGTGCCGTAAATTTTCTTGACGCAATTTTAATTTGACAACTTCGCTTGACAGTGACACATTCGAATTTTCTAGAGACATAATCAATCGATCGAAATCGCTTGTCAAACCGCTGAGCAATATTACGGCCAGGACGTCGTCTTCCAGAGCCCATCCAATATCGCTCAAAAGTTGCGATGTACCCATGATCTTGTTCACATATACCTCCATACTCGCACACTCGGTTAATTTAGTGGCGAATAGTGTTCGAAGTAAGCTCAAGCGTCGACACAGACCTCGATCTTCGTATGCCTACTGCAGATTTGCCCATGCTTCACGCGCCGTCTTTGCATTTCTAATTTGTGGAAATACACTTGGCTGCACGCGGCACGGCCAAGGCGATTTTCGCAGCCACCTTTCTTGTTTCTTGGCATCTTCACACTTATTCTTCGTATCTCCGACACAATCCCATAGCTCGTCCTGGATAAGCACCATCTTCATGATGAATTTCCAGGAATTATAATTTTGAATTCCCCAATAATTTTTCCAAGGAAATATTCTGACTGGCAGATGCCATCTTTTATTTCTTGCACGAGAAAATTTGAAAGATTATTTTGTGCAGAAATTATACATATGAAACTAAGGTGACTTGCTAAGGTCTGCTACCATGTTGGAGATCCAGGGATCTTGAGACAAAACCACCTTTCAGTTTCAGTAATTTATAGTGAATGAATTATGTTTGTACTAATACAGCAAAAGTAAACCAACATTGACATCCGTCATAGACGAAGTATAAAAACTATTCTAAAAGTGAGTTGAAAGAATTCTGAGTTTGCATTGGTACATATAGAACTCTATGTTCCAACAATATTTTGTCGAAAGCATTGTATTTAAAAAAAAGACAAAAATAAACAATTATGTTACACTGGCACTAATAATGCTAGTTAGGCATTAAGCGGCTTCGTGTGTATCTAGCTTAATTCAGAACAACATGTTTTAAAATCATGTCCCGAACGTAAAAAAATATCAATTAAAAAAGCTATTTTCAGTTAAAATATTTGATTTGACGCCGTATCTGAATTTAGATAAAGTTGAAATACGCGTCATCATATTGAAGGTTAACGAGCAGTCCTTTAACGGTGGACCTTGGGAATTATCATCAATTGAATACTGCAGGTTTATTTTTTACTCGTAAGGTAAACGTCCCTATGCTCGACACCTTGATGCTCAATAGATGGTACCTATCGTTCACCTCTGTCACTATGACATAAGATTCAAATTGCCAATCTTTGGGTCAGTGTAGAGCTCGGGGAAGTTTACCTTACTTAAGCTTTGACAAACTACAGCCGCAGTAGATGAGCGATAAGGCATACGACTATCAGTCTCGAGGTCGCAGGTTCCAAGGTTTGAAAAACCAAAAGGGTTTTTCAAAAACTGTACAAAACGTCATTTGATATTTAACAGTCGCTTTTAGTGAATGAAAACAATGAGGAAAAGTCTAATCCCAACAAGGTCCAGTTTTTCCTTTTTTTTAACCTGACTGTGGCTTTATAAGTCGGGCCCAATAAAGCGATAGGTGTGCGTGGTTGGAGAGTGGCCTGGGTAAAATCCAGAGGAAACCTCCGACACGACCACATGGACGGTTTAAACACTGGGATACTTTAATTGCGTTCCAGCAAGGTTGATTGAGCGGCTTCAACCAAATCTGAGGTGTATGGGTTTCCCTCTGTGTTCACCTCAACCTAATCAAGACAAAATTCAGTCGATTTTATCTAATATCATATTATTGAAATCTTATTTTATCTATTAGAGTAAAATATACTACCGAAAATAACAATAAGTACTCTAACTCAAATATCAAGCATGAATCTTAAATCCTCCCGAAAAATAAAATTCGTGGCAGACTATCTCGAAACGGAATGCGAGAAAGTTGCCATGATTAAATATATTTCCTGAGTACCTAACGTATACAGTTACTCGTATCGTATTTCACATCTCATCGTATGTGTGCCAGCGCATGTAAATCTTATTTCAGGATTTCTAGCGTAGTATATCCGAAGTACCAATGAACAGAATAAAGATACACACATACATACATAAACTCACGCATCTTTTGCCAAAAGGGGTAGTTAAAGCACATGGAACTTAATTCCAGTGCCACATTTAGCAATTGTAGGTTTAAAAATGGAGAAATTGTGATATGGCAGTGATAGGTTGTTAGCCAATCGCCGGTTCCCATAGTCGACTCTTATGACACCTACGGGAAGAAAGGGGGAAGTGCTATCCTAACCCGGCACCACACGGGGCGAATATACCATCAAACAATATATCAACCTCAAAATACTTATACGCAATTAATGTTGCGTAAAAATAGGCGATTTAATTGGAATTGGGCGCCGATACAGTTCTATTTTGACGCTCCCGAGCGTCCGCCGCCGCCTACATGGGAGGTAAAATGCCGCTAGCGTGTTATTGGCATCCCGCACCAACGCACCGTCCATCTTCTAGGGAATCAACAACATTCCGTCGGGATGCATGCCATCGTTCCGCTAGGGATTCCTGAGCGGCGGGAACACTCACACTGACGAAAGGTCTTAGGATGTCGTTTAGGGTTGCATGACCATGAGACCAGCGGCCGGCGTTAGAAGAGTAGACGAGCCCGTGGTAGCCGAGGCGGTCCTTGGAACCACAAGAAGCCGAATCCTTACTCCAAGCCTAAGACTGGCGGCTATGCGGAGCGTCTGTAGATCGATAAAGGTGCCGGTATAGGGCGAGAGATAGGCTTGGAGCCAGTGACCTGACTCTGGTCTAAGTAATGCCAGAAGCCTCGCTCGGTATCTGCCTGTCAGTGTCTAAAAATAATCCCTGTTTTCGTAAATACTCAGTACTGTAAAGGTAATTTTGTGCCATAAACATATAAAGGATACAGGAAGTATGTACCTGAAATACCTACCCTCGAATAACTTTAAACGGATATCAGTGGTCAGCTACTTATTAGTACAAGTAACATCTTTGAGCGGTAGCGGCGACCCTTACTAATTGCTGACATGAATCCATTGAGTCCTGATAAGGTTCACGTAAGGAAACTTGTGTACTTCAAGTTAATCTTTGATCTCAGATCCGTCAACCTATTAAACTTATAAACAATGTGCTTATTCTGACATAGTCGGGGTGAGTATTCACAAGTGCCAAGCTGTGTTTTCATATATCTAACACTAGGAAATTTGTACTGAAACGCATCTTAGAAGAAAATGCCTTAATTTTGCCTAAGGAATTGTATATTGTATAAATGTACCAAAAATTTAGGATTACGATAGCGACAATTTAAGTGAACTGAATAGTACGATAGTTTCCAGAGCGAATTTCCATGGTTTTATACAAGTTGCTTATGTAAATTTAATAAAGACACTTTCGGATGAGATTGCGTATCGGTTTGTATTCTTCTGTCCAGTTTTTATCCGACCTTAAGTAATAGTTTAATTAATATGCTACGCAATTATAAATTTGTCCAGTGTAGGAAAAAACATTTTTAAATCGTCGCAACGATTGACACTGCCTTTTGTGAACGCTGTTGGTCACGGGCAGTGGGGAATGACCACGCCGTTGTTAATTTCGTATTTTATTGTGAGCTTTATTTGAACAAACTTCGTTTCACGACTTTATTTCAACGACGAGTCCTATAATGTGACTAATGAAAGTTAAAGCTAGTAAATAAAGGAAAATTAAAATAAAACTACGGGTTGCGATATTGTGTAAGTACGTATACAATGTGACAAAATAATATTAATACTTGGCAACACAATACATTTTTCGGGCTACATGTTCAGTTTATACTTTGCGACATTACCAAAAAAAAAACACTAAATAGTTAAAAAACATTACCTAACTTGTAATAGCTCAATATGAGACTTTACGCTTATTATTGAATAATGTAAACGTACCTATTGTAATTTTTGAAGTTGCTGCCATCCAAAGAAATTGTCTAAAGTTGACCGACTACAAAAATTAGCTACAATATTTTATTACGGACTTCCGTTGCCTACCTTCCAGCTCCAATTACCAGATCAGGTTAATGGTAACATTACATCAGGACCATTTAAATTGCCTTCTTCATAGTCGCTTCAGTATCTTGATCGAAATATCTTAGAGCCACACAAACACTAAGAGTTTTGGATGACCATACCTACGTGGTCTTCTTGATTAGTCCCCGTTCACCTAATGCTATTTTCTGAATGCAAATGCTTGATTTATTACCGAAAAACTAAAATTACAATATGTTCCCGATGAATGCGCGTAGCGACAATACGAGTGCAGTACTGCCCGCTTTAGCGCATTGCGCAAATGTAACAGTATATACTAGTGAGGAAATCTCTACGTCACCAAGCTCACTTCAAAAAATAAAATACCGTATCGATTCCGCCCCGCAAATTCATGAAATTACCTAAGTGCCGTTGGCCACACTTTATACTATGATATCGATATCATCATCATCATATCAGCCGAAAAACGTCCACTGCTGGACATAGGCCTCCCCCAAAGAGTGCCATAATGACCGGTCCTGCGCCACCCGCATCCAGCGGACTCCCGCGACCTTTATCAGGTCATCAGTCCACCTTGTGGGGGGCCTACCCACGCCTGCCTTCCGGTCCGTGGTCGATATAATAGTTTTCATTTACAAAGTTCTAAATAAATCTGTCGTAACATTCATTGGTCAGCCTCTATTATACAATAGGTACAAATACTCTAAATCTATAAATCTATCGGAACTTAATCTATACTATAAAACTGTCGCTAAAGAGTGATCTCTTCCAATCTTTGGGTAGCGGAAAAATAGTGAGAAATGTAATAAAATGGGTGGCAAACTAAAATAATTATTTAACTCCAGCAACTAATAATATGTATTATATCGTCAATCTATCAAGGTCACTAACCGCCAGATTTGCCCACAGAACCCACAACGGAGATCATCGGTGGACCCGACCTGTACATAGACAGGGGCAGCACGATAAACCTGACCTGCGTGGTACTATACTCCCCAGAGCCCCCAGCGTATATATTTTGGAATCACAATGATGCGGTAAGAATAATTTCACTCATTTTACTGCCAGAGATGGATTTTTATTCCTCAAAATCGACTTATCGAAAACCCCTGCGTTGCGTAATCAAAGAGATTTCGTTTGGCTTAAGAATTTGTAGCGATATAGAATTATGGTTTCTTTGAAACTTTTCCAATTTACGGGCATGTAAACGGGTATTACCTGTCTCGTGGTTTGATTGGGTTTGTATAGATTGTGACACATACAAGTACTGATAATATTATGTTTGCGATGTATTCAAATAGAACTTTTATACGGTAACTGTGCCACAGCATTCTAATTTTATTTATGTTTCTATATGATTTATCAATTTCGTAATGAAAAGTGATCGTCAAATATGCGTTTTGGGTTTTGAACTGCTTCAAGTAACTAATTTTGGTAAGCAGTCAGTTAACGGTTTTGCATTACGGCTTAACCAGTCGCCTACCGGTCCCTGGGATCCCAGGGTTCATAACAAAAGAATACTATTGTTTTTTTTTTATCCACCAGGAGACGACGGCTTAAGTATAAAATAATAGAAGTACTTTAATAAAACTGTAGTTTCTAAATGCTTAAGAACTGTAGTTACCAACATGATATTCTAATTTGACGCACAAAAATGATGGCGCCGCCTGCAATCTTGCCCAAATCGCCTTGGAAAAGTAAACATTAATAACAACCGCTTTTTATTCAAATTGCGGTGTTATTTCCATGTGACCGTTCTGACGATCCTGCCTATCATCATGTTAATATTCAAACAGTTTATGTTACGAACCAGCGACACGCAAAACATTTCACACAGTTTTATTTTGGGAGATTGGCTTTTTCTGGCACGAAATATTTAATGGTTGTTCATTTAATCACCAGCGTCAAATTTGTATTGACTGATATTGAAATGAACAATATCAATATCGTTTGCTGGCGAAGCTGCTCGAGGAGGCAACTGGGGACCAGAGGGCTGGCGCCTATCTCGCCCAACGGATTGCGATCGCAATCCAGCGAGGCAATGCCGCCAGCTTTCTGGGCACCTTGCCCCACGGCACCGACCTTGGCCCAATTTTTTATTTGTAAATATTTGGTATTAGTATTAGTTTATAGAGTTAAGCCTTATACTAGTGTATGTTATGTTATAGTTATTTGTTTTAAATAAGTTAAATAAAACATACTTTTCTAAAGATCCAATAAAAACTCAGTTTGTTAAATAAATGCAAGTAGACGGATTGAAATCAAATGCTCTAAGAGTTGAATGATGGTAATATAATGAATATCAGATACCCTTTTTTCCCTTAACATGGCACCAAGGGTTAAACCTGACTTAGAAAAAATATCAACGTAAACATGAATGACGTAAACACGTTGAATGAGACGTTGTCAGCATTTTGATGTTATTTATTAAATCTTAGCGCATTTGACGTTTCATTCCACCAATATCTGGGTTACAGAGCTAAGCTTGGCGTTTTCCTGGGTATGAGACCTAGCTAGATCGATTGTCCGCCACCGAAAATCCACCCCATACCAAGTTTCAACGATATCGTTAGAGCCGTTTCCGAGCTCCCCGAAATAATTATAAATATACAAGAATTATTTGTTTAAACATATCAATAAGATATAATATATTCACATCAAGAACGCTATACATTGACAACTGGCTGGCAGGCTCTCTGTTTCTCATAAACGGTATATATTTGAGCACATGGGGTATTTCCTCACACATTCCATCTACATAGGTTGTTTAAATATTTTATGTCACACCTGGCCATAAAGTGGCAATTACCGCACGCTCCGCGCGCGGAAAATCACACTTCCTGGCCAGGGGGTGACATAAAATGTTGTACTTACCTCGGGCGGTAACTAAGAAAGCCTCAGATCGCATAATTATCGACACAAATACCTGCGATCTGAGACATTCTTTGTTTTACCGCCCTTGGTAAGTAATGTACTATTATTGTCCCATAGATAATAAGCTACGACTCTCCCCGCGGCGGCGTGTCCGTGGTGACAGAGAAAGGCGAGACGACCACCTCTTTTCTGCTCATCCAACAAGCGAGGCCGTCTGATTCCGGCACTTACCAGTGCAACCCGAGCAATGCACAATCCAAGAGCATCGTTGTGCATGTGCTTAACGGTGAGTCTAGACAGCTAACTTTAATCTAGGTATTCGCTCAGACAAACTGTCATTCTACTTTTTCATGACCAGTTTTCTACTACAAAAAAATCTATGATATGTATTGAATTAGTGTACAAAATAGGATTCCAAGAACCTGAACCTAATAAAAGGAGAAGGTGAAAATACTTAAATATTAACATATTGCTGTAAAAGGTGGGTAACACAGTGGTAAAAACGATTTTTTCATACAAATGGTGAGACATCCAAGGACCACTGAGTTACTCGATTTATGGATATTATTAGCTGTGGTTCGTCAATTACCAAAACTATCGGAAGTGATACTGCAATTAAACCTCTTTCTAAATAACAATACAAAAATATGAAGTGAGGGCCGAATATTCCAAAATCTGTATTTTAAAAAAAGTGTCTAAAAATTATGTACATGCTATAGTAGAATGGCCCCCTTAACACATTACTGCCAGGAGTCCGCCTAGCCGGCGCTCTGCTCGTAGACGCATAGCCGACACAATGCGTTTCCTCGTATGTAGAGGAAATTACGTAGCGCTACGAAAAGCTTGGCAGCGGAGTGTTAAGTAGCGACATCATATTCGTTTCAATTTTTTTTTTTTACATAAGTATATCGATATTCATGCAAATACATTTTAATTTTAAATCTTAGGGTACATTTTTGCCTTAGTCTAGTGCATTAGAAAAATATTCATTGATGGAGTAAGGTTTTGTTAGGTCTCTCCTCTGCATTTTATTGCAAGTTTAGGTTAGGGTTTTTGTTGTTATATGTTTCCTGTAGTTTACTATTAATTTTATTTCAGTCACTTTTTTAATTTATGTCCACAGATCTTAGTTTTGCTGTATATTTGACTAATTGGTAAAAGGTTTAGTTAATACCTAAATGAGATGTGCATCGTACATGAGACGTACTTCGACATCAATTGACACAGTTGCGCAATTACTCAGAGTAATGCAATTGGATAACGACCAATTTAGCGGTTTAATTCACATCACTCAATAATCATAATCAAATTAGTCAGGCATTATTGCAATAATTGTCTGGTAGTAGGTTGTCAATTGTGAATATTGGCACTCTTTGTAATAATGGTTCTCTTTGTTTGATGATGTTTGTTCGTTGATGGTGAGCGTGGACTGATATTTTTTTGTGGTACCGGTATTTATACGGCCCCTATCTCGGACATTTTTGCTGTTCTAGTTAAATTATCTCCGAATTCATTTACTTAATCGGTTCTTGTGAGTTATTCACTCTACCTTTGATTTAAAGTTATCCTTTAAAAGAGGAGAGATATAAAAAATACAATCTCCGCAATTCAAGGCGGCGTTACTCTCAAAGACATCCCAATCTAGTTGATAAACGACCGTAAGATAGGAGAAAGGAAATACATTTTTAAAATCCCAGGGAAGAGTAAAAATCCCGAATAAAGGCCATTATCATTAAAACAACGATAGTAATAAATCAAAAGTATGAAACGTGTCTTTGAGATGGGTGCGTTAATGTTTTTATTATATTCTGGATCTGTGTAAGAGATTTGCCGCAAACGTTCGGGAGATAAAAAATCATGATTACTTTTGCGTTGCTGGTGAAGTTTTGTATTTTTTGTTACGTCATTGACAGTTTCGCTGAATTTTACTTTTGTGTGTTATGTACATAACAATACACACGATTTCAATTAATGACGTTTCTTTCATAGACCCCATTATAATTACCTATGCCGGTCATGTCAAAGTTTGATTTTTTTTATACAGAAATAATGTTGGTTTTTCATTCGCAAAGTAGTTAGAAGCTTATTTTATATCAATCCTGAAATGAAGACATCCTCTAAAAGTATTATTCGGAAAAATTAAAAGTAAATTAACATACAGCCGTATAACGGTATAATTGGTATATAAATAACAATAAATAATTAAATAAAATTCTGCAGTTATAGTATACAGATGTAGTGCAAAATGATTTTCCTTTGTACTTTATCGGAAAAGTTCGTATTTATCGTTCTCTCTCAATTAGCTTCAAATACCCATCTTACAGCCGTAGGGGTAAGTCGCATCAGCAGCCCAATATATATATATATAGAGTGGCTAACATTCAATTCAAATATTCGCTATAGTTTTGATTATATTTACAGTTTACTTATGAAAAGGTTGTATTACCATGCCGAAACCTCAAAAACGGTTAAAAAATCCAGTCCAAGGAATTATACTTAATCAGACCTGTACTTCATAATATCATTCAAAAATATCAATAACTCAAAGTATTTTCAAAGTTATTTAAGGTGGTTGTAACATCTCTATATTATAAAATAACATTTTTCACTTTGACATTTGACACTAAACAATAAAGTTGCATAATAATGGACATGAAAAGTCACTCATTTAATACAATCATTGATTGACAGTTCGGGTGCTATCGTATTCCGATTGTAATCCGAGTTTTCCGGAAGGAAAATAATTTTGCAATACATCTGTACTAATGCAACAGACAAATTGACGCCTTAAGCTGTTAAGATAATATAACTACCATTTTTAAAATCATTTTAATGCTCTTTTCGCTTTTGCCGAATGTATTCAAATAAAAGTCCTTTTTCTAATATTCTTTTTCCTTTTCACCTGAATTTACAGGCAGGATACAAAAAAAATCACAGTATCAAATGCATCTAGGTCAAAGAGTGCAATGACGAAAATTTAAAAATAGACTCGACCAAAAATATCCGTAGCGCGGCATATTAAAAATGCCTGACGAGAATCTGCCAGGCTCTGCTGCTATTTTTCATGTGCAACACTGAGTTTATTGCGAACAAAAAATAAATTAAACTATGTTCTTTTATCACACTAGTGTATAAATCAAGTTAACTATGATATACTCTTGGATATTGGTTATTTATTCCTCCACACCTCCATCTCGTTAACTGCACGAAAAAAATAGGATTTTAATTTATTACGATCTTCATAAAATCGATATGAAAACGTATTCTGAATCATATGAATGAAAAGTTCAATGCAACTCGGTAAAGTTATGTATTTTTTTAATAATCCCGATATATCGATATGTATATTAATTTTTGAAAATTTACTGAGTTTCTATTATTTATCAGATGTTACGGTATTATAATGGATATATAATTAGAATGATTCTGAAAGAATCTTCATAACACCGAACCTTAACCTATATATAACTAAGAAAAACGTCCCAATGTTGAACACCTTACATAATATATACCTTTGACATTATTGTTCAACTCTATTATTGTGACGTAAGATTGAAAGTGCCTTGAATTTCAGTATCAAACGCTGGGACGTTTCCCTTATTTTTTAACTAATGTTATGTGTAATTTATGGCCACTCAGCCGTTTTTTGGATATCCAAAATTGAGATGGCTTATTCCAGAGCAGTTTTAATTTTTGCCAAAGAAGCAAATTCGATTTTTCCTTTATCAGGTGAGTACCCCGCGGCTATGCAGCGTGGCGGGCCGACCTTCGCGCCCATGTCGCCGACACACTGCCTCGTGCTGGCCGCCTGCCTCATCATAGCGCTCTCTTGACACGTACCCACCAACATATACCTGTAAATACATTTACAACCTCTACTTCTCACATTGACGCATTCTGTTAAGCTATGAGCTAGTGAGCGCAAGGCAATCCCACAAAAAAAATTAACGCAAGTTACGATTTTATTACAATACAATACAAATACTGGGTTCGAATCCCGGTCAGGGCAAATATTTGTGTGATGAGCATGAATATTTGTTCCTGAGTCTTGGATGTTTTTAGGTATTTATGTATTTATATCTATTAAATATATCGTCGTCTAGTACCCATAACACAAGCCTTCTTGAGCTTACTGTGGGGCTAGTTCGATTTGTGTAAGATTTTCCTCTAATATTTATATATTTATTTATATTTATACTCTTTATTGCACAACCTCAACAAACAAGCAATCAAACAACAGGCAGTCTTATCGCTAAAGAGCGATCTTTATCTTTATTGTGTTTTTTTATTAATGTAAAACGTGTTATGTTACCTTTAGAGATTTTTATCCCTACTTTTATATTGACACTTTGCACCATAAATAAAAAAACACGGAACTGAATAATTGGCAAACTTGCGTTACACTCTGACGTGGATTTGCCCAAGCGAATGTTAATGGAAGAAGTAAGAGCACATTTTTTTCTATTTTATAGTGTGGGTTGTGTTATGTAAAATATAATATAATATTAAATCCCTGAGCAAGTAGCTAAGCGCTTGTTTAGTACTGAACTGTAAATAGTGTATTATATGTCATCTGCTGATTATTTTTATTATTTCTACTGAACAGAGCTTAGCATTAAGTTAACCTGACTCTTTAAATTTTCAGCATTTGTTTTATTAGTAATTTTGCAAAAATAAACAAATATATATGTAATGCTGTTATTGAATAGATTAGAAGCATTGGAAGATTATCAGTTGAGAGAAACAAGATGACAGGATGTAAAAACAGCTGACAATACTATTTAAAAATGACAGAAAGTGTTTAGTAAAACTGTACATAATTTATAACGAGTAAATTTATACGAATCATTCTATCTAGCTTTACTATATCTGTGGTAAGGAATGTACATTTTTAACTAAGTTTTAGCAAATACTTTGCTGATTTAAATGACGTTGTAAATAATGTTGTATAGAAAGTAAGTACACAGGTACAGAGAACGTTTATTTCAGTCGGATTAATATAACAAGACCTGCGGCATATGAATAGGTACTCGTTGTAACAAAAAAATAATATAGCTACTGAAATAACATAGTGATCTAAGTATAAAATTAGAACAAAAATATAAATTTTTATTAAGGGTTAGTTAGAAATTAATTCTCATTTCTACTTTCCTAAATTGTGTTTTTGGAAACAGTAAGCATTTTTTTTTAATTAGTAAGGAACCCGCAAAATTGTCGCCTATTTTCCCGTCCCAAACTCATAGTCCCAATTTCCACACCCGTCCTCTCCTGGCGAAAAAATAAACAATAGCATTGTTTCGTTATGCGCCCGGAGATATCCGTCACTGGGAGATGATGGCTTAATATTGTCCTTGATGAAATAAGTTCTATTGTATGTACTTAAATATGCAAGTGCTTTCAAGACAGAAGCTGTCTTTAAATATTCGGCTAGTTTGTGTTGTACAATATTTTTATCTTTCAATATGTAAATAACTCTCAACGCAACCCTATTCACTTTAATAAACCTGCTAAAATTGGAAATAGACATGGTACTGTCAACTCTCATAAAGGTGTTTCATTTTCTCGTTAGGCTATTTAAATAACAGAACTTCGAATAATATTACCAGTTATTATAATGTCAAAAGTTTATTGTATACAGGTAAAATAATAGTATTAAAAACTTGTTGTATGTATTGTATAATGATACTTAACGGTTTCGTATACCGTTACAATATAAATTACATGTGTAATAAATATTATAAAGAAACAATAAAGTTTTGAAAAAACAATTGCCTTTCCTTTCATGTTATTATGTTTTTATATTAACTAAAAAGTTCCGTTTGGGGATGACAGATTGGGAGCAAATTTATTCCGACAAAGAGGGCGGGGAGAACAGACATACATTAGATTGCAAGGGATGACAAGGAAAAGAATACAACATTATAGATTCATATTACTTCTGAACAACACAAGGTTTTTGTTAACGTTGGGTAGGTATATAAAAGAGTATTCTCAAAGAAATGTAAATACTGCTTATAATGCCCATAATAATAATTGTTGAATAGAGATAGAAGATAGTGATTTATTACACGATCCGATAATATTAAGGGTATGTACTCGCATTCACCTATACACTAAAATTGTTCTTAAAATAAAATAATGAAAATCTGCCTCGTATTTTTGTCGATGTTAGTAAAATAGTTCCCTCTCGTCTTTTTTTTCCTTAACGAGTTACATAGTCATGAATAAAATTAATACAGAGAGATAGATACAAAGTATATGAAAGTAAAGTATATTTAATTTGCTCATTCGAGTTTTTATAGGAATTACCTGTCAAAAACGGACTTCAAATCTTTCCTTTTTATACTTCGCCCAATCATGAAACAACAGACAATATGTAGCACTAAATAATAAAATATGCCTAATTGGCGAAACAGGGAAACCAAAAAAAGTGCACTAAGACCAGTAGTAATGATGCATTTTGTTCCGGTAACATGAAAGAGTTGGGAAGAAAACTTGTTCCCAGCACAATGCGGAGGCGTTTTGGGTGGATCAATAAAACAAATGAGTTTCACTGCAGATGCGTGCTCTACCAATAAGGTAGTGCACGCTGTCTAGACGATGTCAGACTAGAATGTTTTGCTCTTATCCAACATCCATCTTTAGGACAAATTCAGAATACCTATGCTAAGGTTTTTAAGCCGTCGTGTACCGCGGTCGTTTTTATGAATAGATATATCATTCGAAATCTCCGGTTCCTAATTTTAAAACCAATACTAAAGTACAGTGATTACCCAAGTAAAACAAGTGAAAACCTAAAAATACTGATCAGAAAAAGGTTGGGTTGGATTGGATTGGAGTATCGTTACACATTTTATTAATATGCGCCATATATATACTACACAACAACATACGTATGGAAATTTTATGCAGTAAATAATGGGATAACTAGTTGGGCAGAAGATTAGCGCAGATAAACCAGGATAACGTGGAATTTATTAAATGTTCACAGTACTTGTATTGATCGGCTGATATTATATAGAAAGTAAACAAACGGACCGTAGAACGGTTGCTGTATCATATTTAAATATGGTACTACTAACAGGCTACATTGCATGTAGGTCATACCTACACATATCACATTATGAGTATTCAATAGTAAAGTAGATAAATTAATAATAAATAAACACTTACTAGGCTCACAAAATTCACAAAGCGAGTGCGAGGGACATTATCAAAAACATTAAAATTATTGAAATGTGGAAGATATGAACAGAGTTAAGGCCCAGAGTAATCTCAAAACTTTACGAGCCTCCAATTTCTCTAGGGTACACCAATATGATTCGGATATGAAAGATATTTATGAACTGAATTGAGGCCCTAAAGTATAGCCCAAATATCACGAGCCTACATTTTCTTTAGGTTTATATGATTCTTGAGTGTACTTATCTGCGAAAATAGAAAGGTACGCTTAGGTTTTTATAGGTATTCGGTTATAAAAGCAGGAATAAGCCTTGGTTATTTCCTTAAGCTGTTCACACGAAATCGTTTAGGCAAGCGTTGTTAGCGTCGACGGCAATGCGATTGTTGATAAAATTCGCACGTGCGTGTCGGCTGTTAATTTCGTAATTATTACCCCTAGCGCAATACTTTGAATTTGGATATTATTATGTCAGCTAATGCTTAAAAGCAACGGAAGTCATACCAGATGGTATTTTCTGAAACACTAAAGCTCTTAAAGCCCGTGACCCCGTGTACTGTAAAAGACATATCTGGCACTTTAATGATTGAAACGTGTGAACTTCTTGCATAGATTTTTTTAATGTTAGGCTGTTTTCAAATTCAAAAATGCTACTATGTATTAATAAACCACAAATGATATAATCACGGTTCCTATATGTATCTTAAAGCTGAACGTTTGATATTCCGAAATAGTCGTATGTTTTGACAACGATAATATCAATTTTATTTATATTTTGCGAGTTGGTCCGTGATCCAAGCCACCACTAGCAAACGAGCAAGACAAAAGTTTGGGAGCTACAGGCGCCACATCACTTATGGCGTAATCCTGTCATGATTATTATACAGCAGTTTTACCATCATTTTGTATGCCACTAGCTACTGGCTACCAGTGGTGGCACTTCAAAAATATTTTTAGGGAAGCCGGAAATAATTTGCCTTTCTTATTCTTGATGAGCCGTAGTAAAAGAACTGGACTAGCTGAAAATGAAGGAATCGAGTTGTATGGACCCTCGGCCACTGCTGGCTACAATCATCGCAACGCATTCTAAAGAAATTACTTAATAAAAAAATGGAGAGCGTATGCTAAGCAGTGGGCGCATACACGCTGAAGAAGAAGAAGTTAGTCTTTTGTTTGAAGTTAACAATAGAATAGCGGGCTTGCTAAATAAACCGCGTTTTATTACGATAAGAGATACTTGAATTAAAGTAACGACTAACACAACTCATATTCTCAGTTATAAACGGTAATAGGCGATCAAGGACTGATACGACAATAGTAGTTTATGCAATCGTTATATAATGTATGCTTTTTTAGTCGAGAACTGCGTTTAGACAACGAGGCTTGCCGAGTGGTCTAATTAAGGTTCGAGACTTAAAAAGCTAATTATATAACTATTGCATACACAACTTTTTCTACGAGTCAACGGAAATTAATTAAACAAACCGTAACTATCAAACAACCTAGTCCTGCGTCAATGAACATTTAGGCACATGGGTCGGGCCGGGAGCTCGTTGCTCTTTTGTTCTATGTCCGCGGCGTCGCGTGATTTGTCAATTTCATAAGCGTACTATAATGGTGACACGTGATTGGCCAATTTCATAAGAGTACAGTAAAAGGCGACACGTGATTGGTCTATTTCATAAGAGTACACTTGAAGGGAACCAATAGAGAAATGTATGTGATTTTAGTTGTGTCTACTATATCGTAATTCAAACATAGAAGTCGACGAGTAGAATTTTTTTTTATTAATTTACCTTTTAAATTACACAGTTAGAATATTTCGCCTACAGTAGTATAGGTAACTAACTATGTTAGGCGGATTGAAGATCGTCTGTTAGGTGGAATGTAAAAGGTGTAGTGTAGGCCAAGGAAAAGGTGAATGGACTGCGTGAGAGACGATATGGAGAGGAAGGTTGTGAGTGACGAGATGACGGGGGACATAGGTATGGAAGAAAAAACATGCCGCGCCGACCCTAACTAAATGGGAAAAGGGCAGGCGAATGATAAATTATTCACAACATAAAGTTTTCAATGAATATAATCCTACTCAGTTTTTAGGGTTCCGTAAACTGGGGTTACTTTAAGAAAAAACGGGGCCACTTTGATAGATTTAGAACACTTATATAATCATCACCAAGTATTTCTAGTTTGATTCAGTTTTGTAAATAGTTGGGAAATTTACCAAGGTATTTTACTGACCTCATGTTAAGCAAATAAAAACTAAAACACGGCATAAAAATTGGATTTTTAAATTCGCCCCTCAATTTGAAAGTAACCCCGGTTCACGGTTCCGTATCAAAATGGTAAAAAAAGTAACTCTTATGGTTTCACTTTGTCTGTCACATCGCTAAATATGTCAAGAACCACTTATGCTATAGATTTTAAAATTGGCATAGTTATAAAAAAGGGTAACCCAGATGCATAAAACATGTGAAAAATGACAGATAAAAGGTCGTTCAAAGTTTTTAAGTCTAGTGAATATATCAATTGGAGTGTCATATGAAACGGCTTGATTTACACGTTCTGAAACTTTTTTTACGGCGATCAATTTTCGAGTTATGAGGGAAAATGTAAAAAAATACCACCCCCCTTCCCCTTATCTCCGAAATTTACCAAGGAAAAAATACGGAATTATTACATAACATTAACATCAATGTATATTTATTTTACATGAAATATATAACCATAGCTCCATGTACTTTTTATTTATTTTTTTCATAAAAAAAAATATTTCTATAGGTACTAAGTTTGTAATTTAATCACCTTTGCATGTATTTTTGTTTAATAAATTCCTACGTGATTACGCTGAAAGTACGTTCTTCCAAGTAAAGAAAAATATTTGAAATCGATTCGCGCGATAAAAAATATTATTGAAAAACCACCATATAAATTCGTCGATAGATGGGGCTGTACCTATGGTGTCCATTGTCTACACCATGTTATTAAGATTTTCCTGAATTAATTACATCGGGTCGGGTACACATCTGTGTACGGAACCCTCGGTGCGCGAGTCGGACTCGCACCGTTTTCTAACCTATCCCTGATTTCACACGTTCACACACCGAGCATTAGAAACATGAAACCTACTATTTCATGACGTAAACCAGGGGTCGGCAACCTTTTAGCAGCCAAGGGCCACATAGTGACTAACAAAATTGTCGAGGGCCACATGTGTTAATATAATATAATTTGTGACTCTATCAGACAAAAGGTACTAACCACATTGTCGGTTGCCAACAAGGCAGCTCGTGGGCCGCAACTAAGGGCTTCGCGGGCCGCCTGTTGTCAACTGCTGACGTAAACCTACGCTAGGTATTGGGTATATTTTTAAGGAAAATGTCATTTAGATCAACCTTACACACGCTCAAAATCATCTAAGCTATCGTAAATGTCAGTTATTTACCGTATCACGAATTGAAAAGACTTTATGTGGTCTCAATTACTTAGAAGTAAATACACCGTGAGTCTGTGATCCGCCACTTGTAGAGGAGGTTCGAGAAAATCTGCCCTATCGTCGAACGTAAGTGAGTTAGACGCACAAAATTGTTATCTAGACTACTTTTGCCGCGGTGCAGGTAATAGATAGAAGCGGAGGTAAATAACTTACTAAGGCCGGGTTTTATAACGATCCGTTAGACCAAATGTCAGATCAAATTTCAGTAACTCAGTACATTTTTTGACATAACAAACCGACATAAGGTCTAACGGATCTTTATAAAACCGAGCCTAAAACTATTTTTATACAATAATGATGATAACACCCTAGTCTATGGGCGCTTTAGGTACTTGAGCTGAACTGAGCGTGTCTGTTACCAACTTGTACCTCTGTACAAGCTCACTCTACCCTACTGCTAACAGAAAACGAAGTTCGTTTATTTAATTTGATTCACCAACCATTTATAAAATAGAATAGAAAAAGTTTATTCATGACATGATGTTTACTTAGGCTGATGCAAAAAAAAAACGAGTCGAATTCACAAGTACCGCCTACAATCAGCTTTATTTCAAGGTATTATATCTTGATACTTTATCTGTATGTATCTCCCCCTCTATCACCCATACATATTCGGCTGCAGTGTATCTATACGAAACGCTGGTACAGTCAAAGTCACAACCACTGGAGTGGTGTTTACGTAACGTTTTATTGTACTAAAAAGACGGTTAGTTCCGCTTCGGCCAAACTCGGCTCTGGCACACCTCCATGGTGCCCGGATACCCTATCGCGCTAGGAACGAAAGAGCACGTATTATAATGCGAGCACGTGAGAGCGGGATGTCATGGTTAGCTGACAAACATCGACTTTGTTTGACAGACCAGATAAAACTATCCATCAGTTAAAATTATCACTTTCACTTTCAAAAGGACAGAGATAAAATTTATCTAACAAATACTTATAATCGGGGATTGAAAAATTCGCTCTTAATTATTCTGTGCCTAAAATAAGTTTCACACATTGCGTAACTAACTCAACTACTAATAGAATCACTAAGAGTTGATTTTTTAAACGACGATAAAATTATCCGTCAGTTAGAATTATCGCTAATGTCATATGAAAAAAAAGGACACAGGTAACATTTATCTGTCAGATAGTTTTATTGAAAATCGGCCCTAAAGATATGTATACAGTCGATAAGCAACAGTGGTGTTACCTATTTTAATTAGGCTTCTGGATCTTTGGCAAGTGCTTATACATTGGCGTAAGGTTTACCATATTCTAATAAGCTTTCATTTACAACTTATAAAAGTCAGAGATTTATGATTCCGCTTACGCTTTTATCTTAGGCTGCCACAGTCTTTTCAAAGGCGTAAGCTCACGTGCCATCGGATAGTCATGAATTTTCTCCCCTTTTTCATTTAAGGATCTTAAAATATGTTCAGATAAATTCTAGTCATGCCCCCGTCTCCAACTAGATAGTTTGTCAATTTCAGATGAATTGAAAATGTAATTACAACCTCTATGACTTTTTCTCGATGGGATAGGGCTAGTAAGAAAATTGATCTTGATTTGACAATCAATCGTTTAGGTATATACAAGTTTCGGTATTTTTTTATTGTGCACTTCGAACAATTTTTTAGAGAGCATCAAATTTCTTTCCGGAGCCATCTACAATCAGAGCACAAGAAAAGGAATTAATGAAGTTTAAAATCAACTCGTCGCTAGAAACCACAGAAACGGCCCTTACTAATTGACACAGTGTTATGACGTACGTGTGACACAACTAGATATTAGATTCAACGGGAAAAACGAGTTTCCGGTGGCAAACAAGTTTACGGCCCACCTGAGTGTAAGGTAAGGTAAGGCTGAGATACGCGTCATACTCGTGAACGGGTGCTGTTTGTGGGGTCCGGTCTGTTCATGTTTGCAAGGACTAGTAACTTCGTACTAGTATTCAGTGAATTGACATGATGAGAGACTTCGCTCTGGTGTCATTTGATTTTATTTTTAGACTGACGCTCAGAGACTTTATACATCTCTGAGGATATTTATTTATTAGATTTTATTATTTCCATGTTGTCGTGTTATAGATATAGCTCAAAATATTTTATTATGATTAGTAGTGTACCTACTTTATTACCTTTTATCTTGACGCTTAGAGACCTTATACATCTCTAACAAATCTCGATTGTTATTAGTTTCTTAGTCTTATTTTTGACATGTAACACTGCATTCAATTAATGATACTTTGATTATAGTACTATTTTTATTTGATGTACTTAGATAGATTTTGACTTGTAAAAGTGCCCTTGAGGCCTATTTGCAGAATAAATGTTTTGATTTTGATTTGATTTTGATTTTGGTGACACTGTAGCACCTGCGACTCTAGAATACTCACAGCTACAAGCACGTGGCGTAAGTCGAGATGACAATCTAATGTGCCCTATTTAAGAGAGCTTAAATAAGAAAATTTATGTTTCGGTTCTGAAATACTGCGTTTAAGTATTATAGTTTTCTTAAAATCTTTAATATTGAAACAAAAAAAATATTTTGGTAGGTTACTATTAGAACGCTTACACAGCAAAAACATATTTTAAAAAATCATTCATGTCTCTGTATGAGTTCGATTAATTGTATTATAATTTCCATTCATTTATGTAGGTAACTTATAATAGACAATCGGGTCCTTATCCTCTTCCACATCCATGTCAATACAAACGAAAAAGTTGCTGCTCCAAGCACGATTCATATCTGAAACCTTCTGGCATACCCTGCGGCCGGCCAGCCCGAGTATCGATTTCGATAGCTCAGTTGGTAGCAGCGACTACGCGCCAGAGGGTTACAGATTCGACTCCTGTTCAGTTCTGACCAACATTTTATTCAATTTTTCCCTTAAATTTAAAATTTACGACTTTCAAATTACAGGTAATTTGAAAGTCGTAAATTTTAAATTTCCTCGTGCCCAGCGGCGCCCGCGTACGCGAAGTTAAGTAACGTCGACCCAGGTCAGCTCTTTGATGGGTAACCGCTTTGAGTGGTTATTAACTGAGCACTCCCGTGCTTTGGAAGGCACGTTAAGCCGTTGATCCCGTTTGCTGTCTATGATAGCAGTCGTTAAGCCAAGTTAGAGGCCTTAGGGCGGCTTGAGAACTTCTAACAGTCAAGTTGACCACTCACTTGACAAGCCTAATTCCAATAAGTTCTGGTTTCCCCTCGAGTTGGAGGGTCAGATGGCAGTCGCTTCCGTAATAACTAGTGCCTACGCCAAGTCTTGGGATTAGGTAGCAGACCCCGGGCATCCTTCAGGATGCAACTGTACTAGGATAACGCTAGGGGGATGATGATGATGAATTTGAAATTTGCGACTGCTACAATACTTATACTTACGCAAGTTCTAAACAGGTGCCTAGTCATGCCTCTCGCGTTTAGCGCGTTACTCACCAACCAGGAGCATTCATTTCACGACTGAGCATTTTTTGCGCAAACTTTTACCCTCATCGCAAACTCGACATTATTAGCGAACCAAAGATATTGAGAGTAGATGTTGAATATATAACCACGGATATAGGTATGTTGGAATACATTTCGGAAGAAAATGCTTTACATTCGTTTCATGGCTTGGGGGTGCCGTTTGCCTCGAAGGACGCAAAGTCAAGCCTAACGAATACAACAAATAATATGCTTTACTTTTTACTGGAACAGCCTATTTATTGAACGAGCGAGCGTCGCAAGCGAAGTTTTCCAAGTGTACAGAACAATTTGGCGATTGTGTGTATGTATTGACTGTATGTAGGTGTAAATGTTTGTTCGACGATAACTCGAGAATCATTGATGGGAGCATCGGAAGATAAATACCTAAACGTCCCAATGCTCTACATCTCAAAACACCTATTTGACACACACACCACACACATCTGTCATTATGCTGTAGTATGTGAATGTTGCTCTTCTTCACCCAGTACAGTTGCATCCAGAAGGATGCCCGGGGTCCGCTACCTAATCACAAGATTTCGCGTAGGCACTAGTTTTTACGGAACCGACTGCCATCTGACCTACCAACCCTAGGGGAAACCAGACCTTATTGAAATTAGGCTTGTCAAGTGGGTGGGCAACTTGACTGTTAGAAGCTTTCGTGCCGCCCGGAAGCCTCTAACTTGGTTTAACGACTGCTATCATATCATACACAGCAGCCGGGATCAACGGCTTAATGTGCCTGCTAAAGCACGGGAGCTCTCAGTCAATAACCACTCAAAGCGGTCACACATCCAAGAACTGACCTCGGCCCACGTTGCTTAACCTCGCATACCGCACGCGGTACGCGGGCGCCGCTGGGCCACGAACGCTCCTTAATATGAAAATGTGTACTCATATATATTAATATCAATAATATTAATATACATTGGTGGAATAGATCCGCACCAAAATATCATCTTTTAACTGTACAAAATGTACGTTAATGAGTATAAGTAAATAAATCACATCGACTTGTGGTCCGCCTCGTCCGAAATTATTAGAAAATAATGCTTGTTAGAGTATGCTCACGTAGGTAGCTAATGATCGCATAATTACCTTATATTACTCGCAAACCGACGAAACGAGCGCTCACAGTGACTACATATGAGCTAACTAAACGGACATTTCAAGTCCTAAAAGGGGTGAGTAAGTTCGCTGACTTACGCTAACGACTTTACTCGGGCATTGTCATCCTAAGTACGCGTACTTTAAAACCGCCTGAGTTTTTCAGCGATCCTGTTTGGCCTTAGCTCGTTCGTTTGTCACTGCCGCCGATCGCGAGCCTCCATTTTGTTTGTGCACTCTGTTAGTTCGTGAGCTAGTTTTTAATTGTGTCTTCGATGTCGAGCCGAGCAAGTCCGCAGACTTTAAGCACCCGTGTATTATCCACTTCAAATCCAAACTAGGGTGAACGTCATAATGTATGACACCTTCATTCTAATACTGAAAGAAATGAAAACTTGTGTCGACATGAGCTAAGAGATATCCTAGAGTTCTCCGCAGCATAAGAGCGAATATTTTAAGAGATGATAACACCTAATAAAAAAGCGCAACATAACATTGTAATCCCGTCATATCTATGTACTTAAAATAACAGCGTGATGTTTTGAAAACTGAAAACAAAATCATTACAAATTACTGTTAAAATAAGCTTACCTTCTAACTATTACGGTTAGGTAACTAATCCCTAGCGTCATAGCGTGGCATTTTCAGCTGGATATAATACTATTTTACTTCATAGGACTAAGCTGATAACGTGGCGTTTTCATTTCACGAAACTGAATGGTAAGCTGATTAATGAGCTCATTAAATTTTAAGCAGGCGATCATTGTATTAGTTCCGTAAACTAATGCAATGTTCCACGTTGAAATACATGGCAAAAACTTTAAAATAGGAAACGTTTGTTATACTGATTAGTAGTTACTTTGTTGAAATAATATGGTTTGTTTAAATACATGAAAATTAAGATACTTTCCAACAAGTATTTTACGATCAATTTAACACATATTTTATTTACATAAATATCTTTTTTACATTTACATATGTTCTTGTATTGAACAAGAACATATGTAAATGTAAAAAAGATAGTAAGTAACATTGCGACTCTTTACGGTAACCTTCCCTTCACATTTTGTAATCCAGTAAACTGCCAGCTGTTAGTGTGAATTGTCAGTCAACTCAATACAGATTTAGAAAGGCAGTATGAAAGCAGTACGGCATCCATACCGCACCCATATTACTACTGACTACTGATAAGTGAGGAAATCAGCACGACATCAGTAAGATCGTCAAATCAGGGAGTAGTTTTAGTTTGAAACTGCGGGGAAACAGAATTCCCTCCATTAATGCTACCAGGCAGAAGGGTTAACTTTCTTTGCAGCCAGCCTACATTAGGCATCAGTGACTTACTGTTTATATTCTGTGTCGTAAGTCTGATATAATGACCCCATCTACTACTTTTGCCCGAGCCTATTTCCTTATACTGGCGGCGTTTCACCAAATTGGCCGCGTGACTTGCTATACCAGGCGTCGGCTAAGGATTGTGATACACCCAGTACAAAAGTGTAAATAAATAAAAAATAAATACTTGAAACTATAAAACTGATGCAAATACAATATGCTACTACGAAATTTTTGTTACTACGAAAAATGCCCCTAATAGGGACGTAGACACCAAATAAGAAAATGAATAAGTTCCAATTTTCTCCACAAAGGATCAAATTCTTAATCAAATGGCGAAAAAAGTAACTCAAAAGAATAAATAATTACCTAATACAAGTCTTCAAGAGGGGGCATACTCTGCGCCTTTTCCGCACCCGCATTTTTCCTAAAAACGCACCTTTGTATTGGAACGATCGTCATTTACTTTGGCGCTCGTGGTCAATGACGTCACTGATATGTCGCGCTTTCTCTCTCTATCCAGCAACATTAAAGCGGTTGTAGCTTCGTTAGTTTTTGAGATATTTGAATAGGATTTTCACTATTTGCCATATTTTTTTGCCTTGTTTCTTTTGGAGTTGTCTTATGGAATAGTCAAATTTTGAGTCAACATCTCTATTCAGTTATGCTTTCGCAAATAGCGTGGTTTTTGCATTAGTCAAATTCAGTTGCAGGTTCTGTACATACTGTAGGCGGAACTCCAGACGCCCCTACCAGTCACCATCATCGGCGAAGAGTTTGCCAGAGGACCTCCTCAGGCCCAGTACTCCACTGGAGTCCTCTTACCCCCTCAACTACGCAACTGGGAGACACCCTGACGACTTCCGCCCATGGATCCACCCATGTGAGTTACGCCACTGGTTCTTCAAGGTAGGATGCGCAATCTCTACGTGCAATTTCCACTACAAGGCTTAAAAATGCTCCTACGTGCTATGGCCTAGCGCATCTCAGCCATCGCCTCCCTCGACCATTTGTTAGAGAAGGTTGCGACCCGATCAACGACGCCACCGTAAGCAAAGACCTTTAGGCGAGCATGACATACCTTACAGCCAACCTACATATTTACTAAATTCCTCAGACCATTTTGCAAAAAGGCTGCTGCTTATAAATGTACCTACAATTTTGCTACATTTTATTGACTAACCTGAAGAACAGTGATTTTTCAGCAGTGATTTTCCATTCTATCAACAAACCTGACTCTGGTATACCCTAGCCTTAACCCTGTGTTCGAGGTCAAAGCTATAACATAAACCGATACGAACCCGCCCTTCCGCAGTGTAAGTTGTTAGTTTAAGAATGAACTTACTACCTATAGGGAATACGATGGATTTCATATAAATAGACATTTGTCTATCTTTTTTATGGTGTTGTGGGATTGAACAATCTTACTGGCCCACAAATATTACTGTAGGAAAATTGATGTCTACTGACGACCTAGCGATAGTATTCTGGGTCTTTGAAGTCTGTTAGCATTAATGAATGCCTAAAGTAGTAGAGAGCAGCCGACTTATTCTTGATTTCAAAAACCGGCCATTTGCGAGTCGAACTCCCATACGCGGAACACTGCGTGTAAGTACCATAGTACAAGATTCAGCATTATGTGTGTTTTTTATACTTTTATGGGGTTTTATTTAATCTGGTCGACATTAGTAAACTCTCCGTAAAGTTCAAAATACAGCATAAAGATTCACCCGGCCGAGTTAGGAAGTAAGTAAGTTTAAGACAAAAGATAAAGAAGTAAAAGACTGAATGCAATTGTTTAATTTAACTCCTCTGACTGTAATAAAACTATGGTTATTTCTTTAAGCGACAGCGCAATGCAGTGCAATAAAATTTGGTTTCATTGTTATTGTT
Source organism: Epiblema foenella (assembly GCA_963556455.1). Lineage (NCBI taxonomy): Eukaryota > Metazoa > Arthropoda > Insecta > Lepidoptera > Tortricidae > Epiblema > Epiblema foenella. The sequence continues at coordinate 21,902,086 of OY747099.1, read as the reverse complement.
TGAGTTTTGGTTCATAAATGAAACTAGGTTTTAAAGAGTAATAGATGTCGAAGTTAGTAAATTGAGACTGAGCTATGAGGATGAAACTATCGTAAAAACTTTTTTTATCTAAAGAGTTAATTCGTATTTGTTTTACCATAGTTAACTTAATTATTTCGAAATCATACATTTATATTATGGGTAACTTTCATTACAATGTAGACATAATTAAGTCCTTAACTATATACAAATAAGTACGAATTAACCCTAAATTATCGTCAGCGAACGACCGAGCGACGAACGAGTTTAATTAATATTAGTGATTACAACAGATTAATTTAAATTTAATCTTACCATGATAGGCCCAAAACATTGATAACTAAGGTAAACGTCCCAATGCTCAACACCGTAATGCCCAATAGATGACATTTATTGATCACCTCTGTCATTATGACATAAGATTAAAAGTGCCATGTATTGGGTCAGTGTAGAGTACCTACTGGGATATTTGACATATTGTATTTTTTATTTCCACCATTGTATGTTGACAGTTATATAACAAAGTTTATTAGAGATAGTTGCTGATTGCAATTTAGGCCTTCTCGACAATCAAGAATTAGGTTAACGTTCGTAACGTACGCAGCACTCGTAAATGTTTGCATGCCTGCGTGCAGGCTGAATACATGGAACTGTATTGTAATGTATAAGACCTATTTGTACTTACTGTATTCCAGCAAATAAACGATTTGATTGATTGATTAAGACATTTAGAAAAGCATCTGCCATATAACTCTAAGAGAATTACAAGTTACTTCAACAAACAAAACGAAACATAAGTTCAACAAACAAAGTGAAACATAAAAGGGCGTGAAATAATCGTGCTACAAACTCAGTTGAGCAGCAGTAATTTCAAATGCTAATTTCTATATTACCGGTGTAATTCTAGTCCGACAACTGAATGGCATAACATCTTTACGTAGCACATTGCCTGGAGTTTATCTTTCAACTCCCGACGCGCAGCGCAAAAGCGGTGTGTTAGCAATTTAACATGTGAATATGTGTCTCTTTGTGGCATCATAGCTCCCTAACAGATGAACCGATTTGAGTTCAGTTTTTTAAATCAAAATTCTTGATGGCGGCGATGGTTCCTAACTACGTTTTGTGTCGCGGCTGTTTATAATTCAGTTCTATTCTCTCGCATCTAAAAAAACTGCCTATCAATCATCCGTATAATTCTCAAAAAGATGTTACTAAAAATAACCTAACTAATAATTGGGATTGGGGTTTAATTTAAATAGAAAATATGAGGCAACGGAGAATAAATTAGTTAACCTAAAATTATTGAATATCCACCCGAGGTAAGTTCTATCTAGAAACGTTTTGTAGTGAAATAATTTAAAAATGACGCGTAATAAAAGCTAAATAAAGTAATTTTTATGTTCAACCACCTAGTAGTTCTTTGAAATAATACATAACAAGGCTGTCGCTTTTATACAGATAAATGCGTCTAGAACCCAATTTAAAGTACCAAATACGTAGAACGAAGGCATTTGTTTCGAGTTCACAAAAGGCCCGTTTGCACTTTGTGAATTCAACTTTAATATCACCATTACCATACTAAATGGCGGATTTAGTGTTAAACCTTTATACAAAACGGTGTCTAGTCTATTATCCCTTTTTATGTAAAACCAGGCATAATTAACACATCTGTTATTGTCAAGTAACAAACACAATTTGTTTTTTATTTTATTTATTTTAAGCTGGTAAAATTTTATTAACGTAGTCTTAACTTTAATTCGTTAGTGCAATTGTAAATACCTAAATTATATGTAACATTATTATACGTGTTGAATGTTTGTAAACTCGAATTATACCAAAAGTTTGTATACATGTAGGAATTAAATAAATTATTCATGAAAATAATCCTTTTTTATTTACGGCTTACAATAATTACACATGTTATTTCGTTCGGGTTTTCTTTCATACTGAATCATACGTCAACTCATTCGCCATTCCAAAACAATTCAAACTCCATTCGAACGTTCCTTATTCATCATCTAGCAACCAGCACCTTGCACAGCCATCAAAAAGTACCAATCCCACATACATTATGATACGTTTCCTTATAGAGCAATTCCTATATAATTGTAGTTTTTATAGTATCCGAGTAAATCGGCTGTGACATGTGGACGGATTTGTCCGAAACTATAAGGGTCTCGTTTTCGCCATTTTGACCATCGAACCCAAAAAAGCGAACAATCACACAAATCGCCAATAAAACCGAACCCTGCCACTGCCCACGTCTCGGCTGATTGAACTAGCACGTTTAATTACCGAATAGCGATTAACCAAATCGCACGGAAGGCTTGGCCCGGCCCAATCAGACCTCACGTACACTTAGTATATCCAGTTGGGATCAGGGCTACTTTATATCAGTAGTCCGTAACAACGCGGATTACAACTTTATTGATTGCCGCAAGTTCCGAGCTCTTAGTGTTATGGATTCTATTATTGACAGCTGTGCATTGATGGCCGGGTTCTGTTGTCAGGGAGCCATTGTAATGTAACGCTTAGGCTTTGTGTAAACTACGCTGAATTACCCCCTTGAACCCCCCCGTTTTCACCCTTGAATACGGCTGATAAACAATCGGATATTGGGTATGGGATGGCGCATCGCAACTGACGATTCTCAATATGATTTGAGACGTTAGTGCCGTTAATGAAGCATGAGTCTTCTGGTAGATGTCGCTGTACACCTCCCTTAAGGCGTTTGTATAAAATATAATCGGATATTGTCATTAGATTAACTACTTAATATTGTACTTAATAATAGTAATAAATTGAGTTTGTTAATGGAGAAATGGTAGCACAAAGACGTCTCATGTATGAGTCAATATTATGTTATTGAGTGAGCGAGCGAATTGAGCGAAGATGTCAGAATGTACTGAAATAATCCGGTGTTTGTAATTGGGTATACAAGGTAAGCATCCCAGTGCTCGACACTGACCTAATAATTTACACTTTCAATCTTGTGTCATGTAAGTATAAACTATTGGGTATTGAGGTGCCAAATATAGAGACGTTTAGCTTACGTAGATTATAAATGTTTTTTCCAAGATAACTCTAGAACACCGTAATTTTTTGTAGACGTATTATCTATATTAAGGACATTCCAGTGCAAAGGACCCCCTCTAACACGTGTGAGTTTGCAATTAACCATCCCGCTCTCTATGGAAGCTCTACGCGTATTTTCGTAAATATTAAGTATGTTTTAATTGATTTTTGGAGCACTGGATCACTTAGAACCTGTCCGGTTATTGCATTAGAGCAATAAAAAAACTAATTGTCCTTTTTGTAAAAAAAAATATATCACTGTCATTGATAATTACAAAAACTGCAGCATGAAAGTTTATTTTTACGATGATATTTAGATTTTTTTACAGAGTTACCGAGTTAGTTTTCAATATTTTGTTCGGTTACCAGTTCTTTTTCACACTATTACACAATTTTTTCTGCAGTGTGATTCTACATTATTTCTTCGCACTGAAAACTCAAACTTCAGTATTTTCATCAGATCTCTGAATGTGGGCCTTACATTAATGAGATACATCTAATTATATTTGTTTAGTTCTAACACGAGCCAAATCGGACAAGGGGTTGTACACTTAAGATTATTAGAGTTGGCCCAGTTGTATCAAAGTAATACGACCTATTTTAGCGTTCACACAATAAGGTTCAAAATCCAATAACATTTCTATACACACTCGTCAGCAAAAGTATTTTAACTATACCTATAAGTAGTACGATTACTGGAACTCTGACACTGACAGATGATATTATATGCAACTGATATTCTGTCGTAAAATCATATACCTAATAAATTATTAATTACAATCATACATGTAAAAGAATCTCTATTACATTAAAGTTAAAGTAGAATATGTCTGTAATTTACCTGTATTGAAAGCATGATTTCTCTAAACACTATTAAATACCGAAAATGTTATAGGCACTCACTATAACTATAGGTACCTTATTAATATTCTTATCATTTGAATAATTTCACTGATCCATTTAACCACAGACACTCAAATTACGGAGACTGGCCTTCACCGTAGTATAATGAACGATAAATATGGGGAGCATTAGGTACACTTTGTTGAATAAGTAGGCACTAAAGATTAAATAAAAATACGCTCCCAGTTATATGTTTATTTTGAGTGCACGTTGAATAAACTACTAAAAACAAACGCTACGAAAATAAACAGAAAACTGTAGACAAAGACTTTAAAAGACATTACATTAAAAACAAAAGAATAACTGACTAAATATCTCCAAGGGACTCATAAGAAGGGTAACGTTTAAAAGAAACCCGACCCTAACACTTCAACGTAACATCAATATAAAATGAAATGAGACTCAACATTTTGCAAAAGATAAAATTCTACGCACAAACGCCAGGATAATTTGAGCCTCTTCGGCTATCGTGAAGGGTGAAAGTTACAGCAACAAAGAGGGCAGCTTGGGAGCTATAATGAATGAGAGGGATCAGATTCGAATGGACATTTGGAGTCATTTTGCACGCATACCCCTAATATTTTCCTTGCATCCCTTGTCTCTAGACACTACTTGTGATATTGCATATCTCAAATGGTACCCTTGGAGCTATTCCGTTTTGCCATTATAGTAATGTAATATTGCGTAATCTTAGACTAACGTTTCATATTTGAGCATAGATTGTATATAGCTGCCATAAAACATCTCTTCTCAAAAAACAAGAGATTCCGTAGAGGGTTAAGTCATGTTTTTACAGCATGTGTTGTGTAATGACCTAAACAGTTAATTGTAAAAAAATAAGTGTAAAATATTTCTTTTCTCGACGTAAGAATAAAGTCATGTTTATTATATTAACTACATTTCGGAATATTCATTTTGTATTAATTCTAAGGAATTCTATTTATTTTCGAAGTAAAGTCTAAGAACAGTTATTTTTTAACATAAAAGGTAATAGAGTTTTTATTTACTCACATGTGACTTAAGAATATAGACACAATATTTTATCGACTGGAAGGAATGGACTTTAAAATTAGTTTTAATAATAATATCTTTACGACGACGCTTTCAGGGCACATATTGTAAGCAGACAATAGCCGGATTATATCAATATTCTGTCCATCCAAAGTCCATCGTCATAGCCCAGTTAATTGTCTTTCTACACCACACACACACTAAACACAATAGCCTCAACGTCTGCTGGGACCGATTCAGGGGTACCTATGCAGCCGTGTAATTGGTTCTAGCAGGTATACTACATGAAATTATTGTAGTACAAATTCTACACTGCCTTATTTATTTTTCTGTAATGCTCTGTGTTTTTTTGTGGAAATAAATAATATTGTCTCCAGGGCCTCTACGTGTTGGATCTGTATCCCAACGCATGCCTTCCTAATGACCGGACTGAAAAGACCCGTGAGTTCAAAAACGGAGATTTACATCATTACGTACAAAATATATCGCAATACAACACAAATGCGCAGTGTGTTTGCATAAACCTTAGAGCCATCCTAAGATAGTTCGCAATCTACCCTGTCAGGTACAGTGTAACTACAATACTGTCTTCTTTACCGAGAATTGTTTCTGCGAAAGTCTAAATAATGCAAGTGCCGGCTGTATGTATATTTAGCGTTATAAAGATGTATACATTTTTCAACTTTAGTATCTAAGCAATAAAATCCTAGAATGTAGACATATTTACGATGCTAACTGTATACATTTTCATATAACTATGAAGTTATATGTACCTGCATTGCACGGTTATGAGAAACGAGTGATAAAGTATTCCATATAATATAAGTATGTATATTCTATTGTAATAGCTAAGTACCTGACCAATGCTTTATTTTCTCAAACATGATAAGAAAGGGTGATTTAATAGTTAAACGGCAATTACACTTCGTCGTTCGCCGCATGCGCCGACCGCAAAAGTGTAAAGCATACGTTAGTCGGCCGCATTCGGCGATCGACAACTGCCAACGCTTACAGGTAGGCGAACAGACTAATGTGAAGACGACATTTGTTGGCCTAAGTAGTTTAAAATGAATTCGGCGACCGCATTAGGTGAACGACGCAGTGTAATGGAGGCTTTAGGTTAAATAGTTTACCAACACATTTTATGAAAATGCGTCACAACATGGCCGCGATAAAAGGGTATTCTTATTTTGAAAGACAGAGACATTTTGAAGTCACATTTTGAATAGGTCCGAGTCGCATCTGAAAAAAGCCGACAAGACTAAATTGTATGCATCGCAATGATTTAGTAATAGATGAAAGTACTCAAGTTTCGGGAATCTTGATTGAGGCCGATACAAAAATGTACTGCCTATTTGCATTATTAAGGACCAAATTCTTGTCACATAGATAAGGTATTTTAATTAATTCCGTTGTGACACGAAAGTTACCTATGTACAGTATGTACCCATATAAATTGTATTGGTAACTTTCGTGTTACAACGGAATCAATTAAAATGTAGGCGTATTAAATAATAATAATAATAATAATAAAATTCATTCATCAAATAGGGCTTAGTTTAGGTACAGTATGGTTGAGGTCTCCTAGTAGGTATAGAGGTACCTGTATCAGGAGATCTCGCTCTTACAAATATAAGACTACATTGAATTAATGATACTTTGATTATTATATTATTTTTATTTGATGTACCTAGATAGATTTTGACTTGTAAAAGTGCCCTTGTGTGAAACAGAGTTCGTGTGAGAATTTATGTGTGACTGCGTGCGTGTGTGTGTGTGTGTGTGTGTGTGTGTGTGTGTGTGTGTGTGTGTGTGTGTGTGTGTGTGTGTGCGTGCGCGTGCGTGTGTGTGCGTGTGTGGGTGTGTGCGTGTTTGTGTGCATGAGTGCGTATGTATATGTATGGCGTATCATGATTATTATCCTTTTTTATCTTTATACAATGTTGTTAAAGTTAAGTCTTACTCCCCTGGGTGAAGCAGCGCCTCGGTTTAATCATAGCTAAGTCCGTTTAACCATTCCATAATATGTTTTTTACAATCATGTAGTTTCAAAGAGTAAATGTTTAATTTCTTATTTATATTATTATATATGCGAGCTGATTGTACATCGAATTGTCTTCTTGCAAATATAGACTTACTTTTTGGCATAGGTACGATTGTGCTAATTCTTCTACGGTTAAGAATAGAGGGGTTATAAGGTAGTTTTTTATGAAGCTTTAGCACAAGCGAGCTTATATATAATTTGCGCATACTTGGGAGTTCACATAGTTTATAAAATTCCGTGGTTGGGTATCGATATGGTTTAAAGAGCATAGTTTTCAGTAGACATCTCTTAAATGCCTTATCTATGTGCCAAGAATTTAGTCCTCACCCCAAAGCGTTTAAGTTTAGATGTTGCCGAACTGCATTTTCCGCGGTGTTCAAATTGAATTCATAAGTTTCAACAATGTAAACACGTCTGTCAACTATATCTCTAAATCTCTTGTAAGCCGTAATACGCAACGTTGAGTCGACCTAATACTAACAGCGATTAGGAAACCTTTTGTCGCCAATACATCGGTGCCACAAATGAACAGTGTTTGGGTCTATTTCATTATGCATTCGACCACTCCGGGCGAGTAGAGGTAATACATAGCGCAACCGCCGGCAAACCTGAATAGATGGTGCAATTAATGAGAGTACTGCACCTTGCGGACGTTACGCAAATGCCACTCAGATACATTGGGTATTGGAAACGCCCCTGAGTGAAGTGCCAATGCGTGTTGAGTTTCAATACTAACGATTGGACTAGACGCTCTCCCTAAAAGCTTTAAGAGGTTTGTGTAGCAGAATTTTTCCATAAAAAAAGCGGCAACGTTTTGCACCCCTTAAGAGGCCTTATAAGTTTTAAAACGTTTTGATTTCAAATTATGACCAAAGTATTGATAATACCAAGAAAGTGATTAAAGGATACGATGATTTTATTAAAGTTTTAGATAGTAACACAGCCATTTTTCGATTTTATTGTGTGTGGTAGATTTTAAGCGAAAAATAACAGTTTTTAGCTTGAAAATCGTCGATTTGGAGTGATGTTTGGAACGATATTTCTTAATGAAAAATCAAAAATATACATTTGAAATTTATGACATTAGGTCGCAATACTCCCGTTCTAGATAGTAACATTGAGAAAATGTCAAGATATGTCTTAATTCACACAGAAAATGGTTTAAATAGATGAGCATTTTCCAACTGATAAGGATCCTTACTTCTGAACCGATTTGCATGATTTTTGGAAATGTTATAAAAATCATTAAAGACTAGGTTTATACTTTTTGATTGTTTAGAAAAATTGCCTGTAAAAATGACTTGAAGTTCGTTTTTTTGACTCGTCATCTTCGTCCTGGTTTTTTGCTATTATTTCATAAACGAAAAAAAAATACTAAAAAATCGAAACGTATAAACCTAGTTAAGGATGTAACGGATCGATCAAGGCCAATACTGTATCATATGATAAAGGTCTAAGGGATAGAAAGTGTTTCCACCCGAAGCACTAATTCTGCGAGAAAGTAGGCGCCAAACAGTCGACGGCGACGACTCTCTCTATCGCGCGATGCGGGCGCAAGACCACGACGGGTGAAACAGAAAGAATATTCCAAAATGCCCGTTCTCGCCCCGCATGATAGGTTCACAATAGTCTTAGGCTCGGTTTTATAAAGATCCGTTAGACCTTATGTCGGTTTGTTATATCAAAAAATGTACTGAGTTACTGTTTGATCTGACATTTGGTCTAACGGATCTTTATAAATCCCGGCCTTAATGATGAATAGTAACTCTAGTACAAGTTTTATCGAAACAATACACAAACGAACGCGTTTGCGTTTAGTCCAATATGGCGGCACGAGCAGCGCCTCTGGTGCTCTTAGATATGGTAACTATTTTATTCACATACGAACTGAGACTAAAAGCAAACGCGTTCGTGTTTTGTTCCTAAAAAACTTATACTAGAGTAGTCATATTCACGCCGAATAAGTAATGATATTGATCAAGAAAGTTGGTTTTGATAATATAAGTAGGTACTCAAGTATTCGATAAAGTACCTAAATTTACTTTTATAACGTCATGATTCTTAAAATGAAGTAACTTGTGATCACCGGAGATATTTATTCTTTAACAACACGGGGCCGGCAAGGTAAGTAGCTTATTGAAAATCCTATTAACATCGATACGTTGAACATAAAGCAATAAAGCTTCTTCAGGGACACAAGATACTGACAATATCAGATCCGAAAGTCACCTAGATCTCACCAAACCTGAGACACAATACGCTTCAAAGAGTCATAATAGACGTGGCAAGCGCGACACAATACCACTGATTTGTGAGCCTGGCACACCGCAAACCACGTTTGACCGCAAATAATGACCTATTGTGGTTCAAAACCTGCACTATTTCGGCTATCTAGATTGAATCTCTAAACTATAGCGTATTTATAAGTAACGGCCAAGCTGCAGGACGCTTCCAAACGAAGCGACGGGGCTAGTATTTGAATTTAATGTCTATTCACGGTACTTAAAGTTATAACTTATTTGTAAAATTGCGATTTATAAATAATATCTACCTGCAGTAAAATCTACCATTAGACGAAGTTGTTTGACAAGTCCAAATACACAAATGTTGCCACACTATGGCCAGTGCTGTTCGTATCGATATTATTTAAGGCCTAACTAGACTTACCGATCGTTCAGTGCAATTTATCGGGTAGTCCTAGGTGCTTACCGAGAACATCGAAAATCGAAATTAGTAGTGTTTTCCTCAATCTAATATGCTCTGAATTTGTCAAATTAATATATTTGTAAATCTTATGATTTACGAAAGACTAAACTGGTGTGGTTTTCAGCTTAAGATTCATCAAATTAATATTTTAATGGTAAAGTAGTAAATTTAAGGATTAACAATTGGCCCGCAGCGTAAGTAATATTAATTATTCTGTGCCCATAGTTAGTTGGTGCGGTATCGGTAACCTGTCAGGTGTCAGTGTCAACTGTCAGTCAAGTCAATACAGACTCATTACTGTGCGCCTACATTTAAGGCTGCGCAAACCTAATACTTAACAGTATACTAGCAAATATGTAAGTAAACCCGAACGAGTTAAGTAAGCTCTCGGCAAAGTACAAAATGCTGCATACATTCTAAGGCGGAAGTGACCTAAGTCAAATGAAGATTCATAATAATATCAATTATTGTCTTGTACTATATTTTTCACACTTGTTATAGATATAGTTGCATGCAAGTATATGTGTGCGTGCGCCTGTATCTATGCACTAAGATGCACAGCTTATAGCATTTAAGGTATATGAGAAAAATCTGCCACGTTATTAAAAACTACTTTAATTGATTATACGTCAGTCTCGAAATCGTTCTCGGCTTGTGAAGAGCTCCGTCAAAATGCCTTTATGTGCTATATTCGGGTGCAAAAAACATTTCAATTTTGAATTATCATTTCATTTGCACGTATGGTTTCGCTTTAATTATAATTTTCTGCACAGATAAAGTTTTAATTAAAATCGATCACCAATTACAAAATCAATTATTTAAATAAAACAAACGCAAACTGAACATAAGTTTAAATAAATTACACATAAAGTAAATAAAAAGTAAATTAATCAAAAAGACCGCTCCTCGCCGTGTCCGGTGCAAAGGTGTAGACTAAAAATATTATGTAACGCCCTAAATAATGCAATAAACAGATTAAATTTTCAATTTTATTTTATTTTTTAAACCAACCAAAGACGATACACAACGTATAATTTACATTGTATAATTATACGTTTAGTTTATATTCAGATCGTTATTGACATCGGCAAATACCCGCACACATGCATGTTCGTGTGTGACGAGTTTACACTTCGTAGCACTGACAACAGGGAACAACATCCTCGCATTACGGTACACGTTAGTAAAGTGACCCGAGGTGCGGCAATTTATTACACTCGAGGCTGCATTGTAACGCAAGCTTTCGCTCCGCAGGCTTTGCTACGTCCCCATTGTGCGGGTAATGAGAGCGTGTGCTGTAGGTTTAACGAGGTGAAATATTAAATCTAGTAATTAAAGGACAGGTAGTCAATAAAAAAATAACCGGGATATTATGAAAATGCATGACTGTGTGGTGAAGAGTGAGAAATGAATATTATAATTGAAAATATTTTGTTGCTTCACCAGTTTCCAGTCGTGTTACGATATTAAACCTATGAAGATAATAGTAGCTAATTTTAAAAGTATACATACCTAGAAACTCAACTTCTTGAAGTAACGAACGTTATACAACTGACGGTCAATCAATAATAAATAGAAATTACTTGTCAGCATAGCATACTATAGTTGTTATTTTGCACCTAACAATCCAACTTAACACTTTCAGTGTTAATGTATAAATGAAAATGCTTCACTTCATTGCAACCAGTCATCATGTCACACAACTTACATTATGACAATCAGTTCCAAAGGTTATTAATGTACGGTTTAAAAATCCAAGTGACAAAATGTCTGTCAACACAGAAATTTATTTTTCTGTTGCTTTGAAACTCCTCACATTTTTAGAATCAGTCTAATGGACCATTCAGCGTAAGAGATTCATCAAAATGAAGGCCTAAATTCATCGCACACTCGCGAACAATGTATAGAATTAAGGCTCGGGAAAGATATTAATTTCTCAAGTCGGACGATGGAGGGCAATTAAAACTTCGAGACAGAAATGTGAGTCGCAGCAGCAAGTAAAGTTGCAATTCTTAATTCGTTCCATTTAATTTCATCTTCGGATCTTGAACAGCCGTTGTAATTCATTGAATTTCTTGATCACGCTTCGAAAAAGATAAAAGGTGGAGGGAGTTTTAGATTAGCTTTTGAGAAAGTTGGATATTTCTCATCTAAGTATTGGACATGTTTAAAACCTTTCGTGTTTAAAGACATAAAGTGTTTTTTTTCTAGCCCATTTGAGTGTGCGCCCTATTGTCAGTTTGTTCCTGCCAAGTTAAGGAAAATGAATCCAGGTCGTCCCGCCATCTCCTTTTTGGACTGCCTCTGTTCCGGTAGCCGTCTTGTAGGGTCCACTGCGTACTTATTTTCGCACATCATTCTGAATGCATACGGCAGACATGTCCGGCCCAGTCCCACTTCAGTTTGGCGGTCTTGACACCTACATCTACAAGTTTTGGAGCGCAGTTCCGTGTTTCTAATGCGATCAATTCTGCGAACACCTAGTATACTGCGCTCCATCGCCCGCTGACAAACCTTAAGTTTGGACTTCTGGACCTCAGTTAACTACCAGGTTTGAGCACCGTAAGTTAGACGGGCGTAATAAATTTGCGCTTGATACACAAAGGAAGGTCGCCCTTCAGTAGCGCCTTCATGGACGAGAAGGTCTTCCAGGCGTTTTCGATTAAGAAAATCATAATGGAAAATAATTATTTCTGATGAACGCGCATTAAATGAACGTAAACGAACTCTAATACCAACGTGAGTAATTCAATACCGAAAGTTACTGTAGCGTTACTAATTCCAGGTTCCAATATTAAAGATTAGTTTCAAGTAGTTTAATTATTAATTATACTGCTACACATTTACATCTTGACACAATATGATTGAAGGTTACCTAGAAATATCATGGGCGATTCGGAGCCGTAAATGACTGTAGCTTGTTTTCAAATATTCATTTTCGTCAATGCGCTACTGACCTTGTAGATTAATTTATTTCCTCCATTTGCATGCCAATACGTGTCAAAGTATTGCGGTTCTAGCACTGATTAGGTGAGTGCAATAGGTAGGTCATCATCATCATTTCAGCCGAAAGACGTCCACTGCTGAACATAGGCCTCCCCCAATCCCTTGGGGGGGATTTGCCATAGTCGCCACGCTTGGCAAGCGGGTTGGCGACCGCAGTTTGATGGTGGTAATGATCGAAGGATGCTGCTGCCCACCCTCCGATTTTCCCTTATTCGCCTCCTACGAAACCCACGGGAAGAGATGGGGTGGCGCAATTCTTACCCGGCAACCACACGGGTTAATAGGAGGGTACTTAAATGAAATTGGTGTTTGATAATACATATTTTTCCCTCTGGGTTGGAAGGTCAGGTGGCAATCGCTTTGGTAAAACAAGTGCCTACGCCAAATATTAGGATTATGTGTCAAAACGGTACCCGGGCTCCTTAGAGTACAACCGAAAAAACATGAGTAATTTTCAGCAAAATTAAATACAGAATTGGTTTCATAGACCCGAAATTATGCACGAAATTCCTTGCGGAATTATGAAATTGAAATTCAGTAATACTATTTTTCTCAAAAAACCTTTACAATTTGTTAGAAAATGTCTTAAAATAAACCACAATGCAATATTTTACACGTATCTAATAATCAACATCGGTTACGGACATCTGCTACATCGGACCGGCCCTTTATTAAAATTTAGACAGAATTACGAGAGAAATGCGACCTCAGAATTAAATGGATTATTTAAATGTAAATAACGTGAAAGCCGTGAGAAATAGCAATACAATTTTTGAAGGTCGTTGCTTAAAAATGGGTTTAAGGGTATGCAATATTGAATCTCTGCGCATCAATTTTCTTTGGCGTTGTTATTATCTATAGATGCTATTGCTATCTTGCGATAGGTTAGAAACTGCGTGGATACTACAAGAGTTCTCAATACAAAATAATTTGATTGGTTTCACATTTTATACACAAACAAAGTCGCATTTCCAAAGCGTGAACTGAATACTACCACAGTATAAGTAATAAATAAAGGGATCAGCAAACTGTGTTGTAGGTTCAGAACCGTTTGTGGGACTCTCGCAGAGAACCATAACGTTACCCTTGAAAGAGTACGCGAAAACCAAACACCAAGATCAGTGGAACCCTGAGGTGGGCTTAAAGCACTCAAAGCTCTTAATGGAAGGAGTGGACCCAGAAGGGATCAAAAACATTTTGGAAGTACAGTAGAAAGCAGCTCAGGATCATAACTGGGGTGTTTACAGGTCACTTCAGGGTCAAAAGACTCTTAGCCAAGTTGGGACTATCGAACAACATAGAATGTAGAATGTGTAACGAGGATGACGATACAATGGAACACTTATTGTGTGAATGTCACGCCCTTGCCAGACAGAGAATGAATGACATTGGCAATGGCTATCCTGAACCAAAGGAATTCAGAGTACTCCCGCTGAGCTCCATCATCCGATTTAAGGAAATGTTGGAGAGCAGCTGGGAGTAGGCATAAAGGAGGGGGCAATTGCAGAAAGACCCCATTGGGTCGAAGAGCATCCGTAACGAGGACCCTTATCCAGATAAGATAAGATAAGATAATATTGAGTTGGAAACTATCGTATGCTCTTTTCCTTATGTTTAAACGAGCATTCTATTATGTTTTGATATGATACCAAAACGTCGATTCAAATGGACCTGTTTTATTGCTCAAAAATACAATCCCATTAAAGTATTAAATGTGAAAAGGTTAGGTACTTACTCGAAACCGCAACTTATGTGAGAAACACTGAGTTTTGATATAATTTGGGCTGGTTATTTAAAAATAGAATGAGCTTTTTATAATAACCTCGTGGTTAAATACAACATTTCTGTGGGTATTTTAACTGCGAAGTAATTTAAGGACGTAGGCGGGTTCTGTGGGCGTATACCATTACGACTGAAACGCTTTGTGAGTTGGATGATAAATTAGTCGTATTTATCTAGTCTAGATGATAGGTACTACTTGTCCAAGATCTTGGCAATAGCGATCAATGAATTTGGTTTCGAATGTCATAGTTAGAAATACTCTACTACTATAAACGATAAGTTGAGAAAGTTTTCCTCGTGTAGCGTATAACGTAAATTGTTGTATTAACGGGATTAAGACAATAAAAAAATATTATGTTTTAAATTTAATAAACGTAGAATATTAGATTACAAAACAATAACCAAATATCTAAAATCTTTTGACGTGATAACGTCTTATAAATCTATGAACGGATGCCAACATGAAAAAGTGTGACATAATGTAAGACTACCCTGAGGCTGGAAAGCGAAATTCTATAAAATTGTTATTAGATTTTTAACCTTATTATTCAAAAGGTAAAGTAGCTTCTTGAACGAATTACTTCGATGCAACTCGGTTAACTGTATTCAGAATCATCGAAGTAATTATTATTTCAAGTTTTACCTAAACAGTTGATGGTCAAACCGGTTTCTATCGATCTGTTATTGAGAGTTTTGTAAATTTTGATCGGTTGGCTACATATCGATCAATCTAACGGCGAAGGCAAACCAGGCCTGCTGTTAGAACTCTCTGCTCGGCGGGATGTGATGGCGACGTAGCGGTAGTCCCCGGCGTCTCCGTGTCAGTGTGTTTTCTTATGACGTTATCACACAAAATTATCGTCCGTAAACCGAATTTATATACAACCACTTTTTTTAATGTAATTTTTTATATTATTGTGCAACTAAATGACGCGGACACACCGTTCTTATGACGTATTAGAAGTACTATATAACCCTGTATTTCAATGAATAAATGGTTAGTAATCAATTAAGTTTTGTCGTAACATTACTACCACTAACACCACATAGTTCACGGCGACCCTGCCATAGGTAATTCAATTACTTGTTGTTATATAAGACCTAGTTAAAGAAGTATATATATAACCTATGTTCAATTTTTCATCCTAGCCATATAACACAGACCATTCGCAAGGGACGCGTACAAATTAATTATAAAAACCGGCCATGTGGGAGTCGGACTCACGCACGAAGGGTTCCGTACTATTCTATAAAAACGGCAAAAAATGACGTTTGTTGTATGGGAACCCCTTAAATATTTATTTTATTCAGTTTTTTAGTATTTATTGTTACAGTGAAAACACAAACACATCACCTGTGAAAATTTCAACTATCTAACTATCACGGCTCATGAGATACATACGGCCTGGTGACAGACAGACCGACGGACGGATAGCGAAGTACCCTTACGAGGACCAAAGGGTACGGAACTCTAATAAAAAATAATTATATATTGTTTTACTGATTAACGATTCCGTATGGGAGATGCATTTATTTTATTTTTTTCTTTTTGTCGTGTACCTATGTTGTACTTTTGTTGACATTATGTTGTGACGATCATGAAAACAATTCTTGTAATTTTGACATGTGTGCAAATTATTATTAAGTAATTCCTTATGATGAAATAAATGTTTAATCTACTCTATTGACCTTGCTGAGCAACCGAGGTCAGTCGAAAGATTATCTAGGTACACGCTTGCTTAGAATTTTGAGTTCATAACTGGGTCATTGCCAGATATAGGTGCGCGTCTTTTCGGTGGACATATCAAAAGTTAAGGGCTACCAAGCTTAATTTTGGATTGTTCTAGTAACCCGCATAAACAGTGTCACCGTTGCTATAAATCCATGTAATAAAAACATAACTTACCTTCACCTAAGCCGTTAACTATTGACCACCGGAGAGACAACTTTTGTTTTTGCAACTGACAATGACCCAACTGTATTCCCCTCGGGTGGCGCCTGGCCACTAGAGTTGCCAAATTAATTGTCGAGTGTGCGCGATACATTTAAATCACATAGTGACGGAAGAACCGAAAACTCAAGGTATCAATAACATAATATATGGTATTTATGTAATAAATAGGCAGGTGCACGCCGTCACGTGCAAACGACTTATTTGCGGAAGAGGTCAATAAGTTATTTGCATTCATGGAGTCTAAAAATATATTTTGTCTCATATCGACTGGTGGCCTGAACAGTATCTACGACCGAAGCGTATCCACATTCCCACAGTGTACTCTAATTTCAGTATACTAACACTATGTTGCTATTTAACTGATAACATCGCCAAATTATCTCTTAAAAATATCATATAGGGACGTCTCATTCAGTCATTATGACAAGTCGAATAAAGTTCTACTATTTTTAACTTTAAAATGTGTCAAGAATTTGTCAGTGGCATACCAGTTTCATACCAGAGATATTCTTTCAATATAATTAAAAACAAAGGATATCTATAAAACGAAGGCAACACCCTAACATTGTCCGCTAGTCTGTCAAATTGGAAAAGCTTATGTCATTTGCAGAGCAGCTCAGCTGAGGAAGCAGCTATCATAATCATCTTTCACCCATCATTTTAGTGTAACCAAACCTATCTTTTATTTGAAAACGGTCCATGTTTTTATTAAGGACATATCAAAGTTTCGCCTTTTTTTAAATAAATAAAAACTTCATAGATAATGTTTTGTAACATTATAGAGTGTATAGAGTGTAACTTTACGTAGGATTTTACATATTTGAAAACGGTGCAGGTTTTTATTAAGGACATATCACAGTTTCGCCTCTTTTTAAATTAATAAAAACTTCACAGATAATGTTTTGTAACATTATAGAGTGTAATTTTACGTAGGATTTTACATATTTGAAAACGGTGCAGGTTTTTATTAAGGACATATCCCAGTTTCGCCTTTTTTTAAATAAATAAAAACTTCACAGATAATGTTTTGTAACATTATAGAGTGTAATTTTACTTAGGATTTTATAGAGTAATTCATATTAAAGTATTTTATGCGATATCATTTGCGACCATTTGGAAAACCGGATTAATTCATGCATTTTTACTATCTATCCATTATTGCGTTTTATAGTACTTCAGCACATAATAGAACCTAAGTATAAGAATATGACTTCGATTTACTGTTTCGAGAGTACAGAATGCTTGTCAACTAGCCAATCTCATTGTGTTTTATTATTCAACAGTTTCTCGTGCATTCTGTATTCTCACTCCGCATTTCCTGAGAGCTACCAATTTCCAAAAGTGATACGCTTGGAAGAGTTACAGCAACTCTTTGCTTTCATCATACGAATATTTTATTTGTAAGAAATCAATCTACATTAAATATATCCAAATCAAATTTCTGTTTTAAAACATCAGTTCACTCCATCAAAACGCTCTGTTAAAATGGGCAAAGACTAGTAAGACAGAAGTGTAGACAGGCCGCGGGCTGTGGCTGTCCACATTGTTATGAATGCTACAAGAACTTTATAAAGTAACTTTACAGAGCAACAAACTCGTTACAAATGTGTGAAATACAACTCAAGTGAAACAAAACAGTTCACAGAACAAATAAATTCATTGTTTAGTTGCCCGAGTCTTGCTCGGATCCTGATAAACTTGTCTTTGCTTTAGAGTGAGAGTTATTTTCACAACGTTTCCACTTTAATGTTTACTTACACTAGGTAAAACGCGTTAAAGTTGTTACTTACTGGACTTATAGATACCTAATTGATTTATTCTTTTTAACCGACTGCAATAGAAGGAAGACAGTTTTCAATATGTTTTAATTATAATAATTAATAATAATTCATCAAAGGATCTTGAAAAATTATCCTAAAAATATTGTAAACATATAAATCATAGAATCCATTAAAAGAAGAATAAGGAATTGAGGGAAATCCTTCGCGCATATGGCGAATTAGGCATTTTTTTTTTCGGATATTATCTTTATGCAGGCATACTAAAACTTTAACCCCCGTAATCATAAAACTTAACAAACCTCTGCTAACTAAAAAGTTCTTTGTCCCATTCTCACAAACGTTAAATGTCAAAGTGACAGATAAGGACAAACGAACTTTAGTGGCTAGTTAACTAATATAGATTTGACAGACGTTTATGAATAAGGGGGTAAGTCATTTATAGACCACTATGGTAGCAAAAAGACCAGCGGCCCGCCTGATGGGTATTAAGTAGTTGTAATTGGCGCCTGAAAATTTCAGAGGAGATTATAAAAAAGATTTTATAATATTTATTATGCACATACTTTCCACACTGTGACTTGTCGAGTCCCTTACAGTGCTCGTGATCAAGACTGTAAAATTAAAACAAAAATTGCCATTTATACATTGCGCAAAATACCCACATATATCTTTCTCTCTGTTACTTTATTAAAATACTAGCGACCCGCCCCGGCTTCGCACGGGTGCACTATTTAATGGATGTTATTATACATATAACCCTTCCTCTTCAATCACTCTATCTATTAAAAAAACCGCATCAAAATCTGTTGCGTAGTTTTAAAGATTTAAGCATACATAGGGATATAGGGATATAGGGACAGAGAAAGCGACTTTGTTTTATACTATGTAGTGATGTTGGCTGTTCGTCGCACCACCAGCGCCTAAAACGTATTATTACATAATTTTATATAAAAATACTTAAGTCTGCATTAAGTCAGAATGTGCGCTGTCGGATCAGGATCGTCGATAGTATAGCAGGCTATACACACAAAACTATAGCATGCATAATATGCATATAGCAGGCTATGCCTACGTAAAGACCGGATTCATCTTGAAGGTCATCGTTAGTCTCGCTGAAACGTGATTTTTATTCATTTGTGGTGAGAAACTCCAACAGAATAATCTATCGACCTTCGCCACGGCGGAATTTTGTCCAAGTGGAGTCAAGTTCCGGCGTTTTTGCGCGGCCACAATCGTTTATCTGACATCATACAGTTACGTAACACATCGTAGCTAATGTATTTATTTTATGTATGTTCATATTCAATTGACGACCGCTTTAGCCTAGTTGGTAGTGACCCTGCCTTCGAAGCTGGAGGTCCCGGGTTCGAATCCCGGTCAGGGCATATATTTGTGTGATGAACACGAATATTTGTTCTTGAGTCTTGGATGTTTTCTATGTATTTAAGTATCTATTAATCTATATAAGTATGTATATCGTCACTTGGTACCCATAGTACAAGCTTGGCTTAGTTTGGGACTAGGTTGATTTGTGTAAGATTGTCCAAATTTTTATTTATTTTTGAATTAAATTTATATTGGCATGTTTCTTGATCTGTGGGGTACATATGTTATTATGGGTCTTTGTTACAAATTAAAAAGGCGAATCATTTGTGTAAAAAAATAAATAGGCGAGTTAGGCCGGGTTTTTTAAAGATCCGTTAGACCAAATGTCAGCTCACATTTCAGTAACTCAGTACATTTTTTGATATAATAAACCGACATAAGGTCTAACGGATCTTTATAAATCGAGCCTAAGTCATCAATGTCATAACCGTTAATTAAAAACGTGTTTGACACGGTAACGTAAAAAACGAGTAATTCTATTTTATCTGAACAAAACTATTGTACGGCGATCCAACCGTGAATATTATTCAAATTTTCATTGTTTAAGCATCTCATTGTTCTCTCGAAACCATTTAAATGTGTACAGACCTTTCAAATAAAGCAAGTAGAAACATGTAAATTTACCGTGCTGCTATATAATTTACGCATCAGTGGTTGCGCATGAATCGCATGATGTGAACAGCAGAACGCTACGCATATGGAAACTATAGCTTATACGAAGTCATAGATAAAAGCTGGCTAGTGAAACTTGAGAGTCGAAAATGGGGGCAAATTTATATTTTTTAAATTTCTTCTAGAAACGTGCTGAAACACTATTTATTACGAAACAGTAACGGATTTGTTAATTTCGCTCTCAGATTGATAATAATAAACATTATAAGTAGACCCCGTTATCTTGTCGCACAGAAATTGTTTTTCAGTAGAGCGTAAACGTTTTTATTTATCGACCTTCTTGACATCGATGTTTATATAATGCAATAGTAAAAAAAAATCGACCAAAAGTAATTCATCATCTCCAAATCGGTAACTTCAATACTGTAAGTGGTATTTATTTGTAATTGTTTTGTTAGATTTAATTTTTTGTTGACGCCGATTGTAAGTACCTATTTATTATTTTTAGTTGGAATATACAACAACAGCCATTTTTATACTACCATTACCAGCAGCTTTTAAGTACGTCCTTTGCATGTATAATGCAGCAGGATTTACAGTTGCCGCCCAATGTGAACTTGTCATCGCAAAAATCCCTATATAACCCATAGTTACACTAACGATGTACAGTTGTGTAAAGTTTATTGTAAATATTGTGGAAAAACTATGATAGGTAAATCCTAACTAACTAATACCCTAGACTTTTATTTTTCCGTTTATTATTATATATATATATATTATACAAAAGTAATAAGTAATACCTAGTGACACTTCTTTGAAATTATCAGTGACATATAGTATCGACATTTAGATAGTCGATAAAAAAAACGTTCACGCTCTACTGAAAAACAATTTATGTGCGACAAGATAACGGGGTTTAATTATAAGGAATGATTAGGTATGAAAGTTAAATTAACTAATACTAAACTAAAACTTAAACTAAAAATAAGGGTAACAAAAACAAGATTATAGACGGGTGGATTCATGACAAAACAATTTAAAATCACTGAATAATTTCAAAAAAAAAATTACGCAATGTTTGATTAAAAAGTCTGATAACGCTTAAGCATATATACCTACTTTAATTACTCTTTACCTTGATCTTGTTATAAACCAACCTGTGTAATTTTTAGATATAATTAATTAAAATAAATTTTAAATTTTGCACTAACAACTATTACTTTTTAAGTAGCCTAGCAAACTGTTTTTCTTTGTATAATTGACATATCCCAGAATCACTAAAGAATTTAAATGCGATTACCGCGATGTCTATGTAAGCTCACATTTTTTTTATATTTCTCTCTAAGTGAATTACTTCACATCTGTTTCGGCACTGTTTGGTCTGTTAAGTAGTATAAAGAATTATTGTAACACCCATGTAATGGCTGTTTGTTGCCAAAATAAAATAAATAAATAAATAAAATAAATTCTACATTAAATGCATCCTGACGTTTCAAGTCCTTTACATCACTCATGGTTAACGGGTGGACTAAGAAAAAATTCTGCTGCTCTAAAGGACTCGAAACATCCTCCTGAGATAACCGCTCTCCACTAATCACTGTTTGTACTTTACGAGAAGCGGTGTCGCGAATTTTAAGTAGAATTTTATTTATCATTTATTCAAGAGATCTTATATTTTTGTAAAATAATTCTGAGATAACATTTACTTATTAAATTGTGACTTACATCGGATACATCATATTATTGCAAAATGATTAGTTTGACACTTTATTCAATTAAATATATATTGATTGTATCATTGACGATCGTAATATAAATTCGTATAGATTATTTTTTATTTTTTTATACAACGCTGGTGGCAAACAAGTTTACGGTCCACCTGATATTAAGCGGCTACCACAGCCTATAGACGCCCGCAACTCCAAAGAAGTCACGTACGCGTTGCCGACCCTTTATAAAATTTGAGGATTCACTGTGTTGACAACAGAAGAGACAAATTTTAAACTTCTTACGATAATATTTTACGAATTTTACTTGTTTCAGTAACCTAAGCATTACGTTTCTAAGATAGCAAGCCGCATATATGTTCTATTATTAAGATTGTTTTCCTTGAAATTGCATGACGATACAGATAGCGTGCGGTATGTGGGATTAAGCAACGTGGGCCGAGATCAGTTATTAGATGTGTGACCACTTTGAGTGGTTATTAACTGAGCGCTCCCGTGCTTTGGAAGGCACGTTAAGCCGTTGATGCCGTCTGCTGTCTATGATAGCAGTCGTTAAGCCAAGTTTCGGGCGGCTTGAGAACTTCTAACAGTCAAGTTGCCCACTCACTTGAGCGTAATTCCAATAAGGTTTGGTTTCGGGTTGGAAGATCAAATGGCAGTCGTTTCCGTAAAAATTAGTGCCTACGCCAAATCTTGAGATTAGGAAGCGGACCCTGGGTATCCTTCAGGGTGCAACTGTACCGGGATAAAGCTAGGATGAGGATGATGTTTGTAGGTTACAGATATCCGAATTCTTAAATACGAGTGGGTTGCACCAAACCGCCTGTAATGTGCCTCATAAGTTATTAAATACGAACAATTGTTTTATAAAAATATTTGAAAAAAATATTTTATATATTATGTATAAAACTCTTTAAAAAAAATCAGAGTTACATGACTATGTAAATGAGACATCTTTAGGAGGCTCCGCTAGCTATAATTATATAAAATTTACAAAAAGAAATTACAGAAGGCTTGATAAATATTAAATTGAACAATGGGAAGGTTACACGTGGCATATCCTGTAATAAAAGCTAACAGCGAATAATCATTTTTGCGTGTACGTACACTTGTAAAGATAAGTTGTACGAAACCAGCGGTAATAGACCGGTAATTTCTAATATAATAAAATTGCTCTCCTTTTTATGTCAACGGCATTTTGTGAGCCATTTTGGCAACATCACTTTTCGAAGTAAAAAAGCCTGATGAATCCGATTTTGAATGTTGCCAAGCTGAATTTTGGCTCCTTTGCTTAAATTTCAAGATGGCCGCCAAAACGGAGAAAAAACCTAATAAAACCGTATTTCAACCCGAATTTGGTCGTGTCAGGTATCCTAAAGTGGGCTTTGGGATTCGCTGAACTCGATTTTGATAGCCAGAAGTTGGTCCCGCGGGGTAATCACGTAACTTTTGTACTACCGTTTGATAGATTTTAATGTCAAATTTTAATTGTCAGCGGGGTAATCACGTAACTTTTTTACTACCGTTAGGTAGATTTTAATGTCAAATTCTAATTGTCAGCTCATACATTTATACTTCAAAATTGACAGTAAAATCTATCTACCGTTAGTACATAAAGTTACGTGATTCGCCTGCTGCTCATACATTTATACTTCAAAATTGACAGTAAAATCTATCTACCGTTAGTACATAAAGTTACGTGATTCACCTGCCGGTACCGGAAGTTTACGAAATATTTACAGACTTTTTATTTGAATCCAGTCATCTTGAATTCTGAGCAAAGGACCCACAATTCGGAATCGGATTCAGCAGTCTTTTTTACTTCGGAAAAGTCATGTTGCCAAAATGGCTCACAAAATGCCGTTCAATTTCAAATAAGGTCATAAAACCACCCGTCTATAATGAATGAAAGGAAATTTTGAGAAGTTTCTGTGGGATAACAGCCGGCAACATATTATTTAACATTGATAGGTTAACGGTTGGTGCAAATCACCCTTAGATTTTTATTTTATTTCTCTAATAACAAAGACATACAAATAAATCGGAATCAATAAAGTAATACGGCCCGGTCCGATCCGTAACTACTCTACTGGTACCTGACCGAGGGCACTAAATGCCCTATTACACTTAAATAGGTCTTTTACATTCGTTATGTGATGGTTTTTTCAATGTAAGGTTCGTGCCTATGGCCGTAATGGGAAATCTTTGGCTGTGCTTCCCTAGTATAAATAGTTTAGAGATGTGAAGATTTAAAAATGTTTTATTATAAAACTTGGCCCCCTCGTGTGATAATTTCAAATTAAAAAAAAAAATCGTTTATTTCCAAAAACAAGTTACATGGCAGCTTAACCTAGAACCCGCCAAACTGTATAACAGTTTGTTGGCGAAGTTATTATGTATCTGATTATTACTCGTGACGAATATTTAAGTGCCGTAATAATTAACTCTACGACCGGATGCTCGCTTGTGAGCAAATCCGATTATTCACATCGAGCAAATACCTATGATAGTACACTTTGGTTCCCATTTGCAATAAATAAATAAATAAATATTAGAGGACAATCTTACACAAATCGAACTAGCCCCACAGTAAGCTCAAGAAGGCTTGTGTTATGGGTACTAGACGATGATATATTTAACAGATATAAATACTTAAATACATAGAAAACATCCAAGACTAAGAAACAAATATTCATGCTCATCATACAAATATTTGCCCTGACCGGGATTCGAACCCAGGACCGTCAGCTTCACAGGCAGGTGCACTACCCACTAGGCTAAACCGGTCGTCAAAATTTGCAATAACCCTAAAAACACAAAGCTTCTCCATGGCCACGTAAAGGCACTACCAAAAGGCAAAAATAGCTACCCAAATAGAGTGCCTAAAATCAATTCGTACGATCGTTTCACACAAGACTTATTTCTCGTGGAAGTAATCACTTTAGAATTTTCTGTGAGGCTACTAGTATTGTAAAAGTACAGATGGAAGGGAAGTATTCGATTAGGGGCAGATTAGTAAACGTCTCCAGCCGACGAAGATACATTGCGGGGAATCGACAGGTGGGCATTGCAGCATGATTGATGCGCTGTACGCTACACATGCAGGGCACAGATCATGAAGGTATCATAGAGGGTACAAGGCTTTCATAAAATAATTTTTTGTGTCACAAAAATTCAATTTTATCACGAATTTTGCTAGGATCTGGTTTCTTGCTTACCTTTCTACACTAAAAAAGTTCATTGATTTAAATTAATTTTGAAATCAAATTTAAATTATGTTACAATATTTTTTGAAAACGAATTACATTACCTCCAAGTTTCTGCATATCACTTACACGAAAAATAATATAAAGTACACCTTTTAGGACATTTAGAATTTAACATTAGGATTTCTTACGCTCTCTGCGATTTTATATTAATTTATTTACAAGTATTTTTTCCAGTTAGAAAAAACATTGGTAGAATAATAGCTTAATGAAAAAAATAAACTTAGGTACCTATTGAACTTCCTGTGGTAGCAGACTTATTTCTAAGGTTTGTCACTGAAGATTGCACCTCAATTTTCGTACCTTATCTCAGTTTAATAATTATAATTGGCTTTTGGGCTAAGAAACGCTACTGCACCTTAAAAAATAACGTCGGGCGCAGTAGGTACTAAGATAAAAAGGGGGTATACTTTTGTATAAGTAATATGGATGAGTTGATTTTGAATACCCGTTATCTTTATACCAATTATAGCGCATTGAGATGATTACTTACTTTTTTAAACTTTGATTTATTATTTATGTCACCTCTGACATATTTATTCTCATATTAGTCTTGCGGAAATTCATACGACATTGGTAAGTAGTTTGTACCAATCATATATAACATGGTGCGTGCTAGATCCACTACGATTATATGCGGTTATCGAAGATAATGTTAATCTTCAAAAAAAAATGTTCCGTAATACGGGAGGCGGGGGGTAATAATAATAATAAATATCCTTTAGGTATCGGTATTGTACCACAGAATAGAAAAATGTTATATAAATTTGCAAGTACAACACCAGGTGGTCTTATCGCTTTCAAGCGATCTCTTCCAGAGAACCTTTGAATAGCGGGAATAGTTGACATAAAATTGTAATAAAATAGTGCAGTAATACCACCAGGAAGAATGTAATCACACATAATCCTCTTAATTTATGCATAAATGAATACATAAATGTGAATTTAAAATATAAATCTCCCGTGAGTTTCAGACATATTGAAATAGCCGCAGCAGCAGCAGCGGCAATGACCGAAGCATGTCGAGCGATATACGACCTTAAGGACGTGAAAATTGTTATATTTCATTTAATAAATTTTCACAGTAATTTAAATTTAACCACCGTTACATACAGTTAAAGTGTTTCAGATTATGCAACTCATGCCCTTTGGTACCTAATTCAACTAGTACAAAGAACGGTTTTTTTTTTATAGTAAATGAGAGAGAACGTTAAATAATTTTTTGTACATGCGGTATTTAGGCCCGTTTATAATTCTATTCCAAATTCGAATAAAATATCATGTGTACTTGTGTAGTTTCTGAGATGAAGAAGAGAGACAATGTCACACCATAAGGGTTTCTTTTGTACCTTTTTGGTATGGTACCCGGTACAGACCTTTAATTTAATTAACTCATAAATTAGATTTTTCTTTAACAATGCTACTTTCCTGTTCCAGTTTGTGTTTATTTTCCTCGTTTATGTAATCGGAAACGTTCGACACAGAGTCCTGTAACTCCAAAGTTTCTATTTTAATGAGCAACTTGGAAACTGAAGGCGAGGTGAGGGAATTTTGTTTCCTTTGTCATAGTTTGCTAATTAACGCAGTAGTCCAAGGAGCGAGGAACGAGTAGACATGATAATTGTTAAATACAAACTAGACAAAAGTGTTTGAAAACACATACAATTATGCACAGATAAAACGTCCTAAGAGGTAAAATCCTATTTGAATGACCTTGAAACTGGAACTCTTCACTTTTCTGTGTTGTTTTTGTCTCGTCGCATTAACAACGGCCGTCCTTAACAACATATAAATAAATATTTTGGACAATCTTACACAAATCAACCTAGTCCCAAACTAAGCAAAGCTTGTACTATGGGTACCAAGTGACGATATACATACTTATATAGATAAATAGATACTTAAATACATAGAAAACATCCAAGACTCAGGAACAAATATTCGTGTTCATCACACAAATACATGCCCTGACCGGGATTCGAACCCGGGACCTCCAGCCTCGAAGGCAGGGTCACTACCAACTAGGCTAAAGCGGTCGTCAAATATGAGATCACTTTACCTTAAACAGTCATTGAAACCAAGATATACTCCAAACTTTGTAATTTTTACGTCAAAAAACAAGTTTCTTGTACTTTTCTCGAAAAGTAATAAGATAATAAAAAAAAATCGCATATGCAAATACGGAAGAAGTGGTGCTTAAATGCAGGTTGTTAATTATCTTGTTCATAATTAGTTCCAAAAAAATGTAGTTATGATTCACGTGTTTTTTTGGGCCTTCCGGCGGAATTTTTTTGTGAAGTGAACAGGTCTTATTTCTAAATTCTAGCAGACTAAAGGGTTAATAAAAGACCATCATACAACATATATTTCTTTAAATACGAAAACTAGTTACTATGCAAAATGCACTAACATTGGTTGATTTCACCGGGTAGCCCCTTAAAGGAATAATTACACAGAGCAAGATACGCGGAATGAATGCTGTACGAATGCAGTACGTACTACCCCGCTACAGCTGAATAAATCTGTGTGACACCAGTAAGCTTACGTCTAATTACAAAATACCTCATCGATCCCGCCTCAACACGCCAATAGCCTTTGTCAGGTTTAGGCGGTGAAATTAGGTACTGACCGGACTGTTGGAAGCTGTAATTGTTTTAGGCATTCGCGATCGCGACAACAGTGACACATATCCCTATGTCCCTATTCGTCCCGGTACCGCCGCACACCGAGTAGAGTCAGTCCGACCCAGGTCGGGCCTAGCTGAGTTTCTTGCTGGAGTCTTCTCAGCTAGGCTAGGTTTAGTGAACCAGCGACAAAACTCCCAGTAGCTCGTTTCCACTCACACCTCAGATTGGGTTGAAACCGCTCAACCAATGTCACTGGAGCGCAAACTCTTAGAGTATTCCAGTGTTCCAAACCACACGCGTGGTCGTGCCGGAGGTTTTCCCCTGGATTTTCCCCAGGCTACTCTCCAACCGCGCACTCCTATCGCTTTATTGGGCCCGGCCTATAAAGCCACAGTCAGGTTCAAAAAAAAAGCTGTAATTGTTGCGGCTATGGAGACCGTATCAAGAACAGTGTCTAACACAACAGTGTTTGACGGCAAGAAAATTCAACTAATGGCATCCCGCTTACACACGCTCGCCGCATGGCACGTACTCATTAGTTCCTATCGTAGAGTATATCGACAACTCGAAGATATACGAGAACCGATTTTATTAGAGATCACAGGTATTTATCGCCCTTGCTTTCCGCTCGGCCATCCAATACCTGCTGCGACATTCTTTATTTTACCGCCATAGACAAGCAATGTACTATTATCTTGATATAATAAAAATCCGAGAGGGAGTTCTACCAGTTTGGTACGTCTGTGAGGAACATGAGAACAGGTAAGAAATAAACTTTCTTGACAGTTTTTACAACTGTGTAATTATTGAAGGAATACTTTAATTAATAAGAGCCTTGCCAGAAATGTTAAACGGGACGTCCATTGTTCATTTAAGAAATTTATTTGTTTTCTGTTCTTTGTAATCTGACTGAACGTAAGTAGATGACAAAGAACCTATATAAGTACCTATAACAAGGATCATTCCCAAAAACGGCGATGCAAGAGCTGTCCCAATAAATTAAGGTGAAGTCCGCAATTAGGCGAAGTAAATTGACAGATAAGATGTTGCCAGGAGGAGAGAAAGATAAATAGTGACGGTATCGTTAAAAACATATAAGGCCTTATATATACATAATATATATATAATGATATTATTTAGGGCCTTACAAAACTTACCGATCTTTCGGCGCCACATATCGGGTACCCCTAGGTGCTTGCTATATATATAACTGATATGTAAATAATTATAACTCAATTTGAATTCAACTGATTTGTATTTTTGTGTTTTGAAATTTGTAATTTGTAATGGACATTATTATTATTTATCTGACAGACGATTCCGAATGGAAGATGCATTTATTTTTCTGTTTACTTTTTATCGTGTTTTGTAATACTCTAGTTGACATTATGTTATTTTTATTTTTCCTGTTATGACGATTATGATAACAATTCTTGTAATTTTGACATGTGTGCAAAATTATAATGTAATTCATTATCATGAAATAAATTATCTATCTAAATCTATATATGTGTGTGTGTAAAACAACTTCGCCTAATGGTGGCCTTCGCTGTAGTTAGGACTGGCAACTGCCTGAGAAACAGTATAAGGTGACACAATAAAAGGTCGTCGAGCTTAAAATATCGTTGCTGATGGAGATTAACCTTTTCGATGCCAACGACTTATATAATGATGCGCAGCATCAGCTCAACGCCAACGACACATATATCCGTCACAGCGTTGAATGTACTGCTGTTGATACCCCAAAAACATGAAATAAAAAAGCTACTCTTAAGACCTTTTTAGACGTGCACTCCATTTCAAGCGCGTTTTACGCAGGGACCGATATCGGTATTTTTAAAAAACCCTGAATTAGCCCAATATTTTACATTATTTTTTGCTCTTTACGTAGGGCTGAATCATGTATTTAGGTAACAACGTCGTATTATTAGATTGTACCATTAAAAACGAAATAATGAACCAGTGAGCGTAATAATACCGGTATTTTTCTATGGAGAAAATACCGGTATCCGATCCCTGGTTTTACGTGATGCGCGGAACACTTGGTTGATGTACTCCCGTGGCCTGCGAAGTCTACTTACCTATGTTTTTTTGTGTGAGTGTGTCTAATCCTTGCTTGTAAGGATATTTTACAGCTTTCACCTATATAAAGCCAGAAATATTATGACCATTGTCAAGAGGACGCTATTATTCTCATTTACACCTTCAGGATACTCACTTCTGCTGTTCATTTTGAAATGTTTTATAGCGAAATTGTTTCATTTTGCGAGCTTTTTTATCAGACTTTTATTATATACATTGTTAATAATATTTTATTCTTGACAATGAATCATTTTCGGTATTTTTTGTCATTTATTATTCATATTCAACACTTAACCTAAACCACCACAATGACACTGACAACAACGACAACCTATGATTAAAATTATTGCCAGTGTAAGAAATTACTTACAATGAAATTCCTCAAAATGGCCAAAGGTCATATATTTCTGGTCTGGCTTTTTTTTAATCTGGGAAGATACCTCCACTATATAAAATACCAATAGTACCAACCGTAGCCCGTCAACCGTGTAAGACCGAGGTCAAAAGCCTGAAAGCACAACTTTCTACATTGTGCTATCAGGCTTTTCAGGAAGTGGAAATGGGTCTCTTGAAGAGGGCCAATAATACAAATACTTGCTTCAAAAGTTCACTTTCAAGTATGCTTCGATCAGACGCTATTTGGCAACCCTAGATAAGAGTGTGTCATCATCATTCGCTTGCCCTTTTCCCATTTATTTGAGGTCGGTGCAGCATGCTCTTTCTTCCATACATCTCTGTCATTCGTCACTTTTCATTCACATCCTTCTTATTCATATCATCTCTCACACAATCCATCCATCTTTCTTTTGGCCTACCTCGTTTCTTGCATCCATCCACATTCATATCTAATACTCTTCTTGTTGCATGGCTTTTATCCCTCCTCATGACATGCCCGTACCGCGCAAGGCGATTGGCTCTTAGTTTTTCGACAATGGGTGCTACTTTCATACTTCCCCTTATTTATTCATTTCTTATCCGGTCCCTTCTCGTCACACCACACATCCATCTCAACATCCTAATTTATATAACATGCATTCTCGTTTCATCCATCATTTTTGCGGCCCAGTATTCCGACCCATACATGACGACAGATCTCATTACGGTCTTATAGATTTTACTCTTCAATTTAATGGGCATTCGGGCATCCCAAATTGTCCGCGAGACCTGTCGCCATTTCATCCAGCCAGCGCTAATTCGGCTTTTCACGTCACGGTCAATATCGCCATCAACCTGTACTACCGAACCGAGGTACTTAAAGTCGGAGCAGACCGGGAGTTGTATGGGCGTAAAACTGGAAAGACCGCCGAAATCGCAAAACAGATGCTCTGTTTTGGATCTGCTGATCTTCAAGCCTACATTCTCCAGACTATGCCGCCACTCCTCCAGTCTGCTCTGCACCTCATATCCGTCTTCACCGACAAGAACAATGCCATCAGTGTGTATGACTGGTAATTGGCAACTACAAATCTCATTTTAATTTGATATCATCGTCAGTGCATCACTATGACATACTCGGCTATCCTCGGGTGTCCCATATAATAATTTTCAAATAAATTTAAAGCCTAGCTCGAATTACACAAAAGCTCTAGTCTATTTTAACGAATATTGTGTCAGATTGTACGGAATAGGAAACAAGGAGAAATGTTTTAATATATAAATAAAGACTGTGACGAATAACGATTGCGGTAAATTGGTGTTGAGAAATATTGCAAATAGGAAGAAATGCGGCGCGCTAAACAAGACGTTATTTCTACAAGTAAATAGCTATTTCCGTTTTGTTCTACTCGCTGAATAAAATCGTAGGACAAACCACACTTGAAATTCCATTTTGTTCAACACGTAGAACAAAACGGATTTTCATGTCCAGTTTGAACAAAATCGTAGGACAAAACGGACTACTTCATTGTCCATCATTCGCTTCTTATCCAATTTTCTTGCGATCGTCGCAGCATATTATTTTCTTCCATACCTCTCCTTACAGCAACGCATTGTTAGTTTTGATCGGTTTGGTCATAGGTTAAATGTTTTTTCGGGGTCGGCGCGAAATTTTGAATGATCCGGCGGCGGCCGCGTGCTGATGTTACTCGGCAGCGGCACGCCGGCGCGGCGTGGACCTCTAGTCTGGTTTCCCCTCGAATTGGAAGGTCAGATGGCAATCGCTTCCGTAAAAACGTCAAATATTGAGATTAGGCAGCGGACCCCGGGTATCCTTTAGGATGCAACTGTACTTGGGTAAACGCTAGGAAGATGATGATGACCTCTCCTAGCCCTATATCTAGTTACTCAATGTTTTCACTCAGTCAAAATTCGTAGTTCATTTTGTCCTGGGAAAGTACATGCAGTCATACAATCTCCTGCGTCTGTCGGCTCACAAGGGACGCACTGGCTTCTATTGCACTCCGATTCGGCTGCATACACTTTCCTGTGTATACCCGACGGAATAGCTTCTGGCACTGCTATGAAATATTAATGTCATTCTCATTTTTGAATGTTTTATTATGAGTTCGTACTATTCATTCCTATAAATATACTTATTTTTATCAAATAGTGCGAAAGTGTGTTGCCTACTGATATTGTTTTTATTTCTATTTGCTAGTTTATTTTTAGGATTTGTGCCACTGCCTACTAAATAGTATTATGCCGCAGTTGGTCTACCTTAAATATAATTAATAAACTGTGTGTCATTATCGTTTCATTCATGTCAGTCTTATGTAACTTTCAAATATCACAATACAAAACGCCATTGTTATAATTGGTTCCAAGCTCAATTTAACTTAATTATACAAATGATATATGATTAAAATAAGTTTTCTTTCCAAATACCTAAAGCTTTTTACGACATAGATTAGTAACCTGGATTTACGGATCGAGTTTAGGAATTTAGATGGTAGTAATTTTAATTTTAGACTTTATCTAGGTATTTGGGAAGAAATCTTGGTATTTTAATCATTTATCATTTGTTTACTTAAGTAAAATATTAAGCTTAGAATCAGATTATTTTAATATGCTCTGCAATATACTTAATACTTTTTTTCAGTGCCACTTTAAATTATAAGAAAACAATATCTATGCATTTACCCTCAAATATAATTGTTAACAAAAACCTAACTAAGTAGAAAGAAAAAATATTGGATTATAACGTTGTTCTCCGAAAACCAACACTAAAAAATACTGCAGCACTTTAAAAATACTGCAAGCAATGCTTTTACAAAGGTAAATACGATCCTATCAACAGGCACTTAACCTGATGCCCTATCGTAGCATTTTTTTGTTTGATATTGTTTCTCGTTAGTGCCTTAAGTGCTATTTTTTATTCGAAGAAAGCCTCGACAATGTAGCAACTTTATACCTAAGGTTAGTTACTGATGCGAAAATTCGTTCGTCTACACTGATCGGTTGCTAATAAGGGAATTTGCCACTGTCTGACTGTCGCCTGATTACCTCTCGGCATGGTCTAAGAAAACAATGACGACATGACAATCCGGATTCGTGACACCGTGACGTTACCGTCCACGACACACTCACACTTACGTCCGCATCCCATCGTAGGTTGTTTTTTTTTGAACCTGACTTTGGCTTTATAGGCCGGGCCCAATAAAGCGATAGGAGTGTGTGGTTGGAGAGTGGTCTTATTCAAATCCACCGGAACCCTCCAACATGACCATGCGGGCGGTTGAAACACTGGAGTACTTTAAGAGTTTGCGCTCCAGCGAGGTTGGTTGAGTGGCTTCAACCAAATATGAGGTGTGAGTGGAATCGAGCTATTGGGAGTTTTGACGCTGCCCGTAGGTCACGTCACCCAGACTACTAACCGATGTACCGGAGGATGTTAAGGATCAAATATATATTACTTAATATTGGTTGAAATTAGTCTGAATCGATATCCAACCGAAATGGATGCAGTTGACTCAGTTAATTTAACACGAATAAGTTGTCATACATCAATAAATAATGTCAAAACTAAACAACAAATACCAGTCAAAAGTATTAGAATATTAAGCTTAGAACCAGATTATTTTAATATGCTCTATTTATTGGACTAACTTTGACTCGGTAATCGATACTTCGTAGCACGACTCGTGGATTATAAACCTAATTTCCGGCCCTATGGGTTCTGGAAAATTACAAGGCGTAGCGTTACGCAGGCACAACATACCTTTTTTAATTTTATAAGGTAATACATTTTATCTCGTTAGCACTAGCGATTTGTGGCTTCCACGAGTCTTTCTCCCTCTCATCAGGCATGGGTTAAAAAGAGACGGCGTCACAATGGACGCAGATTATCGAGCCATACATTACAATGCAAACGGGGTTGACACAGATTCAATACTGAGCACTTTTTTAAACATTTATAGGCCGGGCCCATCAAAGCGATAGGAGTGCACGGTTGAAGAGTAGTCTGGTAAAAATCTAGGGGAAATCTCTGACACGACCAGGTGGGTGAATAGGGACTATATGTCCCCGCCGACGGGAATGCCTAAGTATCGCGTCGTGTCTGAGTTGGACGCCGTAAGCACAGCGTTCCATACTGAGCACTTCCAATCTCATTAGAGGTGAAAAAATTGGTGTCAACTATTGGGCATTACAGTATCAAGCGTTGAGGCGTTTACCTCATACTACTAGTCTTTACACAGAAGCGTACAAACTTGCCTTGATACGCTTTTAATATCTACATCTTTTTCTCGCATAACGCGGCATCGATATCTAAATTAAACTGTCATATATACGAAGTGATCTAAAATGAGAATCTCCTTAATAAGAGGGTAAACAGCGCTTGTATTTTATTTCAAGCACGTGGCCGCGGAAATTCACCGTTCCTTATTAAACTTCATAAATCATCCCACGTGCGCAGGTAAAGACAGCAAGAGAAAAAAAAGAAGTATTTTGATGGGTTAGACCCATCATACTTTGAACATATCGATACATAATCATTTAGGTTATTTTTTGTGACTATATTTTTAAGGCCAGTGGTCTTGCTCATGCTTAATATTTGTCTTGCTCGTTCGCTACTGGTAGGTCGACGTAACCTATTTGCCCGCGCAAGGACCAATAGTAGAAGAGATCCCTTTAAGGGATAAGTTCGCCTTTGTATTTAACTTATCCTTCTGTAAATTGTGTCTGTAATTTTCCTTTTTTTGTACAATTAAGAGTTTTATTAAATAAGTAAGCATACTCTATGCAATGGTTGACTGGTAGAGAATGCCTTATGGCATTAAGTCCGCCATTTGTACATAATTCTTGAATTGTGCAATTAGTTAAAAATAAATAAATAATACAAAACTTTGGGAAATGTACATAAAAATTCATATGATCGAAACGAATGATTGTATCGGAATTATAAACGTTCAGTATTTATATATATGAATTTATATCAATCTTTTTTCAAAAGGATCGCATAAATATGTATTATCTTGTATTTTACAATAAAAATAGTATATTTTAGGTGGAAAACCGCCTTATAGTTTTTTAAACAGTATTTAATGTTTAACAAAAAAAAATAAACGTTCAGGTAATAAATGAAAGATTAATAAGGATACCATTTTTTTCTTCAGATTTATTCACAGGCTCATTTTAGAGCCTAACCGTCTTATTCATAAAAAATAACAAACATCTTCTAACTAAACAAGCTTCAAGCTGCTTTCAAGCTGAGAAGAGTCCAGCAAGAAAATCAGCTAGGCCCGAAAACAACAGAAGCGACAAATCTTTAGGAAGGGCAATATATATTCCCATGAGAAAAAAAGAGAAAATCAAATCACT
Source organism: Epiblema foenella (assembly GCA_963556455.1). Lineage (NCBI taxonomy): Eukaryota > Metazoa > Arthropoda > Insecta > Lepidoptera > Tortricidae > Epiblema > Epiblema foenella. The sequence goes on along the minus strand of OY747099.1, from coordinate 21,866,349 downwards.
TTTCTGACGACCTTACCCTACCCGACGACAGCAATTTTTTGTAGCAAAGGTATCTAATATTTGTTCTCGGGTCGCCTTATTTCTCGCAAGGTGGAGATAGTAGGCTCATTAATAAAATTTCATTCTTCCTAAATTATGAGAGCATAAACATTTTGACAGTGAATGTTTCGAAAATGTTCAGGAAATTTCCTTGTAAGTCCCTTCGTATAATTATAGTCGTGTACTGCTTATTTATTTAATAAAGGTTAAACGTGAGGTGTAAATCAATTTAGAACTAGGGAACTAGGGAATTAACCCTTAAATGCATGTTTTTCTTTTTCCATAAAAACTCGATATTTGGTAATTTCAGGTGTACATGAAAACGGGAAAAAATACTATAAAAAATCTGTTGTAAGTTTTTGATACAAAATTTGTAAATATAAAAAATAAGATTTTATTCATACGTCATAAAAATATACAAATAATGCTTATTTTTTTGTGAAACATTTTACTAAACTTAGTACTCGGACAATATTTATGACGTGTAGAAATATATTCTAGTAAGAAAATAAATCTTTTCTAAACAATAAGGCCGCCAAAAACACCGATTACATAACCTCCATTTCCGAGTCCATAAAAAATATGGCGCCGGATTTTTGAAATTATCGGCTTTTCGTTTATAAACCAATGTAATACTTATTTTTTTATATAGAACCGTTAATATTTTAAGATTGAATATGAAAATATATTAAATTTTCTTGTGAAATGAATCTCAATATTATTATAAATATTCTTACTTTTAAATAAATCTTGAATTGTTTTTATGGAAGCTGCGTGCTACACTATGCATTTAAGGGTTAAATCTAATTGAAAATATCTTGCGCGTTTCACATCATTTACTAGAGTGCTATCTGTGCCCGGATAGCGGAAAAGCGCTTTCACCATTTCACCAAGATGGCACTCTAGAAAACGACATAAGCACGGAAAATATTTCGCTAGTTTTAATTTCCCGCAGTCTAGACAACGCTGCACCTTATGCTTTTTTTTAATTTCATTTACATACTTATAAAATTGCCGACTAGGCTCACACATCGTCAAAACATGAAATGGTTTTTTTTTATTGATTATGGTTACATTCATTGTTTGAGCACGAATTCAGAGATGTTTCTTCATCATATTAAAAATCAGCATCGCCATCACACCAAGCTGAGTGAGGACACACTTTGGACCTTTAATTATGTTCTATACTTATAATTTGTTATTTTTAGATATTTTTTAATACCACGTCGGTGGCAAAAAAGCGTACGGCCCGCCTGATGGTAAGCGGTCACCATAGCCTATGGACGCCTGCAACTCCTGGGGTGTCACATGCGCGTTGCCGACCCTTTAAAAATTATACACTCCTTTCTTGAAGAACCCCATACTGTAGTTAGTCCCTCGGGAAAACCTCGGCAGGGACCTCATTCCATAACCGGAGCGTCCGTGGGAGGAAATTCCTCTGAAACCGTACCGTACGCGACCATTTCGGTTCTAAGGTGTGAGGATGAGCTGCCGACGGCGAGCTGTGCGATGGTAGAAAGCGGCCGTTTTTGTGTAATAAGTTATAACTTTTATGGTTATTTTGTGCTGAAATATTATCTTCTTCCTCTTCGCAGCTGCTATAAATAAAGACCTAAGGCCAGTGAGTCCGTAATGAAAACGTACCAGCAACTTAATTGCAAACAGATATTGCAATTAAGTTTCTTAAAATCTGTTAAAATCAATTGTATCAGTCGCTCGGAACACGAAGCGGCCGCGCGGCGGCCACAGCTATGGCTCCCAACTCGTAAACTTCTAATCTGAGTCGAATTTCAATGGATTCCGTAAATGTATCTCGAAAACAATGGCCAGATTAAATTTCAATCCTACATTAAAGGCAAGGGTTAAATCCAAACAATTGCTATAAAACATTGTAATATAAACCTTCGGGGTTTCATTTTCGGCTCTTGTGTAACAGCGGGGCTTTTTCTTCGCGCTGTTTGTATTACGGTATCGTCGGATTTCAATTAAAATTTAATGGCGGATATCTCATAGTTATTATGTTGAAAAATATAAGAAACGAAACACTACGTCAAATTATACAAAACTTGGAGGATTATAGATAACAGTTTCAGACATATTACAAGAAACGGGTCACACACGTCTTTAAGCTACCGCAAGGACCGCGTACTGGTTTAGAACATGTCGTGCGATATTCGATCTTCAATGTGTGAGAAGACCGTTTTATATTATAATCTAACTAGATTTTTCCCGCGGCTTCGCCCGTGTACTCTGCCGTCATAACGAAACAGGGCACATCCAACATTTTTTGAGACATTGAATTCGATATATATTCGGAAAGAGGAAAAAATAGCGCATCTATCTATATTTTTTTGATTTTTTTCCTATGGAGTTCTTAAGAGTTATCATAAGCATGGGCACAACTACTCGAAATATTCATATTTACTAAAAATAAAAGGCATGTTCTTTTACAATTAAAATTAAAGGGCATATATATATGCTCAATTATGACTTATGGCTTAATTACGATTTCAAGTAGTACTTCGTTAAAAAGGGCACTTTTGAGTGATATAAAATAAAAAGGCATAATTATATTGAGGCTAAATGTGCCGTTTTAATTTAGTATTCAGCGATTATGAGCCACTTGTCGCTTTTAGAATAAAAGGCACAACTACCTAGACGTGTCTTTATTATTTAATGCACTTAAAAATTAATTGTAAAATAAAAAGTCCTAAGTAATGAAATATGCCTTATTTCCTTAAAGACATGCATATCGATTTTTAAGAAAAATAAATGTCCACCATCTTGGATTTAAAAATGGATGTCATTTTCGTAATCTGCATCCCGTAGAACCCCAAAGATGACACTCATATCGATTTTTAATAAAAGTAAAGATTAGCTCCCGCACATATTTGGAACCCCCTTTTCACACCTTTAGGGGAGCAAAAAATAAACACTGAAACATGTTTTGTTGTATTTAAACAGAGAGTCTATATACGAAGTTTTAAATCTCTCACTTCAAAAAAGATTTGCTCCCTGTACAAACCTGGGACCCCCTTTTTTCCCCAATTAAAAAAAAAACGCTAAATCTCTCACTTCAATAAATACATGTTTTCGTACAAACTTTCATCCCAAAACAAGGGATGAATTTCGAAAAACCCTTGCTTATCCCTAGCCTACGTTACAAAAATCATGTCTCTAGCATTAGCAGTTTCGGCTGTGCGTTGATAAGTCAGTCAGGACTTTTTTTTATATGTGTAGATAGACAACGCAAAATTCTTTATACTGATCAAAAGATAACATAGTTTTATAATTTACGTTACGTTAATTATACCTTGATATAAATTCAGATGAGTCATACAAGAGGGCCCATTTCACTTGCCAATATATTTGTATATAAGAAACTTTGTAAGGTTTTAATTTTAAGACGTAAAAACCTTTGAGTAAATTTAGAGTGAGTCACTCAAAGTTGAGTTGTTTATAACCTAACCTGCAGAATTAATCTACGAAGGGGAAGGGAATAGTCAGTAGAAGTTCACGCGAACGAAGTCGCGGGCAAAAGCTAGTAATAAATATATTTAAGTCACTTACGTAAACCCAATTGTCTTCCAAATTAGAAGATATAAATTATGGGAAAAGATATAAAGAATTAAAATGTAGCCACCGGTACACTTCATCATCATCATCATCATTTCAGCCGAAAGACGTCCACTGCTGAACATAGGCCTCCCCCAAGGCTCGCCATTTAGACCGGTCCTGTGCCGTTCGTTTCCACCGGATTCCCGCGACCTTCACCAGGTCATCACTCCACCTCGTCGGAGGCCTACCGACAGCTCGTCTTCCGGTACACTTATCTAAAAAAAAATTGGCTTTTAGAAGTAAGAATCCAATATTATTATACAACCAACGGAAAATATTTTCAAAAGGTTAGGTCTTAATTTACCCACCTTCTTCTTAGCCTTCTTAACAGCCACCGCAGGCGCGGATACAGGGGGGGAGCAACAGGGGTAATTGACCCCCCCCCCCCTGAAGCCTGTGTCAGGGGAGGGCAATTGCCTATGTCCTGACGTAGGAAATATGTTCTGACAATAAAAACAGTTATCAAAAGTCAGTTTTATTTTCGGAAAGTTCGAAAGTGCCCCCCCCCCCCCCCCTGAACAAAATCCTGGATCCGCGCCTGAGCCACCGGCGTCTGCTTGCCAGCAAGTAGGTTGAATTCTTGTTTGCTGACGTAGAAGTACAAAAAATATTGACAGTTGAAACTTCATCAGTAAACGATAGCTCGTGTAACAGCAACCGATAACTCTCGTACGTGGCTATGAATAAATTATAGCTTGTGATCGCGTGTGAACCATGCAAATGCCTTAAGGATTACATATTGAAAGCTTAGTCTCCCTGGCTTTATAATAGGAGCCTTAATCCTTCTAATATTCCACTTTATGATGTAACGTGAGTCGTAGTGACTATGTGAAACGGTTTAAAGTCTAGTTTTGCATTTGCTGGTATGTAGGCGGTATGATATCAATAAGCTGTTAAAGCTTACGCAATCCCACCGGCGGGGACGCCCACACCTGTAGTGAGGTTACCATTATATATAGCTGATACACGACTTATACACCGCTGATACACAGCTGATACATCGTCCTTACAAAATAAACATTGAGCGGGTTCAACCAAATCTGAGGTGTGAGTGAAATCGAGCTACTGGGAGTTTTGTCGCAGGCTCACTAAGCCTAGCCTAGCAGAGAAGAGTACAGCAAGAAACTTAGCTGACTCTACCCGATATGTGGTGGTACCGGGACGAATAGGTACAATATGTGTCTGTGTTGTCGCGATCGCGCGGTGTGAAGTGTGTGCAGGGTTTAGTGAAGAATCGAAGAAATGCAGCTATAGCTGATAGACACCTATAATAAAGATTAACTAAAGAATGCTAGGGATGCGGTATGAATGATAGTATATTCCGAGTGTTTTCTGTCAAAAATATTTCTTCGACTCTTGACTAAACCCTGCACACACTTCACACCGCGCGATCGCGACAACACAGACACATATTGTCCCTATTCGTCCCGGTACCGCCACATATCGGGTAGAGTCAGCTAAATTTCTTGCTGTACTCTTCTCTGCTAGGCTAGGCTTAGTGAACCTGCGACAAAACTCCCAGTAGCTCGATTTCACTCACACCTCAGATTTGGTTGAACACGCTCAATGTTTATTTTGTAAGGACATAACTTAATATTGTCATAACAAAATCTTTACTATAGGTACTAAATTAAAATTATGTAACGGCGATTTATCATGCGAATAACTAACGGAAACATTATAGCATTATTGTTTTACCTCGTAGCGTTAATAAACACAATATTTGTGAATGAAGTCTCACTTTAACAGTTATTTATGAAACCAGTCTTAATTTTCTTTGGTTTTTCAGTACCTCTAAAACAAAAGAATAGCAGGTTATTAGCGAGAGTTTCCCGCTGCTCAACCCACTCACGGAACCGCTTTCGTAAAATGCCTCATTATCAGTAACACATTTTATATCTTGAGATACAGTTTACCAAAAGTATTTTAGTACTTGCTGATTTAAGAGCATCCCTAAATAAAAGGTAAAAATACTTCTATTTATATCAATAAAAATAGGGCTAATTATATCAATACCAAACAGTTCCTTATTTATGTGACGACATAAATACGTTTTGTAACCCAAAATAAGCGAAACATTACGAAATAAACTTCCCATAATTATTATCATCAAACAAAAGCGTATTTAAGAATTTATATTGAAATGGAGACAATTGTGAAAGAGGGCTATTATTACGCTACAGGTCACTGACCCAGAGTTTCGTGACAATAAAAGCAATATTTACAGATTTGGAATCCATTTATGAATTTCGCCTTTCAATTATTTCCTTCAATTTTATTCTCGTCGTCTGCTGTGAAGCCTGTGAAATTGAAGTATTATTAAAGTTTTTTAATTTCATTTTCATTATCGTTTGTAGATACAATTGACTGATTCTACTTAAAGTGGTACATAACAGTCGAATTCATGTATAAGTAGCTGCACAGTTTAGTACTTTGTCACTTTCATTCTTTGTTTTACTATGACAGTGTTAAACATCACGTTAATCACGAACAAAGTTTTAAGCCCCTTGTGAGGCCGACCGTACTTAACTACGAGTAGTTAGTTATTGTATAAAAACAAAACAGTATATAATATAATTTATAAAAAACAAAAGCGAACATTATTTTACTATGCTTACCAAAACTTATCTCGGTGATGACTCGATATCTCATGGTAGTAATAGTGTACGGCCTGAGTACGCAATATTATGCTTGAGCGTGTAGCGAGGCGAAGCACGTAGCGGCCATTTAAAACATATGTAATGCCAGGGCCGCCGTCGACCCACAGCGCACTGTCAGCGGGGCGGACGCTAAAGATAGAACTTTGACATTTCGGATTATCGTTCAAAGGCAACAAGCACATACCCCCTTCTATAAATAATCCTCCCAAGGTAGATTCTAAATCAACATAATCGATAACTTCCGCGTAACTTTGGCGAAAATTACCTTTCGGTATCGACAACATATACGAGTAAGTGTGTTTGTATTTTTAGCTTAAATTGGAGCGAAACAAGTACGCCAAAAGTTACGGAGCATAAATCAAACGTGGCATGTAACCGCAGAAACTTCTCACCGTTTGCTCACGACAAGACAGCCTCAGGGTAACTCCTTCAACTTTTGAACTGGAAATTTATCTCTTTGAAAGGCTACATTTGGTTTTGCGACGAGCATTTTGCAATTTTACAAGTATTTGGCGAGATAAGTCTAAAGATTACAATGGAGACATGGATTTAAGACTCGTTGAAGTTTAACGGTGCTTTTTACCTCAAAAGCACAAAAGGAACAGTTTCCTATAATATCTTCGTTGTCCATTTGTCCGTCCATCCATCTAAACTCTTTTTCTGATAGCGAAATAGTTATAACTAGTAATATAATGCCGCGAAGTAACACATGATTCAAACAATTACAATGCTGCACAACTAAAAAGTTAATACTGATTGAATGGTTGTATTACAGTTACATAGTTCAAACTCTTTTCTTTTGTGTTTTTGAACTTGACTGTGGTTTTATAGGCCGGGCCCAATAAAGCGATAGGAGTGCGCAGTTGGAGAGTAGCCTGGGAAAAATCTAGGGGAAACCTTTGACACGACCGCGCGGGTGGTTATGAACACTGGAATACTCGAGTTTGCGCTTCAGTGAGATTGGTTGAGCGATTTCAACCGAATCAGAGGTGTGAGTGGAATCGAGCTACTGGGAATTTTGTCGCTGGTTCACTAAACCTAGCCTAGCTGAGAAGAGTCGAGCAAGAAACTAAGCTAGGCCCAACCTGGGTCGGACTGACTCTACCCGGTATGGGGCGGTACCGGGACGAATAAGAAGAGTTCAAACTCTTTTAACTATGCAGGTTTGATTTGTGTGGGAGAACAGAATAGTATAAAATGTGGGAGTGAAACGACAGTCGTCGTTACAGGCTCTCATACACACACATCCGCAGTTACAAGCGCACACAGCCATACAGCTTCACGCCTAGATGAACTATCTATCTATACCTCCATGGATTCAATTCAAATCGAGTAGGATGCTAAACAGACATTTGAATACTCCAATAAATCTCCGACAGAAGTTGGATTCACTGCTGATGAATAGGTTTAGAGTCCTCAAGACAGCTGCAAAGCTCGGAGTAAACTAATCTAAAGTTTAGCGTTTGTTTAAAGAATATGAAACAGAACTGCTGAGACAGTGTTGCCAAAATAAATTACAAGGCAATTATCGCCATTAGAACGAATTCTCACAACATCAAAGAGGTATATTTTGGTGTAATTTTCTATTCATAAAGTTACGTAAGATTGAAATAAAATGAGTTTTAAGATCAAGAATAGAGGTATTTTATCCCATTGAACAAAGTTTATGCAATTACGTAACGGACACCTGATTTTACTAGTTAAAGGTCTTAAATATAACCATGTTTTTTTGCATTTGTAATATGTAGTATTTGAGAAGCCCGCCTTAAACATCTTTGCTACAAAGGTATATACTGTAAGTATAGTAGAGAAGTGCATATAGGGGTGAAGAAGAATAGATTAGGCAATTAGCAAAGCAAGGCATTGGCAAGAAAAGTATTTAAACAAAGCTTATCGTATTTGAAACGAATTTTGAATACGAGTAGCGAGTGTACAGAAGAACTTGGTTGTATTTTTAATGCATTGAGTTGCAACTCCTTAAATGGTGGTTATCTGGTAATGTAAAACCAGTGTTAAAATGACACCCAAATCATCAATCAATATCAATATCTTTCAATTCGTGAGTTTCAATGTACTTATATTGCGACTTTATGATTACTTTATGCATTATGGTCGCTGTTATCGCGTTTATCGACAAGATAAAGCATCTGTCCGTTTCTATCGATTGGTATCAGAAAATGACAGGTAATTTATCTCGTCAATAAATGTGATTATCGTCGAGTCGGTGTAACATTACTTTGACGGCGCCCCTTCTTGTTGCACGGATTGTATAGGCTTAAACTACATCAACAGGGTACGTAGTGTGCCTCTAATGGAAAATTATGGCAACGCGAAATTAAGTTGTTTAAAATGATACTGGTACTGTCTACAGTAGGTACTGGTTTTAGTAAGCTTTTAATGTCAAACCGAGCCGAGGTACTTGTAAGCGTTGTCGTCGCCTGCGGGCGTTGCGGTCTGCTCGCAGAAAGGACAGTCTATGCAGCATGTATACTGTCTTACAATGCAACCAGTTTCTCAGAAAAATACTTAGCACGGTGATAGGGCTTAAATTGGCTTCACTTTAGTAGTAGTAGTAAACTCTTTATTGTACACAATAACAAAAATTACAAATACAAAAAGAAATGGTATGTACAAAGGCGAACTTATCCCTTTAAGGGATCTCTTCCAGTTAACCTTTGAGCAAATGAGAGAAGAAATGAACGGTGGTAGACAAATTCAGCAACCTGTACAACAAGGTATAAAAAAGACAAGAGATATAAAACATACATACATATATAATTTATTAAGGACAAGTATAAATACACAATAAACGATATTGAGAAGGAAATTATAGCCTGAGCAAAATAAAAGGTAAATATTTTATGAAATTAGCCAGAATCACAAAGCCACAGTTTCTTCAACTTCCCCTTGAGCGACGCAACAGACTGCGACTGCCTAAAGGAGGGAGGCAATTCATTCCACAATAGTAATATAATATAATGTAATGTAATAAAAAGCTTGCTGGCTCTAAAATACGAATTGATATATTCGATTCGATATAAAAAATGTGAAGTTACGTCTGATAATTCTCTTTAAACAGTTTATTGCCTTTATTCTTTCAACTTTTGTGTCTATAATTTTTCAACTATTGTGAACCTATGTTTTAGGTCAAGAACGATCATTTTGCAATATTCCTTTTGTTTCACCCGTCGTAGAAATAGTGCTTCGGGCGGCAACGTTTCCCATCCCTTAAACCCATATCAAATAAGTCAATATTGGCTTTGATCGATTTGTTATATCCTTAACTAGGTTTATACGTATGTTTTTTTTAGTAGTTCTTTCTCGTTTATGAAATAATAGCATAAAACCAGGAGGTAGTTTTCGAGTCAAACAAACGAATCTTCAATTCTTCACCTCTCGTGTTTTTTTATGGCTTATCGTATTAAAAACAACGAGGTTTACCGAAATAGTATACCATATTTACTACAAACTCACTATCTTCGAGATATAAGTAATCCGTTTGTCCATCCGTATGTCACAGCCGATTTACTAGGAAACTGTATTCTATGAACACAAAAGTGATGTGAACTTACAAAAAAATATTTAAAAAATAAGGCAACCGTTAGCGAGATATGAGCTGTCTAAGTTATAAAAAGTGTAATTCCCGAACTATGAAGTTTAAAATTCCGAAAAAATTGATATAATGAACATTAATAAAATACTTTCAACGATTCGTTGGTTCGAGTAAGATTGGTCTAACGGTTTTTGAGTTATGTCTGAAAAACTGTCCATCCCAAACAAAAGAATGTAATTGCCGTGAGTGTCTCTATGAAGATACGACCTTTTTGATTCAATGTATTGGATAGTGATTTTAAATGTGGACAAGTAGGTGTCGGTACGGAACGCTGCACTGTGTGCGATGCGACACGCACCGGGCTGGTTTTTTTGGACGTATCTTTTGAAAAGATGAGTTATAATAAAAATCTCTCTTGCATTGTTAGAGACGTCAATAAGAAACAGTTACATATACATTTTATATAAGTGTATAAACAACATACTAATATCTAAAACAGAGCTTTTTGGACCATGTTTAAAGAAATAATTTAAAAAATAGTCAGTTTTTTCAAAATTTGGCTACTGCAAATGTAGTTAAATGATTGAAGAACCGATAACCGTTTGTGCCATAAATATATCTATAGTTTTGACGGAGCAATATCGCTCAAAACTCGTCAAAAATCGATGAATAGCGCGTGGAGCTCCTTAAGTATCGGTGGTTATCTCTGGTAAACTTTGCGGCTGTTAGGTCTCTCCATTCCGGCTATAGTCACGTATACAAGGTACATCTCATGAAAATTAAGCACAACATTTTAGCCAACTGCACCGAGGGATCCCGCTGTCTACGGCACTCATATTTGCGAAAGGGTAGAGGTACTTGAACTCGCTTAACTCGTTAAAAATTCAGATGTATCTTTTCGTTGTAAAAATGTCACAGATACTAAAATATGAAATGGGCGAAAGTAAATCGCCGGGAACCGGCAAAATAAGAATCACAGATCTAAAATTAGTCATGTTCTAGCAAAGTTCGTGAATATGTGCGTACTGTCAGGATAATACCTTCCAAACTTTTAAGACAGGCATTATGGCTAATCTATAACCAAGGTAGCCATCTAGACTATACTAACTATAGGCATTGGCCTATAGTTAGTATAGTCTATTGAGCCACTCTGTCTATAATCAATAAAATTCTTGAGAAATTAGTAGTTCGACATATTTGTTATTTTTTAGAGACAAACGGTATTATTGCGTACCTATGCATAGCATTGATTCAGGCGCGGCAGAAACACTGAGACGGCCCCGTCCCAATTTTCCGATGTTGTAATTAATTGGCTACCTTAATAAAAGAAATCATGTTGACATGTTATTTATTGACTTTAAAAAGGCATTCGACACGTTAGATAATGACTTGCTACTACGAATCAATGTCGAAATGTGGAATAAGAGGCCTAGTAAATGCTTTCTTTAAAAATTATCACAAAGACAGGACTTTGCGAACAGTGCTTTGCGGAGTGCCCGGTGAGGAAGCTTGTGTAACGTCACCAACTGGGTCAATATAATATATGGGCCAGTTAGATACATTATGCATGTTTACAACATGTACAATGCAATACAATACTGTAAGATATATATGTATGCTGATGATACATGCTTACTTTATGCAGACAAGCCTATGTGAAGTTGAAAGAAAAATACGAATAAATTTTGCAAATATTTTGTAATGCTCACATGACAACGGAATTATTTTAAACGTAAATATACATCATCATATTTGACATCAATGTATTTAAGTTAATTGTTATAGGTAGATAAACTTGTACTAGAATATAAAAACTGGTATTTGACATCAATCGAATCAATTTAGTTGTATCAAATAAAATTGTATTCGAATATAAAAATGCTAAAGTTCAAACGAAATGTATATTGTTAAATGAATAAATGACTTATGACTTATCTATCTATCATAAGTAGGTGGATACTTTGGTACTTTGGCACTTTCACCACTAGAAATTGAGTATCACAGTGTATAAACAAATGACGTCAAAGCCACACTGCACAAAGTTGTCAAACTCATTGTGAATTCGACTGTACTTATCGTTTTTTGTCTAATGTATCATCACAGTTTACTCACGAATAAAATGTAGGATTGGACTGCGCTTACATTCTGTTAAGGTCTATATTCACATATCTTATTACAGCATTATAGACCAGCGGGGTAATCACGTAACTTTTGTACTACCGTTAGGTAGATTTTAATGTTAAATTTTAACTGTCAGCTCATACATTTATACTTCAAAATTGACAGTAAAATCTATCTACCGTTAGTACATAAAGTTACGTGATTCGCCTGCAGGACCTGAATACTTATGATAATATATGGTCTTTGGGGAAAGTTGTGTAGGGGTCTTAATAAGTACATTAGACTCTGGTGGTGTTACCTGGTACATGTTCCAGCTATGTCATCTATTTTTGTATGAAAAAGAATCATCAAAAACCTATCGAGTGCGGTATCAAACGAAACGGCTAAGGCTCGGTTTTATAAAGATCCGTTAGACCTTATGTCGGTTTATTATGTCAAAAAATGTACTGAATTACTGAAATTTTATCTGACATTTGGTCTAACGGGTCTTTATAAAACCGGCCTAAATGAGCCGAGTCCAAATTTGATGTATATTATAAAGCCTAAGCCTAAGTTTTTCTATCACGAAGAGCCCGAACATAGTGTGTTTTGAAAATGAATTTTATATTTTTCGAAACCACTAGCTAAAAATGTAATGGTTTGGTATATGTGGAATCAGCTCATGGAGCCCTATCATTTGATACGCCACTCGATAGGTTTTGAAGTTTTTTTCCATACAAAAATAAATGACATCACAGCTGGGAAATGTACCAGGCGACAACTGTCCACCCGAGTCTAAAATACTAAGACTCCTACACACCTTTCCGGAATAAAAATTATATCCCTACAGTACAGTAGTCAGGTCCTGGACTATTACGAAATGAAAGGGTTCGCGATTGCTAGTCGACCCACGTCTGGTAAAAGCGAGACCCATAGGAGATGGTAATGGCTGAAAAGTTAGGTATTTAATACTCAATGCGAGTAATATAGATGTGATTCCCACCGAGAGTTTCCCAAGGGACAACAGTATAAAGTTTTCAAGATAGTAGTTTACAGGTTTTTGTAGGGTTAGGGGTAAGTATATAGCTAATATAATTTGGATTATTTTAAACTTCTGTGTGAACAATTGCTGGTGAATAAAGTATAATATACTTAGAATTAGAAAGTAAGGAGTTACATTCACAGAAAATGCAGGATGAATTAAATAGGCTAAAAGAGAAGCTTGAAGCTACCACTTTATTGTATGCTTCCACTCAAAAGGAGTGCAAGGAGCATGTCCAGGCATTCACAAAGTTGTTGGAGGAATGTAAAGAAAATGAGGAGCGCTTTAACTCATTAATTAATAGTAATTTTTGTAATTGTGGCCATATTCCACCAACAGCTGTTGTGCAACAGGACATCGCCCTGGGCACTCCGGCAGCAGTACTACCTGTTATTAAAGAGCAGGCCCACAGGTTAGCAAGTAGCAGTAAAACTGTTATTTATTCGGATCAGATTGGATCAGGGATGGGTTCCATGCTTAGTAAAAAAATAAATCAAAGTGTAATAAACTACTGTTATCACAATGCGAGTATGAACCAAATATGTGAGTTAATGTTAAAGGGGCATTGTGATGACAGTACTAACTTAGTAATTTTGTTAGGAAATAGTGTTAGTATTGATAAGTCTGCCATAGATAAGTTAATGTCCACATTAAATATTATTGAAAAATCTGGCATTGGTAAAATTATATTATGTGCACTGCCATACTCACAGAGTATGACATATCAATATAACAATAAAGTAGCTCATTTGAATTCCTTGATGTACCAAGCCACTTGTTTCAATAACAAATATCATTTCTTTGACACAAATAAATTTATAAAGCGCTTCACGCTAACACTAGAAAAAATATTTTTGCCAAAAAAATATTTCATGACTTTGGTGGATCTGTTAGCTTTTAATATAGAACCACACCGATTTAATAGTTCACCTAGCAGACTCCACCAAGTCGATAGTGTCATCAATACCATTCCTTTAAACTAAATTGTAAGACAGCGGAAAAACCATTGAGTGTTAATATTTTTCATCAAAATATTCAGGGTTTTTCCAGCAAGGAACTAGAAGTAGGCTTATTTTTAGATAATGATGATATTCAAGTTTTGTGTATTACTGAACATTGGCTCAAACAAGAACAGATGATATTTGACTTTGTGAATTTTAAATTAGTGAGTTTCTTTGCTAGAAAATCTGCCATTCATGGTGGCTCTCTCATAATTGTTAAAAGCTCTTTTAAATGCAAAGAACGGAAGGACATAGTAAAGTTATCAATTGAGAGGATTGTAGAAATTGCTTGTACAGAACTAGATAGCTATATAATTCTATGTGTATACAGGCCGCCAGCATCTGACTTCTGCACATTCGAATCCACTATGGAAAATGTGTTGAGGTTAGTAACTAAAAGCCAAAAAAATGTTATAGTTTGTGGTGATTTCAATGTCGACTTACTTCAACCATCTAACAATACCGTCAAGTTGTTAAGTTTGTTTAAATCTTTTAATTTGGTAAATTTGTTTTTTGAGCCTACCCGGGTAGGTGTTACCAGTGCAACCTGCTTAGATAATATTTTTTGTAACTGTGAATGTTTGGATAAGAAAATTATAAATTGTTTTAATTCCGACCACAGTGGTCAAAAGGCATCTTTCTCAAAGATAATTGAAGAACAACCCCAAACTATAACATACCGACCCATAACTAGTTCTCGTTTGGAGTTATTTAAAAATGAAATTAACTATAATATTTGTATGTTACCTTTTTCACAAAATAATTTGAATAGCATGTATAAAGATTTATTCGGCTTAATTATTGATCGCTTCAACGAAAATTTTGCATTGAAAACTATTTCCGGGTCAAAAAAAAAAAAAAAAAGATAAAGTTTAGTGATTGGGCTACTGTAGGCATACATAAAAGTAGAAATAGGCTTTATGAACTTTATGGTGAAAGGGAGGTGAACAAGAACAGTCATTTCCTGGACTTTGTCAAGACTTACTCAAGAATCTTCAAGAGAGTGTGTTTTACTGCTAAAGCAAACTATATTAGTTCGAAACTTAAAATATCTGACAATAAAGTGAAAACTGTTTGGAATATTATAAATAGAGAATCTGGTAAACTTAAAACCCGCAGTTGTCAAGTCAACATCCTCAAAGAAGACCAACAGGTCATGTCAAATAATGATGTTGCCTTGGCATTCGAGAATTATTTTTCGAATATAGCAAGTAGTACTACGAAATGTCTTCCGTCATCTGAAACCCAAGCTAACGCTTTACTTTGTGCTAACATTAGTAAATGTAATGTAACGTTTAATTTTAGTCAAGTAGATTCAATCAAAGTTATTAAAACTTTTAAATCGCTCAATTTAAAGAAAACGGAGGATTTATGGGGAACATCAGTAAAAGTTATTAATCATATCATAAATGTCATTGCGCCCCACCTAGCTTTGGTTTACAATAACTGCATATCAGAGGGTATTTTTCCGGATCTTATGAAATTTAGTAAAGTCGTACCTTTATTTAAATCGGGTGATTTGAACGACCTAACCAACTTTCGTCCTATATCTATACTACCTGTGTTAAGTAAGGTTTTTGAGAAATTAATGTTAAACGATATGCTAATGCACTTCAATAGAAATAAACTTTTTACAAGTAATCAGTTCGGTTTCACAAAAGGGCGCTCCACGACTGACGCTGCATCTGTGCTTATTAAGTATATTTACAATATTTGGGAGAATTCTTGTGATGCGATTGGTATTTTTTGTGACCTTTCTAAAGCATTCGATTGCGTGGATCATGGAACGCTCATTTTGAAACTTAAACATTATGGTCTGTCTGATAATGCGTTAAGCCTTATGTCCTCATATCTTAGCAATAGAACTCAAACAGTTGTTGTAAATGGAACCCAGTCTAGTGGAGCTGTAGTAACGTTAGGAGTACCTCAGGGCTCTATCCTAGGTCCATTTTTATTTTTGGTTTATATAAATGACTTGCCGTCTATAGTAAGTGATCTTTGTGACATAGTATTATTCGCGGATGATACATCATTAATCTTTAAGGTTGACCGAAAAACAATAGAATGTTCTAACGTTAATGGCACACTGGTCAAAGTACTTGATTGGTTTACCGTTAACAACCTCCTACTTAATGCTAAGAAAACTAAATGTGTCAGATTTTCTTTGCCTAATGTTAGACCGGTTGAAACTAATATTCTTTTAAATAACGAGTGTTTAGAAATTGTAGATAAAGCAATATTCTTAGGTATAACATTAGACAAAAATCTACAATGGAGTCCCCATATAGCCATTATGGCACGTAAATTAAGTTCAGCCGCTTATGCTATTAGAAAAATCAGACAACTGACCAATGTAGAAACAGCTCGCTTAGTTTATCACAGCTATTTTCATAATGTTATGTCGTATGGTATTCTGGTTTGGGGTAAAGCAGCTGACATACAGACAATTTTTGTGTTACAAAAAAGAGCCATTCGCTCCATATATAACCTGGGCTCACGTGAAACTCTAAGAGATCTCTTTAAAGAAATTAACATTTTAACGGTAGCATCCCAATACATCTATGAGAATATTATTTATGTCATAAAGAATCGAGAATCATTCTGTAAAAATTCTGATATCCATAACTTTAATACCCGGAATAAAAATAAAATTGCCACTCACAAGTTTCGTGTCCGTAAAGTTTACAAGTCTTTTGTAGGTCAATGTGTTCGTTTTTATAATAAGTTACCCGATGAAATTTTGAATTTACCCTTTCCAGCTCTTAAAAATTACCTAAAAAAAACTTTGATGTCAAAGGCTTATTATAGGGTTGAGGACTATCTAACAGACAGAAATGCATGGCCCAAACCAAATACCTAAATAGCGTAGAGTCTAATATTTTCATTGTATCTCATTTCTTGCAGGAAAGCATATCAAACGATTCGACATGTTTTTTTTTGTAAATACCTATTGTTATTTTTTCCTCGTTTTTCTTTCAATTCTCTTTTGTTGTGTACCATTTACATTTACTTAAGTAGGTTAAGTAGTATCATTGTAATAAGCATATTTTGGAGAAAATGACTGACTGTCGAGTTTCTTTCGGCGTTTCTTCTCGGCAGTGGTCTCTTGAGAAACGCTAGTAGTTTTTGACTTGTAAAAGTGCCTTTGCGGCCTACTTGCAGAATAAAGTTCATTTATTTCATTTATTTATTTCATTTATAAATAAATAATAATAATAAATAAGCTAATAGCTGCGATGAACTTGAGACATACTCATAGGTAATAGGTAGGTAATTTGGAAGTTACACTTTACATATATAGTGCGCATAATTTTTCCCTGTTTGTCTTTGGACATAAATATACGATTTAATTTCATCTTGCACATGATTTTGACTCTGTGCCTCCATGAACATTGGGTTTTGTGCAGACAAAACTGGAATAGAGGTCGAGCAGTTTTGATGTAACCGTGCTGAGCAAACTAAAATTTAACAAATAATATTGTGTAAAGGCCCGTTTTTGGTGGCACATAGCAAAAAATGTTCTTATATAAAGTAATCTACATAAAATTCTCTACAAAAAGATTATACACTTTTTCGCTGGGATCAATAATTAATGAGATATATCAGGGAGAATGTATTTATAAGTGGCTTCTTATTCCTTTGTTTTCCAATATTTTTTATACAGATATCAACGAGCTCTAAACAATGATACTCCACTCGTTGGGGTAGATATTTTTTTCGTGCCGCTCTTTAGCTGTATGTGAGCGCCCCTTAAAAAACGCATGTTAACTATTCAGAGCTCGTGAAATAAACTTGTGCCAATTGTCATACATTATACAGGTGCTGTGCAGACCTATCGAATTCGCTATTTGACCCATTATTAATAAAATAAATTACAGTTTTCAAACTTCAAACATTTATTCATGACAACATAACAAGTTATTACAAGTAAACAAAGAGATAAAATAATGGACTTGAAGTTGCCACGAAATGAACCCTGCTCAGCATGATGAACTTGTTATCAGCGCTGGTCTTCCGCAGAGTCCATTTGGTGAGGGCAAGGGGATAACACATCAAACGGTAAACAAATAAACAGTATACTTTAGAAAAAAGAACTAAAAGAAACAAATAGCTATACAATCGAATAAAGCATGATAATCTAAATAACTGTAGTAAAATTACAATGAAAACAATATACACTGAAAACAATTTACTCCCAACACCAAATAGCCAATATGTACGAGCTGCCCATGCATTAACAAGAAATGATGCGGTGGTTAAGAGAATGTCCATTGACTTCAAGGGTTGAATCGAAATACACCAATTTGATTTCAACTGTGTCTGTCTAATTCGGCAGGCTTATAGAAGCAAGTGAGCGTAATGCATTGAAGTCAAATTATTATTGTCTACAACTCTGCATTCATATTCTAAACACCCAGCGTGAACGCACGCATGAACTGTCATTAGATTAGTATTGTATTGCACCACTTGTGTTGTCTGATAAGTAAAATAAGTTTTCTTATACATGCTCGGCCTTTTTCGTGAGTAAGACTTCCTTTATTATTTTTATTTATTTATTTTTTAATCATTAAGTACAAAAAGGTATTATATAATATATCGCCCCACAAAACTATTTACAAGTTTGACTGTGGAGTCGAATCTCAGTCTCAAAACAATAGGTAAAACTTAGGTAATAATTAGGTAACAGTTATTACTTAGTTAATTAGGTAATCACTACATAGTATAAAACAAAGTCGCTTTCTCTGTCCCTATATCCCTATGGATGCTTAAATCTTTAAAACTACTCAACGGATTTTGATACGGTTTTTTTAATAGATAGAGTGATTGAAGAGGAAGGTTTATATGTATAATAATATCCATTAAATAGTGCACCCGTGCGAAGCCGGGGCGGGTCGCTAGTAAGTTATAATATGGCCATATAGGTATAAGCCCTCATCTAGACAAGATAAGAAGATAAGAAACTAAATATCTTTAAAACATGCCTTAAAATACTGTTCTGATCCATCATCAGATCCTCAGCAGATCATGTATAGAAGCTACTCAGCAAACACAATCTAAAGAGCCCAAATACGAATAAGTTACTACATGCCATCCCAAAGTTCTCAATGGCATGGTTTTACTCCATCATCAAACCCTCAGAAGATTATGTACGACGTCTGTTCATGTAACATAAACAAAAGGGACCAAAAACAAACAAAAATATTATCGACCTCTGCATAGTACCCTACTATGCTTTTCTGCTCCATCATCAGATCCTCAGAGTTAAATTGCATGTACTCCACACCACATTCTATGGAAATCGTAAATGCTGGCCCAGCAGTTCCGGAGAAAATGCACTCACACGCACTTTAGCAAGTGAAAAATGTTTACTGCAGCGCCCCCTGGCGCTGTTACGGAGTAATTTTACACGTCTGCTATCTATAGTTTTGAGACTCTTAGCGCCATCTGTGATCAGCTATTCGCAGTCAGGTACAGAGCCATCTGGAGAGTAAGGACGGCGACGCTAGCGCATGTTCCGATCTTTCGTCTCTGGATTTTGTTTTCGATATCCAAATAAATAGTTTTCACTAGAAGTCCTTAAATAATAAACAAAGATATTAAAAAAAAGGCATAGATTATTATAAACTTCTCAAACTAATTAATTGTCTCGAAATTTTGTTTGTTTACAAAATTGTTGGAGTCCAATAGGCGAGAACGCATCCTTGCTCGTGTCACAGACAGCAGCGGGAGGAAGAGGCTGCGTCAGTGCGTTGCCATCATGTGAGCAGAGTGCACGTACTCATTGGTATTCGCTTCGGCCCTCCGGCCATATTTTTTTAACTTAGCTTGCAACTATGTAACAGTTTTAATCTAATAACATCTCGCAAAGAATTTGGGCGATGACACTATGGAATAGTAGGTAAGTGCGCGCGCATTATGGATGCATAAGCGGCGTTTATATTTGTTAGTTTTGTAAAACATTTCAGTGCGTGACACGTTTTATTTGTTACAGATGATTTTAAAAACTTAAACAAGAACTTAACCAAGGAATACACCTTAAGCTTAGTCTCGTATCTAGCCAGGTGAGTTTCATGTTTATCCCGTGATTGGTTCACTCTGTGCATTTAGAGAACGCGACGGGTTGCTTTCTTTTCAGGAGTGTTGTGTCGTGTTATGAATATACGTTAACATTTAACGGTGTTTACAGCGATTGGATGCTGGCCGCTGGGTTTCCCCCTGTCCCAGCTATCCATAGGCCGTCGATCGGACGCCGTGAGCGTCGAGGTGCAGCTTGGCGCATGCGCCGGCACCGAACGCGGAACCCGTCACGAGCTGGTGGCCCCTGCGGTCATCAGGGGAGAAGCGTGTCGTGGTCTGCGCGTGCGTGAGCTCCGCCGCGAACGCCACGTTTGACAGGTGACATCGTTCCGCAATCAAAATTCTAACCTCAACGTAATTTAACGCATTCTGTGTTGCCGGATATACTCTGTAAAAGAGGTCTATAATTTGTAACACACCTCAAGTTCTCACACAGCAGCTTAGTCTTTATTTTAAACTTGAAAACTATAATATTCTACTTTGGAGAGTCGATTTCAAAACCTTGGTCAGGTTGAGTCCGCTCGGGACAGCCATTTGCCATGACATATAGATATAAGAATAACGTAGTGTAAGCAGGCATGGCCGTGTAACATTGTTTTAATGTGCTCTTACATATTCTAATATACATACCAGGTGGTTTTCAATTCAAGTTTTGTTTTAATTATCTAACCGTTATACATTCAACCCATGACTCTTGGCATTTGGAGTATAAATATAAATGCCTGGCGCCCTCTATCTTCTCTATTCCAATCGAGCATACTATTAGCGTAGATCCACGACCGCTGCCCAAACCTACCCACGTTCATCCCTGAAAATACTCTCAGCTGACTAGACCGAGGCATACCAACAAGTGTGGAAGGACGTTGTACCTAACCAAGTAACTATCACACTCAAGTAAGTGGGGCTGTCGCACAGAAAACTTAAATACCACAGCTTACACGTTACATTTCTGGCGGCCCAACGTATGGCTTTTGGGAGAATATTTTGGGTTTGTGGATGTACGCTCTTACTTCATCGAATAATAAATAATAATCTGTTAAACAAACTTGAATTTTAAACGTTATTTGCTGTGTGTGAGGCTTGTGGTTGTGATTAAAACAAGACTACTATCTTACTAAGCATCATAGATTGATAAGTATCCTCCATTGTGTCAACATATTTTAGATTTATTGTTGTGTATTTGCGAGATGTGATTAAATATTTTTCACTCAAATGAGTAAAACTTTACTGCTTCTAATGTTCCAAGTGAACACAATCTGTGGATGGTTTTAGTAAATAAGCTAACCCACTATATAACTATTGAACTGTCAATTTCATACATAAGTTACTCTTGATATTACTTAAGAATAATTTTCTACTTCTATGTAAAATCACAAGCGTGATTAAATAACCTATCTTCTCCTAAATGAAAAAGATAAGTGTAATTAACACTAGGAACTATTTCCACTTATCTGTTTTATTTGTTTAACTGAGTGTTATACACTTATATACTTGTCAAACATGGCATTACAAATTGAAGTCGAAAATCTGACCAAGGACGAACTACTGTTTGAATTGCAAACAAGAGGCATAGATGTAGATCCTAGCAACACGGTAGATGAACTTAGACAACAATTTAAGTCTGCTAAAGGCACTTCCCTTGACAGTGTGAAAGCGAACACTTTCATCTCAGGCTTGTCCGTTGCCGACGAATTTCAGGTCTGCGAAGCGAAGCTGGATGCAGTGCTGCGGACTGACCACTCATCATCGTCCTGTCGGAGAAGGTGTCTATCGAAGTTGTCTCATGTCATACTCAGGTTAGAGAAATTGATTTTGACTAGTTCTGAACAGAGATTGAGAAAGATAGCGCTGGTGGCGAAGGCGTTTAACGCTACAGAAAATTTAAGATGTAATCCAAAGCCCGGCACATCTTCTCAAAGCTCTGCGACGAATACTGCTGACTCTGTTGCTTCTTTAGTCTGTCAAAAACATACATCTCAGGTGCTTAAGTGGGGTCTTGTGTACGACGGTAGGGCTCCTGTCCATGACTTCGTCTTTAGATTACAAGAGCTCAAATACGCTTCGGAGGTTTCAGATGTAGAATTGTTGAGAAACGCGGTTTATCTTTTTTCTGGAGAAGCTCTAACGTGGTTTCGCATAAATAAGTCTCATTTTAGTACTTTTGAAGGTCTTATCGAGTCGCTTAAAAATGAATTTCAACCGGTAGAATACGAACGGTGTCTATTAAACCAGATTAGGGCTAGGTTGCAAGACAAGAATGAATCGATTAGATCATATGTTAATATCATGGAAGGTTTGTTTTTACGCCTGTCAGTGCCTATCACTGATGCAGAGCAGCTCGACATCATCATGACTAACATGAATCCGTATTTCATCTCGCGTCTGGCCTTGACGGAGGTACAAACCGTGAGGGAACTTAAGAGTATTTGTGCGCGCTTAGAGGTGTCAAAGTTTAAATGCGAAAACCGTGGATTTTTAAACACCGGTAGAGAGTCTGTGGTACCTAACTTTTGTAGTGGGATCTCAAACCCAATTCCGTTATCATCTGATGCTAGGCCTCGCAACGTTGCCCAGGGACAAACTAGACCCACTGTGAACTGTGCAAAATGTGGTGGAAACCACCACCACTCTCGTTGTGACGCATATCCCACGACCATATGTTTTAGGTGCAAGAGACCCGGTATCCTCACTAGAAACTGCCCTTGTACAAAAAACTAGGTCACAAGTCAGAGACATTTTACACTAATGTTAACAATAATGCTTCTGAGACTAACTAGGTCAAATACATTCAATCGTGACTATGTTTGTTCTGATGTAGGTACGTATAGTGCATAAAACACGCTCATAATGATCTGAGTCATAATCAGGGAAATAAAATATCCCAGCCTTGTAGGTAGACTCGTGATTTATCCATGACAAGAGTGCAAGATAAATAACTTTTTGTTTATATAATTGAAACCTTTAATTAGAGCGTTTCTTTTTATTGACCACCGATTGATAACTAAACCATGTAGGTAATGTAGGTAATAAAGAAACCATAATATGCACATTACGTTATGTATTGTGTTATACCTATAATGGAATTCTGCCAATCTCTTGAGAAATCGTCATTCGTTGAGTAGGATATAGGGACGTAGTTTCTCCTAGGTTGTTGCTGTAGGGCAATGACTACACACTCACGGAAAATACCGGAATGTACAGTCGACCTAAATAGTAGGATACGCTTTTGACTGGCCAACATTTGCGTTAGGTAGGTATAACATACAATATAGTCAAATAAGTGAATGCTTAGCTTGATTAAGTATAATCATTAGAATAGGTAGGTACATACCGTAAGATAGATAGGTATCGTATAGGTACATGAAAAATAGTTAGGTCTTAGCTAGATTCGTAGTCAAGATTGTAGCATAGAGTGGGGACGCCTGCGCATATAGGTAAACATTAAGATAGGATAACCGGTTCTAGTTAAGCTTAATGGAATGGCACCTATTGGCTTACAAGGTGTATACTTATAAGGTGGTAATCACATGTAGGTCAAGGGTCATTGACCTCTGTATGAGGATGTTTGTTAAGAGTTCATAGGCTAGTTCAATGGCATCGGGCTCTCTCGGATGGATGATGTCTGTTGAAGTCTTGTTTTCCCCGCCTGGTCGAGGTAGTTGCTTCCTTTTGTTATCTTATCTTATCTTATCTTTTTTTTTTTTTTTTTTTTTCAAAAAAAAAAAATTCTACTATAGCGGTAATGTTACGGAGTAATTTTACACGTCTGCTATCTATAGTTTTGAGACTCTTAGCGCCATCTGTGATCAGCTATTCGCAGTCAGGTACAGAGCCATCTGGAGAGTAAGGACGGCGACGCTAGCGCATGTTCCGATCTTTCGTCTCTGGATTTTGTTTTCGATGTCCAAATAAATAGTTTTCACTAGAAGTCCTTAAATAATAAACAAATATATTAAAAAAAAGGCATAGATTATTATAAACTTCTCAAACTAATTAATTGTCTCGAAATTTTGTTTGTTTACAAAATTGTTGGAGTCCAATAGGCGAGAACGCATCCTTGCTCGTGTCACAGACAGCAGCGGGAGGAAGAGGCTGCGTCAGTGCGTTGCCATCATGTGAGCAGAGTGCACGTACTCATTGGTATTCGCTTCGGCCCTCCGGCCATATTTTTTTAACTTAGCTTGCAACTATGTAACAGTTTTAATCTAATAACATCTCGCAAAGAATTTGGGCGATGACACTATGGAATAGTAGGTAAGTGCGCGCGCATTATGGATGCATAAGCGGCGTTTATATTTGTTAGTTTTGTAAAACATTTCAGTGCGTGACACGTTTTATTTGTTACAGATGATTTTAAAAACTTAAACAAGAACTTAACCAAGGAATACACCTTAAGCTTAGTCTCGTATCTAGCCAGGTGAGTTTCATGTTTATCCCGTGATTGGTTCACTCTGTGCATTTAGAGAACGCGACGGGTTGCTTTCTTTTCAGGAGTGTTGTGTCGTGTTATGAATATACGTTAACATTTAACGGTGTTTACAGCGATTGGATGCTGGCCGCTGGGTTTCCCCCTGTCCCAGCTATCCATAGGCCGTCGATCGGACGCCGTGAGCGTCGAGGTGCAGCTTGGCGCATGCGCCGGCACCGAACGCGGAACCCGTCACGAGCTGGTGGCCCCTGCGGTCATCAGGGGAGAAGCGTGTCGTGGTCTGCGCGTGCGTGAGCTCCGCCGCGAACGCCACGTTTGACAGGTGACATCGTTCCGCAATCAAAATTCTAACCTCAACGTAATTTAACGCATTCTGTGTTGCCGGATATACTCTGTAAAAGAGGTCTATAATTTGTAACACACCTCAAGTTCTCACACAGCAGCTTAGTCTTTATTTTAAACTTGAAAACTATAATATTCTACTTTGGAGAGTCGATTTCAAAACCTTGGTCAGGTTGAGTCCGCTCGGGACAGCCATTTGCCATGACATATAGATATAAGAATAACGTAGTGTAAGCAGGCATGGCCGTGTAACATTGTTTTAATGTGCTCTTACATATTCTAATATACATACCAGGTGGTTTTCAATTCAAGTTTTGTTTTAATTATCTAACCGTTATACATTCAACCCATGACTCTTGGCATTTGGAGTATAAATATAAATGCCTGGCGCCCTCTATCTTCTCTATTCCAATCGAGCATACTATTAGCGTAGATCCACGACCGCTGCCCAAACCTACCCACGTTCATCCCTGAAAATACTCTCAGCTGACTAGACCGAGGCATACCAACAAGTGTGGAAGGACGTTGTACCTAACCAAGTAACTATCACACTCAAGTAAGTGGGGCTGTCGCACAGAAAACTTAAATACCACAGCTTACACGTTACAAGTTATCATCGTAACTCCTAGGTAAATTTCTGCCCGACTAAACTACAAACCTATTGCAGAAAACCTTTCTAAATCGGTCAAGCCGTTTCGAAGATATTGATGTGCACACACAAACAAACAAACAACCTCTCACCCTAAACGCATATACCTTCTCCGTTCCGTCGTGGGTAAAAATAATTTGGAAAATTCTTATTATTTTCTAGTCTAAGTAAAAGACACTCGGCAAGCAATTATCTTGTCCCGTACTTTATGTACTAGTGTTTCTATGTAGATACTAGCTTTTGCCCGCGACATCGTCCGCGTGGAAATCGTTTAAGGGAATGATTTCCGGGATAAAAATTATCCTGTCCTTCCTCAGGATACAAACCATCTCATCTACAAGTGGTTTATGCGCGAAGAGGTAACATACAGACAGAGTTACTTTTGCATTTCAACTTCTACTCAGCTTTTCCTACCGTTACGAAATATTTTTTGGGATAACTGACCTTCTTTATATCACGAATTTAAGAACTTCTCATGAAAAGTTCAACCCCTCTTTTAACCCCCTTTCAGCCCCAAACTGTACAATTTTATAGCCTATTACCTGGCCGGGGATTTTCTCGACAGATTACTAAAGTTTGCATCAAAATCCATTCAACCGTCTTCACGTGATGCGCGTTCAAATAAACAGACAAACAGAAAAAAGTCTAGAAAATGTTGGAACGTGTTTTGTTATCGATTCTAATTATCCCCAGCCAACTTCTTTTTCGAATATCTTCCATGTCAGTTTCGACTTCTTTAGTTTTATTACATGCATAGATTAGACCTTCATTATTTCGTTAATCAATTCTCACTTCGCAATTCCAAACGCATTCCGGTATTCAATCAATCGACACCCCGTCAACCCGCAGGCGAGTCATGTAACTTTATGTACTAACGGTAGATAGATTTTACTGTCAGTTTTGAAGTACAAATGTATGCGGGGTAATCACGTAACTTTTGTACTACCGTTAGATAGATTTTAATGTCAAATTCTAATTGTCACCTCATACATTTATACTTCAAAATTGACAGTAAAATATATCTACCGTTAGTACATAGAGTTACGTGATTCGCCTGCGGCGGGGTAATCACGTAACTTTTTTACTACCGTTAGGTACATTTTAATGCCAAATTTTAATTGTCAGCGGGGTAATCACGTAACTTTTTTCTTACCGTTGGGTAGATTTTAATGTCAAATTATAATTGTCATCTCATACATTTATACTTCAAAATTGTCAGTAAAATCTATCTACCGTTAGTACATAAAGTTACGTGATTCGCCTGCTGATATAATTCGCAAACGTCACCAGCCGACCTCGTCTTCCTGTATCTATCTACCAACCACTCTAGACTCCTTAAGCCACTGACAATAATAGGCAAACACAGCTCACCTTTTACTGGCTAAACGCAATAATTGCCCAGGAAATGATCCATCTACCACAGCAAATAGATTGACAGTTTATTTTTTGGGAGAAACCTTTGCTAGTTCTGAGGGTGATCGGTTAGCGGTCTATTTGTACAAGTGTTAGGAGACTTTCTAACTTAGCGGGGCGGGATCGGGATGTGGTATTTTGTACATTATTATTGGTAAACGGGACTTAATCGCGTACGATTGTAATTTATTCAAAACATCCTTGGTCGCGAGCTGACTGACATGAACGCTGAGCATCAACAATTTCAGCAGCACGGGTTTTAGAATTACCCGCACTTGAAAATCGTGCAAGTCTAAATCATTATATATTTTATATATAACGGCGCGCGGTTTATTTTATTCGATGATTTATATTGAGTAGTCGTGAATAATGTTGATACAAATTATTTGATTAGTTATAAAGCGGGTAGTTGTCAGTACTGACATCAAGTCTATTTATTTTAAGAGCGGGTATACCCCGAATGGAGTTGTAAGTGTCATGGCGGCGCGGGACGTCATTCGTTGACAGCATCCCGGCCGTGATGGTCGCTTGCAAACCCAATGGCTCTTAATCGAAATTTATTATTGTTATCACGATATATTTTCAGTGTTTGTAAATTAATTCAAATTAATATTTATAAGAGTGATCAAACTATATTGCGCTACTTTTAATTCGCGAATACCTGCACGTGCACGCCCACAATGTCGAAATCGCCTTCACACACGCCTGTTCGGCCTCCCGATCCTCCAACATATATGTAATAATATATGTGGAATTTTATTGACGTGCGCTTACAGATACCGCGCAGTTGTTTTCACTTAACGGGATATTGTTAGTATTTGTGCAGTAGTAATATAATATGTGGAAACATAGCCAATACTTACTGCATTTGTATCGCCCCGCTTCCGCGTATCCCGCGCCAGTCAGGAAGACTTCGTTTAAACGTAAGGGCGTAGTAAAGTAGCGGTACTGATTCGAATGACAGTTAACACTGACGAGAGGTTACTAATATCATTCCACCCCCACCCCACGAAGCCAGGAAGTCACCTTAGTTTCGTAGGGGCAGGAAATTAGATATCTTATACATTTTTGTTCACTACACTTATATACTAACGTCTAATTATTTAATAGGAATACAGATAATAACCTCAAATATAATTTATCTATTACAAAACCAAGAACAAAGAGAGAGAATTACTAAATCTGAATATTTACAACTAATGTTTATTATTAGTATCTGAAGATACGTAGTAACTAAAATAAATTATGAGCCGAATTTCATGGAAATCAAACCTATTATTCCTCTATTACAGCACTAGTTCAAGGAATCTTTACTTTTGTAAATAGCATTTTATTAAGTCTGGTTAGAGACTGCGAATTTCTAAATAGATATATGACAAAGTGAAATGACGGTCTCCGCTTCAGCTTCGAAAAAATGCTTTCTTATGTCCGGATTTCCGGTTGTTCTCCTCTACAAGTCGCATTTCTGAACTGATTCTAGTGAAATTCTGCAAGCAGGTTCGATAATTATGCAGTTTTTTTGTCAAGTGTGTTTTTGGAAATTGTCATTTAAACAAGTATTATTAAAAAAAAAGTTTTCTAAAAATAACACTCGCGAAGTCTACAAGCTCACAGAGCATAAATGTTCAGTTTCCAATATTTGTTTTCCCTCAATTACTCCCCACGTCTCAGTAAAGGATGTGACTCCATTCGCTTACAAAATTAGGTTATGATATTAACTCTATTTTTTATTAAGAAGCAAGTCACGTGCGTATCCGGTTTTAGCGATCGCCTCTGAACTTTTACTAGTTATTTTCTTTCTTTCATTGGCTTAAACTTCCCAAGTGACCTTATACTTCTTGTTTCTCAGTTAGTTAAATGGTTTTGAGGTTCTACTTTTAGTTAGTTGCTTTAAGTAGGTAATAATTTTTAGGGTGTCCCAAAAGTAAGGAGACAAAATTTAAATATAGGTTCACTAATGGTATCGGCGTAAATTAGTATGTCCCAAACTATATGTCCCATAAATTCATTTCAGCGAATAATCATTTGGCACATTTATGTTTTAATGTAGGTATCTATGCAATATTTTAATTTTATCAAACATTATTTGACTTTGCTTTTCCAACTAAAAGTACTGCAATAAATTAGTTGAGAAGTGAAATTAGACGATAAACTTTTCGCTGAAATAGCAGTACACCATTTGATAATACTAGTTACCCAAATTTTGGTTAAATTATATGCATTAAATGCATCAAAGCAGAGAATGACTTGTTTATTTATCCATTATTTTCTTAGGGTATGCATGGTCTCAAAGGCAGTTTACTACGTATACTGGACACAAAACTAATGGTAACATGGTAATATGGCTTATTTATGTTTAAGTGAGGTTGTTCCATTCGCTTATAAAACGAATTAACTTGAGTTCAATAGAAGGATGACTACTTATTAGAACGGCACGGCAGCCTAATCACATTAGACATATTTTATAGTAGATTGTGTCTCAAGGGAGCAAAATGATATATTTACGGCGAGGGCGGTATATTGAATTCTGAGTAAAGCGAAAGATTCTACAATAGAATCCTGAGCGTAGCGAGGGATTCTAAAGTAGATTCTTGAGCGTATCGCGAGATTCAAGTGTTTACGCCCAAGACGGAAATAATTTTGCTAACGTGTGACACATACTGCTTTTCACACCGTCTATGAGGCCCGCTGCTAAAAACATGAAATATCTTACAAATGAATTTACTACAAAGTGTCACATACTGCTTTTCACACCTTATATGAAGAAAAGAGTCATTGTTGCCCTCAAATGAGGGAAGAAAAGTACTACTTTGATCCCTTATTCGAAGGCAACAATAAATCTTTTCTGAATAGCAGGTGTGAAAATATCATTTTTCACTCAAGCTCATGTATTCAAAAATTACATTAAAATACACCTACCATTAATACCTACGTTAAGTTAAGAGATTAGACCGCTAATGTCGAAAAACGGCATCAAAAATTATTTATTTGTTTTGTCTGAATACAGGATCCGCGAGGTTAAGTAAACAGTGACACGACAAAACGTACCTACACATGACACTTTTAGGCTCGGTTTTATAAAGATCCGTTAGACCTTATGTCGGTTTGTATTGTCAAAAAATGTACTGAGTTACTGAAGTTAGATCTGACATTTGGTCTTATGGATCTTTATAAAATCCGGCCTTAGACATGTAGAAATAATAGTATAAGGAAATTTAATTCATGAATAAATAAATAAACGAAAAATCACAAGAATTAATGCAACAAAACAAATTGAAACACCAAACCACAAGTAAGCTATAAACATTATTCGAATTCGTATGAGACTTCAATATCGATAAAATATCTAACATTTCATCTGACCTCAATTCGGTACAACAAATATCTGTTCTATTCGAATTTGTTCAATGGTATCAAATTCTTTGCCGTATTTTGAAATTCAAATTATGTGGCGCATTGGAGAAATCTCTGAATTGACATCTCGGTTTGGATCAGCAAAAGTCAAGTGAGTTCTTTTGGCTTTCTTACAAGATAAGTGATACGGCAGGACGGAACTTATAATGAGGGTTGGTGAAAAAGTTAGATCGTGTGCAGTGGGATTTTCACCGTTATGTCTTTTGAGTAGATGTGATATTTGCCTGCATTTTTGCCAGTTTATTTTAGGCGTATGTTAATAAGATGTTTGCTTGTATCGAGCATGTTGTAATTACCTTAATTTGACATTGGTACTAGGAAATTAATAAGGCGATCACAATTTTCGCGTGATATTCCTTTCGAATATTTTTTTCTGTCCTAAAGGAGAATGGGCAAAATGTCCCATCGGTGTATACAGTTGAGACATATCTCGTTTGAAAGGTCTTAATCGTGGCAGTATTTCATTGTATGGCACCAATGTTGGACAGCGTGCAGGGGCCGAGTAATTGACAAAAGTATGTATCGCATAAAAACGTTTATTTAGGTGTTCGTGCCTTCGCTTGAACCACAGATGAGATAACACCCTTGTAACTCAGCCCTTATTTACTGAATTTATTGTCTAGTAGCGCCATCTATCGCGCTACCAAAGTACTAACGGTCGCCCGATGCCAGCGCGTGGCTGCTTGCTCCTCAGTACGCTTTTGTAACTCAGCCGATCAACACGTGCACAAGAAATTAATAGTATTTTGTGAACAAGTGAAATCCATACCTTGGTAAGTACCTTTACTTTGTGTATTTTCGATTGAGCGACAATAATTCCGCTCGGTGCCCCTGGCCCAGCGACGAGACGCAGTGACCTCCCATAGGCACCGTCAAATTAATTGTACTTGTCGGTACATATAGAATGTCGTTAAATCAGACGACGACCGTTGGGTTCTGTCGCCTCATAGGTCGACATTTGTAGCGTCGTGTCATTGGCCGACACTTGTCGCCTTACAAGCCAACACTTGTTTTGTCGCCTCACCGGCCGACATAAGTCATGTCGCCTCTTTAGCCGACGACTAGACGCCCTTCTGTCGAAAAGCGTGTCGCCTTACAAGACGACAATCGAACCTCATCTCTTAGACGTAAAACATAGTCATTATGATTTGCGTGTAGTCTTGTAAGACAACACCTGATTCATGGCAAGGATTACTAATTACAGTTAATCCGTTGATTGCAGATGATGGCAATGAAAACAATGGGCGATTTGGCCCAACAAATCCCAGAAGACGACGATGAAAAAGAGGTCTTTGAATGCTTAGTAAACACAATTCAAAGCAACTATCCCACTGGTTGGGCGGAATGGAAAGTTTTGGATCTTTCATTCAAAGATTTGTTTGGAGACGAATTATCTCCGACTACGGACAGCAAGGTGAGGTTTGGCGTACCAACCACCGACCTGGTACGAGCATTCAATTCTGACGCTAAGGATCTTTCCGAAAGAGCTTATCGGGGCATTCGGAAGGTCTTGTTGACATGGCCATTGGGAAGAGCGCTAATATATTCACCACACGGTATTGTGGAAAAGCTACATGCCCCATCATACAAACCTTTCATGGACAATATACGGGAGCTTAAAATCCAAGGCAAACTGACCAATCGTGAATTGACCTCCAGAATACTAATTGATGAGAAGAATATGCGCCAGGGTTTATGCGCTACACCTCGGTCTACAAATTCTGGTGCTAAAAAACGAGGAGGGGACGCTGGGAAAAGTAATCTAGCTCCTAAAAGCCTAAAGCGTCAATTTGACTCACGAGACGAATCACCAGCTCCTGCGAAAAGGAGCACGGTTCAGCAAGGAAGTAGCGATCACCTTATGGTCTCTGTTCTTCAGCAACAGATGGAGCTGTTTAACAAGCTTCTAGAAATGCAGGCTGAACAAAACAAAAAACTCGATGATCTGAAACAACCAACGCACAGAAATCCGGCTTTAGACGAATCGTTCGAGTCTGTCCCGGATAGCACCCACGAGTATGCAGAGATCATTTCCGAGCGTTCCCCCATCTTGCACGGATCCAGCTGCAATTACCTTGATGCGCAAGAAGTGGAATCGGGATGTGTGGAGGACACTGAAGAGAGTCTCATGGAAGTAATTCAAAAAGCTGAACAGCGATTAAAAGATCTCCAATCAGCCAAGACTGGACCTTCGAGCAAAGGACACCTGTCTGAGGCTTCGCCATCGTTTAATTTTAAGCCTTATACAACCGAATCAGAAACGAAATTTTCTAAGGCGGATCCAGTATTAGCACAACAGGGAAAGGATTGTCAAAGGCTAGACACTGACGGCTGGACCAATATAAAATATAAAGATGTTCAAAAACAGTTTCAGGCTACACCGGTATTCTCTGCTCTGAAAGTTAACAACCAATTCGCGGGTATAACACCTAGATGGACATCTGTGTCCATATTAGAGAAAGCCGACCTTACGTTAGGCGCTATTACAAATGGCCTACTGCAGCAAAGGCAGATTTTCGACGAACTATGTGACAAATTGCCAGACAAATTAAAACAAAAAGTAGGAGAAGAATTCCTTGCCAATAATTCTAAATTTCGCAAGAGCTCGGATGACCTCCTCCAATACGTCTGCGGACGTCGAGCAGAAATTATCCAACAGAGGAGACACACGTACAAGATCAAGAATAAAGTGCTACACGAAGTACTCCACAGCATACCTCCCTCAGAATCGCATTTGTTCCGAGAGCCCGAGCTGTCTCAAACTGTAAAGGACCAAGGGGGCATACACAAGTTTTTTCCCTTCAAAAAATCAGTCAAATCATACCGGCCAACTAGGAGCGACCACAGGATCCCCCATAGAATTGATTACAGTGATCGAAGAGGACAAACTAGAGGAATATCAAAGCAGAACACTAGATATTTCCCATCGTCCTCCAACACCGCCAAGAAAGATTTGCCGTATGGCGAAAAGGGCAATAGAAGTGCAGGAGGCAGAAACAAGTGGAGGGGCATCAAGAAACAATGACTTCAAGGCCGGTCAACTAATGTCCCATTTAAAAACGTGGTCCCAATTAGGAGCTCCATCGACAGTACTAGAAATTATATCAGGTTACAGAATCCCCTTTCGAAAGAGGCCACCGTTGGTAAACTTGTCAACGCATCAAAAGCCGTTTACGATTCGTTCTACAGGAGACATGAAGAACGAAATCCAGATCATGTTAGAAAGTGGAGCCATTCGCGAAAGCGAACATCAAAGGGGGTTTCTTTCAACAATGTTTCTCAGAAAAAAGACCGATGGGACGAACAGACCAATTTTCAATTTAAAAAGATTAAATCAGTATGTACATGCTCCAAAATTCAAACTATTAAACCATTATCGGATACCAACCGTTTTGAGTCCAAACGACTACATGATAAAAATAGACATCTCGCAAGCCTACTATCACGTTCCGATAGTACCAACGCATTGCAGATTCCTGTCTCTGGCATACGAAGGAAAAATCTACGAGATGACATGTCTCCCATTCGGACTGTCAAGTGCGCCACATGCCTTTTCAAGGGTGACAAGTTGGTTAGCACATTGGTTCAGACAGACAGCAGACGTAAAGATTATAGTTTATTTAGACGACTTCCTCGTGTGCCACCCGAATCAGAATACGTTGCAAATAGACTCAAACAGGCTTCCGAAGTCAGATCGTCGCACATGCTACCCGATGTCAAATGCAGGTCTGGCCGAACTGGAATGGTGGATAAAAAATTTAAACAAAAGTACACCCATACATCATCCCAATCCGACAATATTCATTACCACCGATGCAGCAGACTCAGGATGGGGCGCAATAGCAAACGACCAGAAACTATGGGGACATTGGAACAAAACCCAGCAATGTTGGCATTGCAATCAAAAAGAGCTGTGGGCACTCTACGAAACCATCAAATGGTTAGGACCGGCCCTGAAAGATATCGGGGTTGTATGGCAGACAGACAATCGGACTGCAGCTGCGTATGTAACCAAACAAGGAGGCACAAAATCAAGAAGGCTCTTAGAAACTACGTTAAACATCCTTCACCTATGCAATCATTACAATTGTTACCTAACAGCTCGCTACATCCCTGGTCCCTACAACGGCTTGGCGGACAGTCTTTCGAGATCAAAAAATCTACCGGAATGGCACCTGAAACCCTCAATAACAAAAATTATCTTCGAACTCCTGGGTACTCCAGAAATAGACCTGTTTGCATCGATGAGGTCGGCAGTTGTGCCAAATTACGTATCAGAGGATACGAGAGATTCGAGAAGTCAGTACACAGATGCTTTCAGTCGAAATTGGGAGTGCAGCCTGGGTTGGATATTTCCACCTCCGGCTCTGATTCCAAGAGTGCTCCATCACCTTCAGCAGTCGACAGGAGCTTACCTCCTAATAGCCCCGGAGTGGCACAAAGCATTTTGGACGCCAGCATTAAAGCAACGAGCAACCAAACGTCCATGGAAGATCCCAGACCTCGCTCACCATCTTGTGGATCTGGAAACCAACTTACCTCCACCGGGGGTAAGCAACCTCAATTTGCAGGTATGGACTATACGGGCTGGGCCAACGAACTGTCAAACTGGGACAATTCCCAATTAGCGCTTTTGCAAGCCTCCTGGAGAAAATCTACTCTAAATACATATCGGCCTGCATGGCGTAGGTGGTGTGCATGGGCATCTCAAAACTGTATAAGTATAACCGACCCAGCACCTACGGATCTAGCACGGTTTCTTTGTTATCTGTATGAAGAAGTGAAACTGGCTCCCAGTACCATTCTAGTACATAAATCGGTAGTAATCACGTTTACAAACCCACATAGGAGTACCCACCTAGCCTCACACCCGATTGTGGTTCATACAATTAAAGGAATTCTCTCAAAGAAACCGAAAAGCAAGGTTCCCCTATCGTGGAAAATGGATGAACTCCTGAAATTCATGGAGTCCTACAGTTTCGATGACAAAAATTTGTTTGCAGTTAGTCGTCACACCTGTACCCTATTGCTGCTGGCATCGGGTAGGAGAGTGCACGATTTGACATTGCTAAGCATACGACCAGAACATTTTCAAGAAAAAGAAGGCGAACTAATATTTTGGCCAAAATACGGGTCCAAAACTGATAGTGCTTCATACAGACAATCGGGTTGGTCTATCAAGACTATGCCAACCTTAAGATTTGATATGGTTTATTGGGTTAAACGAGTAATATGTTTATCACAAGAACGTCGATCTGCAAGACAATTAGAGTCCCTTTTCATCACCACACGGGGAGTAGTTAAGGAAGCATCGCGGGCGGTCATAGCTGGATGGATAAAGACTCTATTTAAGGAAGCTCACATAACAGCCTCAGCTGGAAGTATAAGAGCTGGAGTAGCTACAGATAATTGGATGCACAAGAATATGAATATAGACGACGTTTTAAAGAGAGGAAACTGGAGATCGAAAAATACCTTCTTCAATTATTATTTTAAGGAAATTCGATCAACGACAACAAGTTGTAATATTAATCTAAGTGGCTATTTCTCTCCCATTGATTAATTCTATTAGATCATGATAGGGTTGTTCAATCTCACATTACTATTCATAAGACTGATTTCATATGAGAAAGACTGATTTATAAGATTAACTATTTAATTAGCTGATACATATAAAACTGTTTTCGTTATGGACAAATTATTATAAGAACTGTTGACTTCTGTTATTACATAAGTATTTCTTTCTGAAATTGCATTTCAATTATGTCCTTATTCTATTGCTTTAATTTTGTATATTTCTGTAATCCGTAATTACATCACAGTACGCCCGAGCCAGCGCCGGCAGAGTTTAAACACGTCTCATCTGTGGTTCAAGCGAAGGCACGAACACCTAAATAGAACCGTTTTTCCCCCGAAGGGTAAAAAACGGATATTTAGGTTTCTGCCGAAGCTTGAACCACGCCTAACGGCCTTGCCGGCACTATGGTACTGAGGAGCAAGCAGCCACGCGCTGGCATCGGGCGACCGTTAGTACTTTGGTAGCGCGATAGATGGCGCTACTAGACAATAAATTCAGTAAATAAGGGCTGAGTTACAAGGGTGTTATCTCATCTGTGGTTCAAGCTTCGGCAGAAACCTAAATATCCGTTTTTTACCCTTCGGGGGAAAAACGGTTCTATTATACAAAATGCAAATGATATAATTAAATATAAGGTATCACATACGAAAGATAATGATAATTGGGCCACATAAGGCTACCGATATCAGCGCTGAAATATTTAATGGACTAGAATTAAGAAACGAAAGATATGTGTGAACGAAAAATCAGCTACTTCTCAAAGATGCCTACGTGTATACACTGGTGACTTATATCACGTTAAAGGCTCTAATGCAAGCTATTTTTTGATGTATACAACTTCGAGGTAACGCGTGCAGGGATCGGATTATATTGAGTTTTAAGATTTAACTCTCAGTTAACTCTACGTTAATTGAGTGTTATAACTTATTCTACTTGACACCAGATGTCTGTAGTTGTATACTTCTTCTAGATTTATATTGTTGACAACAAACAGATAATCCGGTGGTGTATCTCTAGCATTAAGAGGTTGGATTACTTTTTAAAGAAATATCTGACAGGTCGTGTCAATCAATTATCTACATGTCATATCATAAAAAATATTAGCATTTTTACAGGGATTGAAAATTGTGAATAAGATAAAAATAAACGGATAAAATACAAAGTCCACGTATTCTCAGTACATTCGTAAGTAATCTGCATTGATCTATAATACATTTTTATTAATCTAGTTATTTGCGGGCGTGAGCCCTGATATAGTTTGCGAAGCCGCAGCCTGTAAATCTGGTCGATGCTGTGATGTACCTAGTTGTACTTGGGGTCAATATTTCCTACTTGACGTCGTACATCAAGGTCTATGAGACGGGCGTCTTCAAAATGAGATATGTATGTATGGTATGTCTGTCTTATTTTGCTTGCATTTCTGATATGCAACGACAGTGGCAAAGAAGCTTACGGCTTGCCTGATGGTTAGGTAGACATCGTAGCCTGTGGATAATAGCAAGTCTAGAAGAATTAGAATTCCTGTGTATATGTGTCGATATTAACACATCACATCCTCGGGTATCAGGCGGCTTTACCACATAATAATTAATAATTAATAGTACCTTCTTACATGGAAGGTTTTCATTTCGGCTTGCCGCATATATAGTACTTAGCTCTATGTTACTAGCGCGATAGAGTATCTGGATACCACGGAGGTTCAGCCGAAGAGGAACAAGCCTAACTTTACTCACACCAGGAACACGACACCTCATACCTAGAAAGGAACTGTGTTATTATGGCTGCGCTCTTCTGTAATAAGGAGGTAATCCCCAGTTGAGTAAGATGGTAAGAAATATGAATAAGCTGATAGTCCGCTGTACCCTATCTCTATGCCAGAAATATAACCCTTGACAGAAAATAAACTTTGAGTTAGATACAGGAATCTCGGAGCCTTAAGATCTACAATATTATTATGGCCAACTGACAAATAGATACCGCAGTTTACTAAGGATTAAGGTACTATTTCTTGCTAATGTTACCCATAAAGTTCTAACCTGCATAATGAAATTATATATATATCTTGTGTAGGTAAAATAAAAAATGAGATAATTCGGAGTTGAGTTGCCTACTACATTTTCTTGTTTTAAGATAAGAAACAGGTGAAATCATAACTTCTGATCTGTGTCTGTACTTTTTACCCGACTGCGGCAGTATTAGGCCTGTCACGTTTTTCGAGTGTATGTATGTATCTTAAATGTGGGTATGTGTGTATGAATGAATAGGTAGCTTTGTCTATTTCTTTGGTACGTTCTGCAGCTTCACCATTTCAACGTCCTGTCAAATACAGAAGCTGTCACTCACACGCCATTACATGGAAATGTCAAACGCGAAGTTGAACCCTATAATGTGCGAATATAGGTTGATATCGCACTGCACGCCGTGACGGATATATATATCGTTGGCGTTGAAAAGTTGAACAATATGATGAATTTGAACAAGCTAGGTATCTTCTTAGTCTTGGATTAATGTATAGACCTTATATCTATAGATACATACTGCAAAATAAACTATGATATTCGGTCATGAACACGGAGATAATTTTCTGGGGCAGGCTACTCGTATTCCTGAATTCCACATCACATGTCTACAGTTGTAGGTGGTTATTATGGCTATAGTTTTCGTTGAGCAGAGGTACTGTTACCAGACTGACGATCATCAGTTTGTCCATGTCTTTATGCCTGTATAAGTCGAAATACGTTAGGCTATATAAAGGTGTGCCTAACTATCCTTCCCTCCGTCTGTCTGCTTCCCGACCCATGTTTCCTCGGTTTGTGAATCTTTCTATCTATAAATAATAATAAATAATAAATATTTTTGGACAATCTTACATAAATCAACCTAGTCCCAAACTAAGCAAAGCTTGTACTATGGGTACCAAGTGACGATATACATACTTATATAGATAAATAGATACTTAAATACATTTCTATGTATTCAACGTCCATGACTCAGGAACAAATATTCGTGTTCATCACACAAATACATGCTCCGACCGGGATTCGAACCCGGGACCTCCAGCTTCGAAGGCAGGGTCACTACCAACTAGGCTAAAGCGGTCGTCTATGTATTTGTCATTGCGCTACTCTGTTAGGTAAGGTGCCTAAAGAACTTTCTTCACTTTGATTCTTCTGTCCGTTTTTCTGTCTGTTTGTCTGTCTTGATAGTCACAGATGTACACAATGATATTTTACCTAACTGGATGTTTATAAATTGGTTATAAAAACGGTATCAATAAGAGCGACTTAATTTTAACACTAAGAGTAAGATATTATCATTCTAGAGTGCTTAACTTGGGATTGCCATGTTTCCATATATTTTGCCTTACTTACATATATTTTTAGGGCCTTAACACAGTGTTTTTTTTATGATACTGGTATGTTATCAAAAGTTTTTATGCAGTATTGAAAGGGATATTTACACTGCTTTTATTGTTTATGCATTTTATGATACCGTTTTGTTAATTTTTATCAACAGAAAACAGTACTGGATCATTATTGAAAGCGGCATTACACATTATCATCAGTATTAATTTGATATGCTCCTCAGTATATTTGTAACTTTTTGCCAACATGCATTACAAAAATATCGCAATATTGGTATTCATTTTACATTAAACATTTGTATGCATAAATGTAACAATGTGGACTATCTTAAAAAATCGACCTAGTCCGCATGTAATCAAAGCTTTTACTACGACTATGGGCGCTAGGCGACGTTATACATGCTTGCCTACATAGATTGATAAAACCTTAACATACATAGAAACTATCCAAGACTCAGGAACTAAAATGCCCTGACCGGGATTCGAACACAGGTCCACCAGCGTCGCGGTTAGGATCGCTTTACATACGTAATAAACATTGGGATAAAGATTTATTAGTTTAACACCAGTTCTTTCAGTTTAAACCGGATCGCTGAATCAGTGGCGATGGTGGAAATACACAAGATTTTAGAGGGCGCGACTGGCATTATCAAGAAGTTTGAATTACCAATATTATTGAATGCTAATTTGGTTGAGGCATTATCACAATACTACGATACACGTCATAATGTTTGTGGTACGTATATCAAGCAAATAGCAAGTAATACGAGTGGATTGACAATGATTGCATTGATATCACAATGACAACGGCTGCATTGGGACTTTGGAAGCATTTTGATTGACCGTTTACCCGTTGATTTATTCATGAAACCATGACGTATGTCCACGATCACGCTATTGCAAGTCAACAAGTATATCATCATCATCATCATCATCACCACCATCATCGTCATCATCATCATCAGCCAATATATGTCCCACTGCTGGGCACATCCCTCCTCTTGTTGATGAAAGGAATGAGGCTGCGGCCTGTCCCCATATATAATAATAGATTGAAAGTAGGCGAAATACGCATTTCTCACACACTGGTCGTCCAGCATTTTGACCAGGCAACGGTGGCAAACAAACTTACGGCCCACTTGATGTTAACCAGACACCGTAGCCGCACCATAATAGCCGCTTGCGACTGCACGCAAGTACAAGCGTTGACTACCCTTTATTGATTTTTACCCGACTGTTGCAATTAAGGAGGGTTTTGTTTTAGTGTATGTAGATGTGTATGAACTAAACATCTATATCTCGTTTATATATTAAAACTTAAATGACCAATGTTTATTCGACTTCCATGACCATTTAGATAGTGTTTAGTTTTTCTGTTTGGTTTGTAATTAATGCCATTGTAGTTGCAAACTCGTTATCGGCCCTAAAGGAGTATGATCCTGAATCCTCTGCAGCGATGCAGTCATGGTTCTATTAACAGGCTTTATTAGTTTTATTACTGAGTACGTATTCTTTACTTCCCCAACATAGGGTATATTTTCGCACATACTTTTTATATAACACGACGGTGCCAGACAAGCGTACGGTCTGCCCAATGTTAAGCAGAGACCGTAGCGTACTTATGAAAACAAGCCTTCAAACTACGCTATCTAATATATATTACCATACAATAGTAATAATCGTTACATTATAATCTAACTAGCGAGATTATAAACTGTCAGATTGTAAACCTATAACTGTTTTGTACTTTTCGTCAGCAAGTCGACGAAGCCCCGAGTACCGCTTTGAAGAACTTAGACAACGAACGAATCTAACCTAAACTGCAAGTTTCATGTCGGAAGAGTTGGAACTATAGAATACTACTTACAATTTAAGGCATTATTTTTCTGACGTAACATATAAAACGCATCCCAGAAGGTCGCCTAACATAGTATACCAAATATAATCGGGCCGCGCATTTTTCCATTCTTGTATTCGCATAGTCCGTCTGTTAACCCTACTATACCTAAGTTATTATATAAGTGAAAACAAATCCCTCAAACTACATAACGCATCTTCAGTCTTAAGAAGCTCTGTTAGACAGTCTTCCAACACTGCATACCTACACAGTAGTTCCTACCTAACATAGTCTCGTTTTATTTTTTCATTTTTGGATTATTTTGTATAGCCCCTTTGTTGACACAACTATAAGTTGTTACACAGTACTTACCTAGCGTGAAAGTGACTACTTAAATATTTAATTACTATTGGTTTTTCAGGTACCTAATCAAGTCATGATAAAGACGGTTACTATAAGCATGAAGAAAAAAGAACCGTCCAGGATTTCGTAGTTGTCGCTCGTCACATTGCGGCTTAAAAGGG
Organism: Epiblema foenella; assembly: GCA_963556455.1. Lineage (NCBI taxonomy): Eukaryota > Metazoa > Arthropoda > Insecta > Lepidoptera > Tortricidae > Epiblema > Epiblema foenella. The sequence continues at coordinate 21,824,708 of OY747099.1, read as the reverse complement.
TTTTTTTTTACTAGAAACTACGGATGTATTTGCTTATGATCTTAAGTGGCCAGTGCTCAGCACAAACGGATGTCTGGATCAAAATACGTTTTTTAAAACCCAAAATACTTATGATGCCAAATGATCCATCATCTATCGGTACTCTCTTCGATGGGTTTTACGACGGACAAATAAGGCATCCCCACCTTTAGTGTAGGAGAAATACCTATTGTAACAAGATGGGTACATGTTCCCAATTTTTTTGACAAGAATTTAATTTATAAGTAGTCTGTATAGGTATACGGTAAACTAATTAGAGCCTCTTCAATCTCGAAAGGCCGTGAGTATCAATCCCGTATACCACTGGGTTTTCTTAGAAAACTTACTTACGAAATATCATTTTATAATTAACAGCAGCTTTTATTCTGTCCACGGAAAACTGCTCGCTGTACATAAGATCTTAGGATCTCTTTTTTTAACCGACAGTGATGGTAAGTAGACAACCTAGCAAAAAGACGCTTGCGACTACAAAAGTTCATGACTGTGGTTGTTATTGTTATAACCTTCAGAGAGGTGAAGGTACTTCGCCAGTTGAGCCAAATATTCCGCTGAGCCTTACCCGTATGCTAATGATCTGGTACTAGGGAACGTACCCATATTACGTGTCCCATTCTTTACAATTTTTGACTCACGCCGGTAATATATAGCTTTAAATCGTTTTGAAGACGGGGAAGTTAAAAAAAACTGGATTTGGTATAAAGAAAAGGTTTTGTACCATCGGAAACGGTGCTGCGAGTTTAAAAATCGTTCAACGCTTTATCATCATTTGAATGTAGCTCGAAAAAGCATAGTATTTTGAACTCCCCCATCTCTCCTCCCGGGTCACGAATTTTGGGTACGTTCCCTTACTAGCGTCGACGGCGAGATGTTTTGGTTGACGGTACGTAGAATTAACAATGATTATCTTATGTGACATGCATATTGCTTTCATATTATTACATACATACATTAATGAGGTTTTTAAGTGGAATTAATTAAATGATTATGAATATAAGCAAAAAGAAAAGTCGTAGAATTTAAAATAAGCGAGTTTATGACCGACTTTCCATTTACGGTCGATATAGAAAGATTGTAAAATGCAGTTCGTATAACTGGAAATAGTAGCTTTATTGAAAAGAGACTGAATGTTTGGAAATCTGGTACAGTAAGACAGATAATATAGCAAAAGGCACGTCTGACTGTGCATAGCGGAGCGTTGGTGCCAATGCCAACATTGCATGGCAGTGAAAGTGGAGTGTGGAAAGTGAAGTTGAAAGAAAATTCGCTGCGAAGGAAAAATCTATCGGTAATAAAATGTAGCATATCCTTTCTCATCTGACAGAAACAACAGTATCCTAAGAAAAGTCAAGCAAGTTAGAATATTTATAGTGCGGTCGAAACTGTCAGGCCAAATTCTGTCACATGAACGCAAGCAAGAATCTAACTTATAGTCTTGCGTTCCAAATCGTCTTTGCATGTATTGAAGCAATTTCGCCTTGAGAGTTTCGTACAGTCGAACTCGTAAGTAGCTGTACACTTTGATAGTTTGTGGTTTCCACCGGTTGCAAATGTTAGTCATCATCATCCTGCTAGCGTTATCCCAGTACTGTTGCATCCTGAAGGATGCCCGGGGTCCGCTACCTAATCCCTAGGTTCGGCTTAGGCACTAGTTTTTACGGAAACGACAGCTATCTGACCTTCCAACCCGAAGGGGTACCAGACCTCATTGGAATTAGGCTTATCAAGTGAGTGGGCAACTTGATTGTTAGAAGTTCTCAAGCCGCCCGAAGGCCTCTAACTTGGCTTAACTACTGCTATCATAGACAGCAGCCGGGCTCAACGGCTTTAGGTGCCTTCCAAAGCACGGAAGAACTGACTTCGACCGGAATTGCTTAACTTGGCATACCGCAGGCGGCACACGGGCGCCGCTGGGCCGCTAGCGCTCCTCCGGTTGGAAATGTTAGTATGACAGTTTAACATGGCGTTAAAGTGAAAAGGTAAGTTCCTTATTTGTTCGACTGTACAAACTATATTTGTAAACACAGGTCAATAGCTCATCATAAGTCTTACAACTATTTTAAATATTTTAGTGTATCACTATATTTTGGCATAAGGCATACAAATAAATAATCTCAAACTCACGGACTCAAATTCAAAGATGGGGCGTGCTAGACAATTAAAATTCTTCATCTGTCAAGTATTGGTAGGCTACTTTCACTAGGAATGCAAACAAGCTTTTTTGAATTCTACCAATTCTTCTAACTTAGAATATGTTTCTTGGCATTTTATTATATATTTTAGGTGCCAGTCCGGAAATACTTTTTGACCGAACGTTTCTGTGCAATTGCCCCAGAAATTAACCCGTATCTCAGTGTAGAAGTGACTTGTGTTTGAGAAATGTTATGAAATGTTGTGAGAGTACACGAAATAAGTTTGTCAAGGATCGTAGCAAATGGAAAACAGTGATCTCTAACACTCTGCCTCTACCTACCCTTCTGGGCAATAGGGTTAATGATATGTATGTTTGCAGTGTGTAACATAAAATATTTGAACGTACTCGGACTGCATACCATCAATATATCCGCACCAGTATATCACGGCGTGCAGTTGGAACCTATCTGTATGCATTTCTGTATGGTTAAACTTCACGACAGATGGTCACTGTTAATAAGCGGCAGTGTAATATTAGTATATAATATAATTCATTCAATATCTATATTTTATAAATATGGCATCTCCAATACCTCAAAAGAAGTATACATACTTCTGGTATTCACTATTAACTTGTTTCTCTGTATGGTTTGGAGAGATTCGATATGCCGTTACTATAAAGTAATGATTACAAAATAATTGTAGTTAAAAAAAAATCTAAAAAAGTGTTGTCATTAAAAAAATTTAGAAGAATGTGAGCATAAAATGCTTTTTGCCCCAATGGCAGGTCGATGCCGTACTGGCCTTCGAGATATTTTCTACTGTACAGCTTTGCGGTCTCGGGCATTAATTTTTGCACTAGTTCACTGACGGCCAATCTGCTTAAGGTGATTTTTGTAATTTTAGACGACCGCCATTTAAAGGAGGTTGTCCGAATTGAGCTCACTTATGACCGCCCTCGTGTACGCCGAGCTGTTCGTTGTAAACAAACTGGGCAGTCCTCTTATCCCGTAATCTGCATCTGAGATTGTTTCTTATTCAATGTTATTACAATGGGACATCTGGCCCCTATTTCACCAAGTTGACATATGTATGTATTTGACATATGTAGGCTGACAAATCGAAAATTGTCATGATTGTGAAAACTGTTTCACCAACTACAATTGTAATGTTTTTTGACAATTGTCGCGCCTGTCAGCTTTGGTGAAATAGGGGCCTGATGGAGTCAAACTAATTTCAAAGTCATTTTTTAACTCTTTGACCACCGAATGTTAAAAGTGTCAATAAATCAATAACATGTCTTTATTTTGTCTCATATATCAGACGACGGCATTTAAAGGGTTAATTACTACATCCAAAATATATGAGCACATCATAAACACTTTTTCACACCTGCTTTTCTTCCCTTTTTCTCTTGTAGATTATTTTATTTTAGCACCTCTGAGCCGCGAACCTACCATTTGAGTCGCAGCCAGTACGGTGTTCGCATCAACGCCGGATTCATACTATTGCCACGTGTTGTGTCTTGAAGCGCCAGAATGATGTCGGTTTCATACATTTAACTAGTACGGTTTGGTTCACACGCATCTGATGCTCTCCGACGATGTGCTATGTTACGTTGTGACGCGACAGAAGTGACTCTGATTCGCATCAGAGCAGTTGAGGTGCGGGGGGTAGGGAAGCGGCCGCGACACAACAGATCTGACGAGTGTCCACGGGCGTGTGTTCTTGTGTATGTGACGGGCTCTGACGCCCCATCGCATGAAAAACGAAATGATGCATACACTGCTTTTAGCCCCTGACGCGCAATGCAAAAAAGGGGTTTTACCATGTATCGAATCAATTTATTTTTACTGACACCATAGATTGGATATAATCTTCTTCAAAATCAGTTCTTAAATACCACAACAGTGGCAAATAATCATACGGCCTGATGGTAAGCCTATATAATTATATATAGATGGTGGCGACACTCACCAGCCCGTTGCCGATTCATTGATGAGTTGAAAATGGTTATACTGACACATATAAAATCTAAAAATATTTAATTTAGGTTGTTTTTATTACAGATTGTAAACTGTTTAAATGCAGGTTCCTCACTCAAAGCATCATTGGGAGCTCGGAATCTGTCTAACGAGAACTTTGTGTTGTGCATGTTTTATAAGCTACCACTTGTATCACTGATTCAAAATATCGTCAGAAATCGTCATAATGTGTCATAGGCATCGCAGCACATGAGATCGTTTAGATCTTAATTTTACTGGCGTCTGTTTTGCACTTTCAACGTTTCTACATTTTCCTGCACCGTTTTTAGATGTCTCTGTGGTTTACTAGTAGAGAATGCCACTTGGCATTAAGGTAGTCATTTGTACACTGTATTTTTCGTGCAATGAAGTTTAAATAAATCGTTAGACATCGTCATAATTTTATTTATATAATGCGGCATGTACAGTATGTATTGTATACGCTCGTGATTGTCCGTCCGGCATCAGAGCGCATCAGAAACCATCACATCTGAATATTATGAATCCGGCTTTACAAGCACTTCCGATCATGAAGAAGCGGAAATAGAGGTAAGTTTAAACCTATTTAACGATAACAGTTTGAAAGTGTCTTGTGTGGTCGTGGCCTGGTGGGCATGGACGGCGTCTTCATATTTTTTACCCATCGAACGCCAAGAATGTATTAATGTTATTATTGCGCACGTTGTCAATAATTTTCAAGTAAGGTTTTATATTCAATCTCTTAAATAAAAAAGTTAATTCATGCTCCCTGGCAATCGCATTTTCAGTTTTTTATGAATTATTTTTAAAAAATGTACTGAATTTATAGTTAATAATAATTGTTTATTTTCCGACTAACATAGATCATGGCATAGACAGTTTTATCTTACGCATCGTTGCATAAAAACAGCCTAGTCGAGCCTCCATGAACATTCCCGACGCAGTGCAGAATCGAGATAGGGCTAACCCTATCAGCATCCTGAACGCGTTATTATATTGAACACGCAGAGGGCTGTATTGTCTCTGCGTATAATTCCCCTACAGGGTGCTTGTATAAAAGTTGGTACAATATGCTTCAAAAAGGGTACCTAACCTTTACTTTCTTTAGAACAGCGAGCGAACCTGCGGGCCATCATATTAACCCTGACACAACGCTCTGCGCCAACGTTCGATATCGGCATCGTCTTTTAACTCTGACGGCTTATTCCGAACTTCGAACTTGGTATCGTGCCGTCCCTTTCACTCTCGTGTTATACACTAGATGAGTGAAAGGGACGGCACAATACCAAGTTCGGAGTAGGCTCTCTGGTGTTAAGTAATTGTGTACATGAATCTTTTTTGTTTTTTATTTCACCTGACTGCGGCTTTATAGGGCGAGCTCAATACCGGCAGATGCGCGGTTGGAGAGTGGCCTGGGGAAAATCCAGGGGAACCTCCGACACGACTGGAATACTTTGAGTTTGCTCTCCAATGAGATTGAATGAGAGGCTTCAACCAAATCTGAAGTGTGAGTGGAATCGAGTAACTGGGAGTTTTGTCGCTGGTTCACTAAGAGTCCAGCAAGAAACGATTCAATCCGACCCAGGTCGGGCCTCGTCAGTGAGAGCTTGGTATGCGGCGGTACCGGGACGAATAGGGACCATACGCGTCCCGCATATGTAACCGCAACAATCCATCTTTCGATGGATGCTGTGATTACGTCATCCGGGTCCTTAAGTTTGTGCCTAGGACGTCGGACCGTGCGGCCGGAGGAGTCACGACAGAGGGAGGAGGGATGGGAACGTAGTCGACAGCCTCCCTAACTAACGGATTCCTATGATGGGGAGCGTTGTCAAAATAACATCTGGCAGTCTGCTTAAAGAAACTATACATCCCCATGTAGTGGTGCAGACTGAGGTTCGACTGGTACCAGTCGCCCTACGGAGAAAACGATTCTGAATGATCTGAAGCGGATTGAGCGGTATCCTAGGCACGTGAGCAAAAACTACACTCGCATAAGAAAGAAAAGAAAGAAAGAAAAGAAAAAACATTTATTCGTGGCAGACACAGTACAAAGACATGATTGCATGGACGTACTGGGACGTAAGGGTAAAATTATTTCAGTTTGGGGTTTCTGGAGAGCATCTCACCAGCACCCTCAAGCTTCAATAAGGGATTGAATTAATTGTACCCTTTCAGTAGTACATTTTTTGACTTATTTGGCCATGTTGCCAGGGAGCATATATATATAAAAAGCTTTCGTCTGTTAAGATATTCGTGTACGCATTAATAACAAAAATGTCACATGTCAACATTTTCACTACAAGAGAGCGAATATAAATTATATGAATATGATGGCAAGAAAGTTACTTTGACAGAAAATGCCATAATGGTAGAAGAGTCCAAGAGGGGATTTTTGGATTTACTTGAGCGAGTCAGATTAAGACATGGGGGATACCTTGCACTCTGAGAATCTCCTCCATTTATAAGCCCTCGTGTGGGGTGCATATACACTTTCAATATCTGATGCCCGGGAGTATGTTCATGTTTTTGTTTCTTATTATTTTTGCAGACGCTTCCCCCGCCGGCGGAGGGGTACACCTATTAAATATTTTCTTCCTACTATCCGATTTTCAAAATCCAATAGGTCCTAATTACGCTCGAGTAAATCAACATTTGAATCGTGACCTCCCCTATAGTTATTACCCGTCAGCGAATTAAACTGCCGAATAGTAACAGGATCTCATGACCAATATCCTCTTGGGTGATAAATTATAAGGTGGTCACTAGGCAGTGGTGGTGAGTTTGTATTCTGAAGCCCCATGGACGTCAGCTGGAGTTCTCTCCACAATCACTCAAACACGTAAAAAAATAATGTTTCTTGTCGTTTTCTCTCGATTGATAATATTATTGAATGATAGCTAACCGAATATCTTGTTAGATTACTCTAGTGGAAAATACGTAGTATAATAGACCTCTCTTAACCATCGTACAAGTTATCACCAGAGAGAAAATTACTGACGATGTTTCCTTCTGGCCCGAGGACTTACAGCCAACCTCGGCAAGCTCATGATCTAGAATAAAACCTTATTTACACACGTACGAGTTTTGCATGCGAGTTTGGTTATATTGCAGGTGAGTCATCGGGGTAAAATGACTTCAATAGATTTATCAAACCGCGCAATGTAGTTAAACTCGCATGCGAATCTCGTATACGTGGCCATAACAAAGCAAGTATATAGAACATCGACGTTCAGTCTCAGATTGACCTTTTTTAGCTCTAATTGGGACATTTTTATGCGAGAAGTGCATGAGTAAAGAATGCGAGACTTAAAAAAGATGTCAAGGGCAACACGCCTACAACATATAGGGCTTATGAGCATCGGAACCTCTTTAGCCAGAAATTACGTACATAGCACCGGACTGTCCCATTTCTGGACCCCATAACATAATGAATAATTTACGCCTCCAGTATTGCAACCACCCCCGGATCAAATGGGCTAACACTAGTTCCAAGATGCTTTTTCACTCCGTTCTTAGGCCGCATTTACGCACAGGCGTACTCAGAGTAGTTCTGGCTCTTCAGGTAAACTCGACGGTAATCACCAATGCAGCTTTCTTTCAGGAGCAAGAAGTCCGCGCTCTCTGACACAGATTTTTGTACCAAAGCAACGGTAACATAGCAATGGTAACATAATACACGCAAGAGCAAAGAAAAACGGTTTAATTTTCATTAGCTTAGATGCACGAATATAGATTTTTTAGCTTATTATTATATTAACCCACAGTTCGCCTTTTGTACTAAGCTGTGTTATGATGAATAAATAATCAAATATCTAACGGTTATTTTATTGATTGCATCAAGACCACCAAACCACCAAAATCAAAATTCAAGTTTCTATATTTGAGTCTATCACACTTATGTTATTTTAGTGGCAGAGAGAGAGAGAGCGATACGACTTTGTAATTAGTACAGTCACAAGTACTGAATCCGCTAAGATAATTCGGCGACTTATTAGGACACTCGTAGCATTTATTATTTACATACTATCAAAACTGTTCTCATGGCTCGGGAATAATAATAGGCATTATTGAGCGTTCTCAGTCTAATTCTCGAATAGTGCCATAGCACCACCGGGGCTCAGATAATCGCTTATATGTCGGACATACAGTATTCATCCCTTACTGTCATGTACGTGTAAGTGCGAGAGCGACGAATGGTCCGACATATAAGCAGTCATCTTAGTCCCTCAGATACTTCTAAACTTGGCATTTACTGCGGGCCTTAGATGCCAACTGTCATGTTGTTAGCGTGTATAAACGACCATGTGAAGCTATCATTATTTACTAGCGACATCTCGCGTGCAGTAGCAAAATCAAACGACACTGTATTTTTATGTAATTAATTGATTTAATACAGTTATTTTGTATTTATTTGTTTAATAAAAATATAAGCAACTCATTCCCGTTCATTTCGAAGCTCTAGTAATGATTTATTAAATTATTGGCGCTACTGTCTATGCACAAACGTTCCATTAGTATGAGAATATTTAGTTCCAGTAATCGCCACATTACAGTTATAAAATGAGCTATTCCAACTTCCCTGCACGCGATCGGTCTTCGGCGTCGTACAAGAAATTAAAGCTACTGCTGAGAGCTTTCAAATGATATATGTCTCAACTGTATACACCAATGGGACACCGCCCATACTAATTTGCCCATTGTCCTTTAGCATTTTTAATTCACCATTCGATAAATAATAAAAATTCAAAATAATTTAAGATAAACATGATGATATAACGCTACACTCATACACAAGACTCATAGGTATCATATACCTTTTCACTTCTTATGCTCGAAAGTGTGTCATATTAGACTTGTCAAGCGGGGCTAAAGTAGTACATTTAACCCCTAGGGAAAATATGAATACATATTTATGATTTAGAAAACATTCAATTTAGACCAATCATAATACTTCACCTATTAAATCCACGAATCACAAAACACTAATTTAACTCTTTAAAATATATTTGGTATTGAGTATTAACAAACCAGAATACAGCTTTACTAAAATCGACCAATCAGAAAACAGAATTCATTTCTCTAAAGAGTCTAAAGATTTAGTTTGTAGTAGTCCCTATTTCACAATAATTAAAAAAATGATTAGTTCGTTCGAGCAACGCTTTGAAGCGCTCAATGGAAGGTGAGTTAGCTTTTTTGCGCGTGAATGTTGCGCGCGAACCGCGGTGTCTATTTTATGTGTCAAAGCATGAAAGCAGTTTAGAAAAAAAAACATGCTGCCAAATTACATATAAGTTCGCCGTGGAATTAATTGTTAATTTTGGATGGCTAACCTTTGTTTATTTATTTTCTCGCAATCGAAGTGAAAAGTAGAGTGTATAACTCTGGTCTAAAAGCCATATTACCCCTCGAACTATTTTACTCTACTATCTCGTGGTAATATGGCTCATTTTAGACCCTTGTCATACAATCTACTATTATTAGTCAGTAAAAGGATTTTGTAGAAAAATCTATTAGAAATTATTCATGACTATTCAATCTTATAATATCACTAGGTTTTGCCCGCGACTTCGTCAGCGTAGAACTCGGTAATCGCGATAGAATTTTATTTAATTTTAATTTATTCAAGTTTATCTAGTCATTGTTCTTCCATACAAACTTCCACCCCCTTAAGGGATGATTTCCGGGATATAAAGTAGCATATGTCCTTCTCCGATCCCCAAACTAGCTCCATACTAAATTTCATCTAAATTGGTTCAGGGATTTAAGCGTAAATAGGTAACAGATAGACAGACACACTTTCGCATTTATAATATTAAGTATGGATGGATTAAACGAGCAATTAATATTTACTTATTTCGGGGATCTCAGAAACGATTTTGATAAAATTTTCTATGTGGGGTTTTCGGAGGCGAACAATAGATCTAGGTCTCATGTCCGGGAAAATTCCGAGTTAAACTCGGTCTCCCATGTCCTTCTATATTTAACGACTAATTCTTAGAATAGAATAAAATAGAATAGAGTTTATTTGCATAGAATAAGTAGGTATATTTTTTTCCTTAGGTGGTATGTGACAATGTATGGTAGGTAATAGGTTGTATGAAAGAAAGAAAGAAAACATGTTTATTTAGCATATACAACACTAAAATAATAATAAAACAAAGGAAAATTAATATACAACTAATATATGCTAAAATGGTCGCCACTCAGCTTAGTGCCACGAAATAAGCTATTAGGCGTTAAGTCGTGGCGCTGATTTTCAGTATACCACTTACTTAAGGGTCCTAATCAGTTGATAATATACATCTATTTATGCTATTTACTGTGTGACTTAACACTTATCTAGAACTTTTCTCATTGTAATTATATTAGATATCCTATTGTACAGGGTTTTCAAACAAGTACCGCTGCAAACAACACTCCAAATGCTAATATCAGACCAAAAACTTGTACTTTTCGCTTAGAAACCAATATATATGTGTTTATGTATTTCGGTGATCTCGGAAACGGCTGTATCGTTTTAAATCGTTGCACCATACCGTATGTAATCGTAAGCGGTGTTCGTTAAAATTTGATTGTATGAAAAGTTTGACAAGTTTCTATGGGGTGACAGCTGCCGGCGTCATATTTGACGATGACCAGCCTGTGATCGTATGTTGGTGCAACTGACCCTTAATGTATACCCGGGTTAGAATTCAGAATCGCACGCTTTCTGCCCTTTAGGAGTCGTAAGAGTTGAATACGGTAACAAAGTTGAAGAGTGTTATGGGCGTTGAGATACCCATTCCGTCACTTTAATATCAGATTTTATCAATTTTAGGGTTCCGTACCCAAAAGGTAAAACGGGACCCTATTATTAAGACTCCGCTGTCCGTCCGTCTGTCTGTCTGTCTGTCACGAGGCTGTATCTGATGAACCGTGATAATTAGTTTAAATTTTCACACGTGATGTAGTTCTGTTGCCGCTATAACAAAATACTAAAAAAACATAATAAAATAAATATGTAAGGGGGCTCCCGTACAATAAACATAAACGTGATTGCCTTTGTGCGCGAGTCCGATTCGCACATGGCCGGTTTTTAAACTTACAATGTATAAACTATTAGCACAGAATAATTTATAGTACTTCCGTACAGAAGGTCTTCTAACAATGACCAACCGATGTTTGAAAATGAAAAATGTTTATTTTAGGTTATTTAGATTATTACAGAATAGGCAAGGTTGGAGCCTCCTAGTAAGCATTTCATAATGCTTGTGTCAGGAGACACCGCTCTTCCAGCACAAGAAGTGGTAGTAAACCATAATAAACAATGAAAAAATGTTTGACAGCTAAGCATGGCATCCCGCTCGCACGCGCTCGCCTCATAGCACGTGCTCTGTCGTTTCTAGCGCGACAGGGTATCTGGACACCACGGAGGTGTGCCAGAACCGAGTTTAGCCGAAGCGGCAAGAGAAACAGGCCTTTAGTTCATTTCCACGTTCTCTGTCTATACTACCCCTTATGAGAGGCGTGAGTTCGTGTAATGTACTCTTCCAAACCGATTAGGTTGGTTAAATTTCCTAGTGTACTCAAGACAACCTTGAACTTGCTTTAATGGGGTGCCATCATCTCGCTTTTAGGTTCATTATAACACCGCGTCACGTCTGTTTAACTAGTGAGCTGCCTCTCGTTACGGCATTAACATGCTAAATGATGAGGCGTCTGGGGAATAACAACGCTGTATATGATATGTACCTAAGTATATAATTCCTACAATGTAATATGAGTAAATAGCCGTCCACTTGTTTATGGCAACCAGACTTGCCTAGCCTAGTTGTAATCGTGGCTGCCAAGAGGATAAAAAAACTGTTATTTGTACCCACGACGGAACGGAGAAGGTATCTGCGTTTAGGGTGAGAGGTTATTTGTTTGTTTGTTTGTGTGTGTACATCAATATCTTCGAAACAGCTTGACCGATTTAGAAACGGTTTTCTGCAATAGGTTTGTTTGGTATCAATTTGGAATCAAGTGAGATGACAAAATAATTTGTAGATAGTTTATAATCGCAACCTGTTTTTCGACAAAACTAATAAGAAACATATTTTAAAATGACGGGTACTTTCGCGCCCTTTCGTTTACATCCAGGTTCTATATTCACATATATTTTACCTTATGCCATTTATATTACTATCAGCATCACATTTAACTAACCATTCGTGAACCTTATCGCAACAAGATAAAGTCTAACAATGGTCAGTGACATGCCGCGAGAGTGGCCACCATTATAGAATGTTGATACTACAAGTCGCCATTTTAAAATGTAAGTGTTCTTTATTGGCGTGGCTTATAAATTTACATAATAGGAGGGTGAAATAAACCTGTCTTGTTTGAGGAGTATGGTTTTACTCCCCTCCCATATTTAGCATTATCATGTTTTTTTTTTGAACCTGACTGTGGCATTATAGGCCGGGCCCAATAAGCGATAGGAGTGCGCGGTTGGAGAGTAGCCTGGGGAAAATCCAGGGGAAAACCTCCGGCACGATCACGCGTGTAGTTTGGAACACTGGAATACTCTAAGAGTTTGCGCTCCAGTGAGATTGGTTGAGCGGTTTCAACCGAATCTGAGATGTATATCATGTTTACAAGCTGCCTTAATTGGCAGTAAGTTTGGTTACGCTAGAAATGTTAACTGCATATTATATTATAACACTCTTGCACGATTCGTACGCCTGGCTGGTGAGAAGACTATTAAGGAACTAGCTAGTTGATTACTTATCGTGTCAAACTGGCACTATGTAGACCGTATGTGTTTTTAGTGTTGAAAATGACATTTAAATCTACCTAACGTACGCTTGATACAATGACACATAATCATAATCACCCTTAAAGAGTAAAGTAAGTACAGTAGTATCCGCTTATAACGACTCTTAGTGTACTCAAGTAAAAAATAAAAAAGGCTATATCGCTACACCATGTAGATACTTGTAATAATGCAGCGAACATGTTTACAAAAATATTGTATGCAGACAATTTTACTCAGAATAGACACTTGTTGAATGTTTATTAATATAATTTAGCTTTTAGTTTTATGTTATTTTCAATATGCGTCTCAGAATTCAGGAGGAGTTAGTTTTATCAATGTGTTTATGATAATTATGACTGTTTCTTATTGTTGTCTCTTAATGATTATCTTGTATTCACAAGTTCTTACTATTGTGTTTTCTTATGTTGCGATCATGGATGTCGCTAATAAAGTCATTACATTCATAATCGAGGAGGAGTGTTAGAATATTACTTTAAGCACTAATGTTGGCGAACTCTTAATATCATACAGTATTATTATCCTATATCATACGATAGTTGTCTCTGCTCAATATTTCATTCCATTCATTGTTCGAAATTATATTATTATGTCGATTTGATTTTGTGTTTTCTTCTATTATTAAATATAAATTAATAAAAGCACCGATGACCCTGTGACGTCATTGACCGAGTGAAACGATGGTCTCTGCTTCGGCTTCGACAAAAATTCTTTCGTATGTCCGGATTTCCGTTTGTTCTCGTCTACAGGTCGCAATTCTCAACCGATTCTCGTGAAATTTTGTGAACAGGTTTGATAATTATACATATTTTTTTGTCAATTGGGTTTTGTAAATTGTCATTTAACCAAGTATTATTTAAAAAAAAGTTTTCTATATAAGAATTTTTTTGTCGAGACGGTTTTTGGCCAAAAACTATTTTTTTATCAATGATTTTGTAAGTTTCTGCGGGCGAATTTCGGTTTGTTCTCTACAGGTCGCATTTTTTAAACGCTTCTCGTGAAATTTTGTCAGCAGGTTCGATAATCATAATTGATCTTTTTTATAATACCAGATTTACGAAATGATAAAAAATCTCGCTCACGAGGTCTACAGCTCACAGAGCCACTAGTTTAAATAACACCAATTAACCTTCTGAAGTTTAAAAATTGAAATAAGGAGCATAATACGAAGAAGCTCACCCATTGCTTCACAAGAAGTCCTTGTGCGGTGTGTGTCGAGTCACATTCAACACTAAATAGATTTCTGCTGACTAATGATAGTGACAGTTATTCTGTTATGGCGATTCGCTCTCGTTATTATGAGGGACGGTTAGATTAAAATTTAAACTCATGCTATGAACAAAATGGATTTTAATATGATAATTGTTCAACGAGGGTTTTTTACTGTCGATGTGCAAAATGCGTGTCCGACAGACACATCTAATACACTCACTCACACATGTAATACACTCGAGAGCAAAAATTTAAATTAAATAACCGCAATACGTTTTTCTAAATATTTAATACGGGTTTTATTTACATGATATATTATTCTCCGTAATACCCAACAGTATTAGCGATTCCCGGGATCCTATTATAAAGATATCAATCTCCAAAACTGTCGATTTTTGCGATATCTCGCTCTGTAAACATTGTTATTTTCATGGGTTTTTAGGAGTCTGATTTAAACCTAGAATCATTAATTATATTTATTTTTGCAGGTTAGAAGTAAAATTAAATAAACTGTCATACTGACGACCGCTTTAGCCTAGTTGGTAGTGACCTTGCCTTCGAAGCTGTAGGTTCCGGGTTCGAATCCCGGTCAGGGCATGTATTTGTGTGATGAACACGAATATTTGTTCTTGAGTCTTGGATGTTTTCTATGTATTTAAGTATCTATTTGTCTATATAAGTATGTATATCGTCACTTGGTACCCATAGTACAAGCTTTGCTTAGTTTGGGACTAGGTTGATTTGTGTAAGATTGTCCAAAGATATTTATTATTATTATTTATTATATCCTGTCATGATAGGATTAAAAACCTGTACAAGTTTGTACTATTTTAAGAAATATGACGTATTTTACCGACCCGTATTCTTTGTCCGCGAGTGTATATCATCTATACGTACTTACTCTGTTATCCAAAAAGGGGTAGGTAGGCAGATCACATGGCACAATTTTACTGATTCTTTTAGGTTTTTATTGAAGGTTGATAATAAATGTAATATTGCAGTTGACAGGTTGCCAGCCGATGCCAACACGTTTCAACCTGGATTTTTTCTGAGAAACCTCACACTCATTTGTAATGACGAATCAATTGATGTGCCACTTGTTGACTTACATTACACCTATATTTCATGATATTCTTTTACACCCAATTTTTTTTAATAAATTTACCATGACGTATGGACAGAAATAAAGACAGACTGATTTGTTTATTATTTAACTATTGTATGTTAATTGATTGAAAGTCATTAAAATAACAAAAGTAAATATTGTCGACATTGTCGTGATGTTTTTCAGTATTCCGTGTATTGATAATTCGTCAGTGGCGGAGCGTCCATACAACGTGATTCACAACGGCTTGCCTAACTTAACTTAAGCCAGTCCAGTTCATTTCATCATCACGGCTCATCAATAATAAGAAAGGCAAATTATTTCCGGCTTCCCTAACAATATTTTTGACGCGCCGCCACTGATGCCCGTAAGAACGATTTATTTTTAATGTGGTCAATGTCAACCACTATATTGAATTTTGGCGCATCGGTTTATATATAATTTGTGCCCGTGAAATCTGGAGTTTCAGTATATCACTTCTTGAAATTCTATTGGCCAAGAAACTTCCATGAACACCTCTAATCTTGTAGGTCCAAAGTATAATAATTATCACAACACGTATACGTATCGTGCCCACATAAAAATCTCACACTTTTGATTTATGTGATCAACATAATTTCATTTAAGAACCTTCGAGACCACAAACACTAATAACACACCTTCTTGATTAATGATCATCACACCAAAATTAGTATCCACTTACCAAAGATCAATTATTGTACGTTCAAAAACCTATATTTACGACTGCAATCAATCTATGTGCGTTCAATAAATTTCACAGGCTTTTAGGGCGATGTATCGGTGCGTTCGGGTTCGAGGGTAACGGTCTACAAATTGCTGCTAGTCCAGTCATAATGTTAAATACGTGATGTGGTTTTTGAACGGGCCGAGGGCTGGTGTTTGATCGTGGCTTGTTTGGAGTTGTGCTACTAATTCTGATGAGGAGCCGACCTGAAAAAAGCTATACATTAGTGCGTGGGTATACCATACAATCCTACTAATAGTATAAATGCGAATGTTTATATGTTTTAATGTTTGTTACACAATCTCGTAAAAATGGAACGGGAAACGGACTATTGATGAATTAACATAAGAATACCTTTTATCCCGAAAATTACCCCTCGAAGGGAGTATAAGTTTACACGGATGAAGTCGAGGGCAAAAGCTAGTGCTTAATAAATATTTATCCTACTAGGTAAAGCCTAATAACTAATGTAATGACCTTCCCAAGTAGACATATTTAAGAAGAAAATCCTGGACAACGTCCGATGGCCAATTACTCACGAATCTACCTGATCTTTAATGAGTAACACTAAATGTAACCATTAGCAACCTACTTATATTAACAAGTAGGTTAAAGATCAGATCATTACATACCCAGATAACTATGAAATAATTCTGACCTTATTTAACCCGCAAACCGTATTTTCAGCGCAATTTATAAAAACGCCAGCTTACATCTTCCATCGACAAGTCAAATACTCGTAAAATGTAATATTTTCTTTATTCCGTTTCATTTAGAATTTTCGCTTTA
This sequence comes from Epiblema foenella, assembly GCA_963556455.1. Lineage (NCBI taxonomy): Eukaryota > Metazoa > Arthropoda > Insecta > Lepidoptera > Tortricidae > Epiblema > Epiblema foenella. Next base: position 21,807,885 of record OY747099.1, on the reverse strand, counting down.
TATTTCTCCCAGAAGGCAGTTATTAAAAAAATAATTAAAGGAAAGCGTTCAAAGTAAATGAAGTAACAAAGTGTAATCATTTTTCTGGGAACCTCCGCCAGAAAAACTGCACTAGGAATCCTTAAATGGGGTATTGCGTGACTTCAAATGGCTTGGACTTATCGCAGCCGCTAGTCGCGATCGTGTGGCAATCGTAATAACGACATTATTACGTCACGAAATGGTATATGACGTCACGTCCAATCATATTTATAGATTTGGAGATAAGTTTTACACTTTTTTCTTTTATAATAAATTCCTAAGACACTGAACCATCAATTTATGACGCCGGCGTAATTAAATATGTTTTCTTGGAGATGGTGGTAGGAAAGAGTCCTTTTTGAGTATGTTTGTATTTAATGTATTTGTGATGTGGACCTTAAATGGTTAGTCTATTCGTCTGGATTTTCCTAGTTCAGACTATAGTTGTAGTCGTAACAATACTGTAATGAATTAATAATTGTTGGTGTATCCCTTGCATTTCATTAAAGTGTAAAAAGGGACTCTACGTGTTGGCTATGTGGTACTCGTTTGGTACTTCGGTGCCTCGGTACTTCGGTTCCACGCACGTCTCCCAAAGATCCGGGATACCATTGTCCCGTGAACGGGAAAGAAAAAACTGTAATGATTTTATTGTCACAACAATAACACTGACCAATGTAATATTACGTTTAATTTGATCTTAAAATTCATTTTTAAAAGAAAATTGACGGGTTCTTACCGTACCGTACGCACATCGTAATTAATTGATTTTGGTACGCAAAAATAAATTAAGTAAGTAAAGTAAAGTAAGTAAATATTAGAGGACAATCTTACACAAATCGAACTAGCCCCACAGTAAGCTCAAGAAGGCTTGTGTTATGGGTACTAGACGACGATATATTTAATTGATATAAATACTTAAATACATAGCCCTGACTGGGATTAGAACCCAGGACCGTCAGCTTCACAGGCAGGTGCACTACCCACTAGGCTAAACCGGTCGTCAAAATTGCTTGAAGTTATTTTCTATTTATTCCCAAGCCTGATCTCTTTAAGATAATTACGCTGTTAATGGAATCCAGGTTATACAGGATGCTGCGATAGTGCGTAACGTATTAAGCTTTGTTAAACTGAACGAAATAAGCGTATTTTCAGGTTGACTGGAGCGTACTTTAATAGATTTTACAGCCTACTAGCGTTTAATATCAAAATGTAATACGTTTATATGTCTCACATGTACTTATAACATTTTACTGCTACCGTTATTTCTCAACCAGTGGCCTTTTCGGGTTGGAATTCACGTGATTGGGTACAATACAAAGGCAGATTTATTATAAACTAGTTCGCCCTCATTTCTCCCGTGAGCTTTATTACTTGCTTCACATTTGGGTCTGCTAACGGCCTATTGCAGGCCTTTGATATTAAAATCTGCTTAAGCCCTTCAGCCGGCTTCGAAACCAAGGTTCGAAACAAGTTTCTAAATAACAATAATATTACTTCTTTCGAAATAGGTTTCGATAAAAGAAAACATTCTCACTACAGATGACTCAATCCTGACACCTGTAATTTCCATACATTTTATAATCTTAAAGACACTTTGGTTTGACTTCTTATCTGCCGGGGTCTGTAGTTCAGTCAATTAAACTAGATAACTGAACTAGTGGGAATAGAGATATAAGATTTTCTTTTGGTTTGATTTCGAAAAGACCAAATATTATTATTTTATCGAAACGAGTTTAAAAATTTTTAAGAAACATTTTTTTTTATTGAAACCAATTTCGAATCTGGAGGTCCCGGGTTCGAATCTCAGTCGAGACATTTATTTGTGTGATGAACACGAGTATTTGCTTCTGAGTCTTGGATGTTTTCTATGTATTTAAGTATAAAATCAATATACGTATGTATCTCGTCGCTTAGTATCCTTAGTACAAGCTTTGCTTAGTTTGGGACTAGGTCAACTTGTATAAAATTATCCACATATATATTGATATGAGCCCCTTCATACGAGTTGACGACTTTTTTTACTTAGGTGTATTTTCTCTAATAGAGACATTGGGTCAACCTGACGGTGGGAAGTAGGTTAAAATCCTAGATTGGTATGTACTGCGACGTACAGTCGAACTCATACGTAGCTGAACACTTTGGTACTTTGTCGCATTCACCCGTTGGGAATTTAGTATGGGAGTTTAAGCATGACGTTACACCGACAAAGTACAAAGGTGTTAAGCCCCTTGTGTTATATGATAAATCGATAAAATAGAACATAATTAATCCACTATATCATACTGACAGATATCAAAGGGAACCTTTCTGCCAAATATTGTACTATTCGTACAACATTTTGCTTATTATTTAGTAACTGTTTTTTTTTATGAAGATAAAAAGAAAACCTCACATATAATTATCTTAGCTTTCTATTATTACCTGTCTCCCAAGGTATAATGGAATAAAGAAAATCATATTACATATTACTTCAATGATTACAATGGAGTTATGTTATTATACATTTTATTATTGGGAAACATCAACAAACAAGGCTTGTACGTTATGGTTTATGACAACACTACTTAGTAATATAATATGGCTTTGGACAAGTCTTAGTCTCATATATCACGAGACAACTAGAATCAACATTTATTTTCATTTATATTCAACTGTAAAATTACTAGAATTTCATATAAAAATCGTATTAAATAATGTTGCTTTTATCTCTGCCCTGCAAAATTTAATGGCTTTACGGCTAAAATGTATAAAACCATTAAGAAAAAATTAATCGCCTTTCATTTTCAATCCAGTAGAAATCGACACTAATAGAAAATGCTAAGGGCGAAAAGCATGATATAGTTATGGTTTTTAGTATGTGGTACCTATGATGACTGAGTTAGGTTAGGTTAGGTTAGGCTAGTTACTATTTTTGCAACATCGAAAAACTGAATCTCGCTGCGCACCATGCGAAAAATTAAATTTTGTGACTTAAAGTCAAAAACTACGCATTTTTCGACAGCAAGCAGCTGCTCCACATATTCAGTCTAGCTTTGGTTAGGTAATCACTATCTAACAATTATTCCATTTCATTTTATTATTTATGTTTCGCGTTTCATGACTCAAATCCTCGGCGCAAGTGGAGCGGAAAAACGAATCTAGATTAACAATATATTTACAGAACGTCATATTTATCCACATATACACGTATATATACGCCTTATTATTATTATTATATGATTCTGACGGTTGTCAAATAGATCTCTTCTACTCAAAATAATCGTGTTTTGATAAATGGATAGCGCACGCCGTCCTATTTAGATACGCCATTAACAAGGCGGAACAAGACGCCTTCGTATACAGAACTTAACCGACAAACTATAAATCACAACCCGTAACTAAAATTATATAAACCACAGACATATTTTGAGGTCGAATTTTTTTATTTTTTTATCAGATTTTAATGAGTCGCTTTAGATGGCATTGCCATTCGTCTATTTGACATTTCCGATTCATATGAGCCGTCACGTGAATCGGACAAAAATGAAACTTATATTCTATATAAATTTCCGAAATTTCAAATTATGGCATCATATTTTCCACTCAGCGCCGGGCGCACTTACAGGGTAGATGTGATACTTTGGAACGACATAATCAACTGTAATTGGCATAACACTTATTTGCAAATTTTCATTTCACCTAAGTAAAAAACTATTTGACGGTTGTTACAAACGATTTGTTATTGTTACAAATCTAACCAGACCTAGTAAGCTCTTTACGATGTTTTTAAGCCAGTCCTCTCCCGGCGAAAAAAATTAACTATAGCATTGTTTTGTTATGTGTCTGGTTTATCCGTCACTTGGGGATGACGGCTTTAAAGAACGGTTTATCCTTTAGGAAACGAAAAGTATTCCAAAAATAATTCGCCTATGTGAACTGACACCTGCGGCGTAATCACGTAACTTATTTACTACCGTTAGGTAGATTTTAAAATGAAATTTTAATTGTCACCTCGTACATTTATACTTCAAAATTGACAGTAAAATCTATCTACCGTTAGTACATAAAGTTACGTGATTCGCCTTGTAACATCCTCCCTAGTCTAATTGGAAAGCGGAAAATGGAAAACCTAAAGCCTACCTAAGCTTTAACTACAAATACTTACACCATCTGAAAGTCTGAAAACCAGGACTTTCGTAAAGTTTCTAACGTTTTCCTAAAGCATTACTAAAGCTATCAAGTTCAGCAGATCTAGATGATATGGGAATAACTACAGGGAAAGAAAATAAATCAAACAAAAGATTTTGAGAAAGAAAATAAACGGAACAATACATTTATTTCATAAAAGTGATTTTACTCGAAACTTTGACTATTTTATCTAATAAAGTCCGGTGAGAACTTTATTAGACATCCGCGTTGATTCCTAGGCCAAGACCTAAGCAAGGGAAAACAAGGCGGACTCAACAAAAACCCTTGCTGCCAACTTAACCTATTACAATTTATAATGAAATGAAATTAATTCAAATGAAAAGGTTAATTACACAATTGGAGAATATTAAACATAAACCAAGACTAAATAATTAAAATATCAATGGCGTGATCGAATAGTGGCAATTTAAAGACCTAGTTATGAAATGTAGCAACTTAAGTTCTCTGAGGTGTGAGAAACATATGAACTATTGAGAATTGGACAATGTTTAGACAAATACAACTTAACCTAAATGATTACTACTTAAAACAAGTCTACCTAAATAATCGTGAACATAATACTAAGACACCTAGAACTTAATTTACTAGAAATATAGAAAAGTTAGAACACAAGTTTAATAGAAAACTATTAATGAACACAATACTAAAGTAACTAAGATAAGATTAGAGCTTACTTGTAAAATACCGTCGTTGGCTGTGTGATAAGTCATAGCATAAATAAGTTGTTTATCGTTTATAAGGAGTAAGCGTATAATGACGTAATATGATACGGAGTGGATAATTACTCCATAATTTGATTCAGAAGAATGTAAGGGCTTAGAATTGGTTATAGTTGTCAGTTAATGAGGCGTATAGTCATAAACAAACCCTGAATAAAATATATATTTATAAAACCTTAAAGCTAGTGTTTGGTATATCGAGGTATCGATATGTCGTATTTTATTTCCTACAAGGTAGGATAGGACAGGTCTGGCTTATTACGAAATATAATATAATTCTCAATCTAAAAGATGTGAGAATAAAATAGCTGATTGCAAGCAACCATAAAGCCACAGTACCTCATAAAAGTACCATGCATAAGTCATATAAACCACCAAGCCATTTCTGGACATGATGAGGCGACTATGTCGAAGCAGCAGTCTCGCGAAGGAATACCTGATGCTAACCCATTGGGTATATCCCTACCTAACACCTAACACGAGCAAACAGAGTATCCTCGCAAGTGGCACAGGGCCGAGACTATAAGTGATATGTGACAATAGCGCCTGACGAATGAACATATACATGGTAATAATAAGAGCGTAGCCCATAATATTATGAGACCAGCCATTTTATTGCGTAAAGCAAAAGTAAATAATACTGAACTTATTTAAAAGCCAGTTAGAATAGGATGTTGTTATATGTATATATGTATATTATACAACGAGTATAATGTATCTACTTTGAAGTAGACTTAAATACGAGTTAGTTACCTCGTACCCAAATATTGTGCAAACAAAACAAGTTGTTGCTATTCAGGTTTAATGCCCAAATCGAGTCATATGGTCATCCCATTAGCGAATATCACTACTGAGCCATGCAACCGCAAAACCTCAGCATTGACCAGCGTTCTCACGACAGCAAGGAGTTTTGCTCGAGTCGTCAATCAATCTATACCGCCATTGAACTTTCACATTCCATCTCGCCCATATATAGTTTGGGGTCTTTAATGTTCAATTTCAGCAAACGGCAATACAGATTTCTCGTCTCTGCGGGTCTATAGTGTCTTGTATGAATCAAAGATTCCGACAAGCAGCTAAAGGCGCACCGCGTGCCTAAACAAGACCGCAGCCCTTTTCAAAGCTCGTCTTGGGATCGAGACTAAAGACGAAAGCCTGTCGTTAAGAATCTGTGAGACTGGCCCTAAACCCCATTTATGAACGTATTTCGTCGATCTGGAGTAAAACCATTGCATAGCAACAGTAATAGTTATTAGGCATACTTGGTATATTTGGGTACTACATTGTACAACCAAACCTTTCGTCATAGGCTGGAACATACCATACAAAATCGTAATAAAACATTTGGCAGTCCAACTTGTGACATTACCTCATTGCTGGAACAGTCACATCCACTGCGACCAGTCTCAACAACTACAATAGATTAGTAAATGTATGTATGTTGGTACATACATGTGAAATATTGGAACAGTATCTACTTGTCCAATAAAATAAATATAATTATCGCACAGGCGAAGATAAGGTATTGACGTAATATTAATTACGTAGTCAACAGACTATTAGGTACTGTCATAGGAACCAAAGTTCCATAAAAAGGTAAATAAGCCAAGATTACTTCAAATAAAGAGTGCAATAACCATGTCAGGTCACACAACACAACGATAGCATTTCGTCCTATTAAAAGGTAACATTATGTATGACATTTACATAGAACGGGAACGTGAATAAGTACCATAGTTAACGCAGTCAGAAAGTTTTGCGAATCTTAGAAAACCATTTAAGGATCTCTTCATCTGCGTGTGTACAGTGGTAGGCTATGAGGTCATCATGCAGGAATAGCCTCGTTGTCCAAACGCCGGAACTGTGATCAGCTTGGCAGGATCAGCCAGTGAGGGGTCTCATATTGTCATGGCACAGCGTTGGATTGAGGATGGCCTGGCTCTGGTCGTCGATTGCCCACTTGTACGAAAGTGCTGGCAGGTACACGTCCCGTAGAAATGTCCTGGGTCCAAACGATAGGTGGAAGGCATATCGTCGTTGGCAGTGTGATTGCGTGGAGACGTTGACAAGGTCATCTTCTTGACACCAGTGCGATGATACGTCATTCGATGTCATGTATCCTTCTCTTATAAAGGTTTGATTTCGCAAAGCCCTCCAAATACCCAAACTATGGCATTGTAATCTTTAGATATATTCATAAATAAAACATACTCATTTAATAACCTAAAGTAACTATTATCACCTACAACACTGTACTAAATCAATAAGAACACACCTAAAATACCAACGAAACATAACAAACCTAATGAAAATGAAATAATTAATGCATTAAATAATAAGTGTAAGAATATAATGACTACCTACATTAGCAAAAGATTAATTCAATTACTGCTTAATAGTAAAATTACAATCCTTTAACGATTTGTCTACTAATAAATAATGTCCTTAAAGTCAAATTGTCATTTAAAAGTAATTGAAATCAATAGTCAAATATAGTAAGACTCAAATATTAATCCCAGCTTGTATGAACAGCGCCTACCCCCATTATTCATGAAAATCTCAATAATACTGAATAGTATCAAAAACAGATACGAATTCACATAGCATGCACAAAACACCACCATAAATCTTAATATCTAACATGCACAATAAGTATGGGTATAATAAAACACAATGTATTTATTAAATCAGGTAGTAGCACTCCAACGCTGCAGATGGTCGTATAATATACTCCATTTAGCAAACGTTATCAATTAAAATTTGTTGTACTAATGGTAAAACTATATCCGTAACAAGAATTAATCAATTAACGTACTTAATTGCATTTTAAAGCCATAACCATTTAAAAGGAGATACGCCACTCCACATCGATATTGTTAACGTAGATTTTACCTTAAGTAGGTTATTCAACATAAGCAAAGGTATTATCAATCTAACTTTAACTTGGTGCTGAGCACTATAGGTAACAACAAAGGTAATTGTACCTATATAAGCAGCGTAACGCGCTTGCATAATAGTCTATGAAAAACTAAACCGCTATCGTTTGCTATATGGAATCTAAACACACGCACATAAATCCTGTGAACAGAAAGGATTAAATACACAACACCCTAATTCATCCTAACACAACGAAATCCTACATGAATCCTATCTATCACAGCAAATAAACCTTAAACGACTCACATGGGCACTCCTGAAGGTTCACCTCGTTGTACGTCGCTCTCGTGAAGTCCACCCGCAGGAGAAATCGAAGGGGAAAAAAGTCTCGAAACCATTGTGTATCTCCTTATATTACCTCACCTCGTTATCATGAGAACCCCTAACATCACGCGATAAACTGATGTTCTGTAAATCTGGCTTCTCATTGGTCTAGAATAACTTTCCGATCTCCTACTCAACACCAGATGTCTCTCCGATGTCTATCCCATTAAAGCCTGACTAAAATAAATAGACACCTACACAAACAAGCTTGTTTCGTCCTTAAATATTCCTCATTTTAGTAGGGTAGCCACGCGCATAACATTTTTTCAAATACCCGCCAAAGGCAGCGATGCAGCTACTGCTTTGCAATTGACCACTTGCGTTAACTAGACTCAACGCTCACGTCTAGTATATCTTGACGTCGGGACTTGTACTAGCATTACACAACTAGAGACCCGTCCTACACTGGTTCGTCTAAGGTGAATTGGTGTTCACGTTAGTTTCAACGTTGTGATTGACAGCCCTGTTTCACACTAACCGTGTAATTCCAGATGGCTACTTATTTCGCTACTATATAGACATAATGACAACCTTTCTACGCGGACGGATTATTTACTAACAGTTCAAATCCTCGACACCAGGTGTCCATACTTGACCTTTGCAACTTGAGAAATGCTAATAATATAAAGCAGGAAACCGTTGTCCAAGCTTATTCAAATTACAAAAGTAGCACTACTCTTAGGAAAATGAAAATAACTTGAAATTCAAAGGATTGGTGATATTCATTATAAATAATCGAACTTCTTTAGACTTAATTTAAACGCCATCTGTTTACAATGAGAGGCTTCATTGATGATGAACATTTAGAATATATAAATCAGCTTTTACGAAGCCAAGAAGCGTTCCTGAAAGCTTAGAAGCTTTCTCGAAGCTGAGAAGCTTCTCAGAAGCCTTCCTCTGAAGTTAAGAAGCTATATTGAAGCTTAGAAGCACATTTAAAGCTTTTCCGAAGCTTAGAAGCTTTCATGAACTTTTCACACGAATGACGGATGTCGATCTGTTACAATCGCCCTACGTTATTTTAGCGTAGTTTACCGGAGTAAAATAACTAACCCTAAAACAGAAGACATCTTGCGAAGTGAAAGCACAGAATAAAAGAACTACTTAAATCAACAAGTGAAACTAAATTTTTTTACAGTAACTATTATTTAATATAGAGGCTCGATAATAGATAAATAAGTTGTTATAATATTATCAATTGAGAATTAAATCATAAATTAACTCAGTTAGCCCTAGTACCAAAATAAATATTAAAATGAAATATTGAATGACAAATATTAATGTTAAATTCCAAGTAAACTCAAATAATGTCCTAACCACTAGACGATCATGGCACATACAATACTGAAAATATTACTGAACCTATGGAAACATTATCAATTACTTCAAAAATACCTCACTAATTAGCTTGTCTAATGGTAGTGTGGTACACTATGTAAAATAATTTAAAAATTAAATATTTATGAAATGAGATGAAACAGTTTTTTTTTTTTCTTACTAACATGCTTCAAGCTATTAACTATTAATAAACCTCTCATAAAATTACTATTACTTATTATTTGAATAAAAACAATGCTGCATTACATTAATCAATCTAACTAAAAGAAAAGTTTGAATAACCCTCGCACTACAACTCTAATTTAAGTGGGTTTTGATCAAGTGATAGACGAATCAATTATTTATATTATTATAATTAAAATAAATCTAACTTAAATAAAAAAAAAACACCGCGCTAGGAAATATGTGAATTCTCCATTTAGTTTACGCCCAAACTAACGAGAACAAAATTTAACTGCCTTCAATAAAACCATCAACAACATATCCTCATCAATATTAATGAAGTGTACTAAAGTAAAAGAAATAATGCTAGTTTTACGCCCACTAGATAAATTAATTTCTTAATAATAAAGATGTATAGTAGAAATTTAATATTACAGTTACTTTTTTTTTTATCTATCTGATTTTAGCTCTAATATTGACTATTGAATTAATACCATTAATAAGAAAGGTTAAAGAAATACTTTTTAACGCGCAACATAAAATATGCCGCCCTATATTACTCAAAAGATATGCAAATCAGAATTAATATAGAACTCGCATAAAATAAATACTGAGATCTATGTTAAATTACTAATACCTATTATGTACCTATAAATTAATTTAATTTTCAATATATTTAAAACCGCGAGTTATTAACATCTTAAAAAAGTCAATATAATGAAATAAAATACAATCTACCTATATCGAATATAGAAAATTGGATCATGTTTTTACTACAAATTAACTAAAGTGCTGGAAATGGATTAGAAACAAGGGAACTATTTTATAATTCTTTATACTTTAATCGCAAAAATAAGTGTGTTAAATGTAAATTATACAGTGATTCTGTTATGATAGGAAAAGATAATAATTATTAATTAATTTGCTGTAAAACTAAATCACATTAAGCACTAAAAGTTACCTAGTTTTGCCTTTGAATGTAAATTAATGGTATAGTAAGTCAAAATTCAAATTAATAATTTGTACAATGCCCTAAGATATCCTAGAAACAAACATGCTACAAAAAGAATCTTCATCAAAATGCCCCTAAATGAAAGTGTACTGGCAAGAAAGTTACCCTATCCGAAGCATAATCTGCGAGCAATTAACCCATTCCAAAATTCTAGAAAATGAGAAAGCAAAACCTATCCTAAATATAACCAAGAAACGAGATTACTAAAGATACAATAACCATATGCATAACCTAGAAGGAAAATTACTAACGAGAAGTAACCCTATAAAGAATACATGTAGAAGCAAGTATTTTAATGAGACAGTAAACTTATCTAAAATTATCTGGAAAAATCCTGTACTAAATCACAGTATTTACAACAAAAAAAAAACATAAAATTAATGAAATCATCACGTCGTACACATGCACATGCAGACACGACACGACACGAAATAATTAATTAAATAATAATTCAAAGAATGATTACCTGACACCGATTTCTGAGAGTTATCAATACCAATATTATATCATTTTAATTTAATCGAAAATTCTTTAAAATATACCGGAATAAATTATACAACCTTGTCAGTTAACATGAATTATTTGAGCCTAATAATCAAATACATTTAATTGAAGTTAAATTAAATCTTTTATTCCGGATTTCGGGAATTCATACACACAAAATTATGTAAGTAATAAAGAAACGCCCACAAAATAATTGAAATAAAACTATGTAAAGCAAATAAACGAATTTCAAACCTAAATATTTCAAGATTTTAATGTTAGTTTTCTAAAGTCCAAATAAACTAATTCACGAGAAAAATTTACTTTACAACTTAATTGCAACAATAATACAATAAAACTCACGTTATGTTATAATGATCATGATAATGACGTCATTATGTAATCAATTAAACTTTCTGTAAGCTATTAAAATATGAATCAGAAGAAATTTTAGAGGAACAAAATAAAAAATATAAATATAAAGCAACCTGTAAAAAGGATTATAAATGCAACATTTACTTAACATGCAACAAATACATTACTGTTTTCTAGTGTTAGGTATATACCCATTCTGCTAGCTATATTCTCCTATCTTTTAATAGTTATGCTATTCACACAAGCTGGAAATTGGTTCATAAGCGCTATTCATTCAAGCCGAAAACAATCAAGAGTAAAATAAAACAAAGAAATACTTAAAATCAAAGAGTAATACAAATTTCAAAAAGCTGAATAAGTGCATATTAATTAACAATAAGTAATTTAAATACCTGTAAAATTTGTCCAAACAAAGTCCAACACGACAATTCAACATTCCTCACTTCAAAAACCCCAGACCTTTGCACGAACATCAAATTGTGCCTATCAAAGGCCACAAAAGTACATATATATGTTCTATTATGTATATGTATATATTTATATATACATACATAGACACATATATGTCCTGGTCACGGTATCACATATTGTAACATCCTCCCTAGTCTAATTGGAAAGCGGAAAATGGAAAACCTAAAGCCTACCTAAGCTTTAACTACAAATACTTACACCATCTGAAAGTCTGAAAACCAGGACTTTCGTAAAGTTTCTAACGTTTTCCTAAAGCATTACTAAAGCTATCAAGTTCAGCAGATCTAGATGATATGGGAATAACTACAGGGAAAGAAAATAAATCAAACAAAAGATTTTGAGAAAGAAAATAAACGGAACAATACATTTATTTCATAAAAGTGATTTTACTCGAAACTTTGACTATTTTATCTAATAAAGTCCGGTGAGAACTTTATTAGACATCCGCGTTGATTCCTAGGCCAAGACCTAAGCAAGGGAAAACTAGGCGGACTCAACAAAAACCCTTGCTGCCAACTTAACCTATTACAATTTATAATGAAATGAAATTAATTCAAATGAAAAGGTTAATTACACAATTGGAGAATATTAAACATAAACCAAGACTAAATAATTAAAATATCAATGGCGTGATCGAATAGTGGCAATTTAAAGACCTAGTTATGAAATGTAGCAACTTAAGTTCTCTGAGGTGTGAGAAACATATGAACTATTGAGAATTGGACAATGTTTAGACAAATACAACTTAACCTAAATGATTACTACTTAAAACAAGTCTACCTAAATAATCGTGAACATAATACTAAGACACCTAGAACTTAATTTACTAGAAATATAGAAAAGTTAGAACACAAGTTTAATAGAAAACTATTAATGAACACAATACTAAAGTAACTAAGATAAGATTAGAGCTTACTTGTAAAATACCGTCGTTGGCTGTGTGATAAGTCATAGCATAAATAAGTTGTTTATCGTTTATAAGGAGTAAGCGTATAATGACGTAATATGATACGGAGTGGATAATTACTCCATAATTTGATTCAGAAGAATGTAAGGGCTTAGAATTGGTTATAGTTGTCAGTTAATGAGGCGTATAGTCATAAACAAACCCTGAATAAAATATATATTTATAAAACCTTAAAGCTAGTGTTTGGTATATCGAGGTATCGATATGTCGTATTTTATTTCCTACAAGGTAGGATAGGACAGGTCTGGCTTATTACGAAATATAATATAATTCTCAATCTAAAAGATGTGAGAATAAAATAGCTGATTGCAAGCAACCATAAAGCCACAGTACCTCATAAAAGTACCATGCATAAGTCATATAAACCACCAAGCCATTTCTGGACATGATGAGGCGACTATGTCGAGGCAGCAGTCTCGCGAAGGAATACCTGATGCTAACCCATTGGGTATATCCCTACCTAACACCTAACACGAGCAAACAGAGTATCCTCGCAAGTGGCACAGGGCCGAGACTATAAGTGATATGTGACAATAGCGCCTGACGAATGAACATATACATGGTAATAATAAGAGCGTAGCCCATAATATTATGAGACCAGCCATTTTATTGCGTAAAGCAAAAGTAAATAATACTGAACTTATTTAAAAGCCAGTTAGAATAGGATGTTGTTATATGTATATATGTATATTATACAACGAGTATAATGTATCTACTTTGAAGTAGACTTAAATACGAGTTAGTTACCTCGTACCCAAATATTGTGCAAACAAAACAAGTTGTTGCTATTCAGGTTTAATGCCCAAATCGAGTCATATGGTCATCCCATTAGCGAATATCACTACTGAGCCATGCAACCGCAAAACCTCAGCATTGACCAGCGTTCTCACGACAGCAAGGAGTTTTGCTCGAGTCGTCAATCAATCTATACCGCCATTGAACTTTCACATTCCATCTCGCCCATATATAGTTTGGGGTCTTTAATGTTCAATTTCAGCAAACGGCAATACAGATTTCTCGTCTCTGCGGGTCTATAGTGTCTTGTATGAATCAAAGATTCCGACAAGCAGCTAAAGGCGCACCGCGTGCCTAAACAAGACCGCAGCCCTTTTCAAAGCTCGTCTTGGGATCGAGACTAAAGACGAAAGCCTGTCGTTAAGAATCTGTGAGACTGGCCCTAAACCCCATTTATGAACGTATTTCGTCGATCTGGAGTAAAACCATTGCATAGCAACAGTAATAGTTATTAGGCATACTTGGTATATTTGGGTACTACATTGTACAACCAAACCTTTCGTCATAGGCTGGAACATACCATACAAAATCGTAATAAAACATTTGGCAGTCCAACTTGTGACATTACCTCATTGCTGGAACAGTCACATCCACTGCGACCAGTCTCAACAACTACAATAGATTAGTAAATGTATGTATGTTGGTACATACATGTGAAATATTGGAACAGTATCTACTTGTCCAATAAAATAAATATAATTATCGCACAGGCGAAGATAAGGTATTGACGTAATATTAATTACGTAGTCAACAGACTATTAGGTACTGTCATAGGAACCAAAGTTCCATAAAAAGGTAAATAAGCCAAGATTACTTCAAATAAAGAGTGCAATAACCATGTCAGGTCACACAACACAACGATAGCATTTCGTCCTATTAAAAGGTAACATTATGTATGACATTTACATAGAACGGGAACGTGAATAAGTACCATAGTTAACGCAGTCAGAAAGTTTTGCGAATCTTAGAAAACCATTTAAGGATCTCTTCATCTGCGTGTGTACAGTGGTAGGCTATGAGGTCATCATGCAGGAATAGCCTCGTTGTCCAAACGCCGGAACTGTGATCAGCTTGGCAGGATCAGCCAGTGAGGGGTCTCATATTGTCATGGCACAGCGTTGGATTGAGGATGGCCTGGCTCTGGTCGTCGATTGCCCACTTGTACGAAAGTGCTGGCAGGTACACGTCCCGTAGAAATGTCCTGGGTCCAAACGATAGGTGGAAGGCATATCGTCGTTGGCAGTGTGATTGCGTGGAGACGTTGACAAGGTCATCTTCTTGACACCAGTGCGATGATACGTCATTCGATGTCATGTATCCTTCTCTTATAAAGGTTTGATTTCGCAAAGCCCTCCAAATACCCAAACTATGGCATTGTAATCTTTAGATATATTCATAAATAAAACATACTCATTTAATAACCTAAAGTAACTATTATCACCTACAACACTGTACTAAATCAATAAGAACACACCTAAAATACCAACGAAACATAACAAACCTAATGAAAATGAAATAATTAATGCATTAAATAATAAGTGTAAGAATATAATGACTACCTACATTAGCAAAAGATTAATTCAATTACTGCTTAATAGTAAAATTACAATCCTTTAACGATTTGTCTACTAATAAATAATGTCCTTAAAGTCAAATTGTCATTTAAAAGTAATTGAAATCAATAGTCAAATATAGTAAGACTCAAATATTAATCCCAGCTTGTATGAACAGCGCCTACCCCCATTATTCATGAAAATCTCAATAATACTGAATAGTATCAAAAACAGATACGAATTCACATAGCATGCACAAAACACCACCATAAATCTTAATATCTAACATGCACAATAAGTATGGGTATAATAAAACACAATGTATTTATTAAATCAGGTAGTAGCACTCCAACGCTGCAGATGGTCGTATAATATACTCCATTTAGCAAACGTTATCAATTAAAATTTGTTGTACTAATGGTAAAACTATATCCGTAACAAGAATTAATCAATTAACGTACTTAATTGCATTTTAAAGCCATAACCATTTAAAAGGAGATACGCCACTCCACATCGATATTGTTAACGTAGATTTTACCTTAAGTAGGTTATTCAACATAAGCAAAGGTATTATCAATCTAACTTTAACTTGGTGCTGAGCACTATAGGTAACAACAAAGGTAATTGTACCTATATAAGCAGCGTAACGCGCTTGCATAATAGTCTATGAAAAACTAAACCGCTATCGTTTGCTATATGGAATCTAAACACACGCACATAAATCCTGTGAACAGAAAGGATTAAATACACAACACCCTAATTCATCCTAACACAACGAAATCCTACATGAATCCTATCTATCACAGCAAATAAACCTTAAACGACTCACATGGGCACTCCTGAAGGTTCACCTCGTTGTACGTCGCTCTCGTGAAGTCCACCCGCAGGAGAAATCGAAGGGGAAAAAAGTCTCGAAACCATTGTGTATCTCCTTATATTACCTCACCTCGTTATCATGAGAACCCCTAACATCACGCGATAAACTGATGTTCTGTAAATCTGGCTTCTCATTGGTCTAGAATAACTTTCCGATCTCCTACTCAACACCAGATGTCTCTCCGATGTCTATCCCATTAAAGCCTGACTAAAATAAATAGACACCTACACAAACAAGCTTGTTTCGTCCTTAAATATTCCTCATTTTAGTAGGGTAGCCACGCGCATAACATTTTTTCAAATACCCGCCAAAGGCAGCGATGCAGCTACTGCTTTGCAATTGACCACTTGCGTTAACTAGACTCAACGCTCACGTCTAGTATATCTTGACGTCGGGACTTGTACTAGCATTACACAACTAGAGACCCGTCCTACACTGGTTCGTCTAAGGTGAATTGGTGTTCACGTTAGTTTCAACGTTGTGATTGACAGCCCTGTTTCACACTAACCGTGTAATTCCAGATGGCTACTTATTTCGCTACTATATAGACATAATGACAACCTTTCTACGCGGACGGATTATTTACTAACAGTTCAAATCCTCGACACCAGGTGTCCATACTTGACCTTTGCAACTTGAGAAATGCTAATAATATAAAGCAGGAAACCGTTGTCCAAGCTTATTCAAATTACAAAAGTAGCACTACTCTTAGGAAAATGAAAATAACTTGAAATTCAAAGGATTGGTGATATTCATTATAAATAATCGAACTTCTTTAGACTTAATTTAAACGCCATCTGTTTACAATGAGAGGCTTCATTGATGATGAACATTTAGAATATATAAATCAGCTTTTACGAAGCCAAGAAGCGTTCCTGAAAGCTTAGAAGCTTTCTCGAAGCTGAGAAGCTTCTCAGAAGCCTTCCTCTGAAGTTAAGAAGCTATATTGAAGCTTAGAAGCACATTTAAAGCTTTTCCGAAGCTTAGAAGCTTTCATGAACTTTTCACACGAATGACGGATGTCGATCTGTTACAGCCTGCTGTTATAATCTACTTTCAAAAAATACGTATACCTGTCGAAGGCCATCTAAATCACGATACATACGAAGTCTACTTCGGTATTAAGTCTGTGATATTTACGTTGAAAACAATAAACGCTACGCACATAGCACCTCGCAGACGTCGGCGTAGCAATCAACCAATCTAATGTTCGGATGCCATGTCAAAGGAATTCCATAAACTACCTAGGTGGAAAAACCTTTCTTTGGGCGAATGGAACCGTGGAAAAAACTTAAGCGGCACTTTGCGTGACCAAACCTGGTCAATGAAAATTCGGTCCAGCATTAAATAAAATAACAATAGAGATCGGGTTGATACTGAAGTTGAAATGTAATAGTTTAAGTGAATCTATCGATTCTAAATGTGAACGTTTGATATTGGAAACGAATCTTAAACTGAATGCTCATCTAGTGTATTTCCGCTCACATCTGATCTAAGCATGTATCTAGATTCAATATATAGAAACTAATTTTAAAATATCGACTAGGTTTATACGACCGTAGAATAATACGGCCGTGTATTAAGTAAGTAAATAACCTACCAAGTTAATGTAAAGCACCAGCACCCTCCTTCGCTCTAAACTCAGAAAAACACTTCAATTTCTCGACCGCCTGCCCAGAGTAAATAAATAAAAGCTCTATAATTAAAATCTGAACACTCGATCGACGAACGTTTAAAGCGTCCTAAAATAATAATGGCCTTTATTTTAATGCGCTTAAGGTTCCCCGGGCTTAATCAAATTATTCAAAGTAGTCTCGACCTATTCAAGTATTTATGGAACAGTTGGGTTCATAAATATACTTAAAATGTACCTAATTATAACATAATCTAGATATATATCCTAAAGCCTTGTTTTTTCTTTTTAAATACCTATTGTTATTAGCTTATGAATCTGATGCATAGATTGCACAAATTTTTTTAATAGTCTGGATTTTAAATGTTGGTCACAATGAAAATGTAACGTAACGTAAACGTAAAATGTAAGAGTTGGAGCGGAAGTATTATGCCACTGACAGGATAAAGTATTAGATTAACTTTATACTGAAAACACTTGTCGAATGAGCTTTCTGCCGAGGTATTCCCAACAGGCTACAGCATGGGACTCTTCATAAAAGGCGTGAATAGATTTTTTATGGGTCGGCTACGCGCGAGTGACGCCTCTGGTGTTGGGGTACATAGGCGACGTGACCACTTACCATCAGGTGGGCTGTTAGCTTGTGTGCCATCGACATGGTATTAAAAAAAACCTTTTCAAACAGGTAACTTAGGAACTTTTAAGACTTAGGAAAATCAGGAATTACTTCTAAGAATTGATTGTCAAATTAGATAATTTTTTTATGAATTTTGCAATTTCGTAAACTTATATCATTAGTCGTATGCATCTCAAATGGGTGTAATGTTTATACCATTTATTGACCTAGTGAAACGAAGGTCTCAGCTTCAGCTTCGACAAAAATGCTTTCGTATGTCCGGATTTCGAGTTGTTCTCCTCTATAGTTCTCATTTTTCAACTGATTCTCGTAAAATTTTGTAAGCAGGTTCACCAATTCATTTTTTTTTTTCTAGACAGTTTAGTACATTTTGTTTTGCTATAACAACTATATTATTATATTGATACGGATTTTCATAAGTTTCCGAGTGTCACGGCAAGCATATCGAGCTGACATTTGCGATCGAGCTAGATAAAATTTTGGGATACATTTGCCTTAATCTCAGGTTTAAGAGGCCTTACAAGTTTTAAAATGTTTTGATTTCAAATTATGACAAAATTATGAATAATACCAATAAAGTCATTAAAGGACACAATAAATAAATAAAATATAAATATTTTAAATATTTTGGACAATCTTACACAAATCAACCTAGTCCAAACTAAGCAAAGCCTGTACTATGGGTACCAAGTGACGATATACGTACTTATATAGATAAATAGATACTTATATACAAAGAAAACATCCAAGACCCAGGAACAAATATTCGTGTTCGTCACACAAATGAATGCCCTGACCGGGATTCGAACCCGGGACCTCCAGCTTCGAAGGCAGGGTCACTACCAACTAGGCTAAAGCGGTCGTCAAAATGCAATGGTTTTATTAAAGTTTTAGATAGTAACAGCCATTTTTGATTTTATTGTGTGTAATGGAAGTTAAGCGGGAAATAAACAGTTTTACCTTGAAAGTGGTCTATTTGGAGTGATGTTTGAAACGATATTTTTTAATAAAAAAATCAATAATTACGTTTAAAATGTATGACATTAGGTTGCAATAGTCCTGTTATAGATAGTAACATTGAGAAAATGTCAAGATTTGTGTCAATACATATAGAAAATTGCCTAAATGAATGAGCATTAACTGATAAGGAACTGAAAAAAAAACCCTTTGAATTCGAATGAATTATAAAGTAGATTGGAAATGGCAAATGGGCCATCAATCTAAAAGACAGATTGCCGACGGCGCGACTAATTATTGTTGTTGCTTACTCCATTAACCAAATCGACGGCCCAGATAAAATTATGCCACTACAGTACCGACTCTCAATGTTAAGAAACTAACTCTCAGACTTCAATAATTGTACATTGGTTCGCTTATTTATACGTACTTACTTATAAAGTGATCAATGATGAGTGTAGAGCAATTGTGTTACATACAATAAGATCCATATTTTGTCATACCAGTTGTTTGTAAAATAAAAGCTATTTTACATGCTCAGTATATTGTTATGTGTTATTTACTTTAGGATAAGTTTCGCTCATTTTTGTAATCAAGCTGTGCATGCATGTTTTGGGTGGCATTCCCAACTAGAACCTTTAAATTATCTTCTTTTTCACTTGTAATAAATGTCATCTGTTTTGCGTGCCTATTAAATAAATAAATCCAATAGTGAAATAATCTTGTTATGATGTTGGTGACTTTTATACTGATTATTTGATTTATTTATGTCACCGGACGATGTGAAATCATCTTTGTGACAAGGTTATTAAAACGACCCCAGACTGGGGAACCATTTATGTAAACGGAAATATAGTGGACTTTTCCTGTTCTGTAGACTCTAATGTACCTCTTTGCATTATGATTTCGCTGAAGTTCACTGAAACAGATTCTCGTGAATCGTACATATCGCTGTCTTCTTAATAATTATTTTTTATCACATTTATTTCAAACACAATGTATATTTCACCTCACCCGCTCGGATAAAGTGATTTTGAAATTCGAACAAGACGTAGTACCGCGCTGCCCAATTTTTTTATGGATGCGTTCGGAATCATGGTTCGGCCAGCATGCGGTCTTAAGGCGGTTTCTACACTGATGCTGTTTCCGCACGACGGTGCGGTGTGCGAGTGAGACAGCGCTGTACATGTATATAGCGACGGCTCGCTCGCACAAGGAATTTGTCATCCGATGAAACATTTTATTTTAGGTACTTACATTAAATTGAAAATCATTAAATTTTAGCTTTATATCATTATTTTACCTACTTTTTTAATTTATGGAAATACAAAAATAAGGAATATATTCAAACAATATTCGTTAATAATACTTGAAATGTTTTCTTGTACCTACGTTTCCTCGCTATGGTGAGCTGAAAAGTTGTGTTTCGCTTGTTAGCAAAGTTATTTGGCTTCTCGTGTCTTGAAACCCTCGCTACACTCAGGATTCTATTCTTCAATTCTAGAATCCTTCGCTAGCTCGGCTTTCAATTCGAGCACTCGCGCCAAACAACAACTTTGCAGCCTTGCATAACAAATAACTATTGTTCTTGAATAAATGACTAATGACTAATCATTGAACTGCAAATCACAACATAAAACCGTTCTTTACGTTATAGGTATTCCCCTAAACTGCAAGCAGTATACCGACGTAATGGTTGCCGCTACACATGTAATGTACGTTGCTTCTTACTAATTAGGTAGTAGGTAGAAGATTGAATATTGATTTCAACTAGTCCAACATAAAATAAAAAATTGGTTTCAATGGAAACACTTCCTTTGTTTTCAACTCTGAGCCTATGCGAACCACAGTTCGTTTTCGTTAGATCTAATGAGGCAAGCCCATTATCAGTATGGCTCATTAGATTTTACGTTCTGTAATTCAGGCGACCTCATTCAGACTATTATGCCAAACGATTTTGACCTTTATGCAAATGTAATTATGACTACTAAAGCAACCATTGTCAGCAAGTGAGCTCAGTTAATCAGATTATCGGTCGAGCGGAAAATTCCGCAAACGAAAACCCTACGTCATGCATATTTAAAGCGCTGGTCAAGTAGTGAGAGCGTATTTGATGAAGCATAATGCAGTTCGACTGATATCGCTAATTTCTCGGCCCATATGCCACGATAATTCATTGAAACGGGTTATGTTAACCCCCTTCTTTTCCATCTTTCTAAACCATAAAGTGATATAATGTTCGGAATCAAAACGTTATGCCAGTCACAACCCATATAAATGGTAATTGAATAGTTTTTTGAACGAGCGTCCCTTAACTATCTTTGCGTTAAAAAACAAAGAATCCAGGAAGAATGGACCAACTGGTCAGAGAAGGTGTAAGTTCATATGCATTCGTTTCTTCTCCCAAACGATGAAACCGGTTACTTTGTAGAGCTTAAAACACGACGTTTATAAGAGCTCATTAGGTTAGGTTAAGTTTGTTTTATAACAATCACAAAATATGGTTTCTTTGCGAAGAAATGCATTAGTAAACCGTGAAAGATGTTTCGCATTCGCTTCGCAAGGTCCTGTGCTCGATTTAAAATTTCAAACAATGAATGATTAATTTATGAAGTTCAGATACGCCACATAAGAGTTTAAGTGGCACACTTCATTTCTTCCAACCTTAATTAACAAACGAGTAAACGTAATAATAATTTTCTGTGAAACGCTATTAAAAGGCTCCGTATTGATTACTTGCCAATTAATTGTTCTTCCATGTCTGTGATCAGGAACAGTAGAATAACTTCTTAATTAATTATTATTATTGAGTAATGATAACTTTGAATATCTTATTGTTCTTTTGACCCTTCAGCTCGAAGTGTGCAGAACGAGGCAAATCATTCGGTGCCTTCAAACGTTCGGTTTTCCTGAGAGAGACAAACCTGATGGAAGACTTTAGGCTACCATAGGCCTTGGGGTATACATACATATACTCACGCCCGTATCCCATTGGGGTAGGCAGAGATCAAAGAACGCCAAATACTACTGTCATTATATACTTCTTTTGCTTCGATCACATCCATACATCTCTTCATACATGCGCGTCGGTTGCGGGAACTTCTGACCTGGCCTTTATTCAGTATCGCAGAAAGATCAAGATACCCTCGCCTTGGTCGCCCCCTTCCGATCCTTCTATCCATCTCCCGATCATAAATCCTCTTAGTCAGTCTGCTTTCACGCATCCTCTTAACATGCCCAAACCACCAAAACATACCTTTTTCAATCTTAGTCACTACATCGTTTTCTATTCCGCATCTTTCTCTTATAACACTATTTTTTATTCGATCACACAAACGTACTCCACACATACTTCTTAATGCTCTCATTGCTCCCGCATTTACTCTACTCTCGGGCTTTTTATGCCATAACCAAGTCTGACTTCCATACATCAGTGTAGCACTACTCCATTGTGAACTGCTAGACGAGCCTTTTTTGATATATGTTGGATGCTCAAACGCGTGCAATGCTCTATTCACATAATTTCCCGCTTTTACTCTTCTTTTAATAACACCATCATACTTTGGGTAACCTCTAAAGAATCTGACTCTGAGAATGTCAACGCATAGAAGACAGCCCCCTCGTCGTGACCAAATCACCGTGACTATGGGCAAATCAACCATCAAAATTACGAAATGACTGGGACTTCTTACGACCCAAAGGCCACTCGGTTTCCACGGTCTTTCCGATCCAGAGTAGCCTCGGGGGCGGCGAGGACCTGTCTCGCTCCCCACTCCGCAACCCCTTGCCTTCTCCCCTTACGCCGCGCGCCTCGCAATAACCTCCTGAGTCAAACGTTAAGCCATCCGCCATGAATGCCATCCAAAAGGACCGGACATTGTGCCGTGATATCCCAAAGGAGAGATAATAATAATAACAATGAATAAAGTTAATAATCATAAAATATTCATTGTCGCAAAAACACAATACAAAAACAAGTATAAACTTAGAAATTATAATTATAAGATGTAAAAGTAATAATGGTATCGACAATGGTGCGACAATAGGCTCGGGCTCAGCGTGTGCTGCGAGACTGGTCGGCTGTACAGCGCTGTTTTTCAGCCCACACCCACTTCACAGCTCAATAAAAATAGTATATTGTGTCTCAAGGGAGCAAAATGATATATTTACGGCGAGGGCGGTATATTAAGAGTGAAGCGAAAGATTCCACAATAGAATCCTGAGCGTAGCGAAGTATTCAAGTGTTTACGCCCAAGACGGAAATAATTTTGCTACCGTGTGACACATACTGCTTTTCACACCGTCTATGAGGCCCGCTGCTAAAGTCATTAAATATCTTACAAATGATTTTACTAAAGAGTGTCATATACTACTTTTCACACCTTATATGAGGAAAAGAGTCATTGTTGCCCTCAAATGACTCATTCGAAGGCAACAATAACTCTTTTCTGAATAGCAGGTATGAAAATAATATTAGGTGTCCAGGGGAGCATTACTGTACTGGGATAATGCTAGGAGAATGATGATGATGACGATAGCTAGCCCATCGCCCCCGACATGCTTTTACGCTATTCCCATGGTCAACTGGGGTAAAGAGAGGGGTGAGTGAGGGGTAGGTGGGAATGTTTAATTAATGATATCGCATGAATTAGATAAATTGAATTACTGTGTTTCTCGCACTGCGCGTATAACTTCTAGCTATGGAACCAGCTGGGCTCAAATTAATTAATCAAGAAACGTCTGCGGCAGGCGAGCCTTCGATTTCCTTCGCAGGCTATGCATTTGAATTTACTTCTCCACAACTCTTTAATGGTGAGATAAAATCCTAGTTTACGGCTTGGATGCATTTGTTAACTTTTTGTTAATTTTGTAAATTGTTACGCGGGTTATTATTTTGTCGAGCGAATTCATCAAAACTACCTATTATTTTAACTACAAATAGAGTCAAACAAAAACAATACAATACAAATACTCCTTATTGTACACCTCAATGAAAGAACATAGTACAGTACAAAATCACAACGAGTAGAGGCAAACAACAGGCGGTCTCACCGCTAAAGAGCATTACCTTCCAGACAACCTTAAGGTAACGGAAATGAAATCTAATCATAACGATTAATTCTTGTATTAAGTAGTACCGCTGCTATCGTATCGTATCGTATCGTGTACGCCTCCCTTAAGGCGTTTGTATAAATGAAGGAACGGTTAATGAATTTGGGGCTGGGTAGCGATTGCACCTATAGCTCAGTTGGCTAGAGCGACTGGCCGCGAGTGCCGGGAGGTCGCAGGTTCGAATCCTGCTCGGTGCCAAATTTTTCAATTTTTCCTTTATTCTAAATTTGTAATCATAACGATTCATAGTAGGTGGTGCAGATTTAATATATATGGAACCTACTAATAATTACAATAATAATAATTAATTAAGAATAATATACATACATAAAAACATTACTTTGGTTCAATTTATAATGTATAACAACAACATAATCTCACTTTTGTATTCCCAAAAATAGTAAGCAGAGCACATATAATTGAATTTCAGCATTTAATTAGCAATAAAATAATATGTTTACAGATGTAAATAAAGTGATATTACAGTGATGGGTTACTAGCCCCATCAACCCCTTATACCTACCCATAGTCAAGTCTTACAAAACAATACAATAAATATACAATAAAATATATATTGATATCAATGTTATGTAATAATTTCATATTTTTTCCTTGGTAAACTTCGGAGATAAGCGGAGGAACGGTATTTTTTTACATTTTCCCGCATAAATCGAAAATGACTCAACGTGCATAAAAAAATGTGCAACTTAAGCCTTTCATAGACACCCCAATCGACATATATTCCCTAAACTTTCAATTTTGAACCATCTATTATCGGTCATTTTTCACAGAAAATAAAAAAAAAATATTAAAGAAAAACATGTTCTATGCATCTAGGTTACCGGTCTTTATAACTGTTCCAAATTTCAAATCGATAGCATAAGTAATTCTTGAGATATCTAGGGATGTGACAGACAAACAAACAGCCAGACAGACACAAAGTGAAACCATAAGAGTTCCTTTTTTATCATTTTGGTATGGAACCCTAAAAAGATTCATTTCGACGAGTAACTTGTTGAAATCCGCATAACATCATATATTATTATTATTTAATTGTCTATATAATTACCCCGTTGATAAAATGTAATACGTGTTCATTTATTTACGTTACCAATATTGTCCAATCCACGTTTAAAAAATATTATTAGCTACCATGTGCGATATGAGGTATTTTGCCGGTGCAAAGCCATTACTCACAAGTACGAATAATTTTACATCAGCAAAACCTCGTGAGTTATGCCCATAGTGAACATATACACGAGAGCTCATTTGAAATATTTATAAGCAGGACAAGTCCGGGTGGATTATGTGGGCCGATGCTACGCAAAATGTGCCCGTATATCAGAATTCGCTGTATGAAAAACCTACCCAGTGTTTTTAAATTCTGATGAAGACCGACAATGTGGGTGGAATATTTATGCTTAGAAAAGGTGAGGCCGGATGGTTAATTTAAAAAACACAATTGTCATGTATGGTGTGACATATGTTTTCAGAATAAACCAATCAAGGCAAGCACGTCGGTTTGTTCTTCTTTCATATTATATATTTTTGCCATTGAGTTTGCAAGGTCACTCGTGCGTAAAACGGTGGCCTATTTAGGAAATTTATTTACCTTTGACAACAAAACAAGCGATTGATCTATATTGAAAGGGCAATTAACGAAATTTATGTTATTAAATGAAGTCCAAGTAGATTAATTTCATTGCTTTTGACGTATGTCTCTGATGAGTCATATCCGTTGCTACGTAATCTCGTGTACCCGGATGACATCCAAAAGAAAACGTACAAGAAACTGGTCGATGTACTCGAAAAACACTTTAAGGGTCCTTATCAGTTAAAAACGCTCATCTATTTACGCCATTTTCTGTTTGAATTGCGACCTTATGATATAAACTTTTATTACAAAATATCTTTTCAAACATCACTCCAAATGGACTATTTTCAAGGAAAAAAATATATTTTTCGGCTTGAATTCTACTACACACAATAAAATCAAAAAACGGCTATGTTACTATCTAAAACTTTAATAAAATTAGGTATCGTAGCCTTTAATAACCTTATTGGTATTATCAATACTTTTGTCATACTTTAAAGTCAAAACATTTAAAAACTTATAAGGCCTCTTAAGCCCAATAAGTGCTAGTACGTCGAGAAGGCAAAATTCTACAGTGCTACGAGGAGCTCCGAAGAGACCCAAGGGGGGCGGCCCGATTACGTGGTCTCGCATGTTACTACGATTTCTGATCCGTCTTAGAGATGGCTCTCTGCGACCATTTCATCCGTGCCGGTTATGACCTCTATAATTATTTGAAACAAAATACCTATCGATTCATTGCAGATAAAGAGTCAGTTGCACCAACATACGATCACAGACCGGTCATCATCAAATATGGCGCCGGCAGCTGTCATCTCATAGAAATTTGTCAAACTTTCCATACAATCAGATTTTAACGAACACCGCTTACGATTACAGATGGTTTGGTGCTACCCACCCTAAGTCATTTATTATTAATCTAATTACTATCAAAAATAATCGAATAATTGACACGAGTTGCTGTCATACGTTTATGTCACACGCCTTCTTCTTCTTCTACCTGGCGTTATTCCGACTCTTGCCAGGGTCGGCTTTCCTGCTTACCTTTCTCCACTTTGCACGATTCTGGGCCTGGCTTCCTCTTTAATGAGCCCGTTTTCGCTCATATCAGGTCACATTTGTATTTGGGCATGTTTGTTAGTAGTCGTCTGATATGAAATTAACCTTTGCTCTTAATCTCTAATTGAATGAAACTGATTTTTGTTTTAAATATGAGGAAGGAAACGATGACTTTCAAGCAACTAATCATGATTGTTATGAGGCCTTAATTTTTTTTTAATGTTTTGAACTAAAAGTATAGCGAAAGTATTAATTAACAGTTCCAATAAACTGATGAATCAGGGTACGATGTTGTCATTAAAGTTTTAGATAGTAACGAAGCCATTTCTAACTTTTATTGTGTAGTAAAATGAGAAACCCGAGGTTTAGCTTGAAATTTGTTGATTTGTAATGATGTCTGATCGAAATATCGTTATCTTTTTCAACTGATGGAAGTGAAGTGAAGAAACCTTTAAGATTTATTAAAATTCCTGTTGCTTATAATTTTGTAAATGGATGATTTCTGAAATATATTAGATAGTTATTTATTATATATCAAAGAACAATTTCATCCTATTATTCTGAGAATACTAAACGTCTTCGCTTATCTAATATCTACCCAACAAACAAAGAGAGAAACTTACACTATTTTTACACATTATTATTGAAAAGGTGAAGTAATTACAATTGTACGCGATGAAGTCCCGTTTAACAGTAATAACGAGATAAAGACACAGTATCGAAAAAGTTCACCATAAACTCTTATAACATTTTACTGTCGTCCGAACAAAACAATAAAAACAGCTTCTAATCACGCACGGTTATATCGTAAACAAATAGTGGACCGATGCTAAATAAATCTTCGTTTATCGCGAGTTTTCTCCATCCGACCACTAACAGTGGCGATATCTCGATCTCTTGACATATTCCAGCCTTTCTTATTACTTTCATCGATCTTAGGGGACCACTTGATTCTGAGTCTTGTATCGTGGGGCATAAGGGTCGTATTATATGTATAATAAGACTTGTTATTTGTACCCTCTTGCTTGGTGAGTTGTTTGTGAGTCGTAACGTTCTCCCACGCGAATGCTCATTGTTTTTGTATAGTACAAGCGACGAGCTGATAGCGTTACTTGTAATTTGATTTACTTTACTTCATATACTTTAAGCAGCTCCAGAGAGCATTTTATATACCGCAATGTGACGGGTTTTATAAATATAGTAAATTTAGAGTATATATTTTTTATACAACGCCGGTGGCAAACAAGCATACGGTCCACCTGATGGTAAGCGGCCACCGCAGTCTATAGACGCCCGCAACTCCAAAGGAGTCACGTACGCATTGCCGACCCTTTATAAGATTTGAGGATGCACTGTGTTGACAGCAGAAGGAACACGTTTAGGTCCCTCGCTCTCAACACGGTGCATCCTCGGGAGCTCTGGCAACCTTGCTCACCTCCAGGAACACAACCTACATACTTATATAGTAAATAATATTATTATGGCTGTGGTCATCTGCAAGGCGGAGGTACTTCCCCAGTTAGGCTACTCCAAATTCGAGCAAGATGACATTTTGCTGTGCCCTACCTCTCTTAAACATAATCTTCAGGACATAAAGAGTAACGTGATTTTCTTCAAAATGTATCAATAAAAAGAAGGTAGAGAAATTAATTTACTAAGAAATTTACCCATTTTTTTCCACAGTATCCATTTTACTACTATATTTTTTATCGGAAAAGTATGAAATATTGTAATTTCCATTACAAATTAAAGCTCAATAACATGGTTTTCTAACTTTTTTTTAATAATTATCCATTTTGACATAAACTTGTTTTATCAATAACGACATCACATCCAGCACTACCATGACAAAATTTTGGCGACGGTCGAGCCTAAGGATGGGTTGCAGCGAATCATATACAGTGTTCGTTAAAATCTGATTACAAGGAAAGTACAAGTGTCTATGAGATGACAGCTGTCGACACGATATTTAACGTTAATCGGTCTGTAATCGTAAGTTAGTGCAACCCACCCTAAACCAACTAAAATCACGCCGTCACTCAGATCTCGTGCCAATCGATGAACTAGACAACAGAGAGCGTTGCGGTTAGCGTTAATTAACTGCCGACTGAAATTTCGTTCGCTTAATGCAAAGTCGTGTAATTAATAAAATGGTACTCTAATACGGAAATGTATGTCAGTCTGTGGTAGTTGGAAGTTTATGGAGAATGTGTTGTAGAACTTTAAAACATCATATTTTAGTGTTAACGTGGTCCTTGTTAGACCTAAATGTTTAACTAGCTAATTAAAGTTTATGAAAAATTTGTTAGTATTGTTATGTGGAAGTTTATGGAGAATGTGTTGTAGAACTTTAGAACATCATATTTTTAGGGTTAACGTGATCCTTGTTAGACTAGCTAGCTAACTAGCTAGCTAATTAAAGTTTATGAAAAATTTGTTAGTATTGTTATAATATAAAATCCTTACTTTAGAGTTTTATAAGAACGTATAGTTTAATGTTTACGGGATTATCATAATTAAGTTGTTGGAAGGTTTACCTATTGATACAAAGATCACAAAGAGAAAAAAGTGCACAGCAGCGGAGTAAACCGGGAATTGAACCTAGTGTGTCTGGATTATATGTTCATTCCTAGCGCAGCATCCCACGGCATCCTTCAAACCTCATCGGACTGGAATAATTGTACCGCGCCTCGAGAGCCGCATACAGCTCTTTGAAGGACCAGTTGCGTCTCAACGAGGTCTCCTCAAAAATATACACAAAACCTGAAACAGATATTTGTGGTACTTTGGGGTTCCCAAAGAAAAAAAATGTTTTTTACTTAATTTGGCCCTTTGCTTAAAACGTTTGCCAACCCCTGCGCTAGGATGATGATGGCCTAGCGGCGGTGGCAAAGAAGTATGCATTTTCTTCATCTAGTAAAGATTTTTGAATAAGTATCGTTTCGAAAATCACTTCAAATTTCAAGCTAAAAACTGTTTTTTTTTATTCAAACATTTAATGTAGTATTATGTATGAGAATAATCCATCGTATCATGTGTTAGGTGGGTCAAACTAAGCTGGAAGAATGCCGAGCGAGCGATAGCTGAGGGCCCTCCCAGGTTCCCATTTGCATTCTCTACTTATACGCTCTTAATGAGTCTACGTCTATTGAAATACTTAAATGATTCATAATAGTCCATAAGAGATTTATTATAATGGTACCCGCTGGTCCAGATATGTGGTGTTATGTTCCGGTAGTAAGGTCGCCATAGCTCCCGAGGTTCAAAACCCGCCGTGGTCGTGTCGGAGGTTTCCCCTGGATTTTCCCCAAGCTACTCTCCAACCACTCACCATCGCTTCATTGGAGCTGGCCGATAAAGCCACAGTCTGGTTCAAAAAAAAGCTCCCGAGGATGCGCGGTGTTGCAAGTGAGGGACATACATACATATTTGTCTCAAGCTATCAACACAACGAATTTTCAAATCAATAAAGGGTCATCAACCCGATTGTGATTCTTCTAAAGCGTCCATAGCCAGGCCAGTTCCTCTTGCCGCTTCGGCTAAACTCGGTTCTGAGGGCCTGCCGCGACCCGAAAACGAACGAAGTCCGAATATCTCCCTCCCTGTCGTACTTGTTAATTTGTGCGACAGAGAGGGAGATATTCGAATTTTGTTCGTTTTCGGTTCGCGATAGCCCTTCTGTCAGACGTCCTTGGTGTCCAGATATCCTATCGCGCTAGGAAAGGAAGTACATGTACTATGCAGCAAGCGCGTGTGAGCGCGATGCCATGGTTAGCTGTCAAACGTCGGTTTTGTTAGAAAAAAACTTTCTATATGTAAGTAATATTAATTATTGTGTGCCATAGGCTTGTTTGCTACCATCGTTAAAAAAAATAACGGGACTGGTTAATGGTTTGTTCGTAGACTACACTGCACTGTATTCCGTTGACGAGTACGTCGAAATGACTATTTATATACCTGAGTATATTGTCTCCTAAAATTATTAAAAAAAAAGATTTCTCTTATTGACAATAAAATTAGTATCCGTTATACGTAGTGACAATCCTTATTGGAAGATATGTTTGAGGTTGTATATTTTATTAGATAATGTTGACATAGTAATAGTTTAAATAATATTCATTCGAGTAATGACGATCCTTTTTAGGAGATACAGAATTCTAATTATTATTATTTGATTACATTTTGAAACTTTGCTTGCTTACTTTACATATTTGTCGATTATGGTATAAATTATTATAATTTAGATAAACACTCAAATTGACATTTTAATTTTTATCGTGAATTAAATGAATCTGAATCTGTAGCGAGTTATCTCCATCTATTCGCTACATTGCGTTTCCCTATGGTATCAGCTATGCACTTAAGCACTATAAAAAGTTGGCACCAAATAAGCTAAGTAGGCATATTTATTACTAAGTATTGGTTAGAAATAATTGTAATATGCTGCATGTTTAAAAATCTCATAGCTAACCTGCAAAAAATGCTTATTTTTTACCAATAAATTCTGTATTCCCGTGTCCATTTCCACTACAAGATTATTTTAAGGCCGACTTTTATAAGGACCACTTAGAATAAATACCAATTTAATTTTTTGTAATAAGGTCCAGCGGATCTTTATAAACAAGAGCCTATATTTACAAAAACTTAAAATTCTAGAGCCTAGCTAATGGAATCTGAGACTAGAAAAGAGAGGCTTTAAATAATCCACGTGGTGCAATACTGTGTGTAATGTGACAAAACAACAGTGATATTTGGGTTCCAAATTAAATAGTTCTATCACCAGGCTAGTGAGGTGTTGAGGTAGTATAGCTTAGAAACTAAATAACAGCTTTTGAACAAAAACAGAAACTGTGCCTGCCTTCGTATTTTATTCTAAAGTAATTATTATCAAAAGGTGTCTACCGTTCGCTCAAAAGTCCGAGATGCCGACTTGAAACGCTTATCCTCTCAGACCGGCAGCCCGTGGCCTTAAATCTGTTAAAGGCTTAGTTGCAAACTGTTACTCTAGCTCTTCAAGATTGCAACCGTAGAAATTCACCATGGAAAATTAAAATGTTCTTTAAAGGAAAATGTTGAGTTTTGTATCACAAGAAAAGTTTCTTGCGGGCTGATTTGTCCACTTTATCTTTTATTCCTACCTTACTGTATACCTCACCTATTGTTTTGACGTTTGCAATGAAAACTGTTACACTCTACAAGAAAAGTGTTTACTTCAGTATCTGTTTTTGTGCTACTCACCACAAGAACGCTTGCGCTGCCCATCAGAATCATATAATACAGAAAACATATACCAGAGGGGTGAATGCGTACCAGTTACTATTGTATTAGATATTAGGTACTGACAAAATCACAAAGATCTCGCAAGTGGTAAAAAATAAAACTGGTCAATCTGAAACTAGTTTTTTGATTAAAAAAGTTCACGGCACTGTAAAGTTTTCATCTTATCAGAGAAATCACTAGCACGCTATTTAAGAAAAAAACAATATTGGAAAACCTCACAGAAACACATTTAACTTAACATTCCTATTTATTTACTTTATTAATACCCTCATCTGTTATTCGATAATGACATACATAACATGTTAGATAGTATATAGATTCATCCGGCAGGGATTGCCTAACTAAAACCTGGATTGAATATATATGTTTGACACCCTAGGATCAAGCTAAAAAAAGATTTGTATTCTTTTATTTAGAGTGGATTGCACCAAATCGTCTGTAATTGTAAGCGGTGTTCGTTAAAATCTGATTGTATAGAAAGTTTGACAAGTTTCTATGGGATGACAGCTGCCGGCGCCATATTTGACAATGCCCGGCCTGTGATCGTATGTTGGTGCAACCGCGCCTTAAACTCTGAATGTTTTATATTCCGAATTAATAATCATTGGTTTTAACAACATTAATGTATACTCCAATTTCGCAAATTGATCCGTGTGCGGCCAAAGAGCACTGCATATCGAGCTACCACCTAGTTCAGCGAGCGAGCAAGACAAACATTTGGCAGTACCATACTTTTACCAGGGGGTAATAAGTGTGAATAAGGGTATTTATAAAACTCAACAAATCTCTGCTGTGTATGTACCGTTTGAGGTTTGAAAAACGATAATCATTAATGGGGTTAGTATTCATCACTATGCTTGCCCCGCCAGAAACTACATAATTTCTACTAGAAAAACTCGAGATATCTATTTGAAAATTAAACATCTAACTTGGTTGACCTATTAAACTTCGTTAATTTACTTCAGTTGCTGCTTTAGTTCGTTCGTTCGTTTTGTATGTAATTGTTGCTGAAAGCATATTTTTGCTTAAACATAGACACGGCTGTACTAAATGCTACTGCTTAGTAGAAAATTAATTTTGTATGCGATAGTGCATCGATACTGACGATTTCTCAATGTAATTTGACATTTTGGTACCGTTAAGGAAGTCTTCTAGGTAGATATCGCTGTACGCTTCCCTAAAGCCTTCTGTACATACGTACGATGCGAGTTTCTTTACATTGCAAAACTTGCTTGCGACTTTCGTACGTATATAAATCAGGCTTAAAACGTTGTAAGAGGTTGTCCGGTAGCTCAGGTGGCTAGAGCAATTAGCCGGCCTCATCACTAAACTGAAAGAGGGAACGCTGCGCTTACGGCGTCCAACTCTGACACGACGCGTACGCTTAGGCATTCCCGCCGGCGGGGACGTCCACCGCGCGATCGCGACAACAGTGATACATATAGTCCCTATCCGTCCCGGTACCGCCGCACACCGGGTAGAGTCAGTCCGACCCAGGTCGGGCATAGCTGAGTTTCTTGCTGGACTCTTCTCAGCTAGGCTAGGTTTAGTGAACCAGCGACAAAAGTCCCAGTAGCTCGATTCCACTCACACCTCAGATTCGGTTGAAACCGCTCAACCAATCTCACTGGAGCGCAAACTCTTAGAGTATTCCAGTGTTCCAAACCACACGCGTGGTCGTGCCGGAGGTTTTCCCCTGGATTTTCCCCAGGCTACTCTCCAACCGCGCACTCCTATCGCTTTATTGGGCCCGGCCTATAAAGCCACAGTCAGGTTAAAAAAAAGCCTCATCACTAATTACCAACAGATAGTGGTCAAATGCTTACCTATTCTATAAAATGTATAGCTTAGTATAGCTGTCCGTTGTCGCACAGGCTCCACCATGACTTTGAACGTCCACTGCAGCGACGGTGGTGCCGTACAAATGCTATACTATATGCATACCGCCCGCTTCCAAGCAACCATATACCTCCTACAACGAAGGAAATATGGGCGACATCAGTAAGCTCCCGGTAACGCACTAAATACCGCATACAGATACTGCCCCACTAAATACGGTGTCCGAACACTTCCCTCAGTTTTTTTTATTTTTCTATTGCTCCCAGTATTATGCAACTGAAACCTAACGCGTAATAAAATAACGTTTAAAAACCCTTGAACCGCACAGTTCCAAACAAAGGGTCTCGTGACTCGTTGCATCCGAGTTGTCAGCCGACAAATTGCGATGCTCGCTCCTTGCCCGTAATTAGAGGCGCAATCTCCGGGCGCCGAGGACAGCCGATAGCGATCTGAGGCTAATAGAAACCTGAATGCAACTTTAACATTAAATCGGATAACGGTAAATCACTGTTACGCTAACTAGAACGAAGAGATAACACAACGGTCAGGAAGACATACGTTGCGCATTTCGACAAAGTTTCAATCTGTGCTCGATACTTCACTACAACATAGTATAAAACGTTCGCTTTCTCTGTCCCTATATCCCTATGTATGCTTAAATCTTTAAAACTACGCAACGGATTTTGATGCGGTTTTTTTAATAGATAGAGTGATTGAAGAGGAAGGTTTATATGTATAATAAAATCCATTAAATAGTGCACTCGTGCGAACGCAACGGATTTTGATGCGTTTTTTTTTAATAGATAGAGTGATTGAAGAGGAAGGTTTATATTGCACACGTGCGAAGCCGGGGCGGGTCGCTAGTTTTCTATAAAACCGGTCAGTGCGAGTCGGACTCGCGCACGAAGGGTTCCATTATCTATAAAAAACGGCATAAAAATCACGTTTGTTGTATAGAAGCCCCCTTAAATATTTATTTTATTTTATTTTTTAGTATTTGTTGTTATAACGGCAACAGAAATATATCATCTATGAAAATTTCAAGTGTCTAACTATCATGGCTCATTAGATACACCCTGGTGACAGACGGACAGACAGACAGACAAACGGACGGACAGACAGCGGAGTCTTTGTAATAGCATCGCATGCCGTTACATGCATTGTCAGGCTTAGGGCTTACCTGGGTAACCAGACAGCATATGGATGCTTGAGATTTCAGAAGTCACAAGCGAGTTGCCAACCTTCTATTGCATTCCAAGTTGTTGAGTTAGTTGTTCAGTTGTTATTTTGCTTAAAGTTTCTATATTTACATAAATAGTTGCATAAATAATATGCTGTAATGCTGATAATCGTATTTTCTAAATAAATAAGTTGATGTACCCATAAAATTGTAAATAATTATTTTGAAATTAACATACCTACAAAAAATGAGCAGACTCATCTACTTTTTATACTTTTTCACTATTTTAACCAAGTTTCTGCTTTGTTTCTGCTATATTATAGATAGTATGTCTTTTTACCCCCAACGCGAACGAACGAAGAGTTATAAGAAATTTTAAAATGTGACTTGTCATTCTGCTCATCTATCTGTAACAACGTAGCTCCATAACCGATTTGAATGTGGCCGTTAAGCATGTCACACACTAAGCAGATACGATAAGATATCTGTATCTGAACGCATATCTGTCAATATCGCTCCCTATACAATTCAATGAGCACACACAGCGCAGATAACTTATATTTTATCATGAAGTATCTGTGGGCACTGACATATATCGCAAGATGGCAAAAATATTATCTGCGTATATAAATTGATCTGCGTATAATATCTGCCGATATAAATATGGTATAGTAATTTATCTGCAGATAGATACAGGTTGATGTGAGACGGAGCCGTCCGCCCGCGCCCCGACCCGCCCGCTGCACGCGCTCCATCCCGCCCGCGCCCGTTTCCGCCCCGATGCCCGCTGTGTTCCTTGCGCTGCTGGCTCATTCATTGTTTACCTTTGAATGACGTGCGTACTGCGTATGGTGCAGAGATAAACACGAAAACATCCTATACAAACAATACACACCAAAAAACAAGTCTACCCAGTTTTAAGGATTTAGACTGAATGTATCGTCTCGTATATTATCGTATCTGCGTAGTGTGTGATAGTTTCAGATCATTAAGTTATTATACGCAGATAAAATATTATCGTATCTGCGTAGTGTGTGACACGCTTTAAATCGGAAATCTAATATTCCGTTTGTGGTTCGAGAGTTTTATAAGTTTTAAACTCATGTTTATTATTTAAGATTGGCGAGCATTTAACCACAATCTCGCCTGAAAAGCGACTGATGGCTGATTTTGAGTATAATGATGGCATGGTATGATGGATGTATTACATTATAATATTAAAGACAACATACTATGAGCTGCTGGACGTATCGTTTTTTTTTACGAAAATGTCAACCCAATCGGAAATTGATATAATCTAAATGTTTATTCTGATCAACATTTATTAGAAGTAGCGTTGTAGAGCCGTCGGTACGATACATCGTTTGACTTTAGAGTTTCATTTTCACTCACCCTGTAGGTACATGATAAATAGGAAACTACATACCTACCGACGCGTACGTAGCGAGAGTTCACGTGAGCTCGCTGAAGATTCGTAACTTATTCGATATACCTACCGATTTATGCGTAAATGTCTTATACGCCATCAAACTGTTATAATGTTACCGTCATTTTAGTCTAGAATTACAGCCAACGCGTCTGCCTGAGATGTATCGAATAAGTTAAATCTACAAGGTTCTTGGTAAGTACAGCGCGTGCAAAGTATTGCTCTACATATGTTGCCTATATACATAAAGAAGTTTGAGAACTTGGCGTGCTAGTTTTTAGATTTAGTCGTAACCTTGGGCCTATTCAGACATGCTTAATATCAGATATTTAATAAGCATAAGGTCGCTTACTTAGTACGAGTATACTTTACTTATGCGAAGAGTACACAGCAGTTTTCTTTTAATATATATATTTAATCGTTTACCAAAAAATACTGCAGTTTTAAGTTGACAGGTTTGTTTATATGCCTTTAAATAATAGCCTCATTCTAGTAGTCTACAATGCTTCACTCAACTCTAATAAAGTATATATGTTCTTATGTCGTTCGAGATCAAAATGTCGTGTGATATACATTATACTTTAAAACAACTGGTAATACTACAAACCGCAACACAAAAACTGACGTAGTACCCAACTGATATGGCTTACCGATGTACCTGCGCAGAAGATGATTTTTTAAAGCGCGGGAAATGCTATCCAATACCAATCACTAACCTAACCAATCAGCACGCTCCACGCACCGCGCTTCTTTTTCCTGTACCGCTATTGGTCCGCAGCTGCTGCTATGTTAGCGCGCGCCGCGTGGCATGTTAGTCAGCCGCCATACTTCTGATCGAGTGCACGCGCATTATGAACAGTGTATTATGAACCTTATAGTAGTGATCTAAGGTTAATTGTAAGTTTTAAGCATTCTTTCGTTAATCTTCGGAGCGATACTGTCTTTTCTGCGCGAACGAAGATTCACGACGCGCTTTAACAGTTACTACGTGACGTTGTAGCTGAATCATCGTACGCGTGTGAAACTATTGAGATCCCGTGACGGATTCCGGTCTGGCTAACAATCGCTCTCAATTAAATTGCGGCCACAGCGAGTAGCCAGTTATTATCCACAATTAAGAGCTTTATGCTTGTTTGGGCAACTTACGGGTTCTTGCGTACATTTGATGCTGTTGAATATCGTTACAAAAAATGGATATTATCATCATTTTAGTTATTGCTAAACGGTAGCGAAAGCGACATTCTATTTTATTTGTAGGAGAAAAGATCGAAGACACATTTTTATTTTCCACACGAGATGACGGCGTTCACACCTAACCCAACATTATACTAGGGCGCCGCATAATTATTTCGAAGAACGAAAAACCAGAAACAGCTAAGTTTTCAGATTTAGTAAGGCATAGATCGTCAAGCTCCCTGAACGGCTAAAAGGATCGAAAAATTAATAATGTGGTGCTAAGTTTAAAGGCCTATTAAGCCTTCAATAGGTTAGTAGGAGGCATCTATGCAATTTATATGCAGCTACCTAAAATGCCGTAGTATCTAATGGGAAGAAGCCTACTTTCTTGTTCCTGATTTTGATTTTGGTCTTCCTACATGAGTGACAAACACGACGCGCCACGTTTCAAATCGTTACAAAAATATCGCAAATAAATAGACAGGAAAATATTTGTCAAAAATAACTCGCGCTTAGTAATCCTATAATCTACTCGTAACTGAATGTGACATCTCCCAATTACAAGGAATCCCGTCACGTTTGTCAAAAAAAAGCTCGGCCTTGGTAATCCTATAACCTACTCGTAACTGAATGCGACATCTCCCAAAATAGTTAATTCATTTACAGCCTCAGATTATGCAACAACGTTTCACATTATCAATCAGGTCCATCCCACAACAACACCCTCTACATTTAAACTGCTTAAGAGGACTTATAAGGTTTGAAATGTTTTGATTTCAAATTATAACAATACTATTGATAATACCAATAAAGTTATTAAAGGCTCCGATATTTTTTTTTAAGTTTTAGATAGTAACATAGCCATTTTTTTATTTTATTGTGTGTAGTAGAATTTAAGCGGTATAAACAAGTTTTTAGCTTGAAACTGGTCGATTTGGAGTGATGTTTGAAACGATATTTCTTAATGAAAAGTCCAAAAAATACATTTGAAGTTTATGACATAAGGTCGCAACAGTCCTGTTCTAGATAGTAACATTGAGAAAATATCAAGATACGTGTCAATTCAAACAGAAACTGGCATAAATAGATGAGCGTTTTTTAACTGATAAGGACCTTTAAGCCACCGCTGACAAATGCCAAAGCATTTTAACGAATAAATGAAGTGAGAGATTTAATTAGTTTGGGTTAGTTTTGTACCGGTTTGGTATGGAACCCAAATTGATCAGCGGTGCAGTGGTGGTGGCGCTGGTTTCTTGTGTGGAAGGTGGAGATAAAATAAAGGCCGGCTTGTTCACTGGAGACTGTATTGATTAATTAAATAAATGCACTCTTAGGTTGAATATTACATACTTGGGGACGTGTCCTGATCAAGCAAGAGAACCATTCTAGAACGAATGAATGTGAGATTGACAGAAAGAATGAATGAACTAAAATACGTAACAGTTTACATTCCTTATCTGTGTTAGGGATTCCAACATGCTGGGGCGGGGGCGGAACCCTTAACTTCAATATAAAAAGTACATGCTACTGAAATAGGTATAGCCTCATTTCCCAGCATAATGGTATACACATCAACATTATGAATTTATGTCTAATAAACGTTAATATGTAAGTATGAGTTTTAAGTTATTCTGAACCTTATGACCATGTGAACTGAGATTAATATTGGTTAGCATTATTAAAGTAATGTGAAACAGTATGTTTCTAAATAATGACACAAACAAAAATAACAAATAAGTACTCTTTAACGTCTGAGTAGTTAATGATTATAGTAAGTGACATTGAAAATGACATACACCTACTTAACTTGTAATTACCTCTAACATAATTTGAGGCAATTGGTAATTAATTACCTTTAAACCTTACGAGCCTAACTCAATCTATACAGTACAGTACCACTAATAAGTGAAAACATATTTGTACACTAAACCCACCTAGTGCTTAATATGCTTATACTAGTTTACTACATTGTAGTAGTTTAGTTATTTTACGCTGTATTAGTGGTACATATAATACTTATTACTACACATCTTATATCTTTCTAAAAAAAATTGTTTATCTAAACACAGACATACATTGTTGTGTATCATAGATGACACTTATTGTATGGGTAGAATGGCGAAACCACTTAATGAGCGCTTATACACTTTCTTATTAGGTGTCATGAGGTCAACGACCCTGACCTTGTTATCATCACATGGATAAACCTTAACTGTCCTGTCCATGGGCCATGTCATGGGCGGGCAGTTTAGCTCCTTCATGATTACTAAGGCACCAACCTCAACATTAGGTTTGCTATCGTGCCATTTGGGACGACACAAATAATATTTATGCCATGCCTTCCAAAATTGGCCCCTGACCTCTAGTTGCACATTTCCCAGAACTTTACTCTATTAGTAGGTGTGTCAGTTGTCTGCTTCTGGAAGGTATGTCATTGCAGCGCCAATCAGGAAATGTCCAGCACTAAGGTAGCTGTAATCAATAATATCATTAGCAGTTACAGGTAATAGCGGCCTAGAATTTAATACAGCTTCAATTTGACACAGTATGGTATTTAACTGCTCATATGTTAGTACATAATTTTGTAGGACACGCTTCAAATGGTACTTTGTACTTTTAACAGTAGCTTCAGCAAGACCAGCAAACACTGGCGAGTAGCTAGGCACAAAATGAAACGTAATATTTTGCTGTGCGGCGTAGGATTGCACCAGAGTTTGATGTTCTTGTGATTTATTTAATTTGTACAGCTCAACTAATTGGTTCTCTGCGCCTTAGCAACCTTTAAGCATCCTCCGTTATCACAAAATACGTCCGTTGGAAGGCCTCTTCGCGCTATAAAGCGTTTAAAATATGCTAACAAGCGTTCAAAGCATCTGTAGTCAAGTCTGAGGAGAGCTCCAGATGTATGGCCTTTGTCACAAAACAAACGAACACACATATATAGCCTTTTGTGCGCACAGAGTACATGAGATTGACCGGTATGAACGGAACGGAACAAGCTGTTGCAAGGAATGATGTATGAAAGATCAAACATCATCCTAATAATAAAATACTTTACTGCGCACGATAAAATTATGCGTACAATATTATGAAATTAATCTGTTTTAGGTTGTACGATGCGACGATGGGAAATTCGCGCCGCCCGCAGCTTTCTGGTTTTCAAGAAACGACTATATAGGAACTCGCGCCGCCTGTTCTTCTGTCTCGATATGAATTAGCAAACGTGGTATTGTTGTTGCGTCGATCACGATGAATATTCGCGTAGATCGATGTACTTGCGCAAATTGCAGAACTCGACGATTTGTTTGCGTAGCGTAGATTGATTTTGATGCGAGATTATTGTTGCGTCGACCACGATGTATAAATGGCGTAGGTCGATCGATGTATGTACTTGCGCAACTTGCAGGATGCGACGATGATTGCTTGCGTCCATTGATCCTCTTCTTGTTTTGCAGGGTTGACTCAAATGTAGCTCGGCCACGATGAATGTAGCATTGAACCGAGAAAACTCCCTAATTCTTGTAATTAAAAGGGTACTTGCGACGAATGTAGTTTCGCGTCGTTTTCGTCTCCTTTTGCGATCATGCGGGAATGGGTTGCACTTTTGATCGGATCGGTGAACACGTTGCAAACTGGGTAGCCTGGAGTCGGGATATTATGCAATATTCGTACCTTGCTTCATTTTTCTTTTCGAAGGACCATATGTTCAGCGGTGCAGTGGTGTTAGCGCTGGTTTCTTGTGTGGAGGGTGGAGATAAAATAAAGTCCGGCTTGTTCACTGGAGACTGTATTGATTAATTAAATAATTGCGCTCTTAGGTTAAGTATTACATGCTTGGGGACGTGTCCTGATCAAGCAAGAGAACCATTCTAGGACGAATGAATGTGAGATTGACAGAAAGAATGAATGAACAAAAATACGTAACAGTTTACATTCCTTATCTGTGTTGGGGATGCCAACACAAATAACAATAAGAAGGCTATGAGTCCCTCACACCCCGCTACTAGTTATATCCTTTACCTTTGCGTTTATAAGTGACGGGAGGCGCAT
This sequence comes from Epiblema foenella, assembly GCA_963556455.1. Lineage (NCBI taxonomy): Eukaryota > Metazoa > Arthropoda > Insecta > Lepidoptera > Tortricidae > Epiblema > Epiblema foenella. The sequence continues at coordinate 21,765,717 of OY747099.1, read as the reverse complement.
GACCATAAGAAAACAAATTTGTCACCGAATGGAACCAATTTTATTGTTTCTTCGTGTAGCCATCGGAGAATGACTACCTAGTCATCTATATATTTCTCTCCACTAAAGTCTCCGTGGCACCTGCAACCGACGGGAGATTTCAAAATCACAGTTCAGTAGAACGCACTGAAGCACACATCATACAATCTGGCCTTGGCCTTGGGCGACCCCAATGACCTCCTTTGGTCGCCTTACTACAAACCATAATCCTCTACTTGACCAAGCCCACACAACTGCCACGGTTCCTACCTAGGATTGTGTTTGCTATAGGTACAGAGAAAAACCTTTCTGTCTACACAGGCAAGTTGAAATTCCATAGTATTTCTTAACGACTTTTCAATAAGTGGTTTTTGTCTCGTTTTACCTCGCGCACCAACATGTGAGAGTGTAATATAACTGCACCAATGTAACCACTGAATGCAGAATGGTTTTTTTTATTTCACAAGCTACCTTTACTAAAAATGGATATGGTACGCGGTGAATAATATCACATAGTATAAATCCTTCAAAATGTTACTGTGCACATATGAAATTTTTTCGATTTCCTCTCGACACGATCCAACTGAATTCGAAATCGGGGATAGGAAAATGTTCGCCATTTTGTAGTTACAAAATTCCCGTTGAAATACGAAACGGTATTGTAAGTAAATAGTACTATTCACATGTAATTTAATACTGTACCTCTTGTAAAAATGTACAATGATATTTTCTGTTCAGTGAACAATTTAAAAGCTGAGCAAGTTTAGCAATATATTGTATTAACATATTACTATTTAGTAAACGGGATTTAATCGCGGCTGTCAAAAATCGTCACATGAATAAGTTTATTACAGCATCTCTATTGCCGACCATGTGCTGAGTCAGGAATAGACACATGCAATGAGCTCCATAAACCTATAGTATCTACAGACGGTCATCACCTTAGAATTGACACTGTGAATCATTGAAATATAAAAAAAATAACGTAATTCAACGATTCAACCAGATGACAGTTTTAAGATTTCACGTTAGGATGATCAGAACTGATACCCAAACGAACCGGAGCTGAGCTAGCAGTTTTATACAACCAAAGATGTAACCGGCATATCAGACCGAGGAGTTTAGTTTCGAAGTTAAGTAAAAAGTTAAATCAAAACCGTTCATTTTTTGTGTACAATGTTACACAAATCGACCTAGCACCGAACTAAGCAAAGCTATGAATACCTCTATGTCGACTAGACGATATACATACTTAGGGAAGACCGGAATAAGACCAGATAGCTAAGATTTTTTTATACAACGCCGGTGGCAAACAAGCGTACAGTCCACCTGATGGTAAGCGGCCACCGCAACTCCAAAGGAGTCACCGACCCTTTATGAAATTTGAGAATTCACTGACATCACAAAGAAATAAGCATATTTACGATAATCATAACTTTTATCAGAATAAACAGCGGAAATCGAAATGTCAATTATTTCTGATTTTTATCCGCCACTTGTACAAAACCGTATAATATATACGATATTCACCCATAACATAAGGTAATTGAGCAGTAACGCATCCCCTACACATGAAATTATTTTACTTCCCCAAGTCGCAGCCGATGCAGCCGTCATGGGCCCACATTTTTTGTGCATATGACTGACTGGTCCAGTTTCAATTTCCCAGTTTTACTATGTTTAGTATTAATCAACTTATTTTTGTATGGAGATGGTCAAAATCGGTATTTTACAGCTCTCTCTTATGTAAATAAATAGATGACATCCCTCTGTACTCGGGAATTAAGTTTTTAGTGAATTGTGTGATCCATTATTGTTCGACATCTGTCTAGTGTAATCACATGCGACTACTATTTATTTGTATTGACAGTTGTATTATATTCCATTTTGTGTTGACGATCCTTATTGGGGGAATATGTTCAATTCATCATCTCATTATTATTATTATTTAATCTTAATTGACGATCATGATGTAAATTCTTATTCTTTTGACATGAATGCAAAACAATGTAATTTAGATCTATTAAATAAATGAAGTTGAAACCGAATCATCCAAGACTCAGGATCAGATAGATATTCGTGGTTGTCGCACAATTAAATGCCCTGACCGGGATTCGAACCGGAGACCTCCAGGTTCGTATGCAGGGTCACTACCAACTAGGCTAATGCGGTTGTCAAAACCAGAACATACTTAAAAATCAAAATCAAAATCAAAACATTTATTCTGCAAATAGGCCTCAAGGGCACTTTTACAAGTCAAAATCTATCTAGGTACATCAAATAAAAATAATACAATAATCAAAGTATCATTCATTAAATGTAGTGTTACATGTCAAAAATAAGACTAAGAAACTAATAACAATCGAGATGTATAAGGTCTCTAAGCGTCAAGATAAAAAGTAATAAAGTAGGTACACTAATCATAATAAAATATTTTGAGCTATATCTATAACACGTCAACATGAAATAATAAAATCTAATAAATAAATATCCTCAGAGATGCACAAGGTCTCTGAGCGTCAGTCTAAAAATAAAATCAAATGAGAACAGAGCTTAAACATTAAAATAACAAAAGTGAATTCAATGCCTTTTGAAGACTGTTTATTCTGGATGCGTCTTATGATATGCAAATAATGTCTAAAATATACGAAAACATGCATATGCCGCACCGGTACGTACCCTACGGTCTGTTTACGCGGAACGCTCCCCTCATTTGACGTCCCACGCCATTGAGGCGTCAAGCTTCATTTGCGCTTGTCACCAGTCTAACGAGACCTCAGCACCCTCACTGATACCCCTCCCGCTGTCGCAGCACGCAAACGCCACGGGGGGAGGCCGGACTCTGCTTGAAATGGTCACGAGCTGACGTCCTCGAATTAATTAGGCACCCGTACTTTTTATTGACGTTGAGGTCGAATATGATCTTCAAAATGAGTTCAAGTTTTGAGCCACTAAAATTACTTCGTTCCGATTTCGTTACAAGCCTCTTGAAAAAAAAATACAGAACGAGCAAACTACAAATCAGTCAAACAAATTTTTGCTTTAATAAGCTTTCCTCAGAATACTAGAAAGGATTTTGTGCAAAATTATGAAACCTACCGAGCCGCATTGAAACATGCGGGAATAAAAGTTCCAAAATCCGGGACCTTGGTATCATAACGGATGACAAGATGACCTTAACAAACTTATCGACAGTATAGTTCAAAAATCCTTTCATAATCTAGGTTTTATTAACAGTAAACCTTCCAAATCCAGCAAAGCATTTAAACCCTTATATTTCTCATTCGTTAGATCATTGATGGACTACAGTGTTATTTGGAGTCCCATGTTTTCAGTGTCATAAAAATAGACTAGAAAACGTCCAAAAGAAATGTTGAACTTCAGACCATTTACACACGAAATTGCTTCTTTTCTCGTACCCCATACTGATACAACAAATGTTTCTCACATATAAATTCATTACATCTGTCACTGTATAATTTCAAAAATAAAATTACGCAATGTATGAATAATAAGTCTGATAACATAACCTTTAGTTTACTTTAATTACTTCCTTTTTTTTATTTAATTTTTTTATTAATCCTTTGATCTGCAGGCTAATCACGTAACTTTATGTACTAACGGTAGATAGATTTTACTGTCAATTTTCGACCGTTCGAACGCCTGTCAAAAATTCGCACCAGGTAACTTTATGTACTAACGTTAGAAACACCATTTCGTACCGTACCGTTCACAAGGTGAATGAGATTCGACGTTCTGTTATTGCAAAGGTGATCCAATGAACGAATGGTTGTTCCTTCCAATGTTTTGCACAAATTTACTATCATAATAACCCAATTCAAAGCACTTTATCTAAAATTAAGGAAAAATGTGATTATGATAAGTGAACACGAGTTATTATATTTAAATCACAAATACTAAACATGCAACCGATAAACACAAAACGCATTATTACAGAGAGAGTATGACAGAAAGACAAATGTAAATGTGACGATGTAAAACCTTTGTAATATTTTAAATTATTTTCTTTTAATAAGTCTTTAAATAATATCGGTACAAATAAATATATCAATTTATATTGTATCATTTAATAATATTTATTTTAAAGAACTAAATGTCATCTAGTATCGAATAGGAGAACTTGTTGACAGTTAATTCACTTGCATTCCATAATATTGACATCTAGTATGCAGTAGGAGAACTATCAGGCAGTAAAATAATGTTGGCTATACACCAAAGCCTAGACCCGCACCGAATTATAAAATGAAAAGTGTGGTGAAATTGCATTATCATAACAATATTATTATTGCAATAATCTTATATCGGTATAGTCTTTCAAATCAGTCCAAAAAGGTTCAAATTTTAAGAATTGTAGGCATAACCTGCCTATTTTAGTTAACCGTTTAATCGCCATGCGTCATGTACGGCAGTGATCCCTACAAACAAACTCATTTTTCATAAGAGATTGTATATGAACTTTAGTGTAAAGCACGAAGGTCACTTTGACAACGTACGTGACACCACACCACACCACACCACCAGGTAAGCAGGTAACACCTATAGGCGTTTTTGTCATATCAAGAGGGTTAATCTACCTACGTCCCCAAACAGAAATGAAACGAGCATTTATATTTCCCAAATTTAATACATAATAGCTCTGGACGTTCCTTGAATATCCACAATAGACAGAATGTTCTCTATAATTCAATCGGATCCGACATCAGTGTACACTAAGTAGGTACATGAAGGCAAAGGCGTCCACTATCGGCACGGCACGGCAAAGGGCTCCTCAGCCTCACACATTAGACTAGCGGGATAGACAATGCATGCCAAAGGTGTGCTTGGGAATGCCGAGGAATGCTCGGCATGCCTAATGAGGCCTGGGCATGCTTAAGGATGGCTGCGCATGCCTAAGGATGCCTCGTCATGCCTAAGGACGCCTCGGCAACCCCGGCAATCCTAACCACATCTTGGCGTGCCCGAGGAGGAATCCCTTGGCGTGCCAATGCCGTGCCAATAATGGGTGCCAGGCCTAAGGATTTGACAAACTTCTGACAAATTGAAGGTCACACTGTAGGCTTGCCTAATTATTGCTTCATGACTTTACTTCGTAATGGTCCATAATGATAAACTAAAAATCATTCTTTGCCCGTGGCCCTACACCGTTAGTCCTAATGATTGTACCACAGGTAATTTTCTTTGTCCTTGGTTCTATCAATCTGACCATAGACACCTAGCATCCTCTTCTCCAATATGTTTGACTGTCTGTTTAACCAGTTGAACATATTGTATAACTTTCCTTCAATTTTTAAAAAGTAGTCGAGCAATTTGTTACTTAAAAATGCAATAAGTTCAATTACAGTATTATGACGTTAAATAAAATGAACTATTCTTACGATACATTTCAAAACAATAGAGGAAAGTTGTCCAATATGTTCAACTGGTTAAACAGACAGTTTAGTATATTGGAGCAGAGGCCTAGCATTACCCGTATTCCATATATCTCTACCACTACATTTACCCTGGTAGCTTACCGTTAGATTTCCCTCCTTCCACTTGGTGCCCAAGCCTATGATTCCATGGAATTGCAACGTAATGTTTTTGTCGCTATGCTCCCATGGTATCATTAGATGTATTTTGATGCCGTTTGGCTGCCATAACATCCATTGATAACTAAATATTTTTCCGTCATGCTTCCATGCAACTGCCCTGTGGGATCCAGCGGTGGTACTTTTCCTCGTCTCTCCCAAGCCACTGCCCAACGGGATCCAGGGTGAGAGTCAGGATGGCGGGTGTACCTAAACAAATATTTAAAAGAAGTGTACGAAACTTTTGTACTAAATTTGTACTATTTTGTACCACATTTAAAAAAAATTGTACCCTTCCGTAATTAAAGTTATTACAATTATCAACCAATGTTAATATCTCAATTTTTTGTACCAAATTTGTACTCAAATATACAGTAAAAACTTCAGCCATCTAATTCGTAGTTTGCGAGTTTTACACATTTGATGATTTTCTACTGCTGGGCAATGCGGTTATTCTAAGTAATACATGTATGGGGATGTCAAACAAATTAATAAACTGGGAGGGGACGGGAGAATTGTGAGTTTTGAAGACTACACCCAAAGGTATCATGTCACACACAGGTTTCAAAACTTTATTAATTGTTAGATTTTCCCATACATTCATTACTTAGAATGACCGTATTGCCCAGCAGTAGAAAATCATCAAATGTGTAAAACTCGCAAACTACGAATTAGATGGCTGAAGTTTTTACTGTATATTTGAGTACAAATTTAGTACAAAAAATTAAGATATTAACATTGGTTAATAATTGGTAGGATCATAGTTTTTCCAGGTACACCCGCCATCCTGACTGTCAGGATGGCGGGTGTACCTTCACTTTGTAATAACTTTAATTACGGAAGGGTACAATTTTTTTTAAATGTGGTACAAAATAGTACAAATTTAGTACAAAAATTTCGTACACTTCTTTTAAATATTTGTTTAGGTACACCCGCCATCCTGACTCTCACGATCCAGGGATAACGTTATTCCTCCTGGTTCCCATACCGCCGATTTTCCCTCTTGGCTCCCATACTGCTGCTGTTTGGGTCCCAGGAATTTGTTTTCCTTCTGGCTCCCATACCGCCCACCAGGGTAGGCAGAGGTGGCTGCATGCCAGATATACAATAGCTTCGACTACTCCTACTACCGATATCTTTATATGAAAGTAAGGGAATGAATATATTCCTGGATGCTATTGAGCTGTGGCGTGGCTTGAGAGTGGGAGCCAAGATATCTGGGATACCAGTATGCAATAAGTTCCATCCTATCCTTACCTGTGATTTCTAATATCTTCCCCCGAGGGTCGCTACAAATGAAACTACTGACGTCCACCTACATCTGTTAAGGGTGGTCGTTATAAAAGTAGTACGTTTGACGACCATCCTTAAAAAGAGGTGTAGGCACGATGACGAGCGAAGCTAGGAGGAGTGTTCGTAAAACTGTGCGACCCGACAGGTTGCAAATAAAATGGTCGTTAGAAAAGACTGTTCGGTTCAGGTGCTTCGCCGGCCGCTGCCGCGGCACGGTCGCTTTGCTTGTAATGTCGCAGTTGTACCAACACTTTTTCTAGCTGCGCTCGTTGGCACACTGGCAAACAAGCCTATTACCCGAGGTCCCACCAACATGTCCCCCTTGTGGATCCACGGGTATTTTTTTTGACCCGTTGCCCTACCGCTCTAAACAGTGTTCTTCAGTGGGCCTACGGGCAATTTATTTTTACCATGGTCCCACTGCACTACGTATTCGACTCTAATGCAGCGAAGCGAGGAGTGTTTAAGCAGAACTATGAGCCTACAGAGCCGGCGAAGCGCCAGAACCGAACATTCGTTACAATTGGTTAGGTCAAAAATATTACTTGTTCGCAGTTCTACCAAACAAAATAGCTAGTTTTTAATTAATGTTTACCGCTTAATGCAGTGGGACCGTGGTAAAAATAAATTGCCCGCAGACCCACTGGCGAATACTGTTTATAATGGGTCAAAAATAATTACCCACCAGGGGGACATGTAGACCCACCTGCGAACACTGTTTCGAACTGTAGGACGACGGGTCAAGAACGACGGTAGGACAACGGATAAAACAAATTACCCGTGGACCACCCACCAGAAGGCCTTCCTTAACCGTGGCACCATCAGATAGTACCATTGATGGTTCTATGGTTTTTTTTTTGCTATGGTAGCATTAATGGTACAACCGAAGTATTTTATTGCCGTGGTATCTGGTATAATTGATGGTAATACGGTACAATAAATGTTTACTAGTACCATTGCATTGCAATTATTATGGTCAATGATCAGCCAGTCAGTGAGAAAACTAATGAACTTTGACCTGCAATCGTTCAAAAACAACAAGTTCAATTGAATTTTATAATAGAAAATGAAATAAATTATGAATAGAGCTTTAGCCAGCACAAAATTACAAGAGGCTGAAATTGGCCTGAATGGCTTCGAGAAATGGATGGTAATAGCCGTATTGCTCGACTTGGCTAAATAATAATAATGTTGTTTTCTATATTTCTATGCAGTTATTAAAATAAGATCTTTAAATTATATGTAAACATTATCTACATGACTTAATTAATTACCAAATTGTCTACTATCCAGTACCACGGGTAACAAAAAATAATATTAGCTGTAGTTCCATTGACATAATGGAACCACGGCAAAACATTATTTGCCGTAGTACCATTGATGGTACAATCTGATGGTACCACGGTTAAGGAATGGTTGGTGGGACCACGGGTAATAGCCAAATAATATCCCTACCGGTAGAGAAGAAAGTAAAATGTCCACATTTCTCTAACAGGCGGGATGTGTCGGTAGAGACATATGGAATAAGGGTAAAGAACGACTATTTGCGGTAAGAAATACGTCGGGACCTTCATACCTTTAAAAGTATTTAAAACCTTTTTTATTAGGGATCTTTCTATTATAATAAAACAACACATAAATAGCATTTATTACTACCTAAATAAGCAAGTACCAAAAATAACGGGTACACTTTGTATCGATTTTTCTATGGAGAAAGTATATACCCATTACTATTGCTCTTGAATGTATAAAGTATCGTTACGTTCTGGGTCTGCCGTGATGATTTGAACGTTGCGAGGAAGACCGTAGCAAGTCATAATTTGTAGTAGAAAAACCTTCTGTTTGCAGTTTTCAAGCATTCCTGAAAAAAAAACTTGATCTGTAGAAGTTGCTTTGTAAACTGAATTGTACCTATTCATATACATCATTTTACAATCCGAAATTATTATAACAGTAATATGTAAACTGACATAAGTATAAGGTACGAAGAGCTAGTCAATAGAATAGAGTTACTAGTTATTTACTGAAATTGCGAGGCATCTGGTTCACGTAACTGGTGACCGAAGACCTGGCGACTTCCTCGTACAACGTATCAGCATTGCCATATAGCGAGGAAATACCGCAAGCATCCTCGGTACGCCTCCCTCAAGGGCCTGTTTTAGATTGAAGATAGTTGTAATATTATTTCATATATTGTTGTTATGTATTACACTATGTATAAAAACTAGTGCCTACGCCAACTCTGGGGATTAGGTGTCAAAGTGGACCCCAGGATCCTTAGGGCACAACCGGAAAGATGCTGTGAGGATAATGACCCCCGATTTGGTTAACATTTTGAGCAGCCTATAATACTGGAAAAGTATGCTACTCCTTGGAGAAGCCATAATAATAGTATATAAATATAGCAATAACACATTATTACTAACACATGAGGCGTTGTGTTCCTGGCAACCAAGAATGCCAGAGCTTCAGAGGTGGAGCTGTATTGAGAGCGACGGACGCCATATTTTAGCTGAAAAATAGTTAAACTGATGTTAAGCAGGACGCATTACGAGGATATTGGTTGGGCAACACGTTTGTGCGATTCAATACATACTTACTTTCATACCTATTGGTTAAAAAAAGTTTAACAAAAGCAAGGTTGGAATCTCCTTTTAAGTAATAAATGTACTTGTGTCAGGAGACTACGCTCGCCCAAAAACCATGTAAGGGGTATCTACAATACATGCATACAAACCTCATGACCTTTTTATTTCAATAAAAATTATAATTATACAAACTCTTCGCATATTCAATATTTTGAGAGAAAATCTGTAATACCATGGACTGCAAGGCGAACAAACCAGTCCATCCAGCTACGTTAAGCTGTCGACTATCGACAGTATGTCAGGACCGCATCCTCATATATATTTGGAACACCTCTCACGACGTTCGGATAGCCAGTAGATAAATATTATGACGGGAAAAGTTGAGGGCCAGAGGTCCCGAGGCAGACTACCCGCTAGACGGAATACCCAAATCACTGGTGGTATACTGTAACTATATCTGCACGAGGCCATCCATAAGGTGGGTGACAGGAGCCTATGGAGGAGTCTGGTCAGCAAGAATTGGACATTATGTCCTCAGCATTGACGGAACGACTGATGATGATGATGATGTGCCGCATCCACGTTGTCCGGAAAACTAACTTAGCTAGCAGTCTACTATTAGGCATGGTTTTGGTCCGGCATAATGTGACAATGAAAAGGAACTGTCGTTTTTTAAGAACCCTTTTTTACATGTTTTTGGTGTTCCTAAGAGAGGCACAAAATTAAAGAAATGTATTTGTACCTTCAGTTGTTCCTTTTCTGAATGAGAATTTCCGTATTTTAGCGGCGTCGGAACGCCGCTACGGGACTCTCGTTTAATATATATTTCTAATATCACATTACTTTTATATAGCGGTTCATAAAATACACTTTCTTACTAAATTTCATAATTAGAGTGCTAATAGTTTCCGAGTAAATCGGCTGTGACATACGGACGGACGGACGGGCGGTCGGATGGACGGACGGACGGACGGATGGACGGACGGACGGACGGACGGGCGGACGGACGGACGGACGGACGAACAGACGGACAGACATGACGAAACTATAAGGGTTCCATTTTAAAAATGTCCTCGATTTACCATCTAATACTTTGTGTCAGTTTTGTGACGTGTCATATAAAACTATATGAGAAATGCGCCACAAAACGGAATCTTTTTGCACTTTGTATAAGAGTACCTTGTTTACTACGGAACCTTATAACTCAAATCGTTTTTTTTTCTCTCTGACCCTGACTGTACCTTATAGGAGACCGCAGCCATAATAACATCACTGCTTGCTCTTTAGGTATACGATGTTGTGTTCCTGGTAGTGAGTATATAAAGTCACAAGAACTCCCGAGGATGCACTATTTTCAGAGTGCGTCACTTGTCTCTAGCTATCAACACAACAAATCCTTATGTCAATAAAGGCTCGGCAACGACCTTGTGATTCTTCTGGAGTCCCAAGTGTTCATACTATATTTTAGAGATTACTCAATAAAAAAACTTACTTGCCTTGAGGTAAGGAGATTTTGTGGACCAGGCAGCAGGGTGGCGGTTATAGATTTTCATTTTATCCAATTATCATCATAACCATGTGTTGATCAAAGAAATAGTCATCTTTAACATGTTGCCTAAAAATACGCAATTCACAATTGCTGCACTGAAAGAAGAAGTTAGAGCATAGTAATGAACATCTTGAAATAGCATCTCAATTATCATGAGCCTGGCTACAGATTATGTATATTATAGTAGCCGTAGAAACTAAAAATGCTACAGTTTATAATAAGGACATTCATTTGACTCAGTATTATTATCAGTATCACCCACGCATCCATAGTCTCAAAAATCCGCAATTTCATAACACCAAAATCCCCATTTACATATCCCTGACCCTGAATCCTAAACTTAATAAGGCTCGGCAACGTGCTTGTGATTCTTTAGGAGGCCATAGCCTATGGACGCTATCGACACCATAGTGTCTGCTTAACCCACGCCAGCGACTTTTCGAGTGACGAATGCGTATCGGATGACGCAGTGAATGAAGGCTCCTTACGAGGTGGCCTGATGACGTTAGAGTCAAAAGACCTGGGACGACACGCGACCGATCAGCAAGGCATTTTCCGGGAAAGGCCTATGACCAGCAGTGGACGTCTATTCAGCTAATGATAATGAGTTATGCCATGGTGTTATGTTGTAACATGCACACTATTTATTAGTGATATGTAATAAAATTACTTACCCTTGGCGCGTAGTAGCAGATAAAGTCGTTACTTAAGTGAACTACCATAGCCAACTATTCGATACGAGCCATTATGAAAAAATGATTTTTATACGCGAAATTCACCAAATAAGTGTTTAATATTGCTCTGGACTAAATATTACATAATAATTGTATTTATTTCGTTGTACTCATTTTTTCTAAATTGTTATGTCACACGCCCTGTCAGTTTATTATTTTTAAAAGTTAAAGTACCTATCCAGCCTCTTAATGCTAGAAGAAGACTACCGGATTTTACCGTTGCTTTTGTATAAAACGAAATGGGTTCAACTAGACATCTAGCGTCAAGTAGAATAAGTTATTGCATATACATTACTAGTTACTTCATTGAGAGGTGATTGGGGAAACCCCAATCTTTGTAATCTAGTTTAGCATAGTGGGTAGTGCACCTGCCTGTGAAGCTGACGGTCCTGGGTTGGAATCCCGGTCAGAGCAAATATTTGTGTGATGAGCATGAATATTTGTTTCTGAGTCTTGGATGTTTTCTATGTATTTATATCTATTAAATATATCGTCGTCTAGTACCCATAACACAAGCCTTCTTGAGCTTACTGTGGGGCTAGTTCGGTTTATGTAAGATTGTCCTCTAATATTTATTATTATTATTTATTTTATTTATTTATTCTTTTCACACATGGATTACATTATTGCATCTACAATATTATTCGAGATTAATGTATTTTAAGCTCAACTACGTAATCGTAATAGTCCCTTGTCTTCTTGTTCTCGCCAAGTTTATTGCTCTGAGCTGACCTATACGCTGCTTTGGGTGCGATATGTGCCTTGATAGTAATCTATGTACACCCCACAAGCTTTATAGACCTGCCCACGCGTCGCTACCGTTTGAATAGAAAAGATTAATGAAACTCCTTCTTCATTCTATTTGCAAAGTTAGAGTAATATCATTTTAGAAGAATTTAATGAACATAAGTCGATGCAATAGCATACACACAATTTCAATATAGTGTATTCGTATGTACCTGCTTATACCTAATGAATGACGAAACGTATTATTTAGGTATTTAAATAATGTAAACAACAACGAAAAAATACAAAAATATATTAAGAAATAACATCATGTCTTTATACAACTTTCTTCTCTCTTCATGCGAGTAGGATTTTTTCTTGGCAGTAAATCCGCGCGGAATTAAAAGCTCACCAGCACCAACGACGGCTTCGCAATCTCGTTGTATCATCTAAAACATTTGACATTTGTGTATAACTCTTGTGTTACTTTACCTACCTACCCGCGCGGATCCGCCGGAGTATTATCTATTTGGTAGGGACAACAGGTAGAGGCGCGGGATATAATACATCTTATGTACATACCGAAGATTCACATTACACGCTGGTTACAAAGGAAGACAGAAATAGCATCCCAAGTGGACTTAATAAACTCATGTTTAAAAGATTCGGAGACTAGGTAATTTATGTCGTCCTATTACTTTTCATAAATCGACAAGCATACATCGACACGCGGGGCACGTATATGAAAAAGTACATACTTATAAATTAACACTTCTATATTTCAGCGATGAATAATATGGCATGCTATTTTGCTTGGTTCGTGTTACTTCATAGTTTCCCTCGTTTTATCTTTCACACTCTGCATCTTGCAGCATCGCGTCACCACCAAGAGATGGGGAATCTGGTTTATGTACGTCCTGAAAAGAAACACATAATAATACCAAATATATTAGTAAATACGAATGTGAGCAAATAAATACCGCATGACCATGACATTTGTTGTTACTTACTTTTCGTTTTATTTAAAGTGCTTAGGGAATTTTAAACTCGATCGTGTGTTTTAAAGACATTTCAAGGAAATTTGGGGCATTTTCACTAATTAATAAACCCAAATCATGACCAGAATCTTTGTTTAATTCATTGTTATGACATGACAGACACGATGACTGACGATGACTTTGTCACGCAGTAATTGACATATTTATACCGTACAATTTTACCGTCAAAAAGTTACGTGTTTCCAATCATTTGATCAATTTCTTACTTTAGTATGGGATTTCCATTCAATCGTTCATTCAATTATGTACTAGCGTCGGGTACAAAAAACATGACATTAGCTCAGCAATTTATACTTCAAAATTGACATTAAAATCTATCTAACGGTAGTACATAAAGTTACGTGATTACCCCGCTGGTTACAATCTAACCTGTGTAATTATTAGATAATAATTACCTAATTTAATAGCATATTTTGGTGCAAGCGCGGAAGGTTTGTCATTTTGCACGAGCCCCGAGTTGTGTGAGGAACAAAATTCAGAACGAGTGAAAATGACTCTTCCGCGCGTATATCAAACGACGTTTTTTAATGCAGTTGGGAAAAATATCAAAGAAACAATACTAAATGAAACAGTACTTAAAAGAGACAAAACAAAATCTGATTACTTTCCATTGTGGGCTTTGCATGTACAGTCTACATCTGGCGTAGTTTACATACATTTGACTTTTAATTGATAGACTTTTTTTAATATGCCATAGTTGTCAGCATTTAGCCAAATCAAAAACTATTTTGGGATAGGTTTTATATCACATGGTAGTTAAATTACGTATGTTCAATTTATTTGTAAATAAATATATGTTTTGGCGAAAAAAAACCTAACGTTCTTAATCCGGCGCGGCGGTCTTGCATAATACTCTATTAATCGGAGGTCACGCATAACACTCGTTTCCGGTCATTAGTTTACTCAATCAGGCAACTTTTTAAATACAGTTTAAGATTTTTTAATATTTGATAACCCTTTAACTTGTCTTATATGCAATGTTAATGTTTTAAACATAATAGAAGTATAGTTTCAATGCAAAATGCTTTATTAAATAAACAAGTAAACTGATTGAACCTAAAACTCTTCGGTTGGATTTATAGCTTGGAACAAGATATAAAAAAATTGGAAAAGTAAAAAGTACGCGAAATCCAACTTTGCGTACGATATACAGCTACATAAAGTACCACTTTTTGAGCAACTGTATTAAAAATTAAATTTTGTATTACCTAACAACTGTTACTTTTTAGTAGCCTAACAAACAGGTTTTTTTGTATAATTAACATATGGAATCACTGAAGAAATTTTTAAAGAGTCGGTATCGCGCATGTGACCCCCCTGGAGTTGCAAGCGTCCATAGCGGTGACCGCTTACCATCAGGCGGGCCGCACGCTTGTTTGCCACGGACATGGTATAAAAAAAAGAATATAAAGGTAATTACCGCCACATCTATGTAAGCTCTCTATCAAGTAGTATAAGTAAAAAATATTTTAACACTCATCTAATGTTTGTTGCCAAAATAAAATAAAAAAGGAAATAAAATGTGAAAGGAAATACACTAGCTCTAATGTAAGGATGTTGAAAAATAATCTCAAATTAAAATCTAATGGCTCACGGAACCTGACTGGCACCATCGAGTGTGGATTGATCGATTTTTATCAAACAGTCGCCGGTCACGCGATTCCGTGGAACTCCTCTAGAATCGATGCTGTAATGACGTATGGACTGTAATGAGGAAATCTACTCCAATATTATTGTTACCTACACAAAATGACAACTAACGTCATTAAAGTTGGGAAAATGATGATGGATAATTTATGTTAAGCAGTACTCACATTAGCATTCAGTCACCATGCGAGACTATGAGCCTCGAAAATATGAAAAAAAAATTGTAATTAGGCAATTTTCATGGGTTATCGTGGCAATCGGCGATGTGGGTGTGTTTCGGAATGCGAAGAAAAGAGCGTAGCATGAGCATAACTACGAGTATTTAGTCGCTTAGACGTGGCGCGAGCGTTTACATTACTCGCACCGTACAGCTTGTGTATATAAATCACCCAAACTTTTTGGCATGGTACCTATATTTTTAAATAGGTACTAAGTTGATAGCAAACAAGGGTACGGCCCATCTGACAGTATAGATAGCCTATGGATAGCCAGGGCTCGCTAGCAGAGCAGAGTAGGACGTTGCCGACCCCGCCGACCTTTAGACTCGTCAATACACGGCCAATCTTTTCGTAGTGCTACGCGCCGCTCGTAGTCGTAACTCGTATCGTACATTTTCCGCTTCATAGCTACAAACAGAAGACCCGCCCAACGAGTTCTTGCCAGTGAAAGTATTAAGTTGTATGTATATTTAACCACCTAAGGCCTGACCTTCAAACATTGACGAAATAATCGTAACTTAATAAATTTATTTATAGTTCAATATCAATTGTTTATATGTAGTTCCTATATTACACGGGTCCTCACGAGGTTAAGTGACGACCGCTTTAACTTAGTTGGTAGTGACCCTGCCTACGAAGCTGGAGATCCCGGCTTCGTAACTACTTCAGAGCATTTATTTGTGTTATGAAACAAATATTTGTTTCTGAGTATTGGATATTTTCTATGTATTTAAGTCTCTATTTATCTATATAACTATGTACATCATCGTCTAGTACCGATAGTTCAAGCTTTGCTTAGTTTGGGACTTGGTTGATTTCTGTAAGATTGTCCAAAAATATTTATTTATTTATAACATTGCCACCACTTCTCGTAAGTTATATCATTCAGTATAAGAAATACTGTTCGTCTGTATGTATAACTTAAATGTTGTATAATCGATCATTGAGGAGAATATATTAAGCGGTTGCAAAGAGACAAAACAAACCTGAATTTTGGATTACAATTTGAAAACGCAGTGTAAAATGGGAACATCGGTAAACGAAGCTGGACAGGCAATTAGTGTTGCAAAATTCAAGTGAAATACGACTTTCAGAGGAAAAGTCTATTCGGTATTATTCCGCAATCTTTTTGCAAAGGCTTTTTTGTTCAGCTTTTGTTACACTTTTTGCTAGAAGATTTGAAAGCAAGAGGCCCGAATGAGACAACACCAAATTATGGGATTTCAATTTTGAAATAGTAAGCGAAGTTGATAAAAGGTGTATTACAGCCTGAAAGAATATAACTTTAAAAGGTTAATTTTGAACTGAAGGAACAGTTATCAAAACGCACATCTTTTACGCAGATCGTAGGTATAAGCAAAAATAATATGGTTACAATGTAGTCAGTCAAGAATGTTAGAAACATTTTGAGAACTATCACATTTTTAGGGTTTCCTAGGTAGCCAACATGGCGAAAACTCAACCCTTGCAGTTTCGTCATGTCTGCCCGTCTGTTCGTATCGTATATCACAGCTGATTTACTCGGAGACTATAAGCACTACAATTATGAAATTTTGCAGGAATGTATTCTAAGAACCGCTACATAAAAGTATATGGAATTACAGAAAAATATTAAATTCTCCAAATATAATGGGGGACTCCATACATGTACCCGGGGGATAAAACAATATTTCAATGCACATAGGCGTGTAACACGATATAAAAAGTATAAAAAACTTTTCCGTTTAAGGCAACCGATGATGATATATATTATTAGCCGTCAAAGTAAAAGTGTTCTGTTCGTCACTAATTTCCAAATTATGAAGTTTAAAAATTGGAGTGGTGTGTAGTACATTAATAAACCTTTTCAACGATATTTGGTTTGAACGAGATAGGTCTAATCGTTTTTAAGTTAACAATGAAAAACTGTCTTGCTCAAACAAAAGGACGAACCTAAGTGCCATGAGTTCTCTATAAAGACACGACCTTTTTGATTCAATGTATGGGATAGTGGTTTTAAATATGGACTACAAGAAGTCAGTACGGTATCCTTCATTGTGTGTGGTCTGATATGCACTTGGCCGTTTTTCAATGATTCAGCTGTTTTCTGTATAAGTAGACTAAAGTCACAAAAAGGATACTTCTATATAAATCTGATACAAGGTTTAATGTAGTAAAATTTATTTAGGACAATAATCAAGCCTCGATAATTTCGATATACTATAATTGTCCACATAAAACCGGTTGAAAAATGCGTATTTTTAGTACTGTTTCTTGGCTTATAATTATGTTCTTTGGGATATAAAATATAAGGATGGATTTTATAAGGAACGACATGAATTGCCAATAGAGGTTGATAATGTCATACTCGTAGCTTGATGTGACAACACTATATTTCTTGCTTGGATTCGAACGCAAACTCATAAGTTGCAAGTTTATGAGGGTAGTAGAGTATCCAAAATTATAACATCTGACGTTAATATTACGTGGCTTTATTAAGACTTCATTCAGATACCTAATATATACTACATATGACTATACACTGCTTGTGTGTTTTGATATATGTATCTAATCAATTAACTTTTCACATTGTCCGACATGAACACAAAGGATGTTAGTGATGACATAACGGGTGATAGAGATATGTAAGAATAAACCCAAGTGTATGGGATATAGGAAGACAAACAGACTTAATATACTAAAAACCATTCAATCTACAAATTCCTTTACTTTTTCGAACAATTTAACGCATTAGCAACCGAAAATCTTTAGAAACAGACTCGCTTTAGCCTTTTATTGAACAGACGTCAGTCATCGCTGGCTCGCCTAAGTAACCGCTATAAACATTGTTTTTCTCGACCTTCCTTTAGGATACTGTCCAAGTCACGAGCACACGATATTTACAAATAGGTATGACCATTAATCACGTTTATGGACAACTTTTTCTTAGTCTTATGCACGTATTGTCGTTTTCCGTTTTGTAATAAAAAATGCTTACGAACAGAGGACCCGCCTCGCGGGTTGCGGCAGAAATCATGTTAACATTATTTTAAAAAATTCACGGTATATATTTGTATTTACATAACATTTATTGATTTACAGGCGGTAATAATAGTTCAATAATAATAACTTAAATAATATTACAACTAACTTAAATCTAAAACAGGCCCTTGGGCCATTGTACCGAGGATGCTGGCGGAATTTCCTCGCTGTATCGCAACGCTGATACGTTGTGCGATATTATTGTTATCATATTTGCATTGAAGTTTGTATCTTAATAATATAGCTAGAAAAGAACCAAAACATGAATGATAAGATTTTTAAAACTGTTTATTAAGTCGAAATTAATAGAAGAACTCAATGCAATGGCTGCCGTATAAATCTGAGGTCTGATTCGGGTCATTGTCGGATGTAAAAACAAAAGTTGTCCACCCTGTGGTTAATAGTTAACGGCTTATATACATGTAAGTTATGTTTTTATAACATAGTTACAGAAACACCGTTTATGCGGGTTACTAGACCAATCCAAAATTAGGCTTTCTGGCCCTTAACATTTGATATGTCCACCGAAAAGTCGCGAACCTAAAACTGACAATGAAAACTGATGATGAAGATAATTGGATTCCTTTGCTCATTTCATTTGTTGCAAACTCTTTCGTTTCACACATTAGATGCCGGGCCCCGCCCCCTAGGAACAAAATCATATGGACGTGAACGCGTATACGCATTGCCGGCAGTGAATGTCTTAACGTTTAACATAATATAAGCCAACACTCATGTTTGTCTTTCAAAATCGGGGATGGTATTCCATTCGTGATGTCTTACAAAACGGAACATGGCCGCAGTGTTGTAGTAGTCTAAGGCTACGGAAAATCGTTTGCAATTTATAGAGACACGAAATTCGTCTAGTTAGTGTATAGTATTATTATTAATTGACGGGTGACTGGCAGCTTTTCAGCAGTGGTTTTTTTTCTTCATTATTTTATTAAAGGTATGCAGTTTCACTAGATTAGATTCATTATTTCATGATAAAAAAATACATTATGACACACAAATAACACAATGTCAACAAATAAACAATAATCAAAAAGAAAATCCAATTTAAATATATAGCCCACCCACTAGGAATCGGCATAAAACGTACAAAAAACATATATCAAACACGTACAAAAACGAATTAAATAGGTACACAAATTAGTAGTAATAATTATTTACCTGTCAAGTTCAAGATACTCTAACTGAATATAACAGATGGATGTTTCAATAAAAGGCAATTTATATAGAGCTCTGTATTTGGTGAGGTATACGATACCTAGTTACCTATGTATTTAATCCCAGTATGATATTGCCAGTCATTTTAGTTCGAAAAAATCAGTGCCAGTCACCGTCAAAGGTGCGTCCTTGGACGTCGACTGGCACTACCTTTCTTCCATTATCAGATACGTCAAAGTTGAGACTAGTCCAGCAGGCGAATCACGTAACTTTATGTACTAACGGTAGATAGATTTTACTGTCAATTTTGAAGTATCAATGTACGAGCTGACAATTAAAATTTGACATTAAAATCTACCTAACGGTAGTACAAAAGTTACGTGATTACCCCGCAGGGGGGCAATCACGTAACTTTTGTACTACCGTTATATAGATTTTAATTGTCAGCAGGCGAATAACGTAACTTTATGTGCGGGTAATCACGTAACTTTTGTACTACCGTTATATAGATTTTAATGTCAAATTTTAATTGTCAGCAGGCGAATAACGTAACTTTATGTGCGGGTAATCACGTAACTTTTGTACTACCGTTATATAGATTTTAATGTCAAATTTTAATTGTCAGCAGGCGAATAACGTAACTTTATGCGCGGGGTAATCACATAACTTTTGTACTACCGTTAGATAGATTTTAATGTCAAATTTTAATTGTCAGCGGGGTAATCACGTAACTTTTGTACTACCGTTAGGTAGATCTTGATGTCAAATTTTAATTGACAGCTCATACGTTTATACTTCAAAATTGACAGTAAAATCTATCTACCGTTAGTACATAAGGTTACGTGATTCGCCTGCGGGGTAATCACGTAACTTTTGTACTACCGTTAGATAGATTCTAATGTCAAATTTTAATTGTCACCTCATACATTTATGCTTCAAAATTGACAGTAAAATCTATCTACCGTTAGTACATAAAGTTACGTGATTCGCCTGCTGCTCATACATTTATACTTCAAAATTGACAGTAAAATCTATCTACCGTTAGTACACAAAGTAACGTGATTCGCCTGCATCTGTCAAAAAATCGCGACTGGATCACCGGATTCTCTGCCATAGACCAGCCAAGTCCATCTGACGGGCCGGTAATGGTGTAGCCTAACACGACACTTATTGCTGAAATAAATCATCAACGCCCAGCCACGTCATATTGAACCTTTGTACGTTAACTTAAATTACTATTTTGTCGTGCGAGAAATGGTTCCGGTTGATTGGGTCCGTGGACAATGGGGCACGTGCGTCTGCTGTTTCGGACCAGTTATCTGACTGAGCGTCAATTTCTCCCCACGTACTGTTAAACCAATATACCTGAGTTTTCATTTATACATTGAAAATGGCTTACGACTTGCCTAATGGTAAGTAGATACCATGGCCTATGGATGCTTGAAACTCCGGAAAAACCAGTACCTGTCGGAACTTAACTAATGCGTAAAGTAATTTGATATTTGCTTTTCGGCAGAGGAAAATATCGTCAGGAAAATATATACAACCTTTGTTAAGTGGGAGCTTGAACCTGCGTCGGGGCTACTACTCCGTTCCCTTCCACGTGAGGAAACCGGCATATATCCAGCGGATAAATTCTAAGGTGTATGTGGACTTTCCAACCCACGCCATCACAGGGCGCCTGTACTGAGGGAATATTTTATGCTAACTATGACCATGACAATGATGATGATGACCGTAGCATATTTTTTTCTGGGTTTAATCAACACTGCTTGAGCTCAACACGTGAATATTACAGTTCTTCTAATTTTACTTTATGTTAATGATGTTATCTTTTTATTATCAACTATCGACCGGACCTTTTGGTAAATTAAATGACTGGACCTGTTAGTAAATTACAGGTCTGTCATGAAGCTCCTAACATTGATGCTGACGTAGCCCGTAGGTTTGAAGGACAATAGCCAATAAATCAAAAACTGAACTCAACAACATTCATTAAACGCCTGCGTTCTGACATATTATGGGTTACGCACATGTAAGCTATGACTATAGACCAAGCTTATATAGGTATTCAGAAGGTGTTTGAGTGGCGTGTGGCGTAATGAGCGACAGGGTCTGTGACAAGCTGTCCCGCTACCAGCTGCTACCCTTTGACGAGATCCTTATAGAATATGTTAATCAAAAACGCCAATTCTAATAGACCCCTTTTACTTGTGCAAATTATTCTGTTGTTCGTGGTTATTTATTTCTGTTTACTTTGATTCATTTAGTCGCATCATTCCTTTGTTTACCTATTTGTTACAAGTACGTCGAGTTTTCAATAATATAATTATAATAAAACTAGCGACCCGCCCCGGCTTCGCACGAGTGCACTATTAAATGGATATTATTATACATATAAACCTTCTTCTTCAATCACTCTATCTATTATAAAAACCGCATCAAAATCCGTTGCGTAGTTTTAAAGATTTAAGCATACATAGGGACATAGGGATATAGGGACAGAGAAAGCGACTTTGTTTTATACTATGTAGTGATTATTTTTCGACAGAGTGAAACGAAGGTCTCTGCTTCAGTTTCGACAAAAATGTTTTCGAATGTGCAGATGTCCAATTTCTGGATTTCCAGATTTCCAGTTGTTCTCATCTACCGGTTACATTTTCTCAACCGATCCTCGTGAGTTTTTGTGAGCAGATTCGGTAATTATAGTTTTTTTTGTCAAGTCCGTTTTTGGAAATTTTCATAAACCCTTTTTTTTTATTGATAATTTCGTATGTTTCTGCTAGCGTATTTCGATTTGTTCTCCTCAACATGTCACATTTCTCTACTGATTCTCGTGAAATTATGTCAGCAGTTTCCATAATTATATTACCTATATATTTTGTAAACTTTCAAAAGCGAGGTTTCGCGAGGTTTAACAGCTGACGCTAGTACTTAAAGTTTCATTGAAGTAACTACAGTAGAATCCGGTTATAACGACCGCTTATAACATTTAACCGCTTTTAACGACTTCGAAATCACCACGCATTATATTTGATATCAAACATTTTCAAAGTAAATCAGTCCGTTTTTTGCGACGTCCTGTTAGTGGGACGTAATATCACCGGTCCCTTGACTGTCGCTTTATCCTTATTCCACTGTAGATACATTCATATTGTATTATATACCGGTAACCATTTCTAACTACATCGTAGTTTTTAAGTCTAGCAATCTTATGTCTGAAACGATACCAATACTTATAAATCAAAACTTTATAACTGAAAGCGTTTACCGGGTTCTGAGTTTAATCCCCAGTAATTTGGTTAACGAATGATTCCTATTTTAATTAACAGCCCTCGGAATGTCGATATTGGAGGGGAGTTAACGGAATTACGTGCAAATCGATAGCTGCCTCCTTCGCTGGTTCAACCGTAAAGAACTGCTGTTTGGAATCGTCTTTAATTGTAACTTGTTTACTATAACAATATTATTATTTTAGAGAGCAACTATTTTGAAAGTGTTGATAGATTATTACGATAAATAGTTTATCAGGTACATATAGGCCGGGTTTTATAAAGATCCGTTACACCAAATATCAGTAACACAGTACATTTTTTGACATAACAAACCTTCATAAGGCCTGACGGGTCTTTATAAAACCGAGCCTCAGAAAGCTCAAAATCAGTATCGAAAACTAGCATTTTTTCCTGTAGACAAAACTACAGTTAACAGTTCAGGAACGTAATGTACCGACAAGGCACATAATTCTAAATGGATAGGGTAATCTTATATTACGTGCGTAAGATAAGTTAGAGATTAAACGCGTGCGAGATGTATGGATGATTACATTATGACAGGCATATGTATGTGCTAGTATATAAGGAAGCAGTATTATCAACTATATAACTCGTTAGCTAAATCCCATTTAGAATATTTAATTGAAGTATGGGGCTGTGCTGCTAATTCAAAAGTTGCAGACATCACAAAATAAATTAATTAAAAGTTTATTTAAATACCATCACCTAACTAGGACGAAATTACTTTACACAAAAACTAAACTATTTAACCTTAAACAACTTTACACCTACTCAACATGCATGCTCATCAAAAAGGTACTGACACATAAAATACACTCACAATTAACGTTCACACAAAGAACATTTAGGCATAATTTGAGAAACACAAATAAAATAAAATTAGTTAGACATAGAACAGGATATGGAAAGAAAAATATTTTATCTGAGGGTGCAGAAATGTACAACAAGTTGCCGAAAGAAGTAAAGGAATGTAAATCAGGAATACTATTTAAAACTAAGTTAAAATCATATATATATATGATAATATTTATTAAGATATCTTGGGAAATGTTACCTTAAGCTAATTTTGTATCTCATTTAAGTGAACTATTGTGTTCTTATGAGTAAAAATATCTATAAACCGATACATATCACAGTTGTACAGATTACTTCTGCATATCACTGAGTGTGGACTTCCAGAAAGCCCTCTGGGGTATAGTCCACAGTCCCTCAACCAACTTCCCCTAAACGTAATAAATTATGTAGGTGCCAATCTTACAAATCATACCTGTGGCCCTTTAAAGCCCTCAATTATTTATTTACTCTTATTTATCGTGTGGCAATTATTTCGAACCGTGAGATCTTCGAGAAGACAGTACGGTTGCCAGTTTTAGTTGCACTTTTAGCACCACCCGGGGGTCACGTGTAGGGTAGCGGTAGGTCACCGGTAAGTACTCCCTACGGACGTGGTGCAACTTCGACCCTCTCCATGCCGCAAGGGACACTTTATTTCAAATTATGTATTTTTTTTAAACTGATATTAGTTTACTTTCAGTTTTAAGTTTATATTTGTATGCGATAACCCACGACCTCGGCGTAATTATAGACTCAAAGCTTACCTTAGTTCCTCACATAGACAACATAGTAGCTGAATCTTATAAGCAACTGGGATTTATATTACGTGTAGGAAAGCCCTTTTATAGGCTTTCAACTTATAAGATATTAATTAACAGTTATGTACTTAGTAGGTTAGGTTTGCTTTGATTTGGAAACCACTTTATAAAATACACAATGATAAAATAGAGAAAGTTCGGAAAAAGTTTGTCACGACAATGGGGGCTATCGTTTTTGTGCTCACCAGTTGGCGCCACTGTCGACTAAGGTCCAGCTGTCAAAAATTGTTATTGGTTATTATGGACATGAGAACGAAGTTTACATTTAAATCATGTTCAATACCTTAAAACCGTACCGTAAAAATATCGAATATACCGCATTGTAGCGTGGTCCCGTTTTGTTCGGAAAAAAGGAGGAAATAATTTTCCGAAAGACAAATCTGTCTCAAAGCCCTGACAGTCATTAACCCTTAATTCATATTTGCCATAATCAAGCTCAGGAATTGCAAAATAGTGACCATATTGTTCCAATTAGATATTAACCCGCGTAGCGCAACCAAAAAGAGTGACATTTGACGTTTCGGAGGACCCCACGCTACACTAGCGCCTCTAGCGGCGAATTCATACGCGATAGCCCCCATTGAGTATCGCATTGGACATAAATACATAGACTATACCACTTCTTTGAAAAGACAAAAAACTACTTCATTAAGTTCTCGTCGTGAACGTATTGATGTCTTGATTCTGTACAAAATTATTAATAACATCATCAATGCCCCTTCGTTAATACACTCGCTTTCTTTTAGAGTACCCCGGCGTTGCGAGCGAGCTTGTAGAAAAAACCCCTGTTTCATATTCCCCGTAGTCGTACTTCTTATGCAAAAAACGGTTTCATTAAAAGAGCGTGCAGGCTTTACGACGAAAAATTTCAAACATTATATATTTTCCATGAGACATTTTGTAGCTTCAAACGTTTATCTTTACAATGTATTCAACAACCACCTGTTTGTTTCTTAATAAATAAAATAATATAAATAATAATAAAAATGTCTGACTTCTCATTTACTAATAAAGTTTCATTATATACATACAAAAAAACTACAATAACAACAACACATAAGACAAAAATGGGTTGAAAGTACAGCATAACAACCGAGCTCTGAAGACGTCCCATACTCAATTATTATTATTTGATTATTATTTGTTTTCTAGTATGTACTTGATTTGTGCAACAAAGTGTTTACTACTACTACTACAACTAAATTATGCACAGTTTGTGACGTCACATACTATGTGCTCCGTACCACCATTGTATGGAGATACGAGTAAGTTGCTTTTTTGATCGTGAAATATTGTATTTAGGTACAATTACCGTAAATGAAATTAGTATTTTGAATGAAATGTAAACAACGCTTTACCTACTGAATATTTTTAAGCAATTTCAAAACTGTAAGAACTATAAGTAATTATTTTATAAAGATTTTAACAAATCCATCTTTTAATCTTATATTGTAAATTAACTAATAATTTTGCTTCTGAAGTGAATCAGATACTTTTAATGGTGTATTATTTTATTTTTATTTATTGTAATATGTAAATGCATGTATTTCCGACTTGGTTTATGTTATAAACTGCGAAGAAATTATATTAAGTTAAAATGAAATTGTAATTGGTTTTACCTAAGAAAGAATTAAAGAGGCTATAATAATAAAAATAGTTGTCATACAGTTTTTTGTTTTATAAAACATAATAATCTTGATAAACCTGATCCCGAACCCCACGGTTTAATTTAGTCAGTAAAAAATTATATGTTTTAGAAACTTTTAAGTGCCATATCTTTTTCAGATTTTGAGCATATTTGTTAATTCACTATTTTAGTTTTTTATTATCCATATAGTGACATGTTATTTTTATTATTACTATTTATTCCTCATGCATAATATATTCCCTATTATCTATCGTCCTCGTTAAACATGAACAAATGATTTCTAAGTGACAGTTACATATATGAATATTGGTTGTTACTCCAGATTGGGATCTAAAAAATATTGCCATTTCCACAGGGGATATTTATTTGTCCCTCCCATCAAATATCGCCCGCTATAAATACACGATTCAAACCACTACTTTCGAAGGCTGGTGTCAGGTTTTTGCCTTTTTCCAAATATGAACTCTGTGTTGATTCCATAAAGGTTTTTTTTCACTAGGATGTTTATGTGAGATAAACGAGTCCAAAAGTGACTTAGCTATTCAAACTTTTCGCGACTTCTCAATAAGGTGGATGCAAACAAAACCCTTCCAAATAGACGGCACAATTACCGGCGGGCACAGAACTCTTGGCTAGAATAAATAAAGAACCCACAACCTCCGCTCTTAATTAAACAGGGCGTGAAGTTTGTGCAACCCTAGTAATAAGAGTAGTCGGTGTCATATGAACAAACTAAATACTCTTGTGCCGCGTCTAATAGATTAGAGCTGTCAGCACGTGCATTTATTTTTTGACGATCAGAGATGGAGTCGGTTTAATAGGGAGTGTTCAAAAGTGAAACATACGTGGGTATAAAAACTTACCTCCTTATTCATAAACGTCTGTTAAACCTATATTAGTTAACTAGCCGCTAAAGTTCGTTTGTCCTTATCTGTCACTTTGACATTGACGTTTGTGAGAATGGGACAAAGAACTTTTTAGTTAGCAGAGGTTTGTTAAGTTTTATGAATACGGGGGTTAGTGGATACGAGTATAGTTTAGTAGATTGTTAACCAAGGATTGACAGTAACACATGTTACTCGAGATATTTTGGCTCTCGAACGAAGTGCGAGCGCTAGTTCGAGGGTGAAATGGGTGCTTTCACTCGAGTTAAACACTCTACTTTTGATTTCAACCATGAGGAAAATAAATGAGAAATAAAAGTGGATTCGTTAAAAAAAAATCATGTGCTGCAGCAACCAGCAGCCGGCGCTGCCACGCCCCGCGGATCGTGCGTGTGGCCGGCACTCGCCCGCGGCTTAAAGAACTTTAAAAAAATATTACTTTCCACCCTAGGGTCGGAAAAGCGACTTTCAACGGCTATCTACTTATGAAAACTGAACTTGCAGAACAGCAGGCTAATCACGTAACTTTATGTACTAACGGTAGATAGATTATACTGTCAACTTTGAAGTATAAATGTATGAGATGACAATTAAAATTTGACATTAAAATCTATCTAACGGTAGTACAAAAGTTACATGATTACCCCGCAGGAGAGATGTTAAATATTTTATTGAATTATTACTTGTGGTTCAGTCTGAAGATCAGCGCTGGCAATCTCGTCAGCACTACGCTGCGATGGAACCATTTCGTGCAATACCATGTTGTACTGTTTTTACTTGTTTTTCTTTTTATTCTGTTGTATTGTCACGAATAGATAATTGATTCAAATTCTGATTCTGAATGTAATGTTTACATTTTGACTGTTTTGTGGGTATTTCTTCAGCATGTTCACAGTGTATTCGGATCTACACGAGCAAACCATTTGTTTCAACACGTCAAATTATATTGAGCGATCAATCTTAAACTGTAAGAATACTGCCCTCGAAAGTAAAGATGCTCACTCTGACAAGGTCTTGACGTGGGTTCCCGTCAGAACGCCATTTGACTAGGGGTAGGATTACTCAATTTACACTCGTGTATCATAATTTACTGTGAAAATACAGGCCGATTGAACAATCGAACTTTTTTTACAGATAAGTTAGGAAATGAGCACCGTAAGGTAAATGCTTCAGTACTCTATATGCTATATTCAGTAAAGGCTATCAAAAAAAGGGACTTTTACCCTATTGTACCCGGCTTCTAATAAAAAAGTGGTTGTCGGTAAAGTCGGATAATTTTACGTGATAACGTTATAAGAAAACATTGATGAAAAATTTCATACTTTTATGAAATGAATTGAATTATTATCACTGTTAATGAAGCATGAGTCTTCTGGTAGATGTCGCTGCATGCCTCCCTTAAGGCGTTTGTATAAAAAAGAATAGTTTACGTTAGCAGCGGTACTGCTTAATACGAAGGAACAGTTGATGAATTTAGAACTGGATAGTGATTGCACCTATAGCTCAGTTGGCTAGAGCGACTGGCCGCGAGTGCCGGGAGGTCGCAGGTTCGAATCCTGCTCGGTGCCTAAATTTTTCAATTTTTCCTTCATTCTAAATTTATTATCACTGAATTTTTCATGATTTTGTATAATACCTACAATTGTTTTGTATGTGCATTTTCTCATACAATATAAAGAAACAGTTAATTGAAGGGGCGCTGGGATCGCCCTGCTTAGCCGACGGAACCGCCCGCGCTTTTTTTTGAACCTGACTGTGGCTTTATAAGCCGGGCCCAATAAAGCGAACCCGCACTCTTTGTGTAAGGAAGGGCGAGCAACAACGCCAAGAGCGAGTTCGCCAAAAAGGGGTTAAGTACGGCTAGTAGGGAGCTTACGCGTTTTACCCTTTTGGGGACAGGAACCGGTTTGACCGTCAACTGTTTAGGTATAACTTGAAATCATTTAGTTGGTCGAGTTGCATCATAGAAATTATTTCGAAAAGGTATTTTACCGTTCGAACAATAAGGTTAAAAATCCAATAATTTTTTTATAGAAATTCATCCGGCATCCGTTCATCTATTTATAAGACGTTATCACGTCAAAACTCGCTTCTTTACCATATGCGAGCAACGTATTCTTACGTATTTCGGCCACACAGGCCGCAGAGGTGGCGAAAATTTAGAGAAACTAAATGAGATTGGGAACACCGAAGATAAAAGATCGCGCGGTCGTTCACCAACAAGATGGACCAATCAAGTGAAAGAATCGTCGTCCTCCAAATTCTACAAGGTTTTATATTAGAGACGGGCTGGACCGAAACCGGTGGAGGTAGATCATTGTCTCCAAATGCAACCCTGATTCTGACCACGGCCCTCAGACATGAGGGCGGTTTCTCTCTGGGTCGGTAACCAGAGAGAGTAATATATATACATTATTGTTATGTACAGTCATGGTGACAAATGTATAAAATATATAAACACCTTTGAATAGGGATATTGACACCAAGTAAGAAAATCAATAAGTTCGGAAAAAGGAAAAGTAACTCAAAATAATTAATAATTACATAATTATAAAGTCTTCAAAGTTTTCAGAGGGGGCATATTCTGTCCCTTTTCCTCAAAACGCACCTTAATTGTACTGGAACGATCGTCCTACTATGGCGCTCGAGATCAGTGACGTCACCGATCTGTCGCTCTTTCTCTCTTTAACCAGCAACATGAAAATGGTTGTAACTTCGTTATTGTATGAGTATTTAAATCCTTATCAGCATTTGGCACACTTTTTGCCTTTTTGGAGTAGTATTCTCGTTTAAGTATTTATCGCATGAAGAAACAAAATACTGTAACTATAAATGCTACAACAGAATCAATTTAATCGAAATAAAAAGACAGAAGATTAATCAGGGTGTTTCTGACCAATTATACTTGACCGTGGCCTAGGCATAGGTACAATCAGCATAAGAAGTAGCTACGCATGTGAACAGGTCAAAAGTCTTTATTATATGGGAATAAGAGCTTTTGACCTCTTCATAGGTATAGCTATATTAATAACGCAGATCGCAAGATATCTACGAATTAAATGCTAAAAATATAAAATAAAAGTCGTGACAAGAACGTAAATTAAGGTTTAATTTACAGTTATTACATCTAAATAACAATTTAGTCATAACCCGGCCCTCATCGTCCCGGTGCAAAAGTGCCCATAACGCTAGCAGCATTTCCGCGCTGAATAGCGATAGAAAGTCTTTGCACCAGAAACGATTCGGAGCGGGAGTCCTCTCCTCTCTGCCTAAGTCGACGGCCTATTTCTTGAACAAACTCCTTTGCGTTCTTCCCCCAGCAACCAGCCGTTTCCACCGCCAAGGGGACGAAAATGTAGCCCGATCCCAGGGGAGCATACTTCCGCCTCTTTATCTCCGCCTGAGATTCGGCCGCCGCGCCTGCCGCGCGTGTAGTGCGGCCGATATGGGTGGCAGCGAAGGTGCTTACACACGTAGCGTCCCACACCAAACACCGCCTACGAATTTATCGACAAGATCCTACCGACGCCATCGAATCAACTTGCTTTTGTTTTTTAGGACGCGTCCCTAGTGTTGCACCATTTCCGCGATAGAGCGGACGAATCGGTATATTCCGGTTAACAATATGTACTTCTGTTACGAACTGTACATCACGATAAACGATTAGTTACCCATTTCCAAGTATTCGGTTCTGTTAGTGGGGTAAATACCTGGCATACGCTTTGATAATTAATGATTAATTTTAACCATAAATAAAATTGGCGTTGATTACTTAAAATGTAATATAAAGAATCAAAAGTCATAATACCTGTGATGTGATGCTTTATTGTAGTCAGACTATTTGGTATAATGGAATTTTCATGTCTTTTATATTTCTCAAAACAAATTTTCATCACAAGCAGCGTGCCATTATGGCAAGGGAGATATGAAATAATGTCCATATTAAGCACGTCGTTATATTTAAATAGAGAACCGTGAGATCTTTGAGAAGACAGTACGGTTGCCAGTTTTTGTTGCACTTTTAGCACCACCCAAGGGTCACGTGACGGTGGGTCATAGCGGTGGGTCACCGGTGGGTACTCCCTACGGACGTGGTGCAACTTCGACCCCCCTTGTCAAGTGAGTGGGCAACTTGACTATTAAAAGTTCTCAAGCCGGCTGGAGGCCTCTACCTCGGCTTAATGACTGCTATCATAGACAGCAGCCGGGATCAACGGCTTAACGTGCCTTCGAAAGCACGGGAGCGCTCAGATAATAACCACTCAAAACGGTCACCCATCCAAGAACTGACCTGGCCCGACGTTGCTTAACCTCGGATACTTTTATGTCATATATGTCATACTAATTAATATCAAACCAGTACACGACGAAGTCGCATTTACCTCTTCTACTAACTTACATTAGATAATCTAAAAAACTAAAGCTATGAATAAATGGTTATGATTATATATTTTCAAACATTGAAATTGCATACATATCTGAAAATTTGTAACACTTGTACGTGATTTTCATACGTACATCCGTTCACGGAAGCTGCACCTGCCCATTGTTGTTTGATTTTATTTATACGACTATTCAATTCCCCATACGTTCTGGGGAACAGGAAAACAGTTTTCTCAAAGATATTGCGACAAGGAAAATGTTGTTTCAAGCTAGGATTGCAACGGGTAAGTAGAGTAATTGAAATTGACGTGCCCGGCCTTTTTGTACGGTTTTCTCTCGTCTTATGATATTTACTTGCGCTGGTAAATTGGGTCTTTGATTTGAATATTTTCTGAAACAAAATTGAAAGAAAATATACATTTTACACTTCTTATGCTCGAAAACTGTGACATATTAGACTTGTCAAGCGGGGCTAAAGTAGTACATTTAACCCCTAGGGAAAATATGAATACATATTTATGATTTACAAAACATTCAATTTAGACCAATCATAATACTTCACCTATTAAATCCACCAATCACAAAACACTAATTTAACCCTTTAAAAATAGTTGGTATTGTGTATTAACAAACCAGAATACAGCTTTACTAAAATCGACCAATCAGAAAACAGAATTCATTTCTCTAAAGAGTCTAAAGATTAAGTTTGTAGTAGTCCCTATTTCACAATAATTAAAAAAGTGATTAGTTCGTTCGAGCAACGCTTGTAGCGCTCAATGGAGGGTGAGTTAGCTTTTTTGCGCGTGAATGTTGCGCGCGAACCGCGGTGTCTATTTTGTGTGTCAAAGCATGAAAGCAGTTTCGAAAAAAAAACATGCTGCCAAATTACATATGAGTTCGCCGTGGAATTAATTGTTAATTTCGGATGGCTAACCTTTGCGAAAAGTAGAGTGTATAACTCTGGTCTAAAAGCCGTATTACCCCTCGAACTATTTTCCCTCACTTTGTTCGGGAAAATAACTATCTCGTGGTAATATGGCTCATTTTAGACCCTTGTCATACAATCTACTATTAAATCCAATTTACAATTATCAAGCGCGCGCATCCACGCGTGCCAAGCGTGACTTGATTTCATTTTAATATCGTTATGGGCACTTTTCCACCATGAACGGCAAGGGGCGGATAATTGGAGTAATTGGGTAATCTGTGTTCTCATTCAAAGTTGTCTGTTTTCCAAACGAAGAGGAGGTAGCCAAGGAGTAACTCATGAATTGTAAACCAGTAACAAAATGCAGTGGTATACGTATTACTTATACATATAACTAGATAATGTAGATTAAAAACCGCCACCCACAGTCCCACACCCCTGTTTCCAGTCCAATGTTTTCTTACCCCACTTGACCAGTGATAACTAAGTACGGCAAATAAATTAAATGGCTCCGATGCGTCACAAACGTCTCGGACAGCGGGAACTGGCTCGGCCTTCCGACATTCAATCAAATACTGCTTACGAAGAAAGTGGACCGCAAATCACGTCGGGGTATGCCCGCAGTACACAGAATATACGTATAATAATAATACATCATCATCATCATCATTTCAGCCGAAAGACGTCCACTGCTGAACATAGGCCTCCCCCAATTTGGGGGGGATTTGCCATAGTCGCCACGCTTGGCAAGCGGGTTGGCGACCGCAGTTTGATGGTGGTAATGATCGAAGGATGCTGCTGCCCACCCTCCGATTTTCCCTTATTCGCCTCCTACGAAACCCACGGGAAGAGATGGGGTGGCGCAATTCTTACCCGGCAACCACACGGGGCAATATATAATAATAATACGTAATATGAAATTAGAAGCCTTTTATTTCTTGTACGTATAAATGAGTTATAGATGGTACGAAAGAAAAAGAAATAAAATAATATATTACTGTTAATCTTAAGTATCGTTTTCTTATGCAAGTACGCCTACCCAAGTGTAGGTAAAAATAAAAAAATATGTAAGTGATAATCTTAAATGTTCTTTTAGTAAAGTGAAGGTGAAGGCCCTTAATTCGTCCTTTACTCATAGTTTCGCTACGTGTTCTGCCCAGCACTTCCTTAGAATTATGATTTGAAACGGGATATTTACCATTATATTTGTATTTTTGAGTTCCCGATATTTCGGCACTGTTGCAAGCGCCATTATCAAGGATTAACTGACGTACTGCGAGTTTTAGTAGTGGTCTACCCGCATACCATAGCGGTCTACCCTCTTCCTGGTTCGCTTTTTTCGCACAGTGTCACCGTCACTACCACCGTCCGCCTTGTTACTTGAAACTCGATTACGGTCACGACACACCACACTCACAGTATCAATACGCGAGTTCTTTCCGGAAACAGTCTCTTGTCGATTTGAGAACTTTCGGATCACTGGACGCCAGACACTTGACAGTTGAAACCCATCTTCCCGGTTGAAATTCTTATGCCTTTGGATTTCAATGGCTTCCTTAACCAACCTAGGTATGTAATGATGTTCTGTCGAGAGGATCTGAGGGTTGTGCAACTCAATCCAATGATTTGTTCCTGCCTCCAAAACGCACGCACGCTCGTTGGCGCTTGCAACAGTGCCGAAATATCGGGAACTCAAAAATACAAATATACATGGTAAATATCCCGTTTCAAATCGTAATTCTAATGTAAATGACCATGTAAGCTTGAAATCTTATATTCCAGCACTTCCTTATTAGATTTTTTTTAGGATATACGTACAGCCTAATTAATATGATAGGAACGTAATATGGTCATGTCACGGTGATTATTATCACGGTTCTATAAATTGATATTTGCGTTAATATTTACGTGATACGTATCATGGTAAATGTGTATCTTCATCCTCCTAGCGTTATACACAGTTAGTTAGCATTAGCGTGCACAGTTGCATCCTTCAAGGATACCCGGGGTCCGCTATTATCCCAATATTTGGCGTAGGCACTAGTTTTTACGTAAGCGACTGCAATCTGACCTTCCAACCCGAGGGCAAACCAGACCTAATTCGAATTAGGCTTGTCAAGTGAGTGGGCAACTTGACTGTTAGAAGTTCTCAAGCGACCCGAAGGCCTCTAACTTGGCTTAACTACTGCTATTATAGACAGCAGCCGGGATCAACGGCTTCACGTGCATTCCAAAGTACGGAAGCGCTCAATTAATAACCACTCAAAACGGTCACCCACTGACCTCGGCCGACGTTGCTTAACCTCGCATACCGCACGCGGTACGCGGGCGCCGCTGGGCCACGAGGGCTCCAAGAGCGCGCTAAGTGTCGTGTGATAATAATCACAATTAAGAGCAACATTTATTTTTGTCATTGGAAAGAGCTAGAATTTCTTTTTTACACGTTTGCAGAGATCGCTGGTGCATGTCGAACGATCAATACGTCCCTGGATTGGCTGATGGGATCCTTAGATATCGCTTTTGTCACATGCCATTATATATAAGATAATTAGAAATTATGAGGATTATGTACCGTTACAATCTGATTCGTCACGATTTGAGGACTACTGTCAGCGCAATCATTTAATACTTAATGCGGATAAATGCTATGCTATCACTTTTTTCCGTAAACAGATTCCCATTACTTGTGATTATAAGATAGCTGGTAATAGTGTCTCACGAGTTTGATTAATTCGAGATTTAGGCATTACTCTGGACAATAAACTCTCCTTTAATGAACATATTATGGTGGCAAGAGCATATAAAAAAATAGGAATGATTCTGCGTTTAAGTAAACCACTTAAAATAGTATATTATGCAACTGGTGTATAAGAAGGGTATAAAAAGGCGAGTGGCGTGGGTTGCGATGTGAGCCTTGGCGAACATCGCAAGTAAAGACACCACGAGCCTTTTTATACCAGTTATACACCGTTGCATACAATACTTTTTCTACGACTCATTTCGAATGAAAGTAAGTACCTAAGTATTTTTCAGGCTTTTCATGCGCCATATTTTCCCTTAGTAATTGTGCAACTTACCTACGCAATTTCTTCAGTAATGCTATAACTTCTTCGTAGATTTTTAAAAGAATAAACGTACCTACACATTTTCGTCATGAACACGAAAAAAAATCGTTTTATTTAAGTAATGTAATCATTTATCAGCTTGAATGTTTTCGTTTTCAACTGGGAATTTGGTGGGAAATCTAAAATACGACACTTTGTCTATGGTTTGTTTTTTGTTTTTAATTTGCTAGACTTGGCATCCGACCTAAACTGAATTCAAATCCGGATCGAATATTCGTTTCGTTTTCATAAATATATCCAAAAATAGATAAAACTTGTTACACAATACAAAAAAGATTATAAATGTATGTATTTGTGTTAGTAAATAATATATAATGCATTAATTAATACATAAAAATTGTAGCAAAGTTGCGTTAAGTTGGCAGCACTGATTTTAATCATAAAAGTTTCACTTGAACGCACCAAAGAATGGCTACTAAACATAGTATTTGTAGTAGTCTGTGGCACCTAAGTCTGCTTTAATTTTTCATTAAAGTAGGGTAAGGAGTGTGTTTTTGGGCAATAGACTAGATAGACTGTTTACAGAATAAATAAAGTATGTATTTATATTAGAGTTCATGATTGCGTAAGTCGCGAAAAAAAGTACAGGAGTAGAAAAATATATTTACGTTAAAATTTTTGTATTACTCTATCGTACGGAGTATATTGAAGTTTGGCAGTGTTGTGTGGAGCCCAAATTATGATGTCCATAAGTCTCGAATTGAAAGGATTCAGAAAAATTTCTGTAAGTCCCTCGATTACAGAACTGGTAGCTATAACCGTGACTATCTTTCGCCGGCAACCGGTCGGCGGTCAGGTCAACGGTTGGAAATGAGATCATATCTTGATGTACTATTTTTATTTAAAGTTATTAGTAATCAAATAGACTAGAAAAAAATCCTTTAAAATTTATCAATTCCACACACTTTCTAAAACTACTTTTCCTATCTCATCCTGTGGTACAAAGTATGCCCAAAATTCTTTCTTTAGGCGCACTTGTAATATGTATAACGAAATGCTTAGTGACATAGATATTTTTACTTATAGTTTGTCCTCTTTCAAGAATAAAGTTAGGCAATGTTTGTTTTCTAGACAATAAGAAGTGAGATATTATATTGTCTCTAATAATCTCATTTACTTTTGTTAAGCTACTTTGCTTGAGTACACAACTAAATAGGTGATTATAACGGCCTGTAACTTATTTAATTAGTCAGTAATTGTGTGTAATATACCAAACTTTAGGCCTAATTTGCGTCCATTTTCGTATGAATTCTTTTGTACATGTACACAATAATAGTTTTGAAAAACTGTCATGAGTTTCGGAAGTGATGACCTATGACATAGTAAGAGGAGGGGAACACATTTAAGTTTTGGAAATTGGAATTAGGTTCCTAATGACAGAAAAGGACAATGTGTGTGAAAATGCGTTTCCGCACATTTGGCACTAAGCCTTTAAGCTAACTAGGTGTAACATATTTGACTACCTAATTATTGTATTTGTGGGCTGTAGACGTCGTGAATGACATTAACGTTTTCAACCACCATGTAACCGCCATTTTGAAAAAAATCCAAAAACTGAATATACCAAAAAAAACATATACCAGAACCCGAATCAGCAAAAAAAGCATTTGTCCCCAAGCTGAAACGGAAAAGATTCGCTAGCGCTTCGCACTCAGTCGGTCAAAAAACACATTTTACATCTCTGCAAACACAAATATTCGTGTTATTTTAGTAGTATGTACAACGCTTCACTCTCCCTAGGCAAACCAATGCGCCAGACCTCCGATTACGTGTCGTCATTACGAGTGCCGCCGTCAAAATACACTAGGGATGAGCAGTTGAGCACTAGTGAAGTGAATTTTGTAAATAGCATAACTGACTAGTTTTAGAGTCACGCTGATATAGTACGTTCCGCTCGTCAGCGTCCGGCATAGTAATTTAAAATTTCACTCGAGTATGATGACAGCAAACTTCACCAGTCGGTCTCCTTCAGACTGGAGAGAACTGCACCGACAAGAGTGAAACTATGAAATAATAATGATGATAATGACAGCTGTAAAAGTTGTAGTTATAAATTGTACAGGAATGACAGGTGTCACCGTACCCAACCAATTTGAAGGCACGAAAATTATGTGTGTGGACGATATTAATTCGTAAGCGCCAATAATCAGCGTGACACTGACTGTGGATTCATGTGGGCACCGTTTCTCAATCTGTGTACTTCGGTTAGGGTCGAGCAACCACTGCGCTGACGTTGCGTAAATAGGAGCGTGCGTACTGCCTGAGATTATCTAAATGTCTAATCTCACTCGAGCCCCGCATTACGCGTTAAGCTGTCATTGTAATTTTTTTGGTTGTATTCATTGTATTAAATCTACGTAATTTATCATATAATGGATGAATCCTTGTTAGTTCTCAAGTTTACGTTCTCGATAAACAAAAAAGTACTATATTCAGTATAATTAATAGGTAGGCCCAACAGCGCGGTTAGATAGTTAATATTTTTTGTAAAACAAACATTAAAAATATTAAAGCTGCAAAGACATTTTAATATTCAGCATTTACAACCTTACCGTACCAATGGACGCTTTGCGTAGACTAGTGTCTACGTTAGACTGAAAACAACGGCAACTTGGGTGAAATTTTGATCATCTGATATGTGAGAGAGCTACTCCTGAAACGGCCTGAAATGATTTTTCAGTCTGCTGAAAACGCTTCTAAGGCTCTGAAATTTACGTTTGAAGCTTTTATGGAATCCTGCGGCGTAACAATATTTATACGGATGCCAAATTACAGCTTTCTAGTACGAACGATTCGATTGCTGAGCTAAGCCTCGGTCGGACAGACGGACATGGCGAAAGGGTTCCTTGTATAATACGGAATCGTGAAAAGGCTCAAGTTCCATAAAAAACCGTGAAACCAGACCATTAAAAGTGTATTGTATAGGCATGGCAGAAAATATGTGCAATGATTTCCAAAAATGACTCTTAATCGTACTAGTCATCAGTATCATATTATGTTGCATTCATTCTGAATTTAGTACTCGCCGCAGCCGTTAGCACATAAAAGGCTATTATGTATTTCAGTAATAGAGTATCGCGAATGCCCTTTATTTCCGAAGTGTTCCAAAACCAATAATGACGGAATAAAGGCTACCGCAACTGTTCCCAGAGAGTTATTGCCACATTGTCTGCCGCAAATGGGAATTTATCGTCAATAAAACTTTTATTCACCTAGGTATACGTCCAGAAATTGTAAAAAAAATGTACCGAGTTTGTATTATTCGAGAATAATATGAATTTTAAATGATGAATTCAAAAGAACAGATTCTCTGCCCACTAGTCTTTCATTAATCAATTAGATGTTAACATCTATAAATAAAGTTAGTTCAGACCGGGAGAGCCAAAACGGTAAAAAAAAAACAATAAAATACTTCAGGCTGTCGCGTAAATATTTGGTTTCCCCCCTCACTGCACACTAGGTGCCATTTTGGCTTCGTCACGCGTACAAAAACATGCTGCCCTGCTAGCACGGTAATCCCGACACAATTCTACGGCTTAGAACCCTACGTAATTTTACGGGCAGTGGAGATTTCATCACAATTAGCTAACATGATAAACTAAATTGCAACGTAATTTTACCTCCTATACCTACACAAAGTAAAATGTGACTAACTTGTGAAAGTCAACTGTAACAAAATATTTACATCCGGTAATTTGCAGTTATAGCGAAGGAACTTTACATTAATATTCAAACACACCGTTTAGTAGCTTTTATGTTGACTAGAGAGTTAACTTTAAAACAATTAAACTGTTCATTTATTTATATCTTAGAAAGAATAATGTTATTTCGCTCAGTTCCTCTTACACACATAACAATTCCTTATACAGCCAGTAGCTAGCACCGTGCACAACTTAAATGACATGACGTATAAATGGTAATTTTACTCACGGCAATTTAATATGTCATTACTAAATCATCGACTTCACATCACCTCAAAATGTGACCTATGTGATCGTGCTAGGTGGGCTGATGCAAAAAAGTGCAATTACGTACTACTAACGTGGGCGTTTTCATACACACCTGGCAGCCCGTATCACGCACAAATGAACAAGGCTTTAGTTTGTTCGATCACATTGACTGCAATATATGTTGAATTGTTGATGAACACTTTGCTCCTCTGTTCAAAGAGTGCAACAGTGTCAGTAAAATGGGTACTAAATTGACACTAATATAAATACCTGTTCTGCGGCGAGGAATATACTTATAGTCGCCATCAGATACATCGTAGCGAACGAGGTACTTTCGAGTACAAATAACTGAACACGTTTGTATTTTCAAGGCATTAGAGTGTATGTTTAGATATTTATGACGTGTACAGAAGTATCCGATCACGACTGTACACGCTCAAAGATATGGTCGGGATGTGGTCTGCATGACAATTAACCTGCAATTTTCACGATATAAAATTTTCTTAGCACTACATTGTTAACTTTGTATCTACTTGAATACACTCTATAATATCAAAACTTAGTAAATTACATATGCCAACAAGTTAAATTTCAATTTCCATTTCTTGCAAGTCGAGAATTCTGTGATAAACATACCAGCTATTGCAAGTTGCAGGAGAAACTTCGAATACATGTCTTTGAGCAAGTCCACGTTTATAGTTTTGCACTTACTAGTAGTTCAAGTTACAGGCTACAAGTCAAGACTCAACAAAAGCCACATTATATACTAACCTTTAGGTAAGATGCTGATGAACTATGATAATGTTTAAATAGTCTATTATGCCTACTGTTCAATTCAGATAGTACCTGGGCAGTTATGCTATTTACAATAATCAGAGACCTAACGCATTGCCATGAAATATGGGTAGCTCCCATTGGGTACAAGCTCTGCTTAATTTGGGATTATACTAATTAAATTTATTATTACTCCATTAATGGAACTTAAGTTACTGTTGCTAATATAGTCCAGTCTCCGTTTTCCGAGATAAAGCCTTTCAAAGTTTGTATTTTTTCCAAACTCTGCAATCTTTGAAAGGCTTATCTCGGAAAGTATTAGTTCCACACTACAGAGAGAGAATTGTCTCTCATATTGTAACAAATTTAGTCTACTTTAAAAAAACATAGAGGGTACTGTAGAGTATAAGATTTCAAGCTTACATGGTCATTTACATTAGAATTACGATTTGAAACGGGATATTATTTGGTGGTAGTGACGGTGACACTGTGCGAAAAAAGCGAACCAGGAAGAGGGTAGATCGCTATGGTGTGTGGGTAGACCACAACTAAAACTCGCAGCACGTCAGTTAATGACGGCGTTTTACATAAAAATAAAACGCTAATTAAATAACTTACCATATTCGAAACCTAATTATATTTGAGAGTGGCAACACTGTCCGTCTGGTTGGTCGTGTACTATATCTGTCCCTTTCTAGCACGCCGTACGTCCGTCTCCCTCGCACATTTCCCCTTCCACCCTCGGCAGTCGCCATTGGGCTTGCCGCGAATTCTTTGATCATTGTCTCATATTATTTAATGTTTAATATTAATACCAGGCAGGTATGAAAATTTTAGGTTTCGAATATGGTAAGTTATTTAATTAGCGTTTTATTTTTATGTAA
The DNA here is from genome assembly GCA_963556455.1 of Epiblema foenella. Classification (NCBI taxonomy): domain Eukaryota; kingdom Metazoa; phylum Arthropoda; class Insecta; order Lepidoptera; family Tortricidae; genus Epiblema; species Epiblema foenella. Next base: position 21,724,583 of record OY747099.1, on the reverse strand, counting down.
AACGCCGTCATTAAACAACTGTACCGATATTCGAAACCTAATTATATTTGAGACGTGTTTGTTATCGCCTGGTGGAAGGGTATGATGCCAATGTGATTGTATACATAAACATACTTATTATACCCTTTGCTTATGTGTGTGTAATTGTGACGAGGGAGCCAGTGTTGTGAACTTTATATCATGTGAAAAATACTAATTTGCCTCGTATGTTCATGGAAAGTTATTATTTGGCTAATATTATAACTTTACCAGAGTATCAAGTAAGAGAACTAAAACTGATAAGAGTGAAAGAAGCCAGTCATTCTAGTATAGACCAATCAATTGTGTCTCTCCAGCAAGAAGAGTTCTACGTCTAAGTGGGAGGCTACAAGTGAAGAATTTAGTAATTCTCTATCAATTATAACAATAAAAGGCTTTTTACCAATGTAATAGATTTTTATTTACCCATTCCATATAATACGCTGCATGATCTTACAGACAGGTAATTTTAATTATAGTCAATCAAATATATGAATGTGATTGTTTTACCTTATTTATTTTATTGTAATTAACACATAGTCATAATAATTATCCTATATATTTGAGAAATCTCATCCATTTTACACATTTATTTACCTTTTATTTGAACCAGTGATGCATTTAAATAGGTAAAAACAATCAATGTTTGTTATTGGCCAAAATAACATTAAATAGATAATAATTCATCTAAGTGAATTTAACAATAAAATGATTGTAACATATTAAGGTATAATATGCTCTTCAATGTACCGGTAGGAACAAGTTTTGAACACAGTCCACATTATTTGCGTTTGACACTTCTTTCCTGTAAAATCTTGCAAAAGTTTGTCCTGATCTCCAATTTCCTCTTGCAAGTATGTCGTCCAGGGGGAAGTTATTGATCCAATTTTTGGAAGCCACAGCTGACCTCATGCTCCCAGCTGAGAATGTGATGCCAGCCTCCTGTAATAGAGTTTTTATCCAGTTTGCAATTACTGTTCTAGTTGCGTTTTTAGGAGGACCACGAACCGTTAGAAAAAGGTTGTTGCTTTTGCAAGCGTTTCTCCTATCCCTTGACATTTCAATAAGGGTTTTAACCCAGAAGACAGGGTCTATTGATTGATCATCTGGGTGGGATCTTAGTTTCCAGCCTGACTGCCTGTAGTTGTAGCTGTCTGTTTTTGAACCAAAAAGAGGCCAGAATATTATTTCATTATCTGACATTGAAAAGGACCTTGGATCAATAGAAAGCAGAGCTAAATCATGTACTCTTCTACCTGAGCAAAGTAGAAGAATACATGCAGTTCTTCGAGAGCAATCAAAGAGTTTAGTATCTCTATTGAAATTTTGTCTGAGCCAATTTGAGAGAATATCCACATCCCAAATTGGAGGTTTGGGTGTTTTGGGATTTTTATTTGCTACCGATTTCAAGATTCGAATCACTAGGGGATGTGTACTAAGGGTATCATGGCTATTTGGGTTACATAATGTTGCGACCACAGATCTATGAAAGAGAATGGTGTTATAGGATAGCTGGAATTTCAGATAAAGATCTGACAAAAACTTAGCTAGATCCGAGCCGGATGGATTATGACAACTGACCTTGTTCTGAAAGCTCCATGTACACCATCTCTTCCAAGCTGCATTGTATGACTTTTTTGTAGAGTCTCTCCAGCTTGACCCCAGTAGCTCCAGTTGCTCGGGTGTCCATGTGGTTAGTGTATTGCTCCACCCCCACATTTCCATATCTCGAGATGCAGGTCTTGTACTTTCGCTGGCGGTTTGTTTGTATTTGTGTCGATTAGCACCTGAGCTATGTTGTACACTGTAAAAGGTGCTGCTATGGCCCGCCGCTTCAGGTCGGGCCTCCAAAATGCTTTTTCCCAGCGGGGAGTTAATGAACAGGTATATGCCTGTTGCATTGTTTAGGTGTGACAGGACTTTTGGTATCAGGAATGGTGGTGGGAATAACCAGGCTAGGTCGTAAGTCCATTGTTGGGAGAACGCATCCACAAACTCCGCGTTCTCGTCCATCGCATCCAGCGTTGCATATCGCTTCACGACGTGGGCTCTCTGCGAAGCAAAGAGGTCTATTTGGGGGGTCCCCCACTTTTCGAAGACCATCTTGGTTAATTTTGGAAGGAGATGCCACTCCGGGTGCGCAGAGTTCCTCGACAAATGGTCTGCTTCTGTGTTGTACTTGCCCGGTATGTGGTGTAGGTTGAGTTGTATATTGTAACACTGAAGAATACGAAATACTAGGTATGTTAGGTCCATCAGCCCCTCCGATTTCGTTCCCCCTTCGTTCCGTAGATACGCAAGAACTGTTCTGTTGTCGGATTGTATGGAGACCGTGGTATTTGCAAGAAGCTGGCACTTCTTGCTTAGCACCTTTAGTATCGCCAACATCTCTTTCATGTTCGAGTGTAGTGCTAGTTCCTGAGGTCCCCACGAGCCGCTTAGCTGCATATTGTCTAGTTGAGCTCCCCAAGCTTTTCCCGATGCATCGGTTGCTAGGTAGTGTTTGACACATTGGAAGTGTAGAGGTGAGCGAAACTGACAGTGACAGTTCCACCAAACTAGGTCTGTCATTGCGTCCGTTGGCAATGTCTGTGTTTTTAAGGGGTGTTCTTTCAGAATTTTGTTGGAGAATTTTAATAAATTCCGGAAATGCAGGCGTCCGTACTGTACTACTATGCTTGCAAAATTCAGCACTCCTATTAGACTCTATAGTTCTTTTAGTGATAAATCTCTGGCCCTGAGGGCTTGATGTACTTTTTCCCGTAACGACAGAACTTTCCGGGTTGGCAAATATTTGACGTTGTTCCCAGGGTCCCACACTATGCCCAAGTACTCTAGTTGGGATTGTGGTTGCAACACAGACTTTTTGTAGTTTACTTGCCATCCCAAGGATTCCAGTAAGTGTATTACGTGATCTGTCTGTCTTTTCAGGGAATTCTGACTCTGGTTCGCCAGTAGGAAATCGTCTAAATATACTAGGGTACGTATCCCTTGGTTTCGGATGAGCTGGGCTACCCAGTTGGTGAATGTTGCGAACAGTTTCGGTGCCGTAGCCAGACCAAAGGGCAGGCAGGTCATTTGCAATAGTTCGTTTTGGAACACTAGCCTTAAAAATCTTCGGTGCCCTGGAGCAACCGGTATATGAAAATATGCGTTGGACAAATCTATTTTTGTCAACCAATCGTTGGGTTGGAGGAACGACGGCACCTTTTGTTGATTTATTAATCTGAATTTGCTTATATGAATGAGTTTGTTGAGCCTTTGTAGATTGAACACAGGCCGAAATGTGCCATCGTCCTTCGCCCTGAGAAAAAGGCTTGACAGGAAGCTTGGGGAAAGTTGCGAACTCTCTAGGACCCCCATGGCTTTTAGCGACTGTATCTGCGTCTCCATTTCCTCGGAGTACGGCACCGTTATAAGTTTGCGCTGTGTTAATTGCGGCATGATCAGTGGGGGTTTTGAGTTGAATGGTATACGGTATCCTTCTTTTATGACTTTCAGTATGTGATTGGGAGCCTGTAAGGATTCCCATATCCCAAGGTAACCTTGTAGGCACCCTGCTCGGAAGTTCGAGTCAGAACTTTCCCTTTGAGCGACCCCTGTTGGAGCCGCCTCTATTTTGTTTGATGTTATTTCGGGGCATTCTGGCTCGAAAAGTCTGACCCTGCGCGGGTCGAGTGGGCATGGGCATGGTTGTCTGATTAAACAGTGGCCCTCCTTGCGCAGGAGGAAACATGTATGGGTAATAAACCGGTCCATGAATTGGAGCCATTAGTCTCGCATTGTATTGTGACGTACTAGGCAAACTACCCTCGTTATAGCCATGCGCTGGCGCTTTTGACTGTTTGCCTGAGTTAGCGTTAGAAGTAGAAGTACCAGTTGCTGCTTTACTGGTACTCGGTTTCAAAGGCCAAAAGATTTTGCTCATACCCCCGGCCTTTTCTACTGTTGATGAAAAGGCTTGTGGATTGAATAAGAATTCGCAAGTGGGGGGTATTTTACGAAGGCTAGCTTTAATAAATTTGTCTTTGACCGAGCGTAAAATTGCATCTCGTCGCTGCTGTATCAAGTCAGCGCGGTGACCGCATGTCATTTGTAACAGGTCATTAGAAATGCTTTGAAATTCTTCTGAAAAAGTTTCTTTTATTTTGTTTTCTATTGTAGTCAAATCTACCACTTCGGTGGTTTTTAACCAGCCCAAAAGTGATCTGATCCCTTTTTCTACAGATTCTTGTTGTTTTATTAGCCCTTGTGTAATAGCAGCGAACCCCTTTTCAGTAATACCTAGGTGATTGAATTTATCGTACGGCTTAATTTCATCGTTGCATTCAAGATCAGTAAATCCGGGGGTAGAGCAAAATCTTTTTTGAGTTTCCGAATAACGGACATCCGACCAGTCCTGGGTTTCTAAATGTTGAATTGATTTCAGTTTATTTAAGCGGGAAGCGTCTGATTTTAAGATGGCTGGTTCTTTCAAGACTGTATGCACATTTAAAGAAAAATCTTCCTGCGTGGAAGGATCGGTATTATCCTTAAATAATTCGCCACTCGTCTCTAAGCTAATCTCATCTTCATCAGCGTCTGCCTGAGCACTGTGAAGGACCTCACCATGTGGCGAGGATTCATAATAACGGACATTGCTAACACTCGTTAGTTGTTGTAAGACATTTTGAATTTGACTCACCTGTTGTACCAGGCTATTTATTACCTCGTTATTTTGAGATATTGCAGCCTTTTTAGTGCTAGGCCCAGCCGTTGGGGAAGCATTGCGCTTGCGTGATTGTTGAGACACCATGGAATCTGAATCCCTAGTGGAATGCCCCTGGGGTGCAGATTCGCCGTCCCCATGAGCCGGCATGGGTTCCAACACAAGATATTGTATGGCTCCCGGGACTGGATTTAAACTATCTTCCATTTGCTAGATAAAACAAAAGGACATGTAAATTTATAAATTTTATATTTCGAACGGCAAAAGCCGTTAGAAACTGTTTTTCCTAATAGGTAGCTAAACCGGGAAATAATCTATAAGACTTACCAGCAGTTTAGCTCGCACGACCTTCCAGTTGGAAAAACAGTATGCCAATGATCAAAGAATTCGCGGCAAGCCCAATGGCGACTGCCGAGGGTGGAAGGGGAAATGTGCGAGGGAGACGGACGTACGGCGTGCTAGAAAGGGACAGATATAGTACACGACCAACCAGACGGACAGTGTTGCCACTCTCAAATATAATTAGGTTTCGAATATCGGTACAGTTGTTTAATCCTTGATAATGGCGCTTGCAACAGTGCCGAAATATCGGGAACTCAAAAATACAAATATACATGGTAAATATCCCTACTGTAGAGATTATTATGGTATGAGGCTGGCTGTGTAGGTCCAGAATCATAACGTATACAACATTTGGTATTCCAGGGACTTGTCTTCAGGACACCATCGGAATCACAAACATGTTCTGTAAATCATTTAAGATTTTATTGTAAGCATATTTCAGTAACAGTAAGAAATATACTAGTTTCATATGTGCTTCCAGTGTTCTATTCTAGCTCTCTCCCTGTACTCCCAGTACCTCTTAACCCTTACATCTCGCACAGCATACCCGTATTAATATATATATATACCACGTTAGTTACCACAGTACTATCAGGAACTAGTCCTTTAGGGTTATAATCAGTTTTTTCGATTTATTTCAAAGTTGCGTTCGGTGCTCGAGGATGGACTTGGATAATTCATTGGGCCAACATCATTAACAAGTCTGCAAAAAATCAGAACTACTTGATTTGATGCATAGTACCCTGTACTTTCAGGCGACAATGTTACTGAACTAATAATAAATGTGAGAAAATCGTGCAATATTAAATCAATATAAAATTGAACGTGTTTATAAATAAATAAATAATAAATATCATGAGACATTTTACACAAATCAAACTAGTCCCATAATAAGCTGAATAAGGTTTTTTTACGTTGGGGAAATGCATTTATGCTTCCCGCCTCGCCTGGTTAGGGGGACCAGGGCGGGTATAACGGCGGGAAACACCTTGGACTACCGTCAAAACCCCAACGAGTGCCGGCTCTGCCTTGTAGAGTGGGATGCCGCGGGATCACCATCGGTATTCGCGTGCATCCTGGCGGGCAGCCCACATTGTAATGGGCTGCGGATCTTACGCGCCAGCAGAATGGGCGCATTTACTTCTGTGAGAACATATTTGCAGGTTATCCCCTGACCCCCGCAAGGTCCCACTACGGTGGAGGCAGTAAATGCGCATAGCCCCTGACTCTGCCTCGAAGCTGAATAAGGTTTGTGTTTAAACCCAAAACCCAATATACCCATCCCATCGCGCTGTCCGCTCTTCGCTTAACCCATTCATTCCGCATTGCATTATGCCAAAATTTCATTCAAGCTTAAAATAGCTAGCTGATAATTAAAACTTTATCTGCAGACTAATCTACCCTGGCATTAAGCCCTCGGATACGTTTGATATACGCGCAAAAACTTTTTCTGATATAATAAGTGTAATAATTAAGGATATTAATAAAAAACCTATTACAGGATGAGCCTCAAACTACGCAATTATTTTTATTGTAGGTTATAACTTGCAATCAAAATGTTTAATACTATACTACACTATATTCTATACTATATTCTATTGTAGTTTTCTTATAAATGTGTTACGCTGTTGGTTTTCCATGTATTTAAAATAAATAAATAAATAAATATACATTCTTATTATAAACCGAAAATACAATGACACTAAACCAGTATAAATAATAAGTGCGTGTCGGACCACGCAGCATGAAGGGTTCCGTGCCTACTACTACTAGTCTAAATAAATACCTTAATAGCGTAAAGAGTCATGTATAATATTTTCATTGTATCTAGTTGACATAGATCTTGCAGGAAAGCATATCAAACGATTTAATTTAATATCTTCGGGAAGTATTTTCCTAAATCTCGTATTTGGTAATACCATGTAATACGTATGCAGTTTCGACATGTTTTCTTGTGGAACTACACATTCTAAATACCTATTGTTATTTCTTCCTTCTTTTTTTAATTTTTCTGTGTTGTTTACCACTCAGATTTAATTTAGTAGGCTAAGTAGTATCATTGTAATAAGTATATTTTTGGAGAAAATGACTGATTGTCGAGTTTATTTCGGAGTTTCTTCTCTGCAGAGGTATCATGAGAAACGCTAGTAGTTTTTGACTTGTAAAAGTGTCATTGAAATAACTGAACTTTATTCTGCAAGTAGGCCGCCTACTTGCAGAATAAAGTTCAGTTATTTCATTTGTTTCATTCATTTATTTAAATCCTCTATCCTATGATGTCAGCGGTTAGGCCTACCTGACTCAAAGCAATTTTCGTTGAAAGTATTCATTAATGTACACAACCTGTTTTCCTCTAAATTTTAAAATCCATGGTTTGGAAATTAGAGGGGGGCGGGACACTTTTTGTTACTTTTGTAGCTAATATCTCACGAACGGTTGACTTAAATGGAAAAGTTTTTAAAAACCTCTATATTATGTTTAAAGGCGTACCCCTAGATACTCACACGCCTACGTGCATTGCGTTGGTTTTCCCCCCATTTTGGCTACGGAACCCTAAACACCTATAATTTTTCACTAAATCTTTAGTCGAAATTAACCATAAAAAACGAAAAGTAACTTTTTTAAATTTGACATAAGTTTTAATTTGGTGCAGAAGTCGGTCTCGTACTCGCTCAGTATTTTTAATTCTATGGAAATACTTGGTTGACTTTCGAAGCTTGTTGACTTTTGCCTTAAGAAGACTTTTAAAAAAAGAATTTCAGCTGAAAACCAAAAGCTGTTGATTTATAAGATGCTTAGTTCGACTCCGCCGCGTCAAGTCAATTCATGAGGAAGAAATGTTTTTTTTTTAATAATCAGGGCACAATCTCGTTAACATCGACACGAAGGCGAGCGCGGCCCAATATATTTTTTTAATTTTCCTTTCTACGTTTTTCGTATTTTTCTTTTCATGGTGAATATTGTTTTACGGTTTTACTACTTTTATTCGACAAGACAACTTGCGTACTTAGATTATATTGTAAGTAGATAAAAATTAATATACAGTATTTTACGTAAGCTAGCTACAAAATAAACGAGTCTTTTTTTGTATTTCATCTTACTTTAAAATACCACTTTCTTTATGAACACGATTAAATGTGTTCAAATCTCCATATTTCGTAATTCTAACAAAGACTTCGCAGTTAAATGTAAAATCACCACATCATTATCCAGATAAAACATCTCGTTACTATACAGTTTGTATGCATACACAGAGTTAACATAGCGAGTGGGATAAACACCAGCAAGCCAGTGTTTGCTGCATCTGCACAAGAGCAAACATACCTTGAATGGTATGCATTGTAAGCGTACGCAAAAGCAGTTTTAAACGACAAACACTTTCGAGCTGTGAGCGCAAAAAGTTCCAGGAATAAATCATTATGTGGAAACCGGACGTTTATTCATAGTAAGGCAAAAATATACTAAAAAGTTAAATCTTTTGCATGTGTAACCGACTGTTACTGTAACTACTTTATGATAAGAAAATCACGTGAATGAAGGAATACGTAATCGCTATAAATACATTTACTTCTTAAAAAACATGAAGCAATTAAGCAATTATAATTGTGTAACTATACACACAAAAACAACAACATATTGAATCGGTTGAACTGCGATTTTGTCAATCACTACGTGCCGTATGACGTCACGAAAATGGCGGCTCGCGTTTTGGAGCGGATATTGAAATTACAAATTTCAATCTCATCGTTTCAGTATTTATCGATTAGACAAAATTGAAATAAAAATTCCACCTGATAATTGTAATGTACGGATTTAGGCTATTTTTCAAATATACTTGTAAGACACTGTTGAATGAGAATCAAATTTTAAAGCAGCAGTTGCTGTTATTGCTTCCCGTTTAATTTATAACAAAAGAAATTTCCAACCTATTAAGTATTCATACCACTTTATTGACTTTAATTATTACATTGTACTTATTTTATGCGGACGCAGGAGGTTAAAAATATGACGTACAATGATAGCTAAATACAGAAAAACACGAATAAAAAGGAAGTTTTAGTTTACTAGAACGTTTGTTTAATTTAATCTGTCATTTAATTTTAAATCCGAACATATTTAGGTAAGTTACATCTCAACAATACTCTAACAAAGGACATTTACTGTGAAAATGTGTGATAGAAACCTGAAATTTTATCGCAATATTGTTAGAATAAATAACGTTGTGAATATTTAAACAGCCACAATTTATTTCAAAGCATCTGGAAACGGTTTTATTCCAATCTATGGTCAAACAAAACGACGGAACGGAGCACCGCATTGAAAATTACATTCAGGTATTTCACTGTAGGCTGTGATCATATTTAAAAGCCGTGTCGTGTAAATAAATAAATAAAGAAAAATATTTTTTTAATGTTTTAAAATCGAATTATAACATAAATATGAATTATTGAAATAAATATATTAAAGGATACGATGTTTTTATTGACCGAGTGAAACGACGGTCTCTGCTTCAGCTTCAACAAAAATGCTTTCGTATGTCCGGATTTTTCTCATCTACAGCTCACATGTCTCAACTGATTCTCGTGATAAAATAGAACTTTTGTTGAGTTACTGTTTCGTAAATAAAATGACTCTCAAGGTGTACAGCTCAAAGAGCCACTAGTTACTTTTAGTTTAGTAACGGAACCATTTATCGTGTGCAGGAGAATTTAAGGTGACATAATTTTTTTTTAGCTTGTAAATTGTCGCAACAATAAAAAAAAGTTTACAACAGTACCTTTCGAACGTATGATACGTATAATGTACATTTTAATGTTTAGTATGGGAGATGACATTTAGGTCTTAGGTCGGCTTATGACTCCTCTCAACCTGCAAGGGCCCATAAGCTTACGATATCCACTTTTTATTAGGCAGGCCGTACGATTGTTTGTCACCTTAGTGGTACCTATAAGATAAATTAAGAATGATGTAAAACGTGCAATCTTTTTTTACAAGCCTAGGTTGTCCACCGTTGCTCAAAGAATTTACTTCCATTTCTCCCGATTCAATGCCATCCTATCCAGAATCGTAAATATTAAATCGTAGTTCGAATTATTATACCTCGTATGTTATTAGCTTCTGAACACGACATAATTTATAAGGGTTAGGCTCCATAAAATATTTATTATAAAAGGTAGAACCAGTGTTTTAATTTCGAATATCTATTCAGGTATACCCGACCGGATACCTAATTTCGCAGCGGAGCTACACCGTCTCCTAAATCCGCTCTTTTTTTCTCTTTATATTGATAGGTATATATGGCCCTGTTTCCCAGGCAAATAAATAAATGATAAAATAATCTCTGCGAAATATTTGATTTAGGGAATAATTCCATATTTACCAATACCTACATTTTGGATTTATCTACGCAAATTAGGTTGACTTCTTGGGCCTATTTATTTATTTATACAGTCAATAGAATATAAGTTTACAGTACATGACACCAAAGCACTTACATGTTAGATAACAGTCAATAATATCAAGAAAAGATCATAACTTATTGATCAGATAACGCCAACCAATTGAAATGAAATGTATATTTGTTTAGGACATTACCTACTTTAAACTTTTATGTGTACTTAAATAATAGCTTCTACATTACGGAGATCAGTATACTGACACATGTTGACGAAGAACCTAATTAAAATCTATACTATCTATACTAATATTATATAGTGTATCTGTCTATCTGCATGTTACCTCACGCTTAAACCGCTGAACCGATTTAGACAAAATTTGATATAAATATAGTTGGAGTCCCGGGGAAGGACATAGGATACGTTTCATCCCGGAAATCATCCCTTAAGGGGTGAATGTTTGTATTGATGAGCGATAACTAGGTAAGCGCCTGAAGTACAACGATAGCAATTAAATTTTACGCGAAGAACGAATTCAAAGCTGATGATAGTGATGATATTAAATGTGGACGTAGATCCCGGCATTAAAATTACATTTTCCAAAAAATATTCATTTCACATTGCGACCATCTAATTATGTTACACCTCCAGGGAAATAAAGATACATTTTTTCTCCCGCACAGCTATTTCATAAGCTTACTAAAGAATGAAGGGTCTTTTATTTCTGCTTTCATAGTCAATTATGTCAGCGACGAAAAAATTACTTTTCTTCTTAAATTATAAGTTAAAAGTACGTATTGATTGAAAGTAATTACATTTTGGGGCTTTTAGCGTTTCAATTATTATTATTATTATGATTTATTATTGGAAATGTACCTATCAAAAGCCATTTTCAATGAAGCTTATATCATTGAAAATGGCTTTTGCCCCCTGTCCTCGACCAACGAAAAAATAAACAATGGCATTCATTTGTTATGTGCCCGGAGATCTCCGGCACGGGTAGACAATGGATTAATAGATGACAGTCGACAACCCGCACTGGGCCAGCGTGGGTACTGATCCCCGTTCCAATCTATAAAAGGAGGCCAAAAAGCTATAAAAAGAGGCCAAAAAGCTATAAAAGGAAGCCAAAAAGCCGTCGTCTCCTGGCGAAAAAAATAAACAATAGCATTCTTTTGTTTTGATCCCTGGAATCCCAGGGACCGGTAGACGACGGGTTAATTTCATCGTATACTCGTATATTATTATACTAAAAGAAAAAACTTCATACACATTTACAACTACTAAGGAGTTTATAATAATAGGTATTAAGCAAATTGGTTTTTTTAAACCCGTCTATAGCTCCACAGGCCGCGCCCAATAAAGCGAATTGCAAGCAAATTGATTAGATCGTTTGGTATGTTAATCTTACCCTGTTCTGTTTTGTTTCTTATATTTTTCCTAAGCCGAACATGCCGACTATGTAATGATGGTCGATCGATAAGGGCTCGATAAACGGTAAACGTTCGAACAATAAGGTTTAAAATCCAATAACACTTTTATAGAAATTGGCTTAACAAGGATTAGATTAGATTAGATTAGATTTATTTATTTCTTTCTGAAAATTTACATGGTATTTTATAAAAATGTCAATTGGTAAAATATCATGGATTCACAAAAAGATCGTCAGATTGTATATGAATTAATAATAATACAGTCTAACACAAAAGAAGAATATTTTTTAAACAATACAAAATAATTCAATAATAATAATATGGTACAATGGCAAATAGGTATAATTAAAATGTCAAAAAATAATAATTCAATAATTACTAGGTTATCCTAGATATAAGTAGTCAGAAGTCAAAAGATAATAATTAATATACAAGGTTCAGGTTAGTCATACATTACGTCACACTTTTCATGTTGGCATCCGTTCATCGATTTATAAGACGTTATCACGTCAAAAAAGGTAAACGGTAAATTTATTTGAGTATACCTAGTAGCTGGCACTTCGCAGCCTAACTCTGGTCCAGCCGGCGGGAACGCTGCCACCTGCCACCGCAACTATTAATGTACACTTAATTAAATAGCTTGCGGTCGTCTTTCAGTTCATGCGAATTTCGAACCCAACGAACTTCAATAGAATATTTTGGTTGTTGAACTAGTCGTGATTTTGTTTCAGTTGTAGACATTGTATTTTTAGGGTTCCGTACCCAAAGGGTATAACGGGACACTATTACTAAGACTCCGCTGTCCGTCCATCCGTCTGTCTGTCTGTCTATCTGTCTGTCTGTCTGTCTGTCTGTCACCAGGCTGTATCTCATGAACCGTAAGTGTCAAACACATAATGTAGTTCTGTTGCCACTATAACAACAAATACTAAAAAAACAACAAACGTGATTTTTTTGCCGTTCTTATAGATAATGGTACGGAACCCTTCGTGCGCGAATCCGACTCGCACTTGGCCGGTTTTTTTTTAAGTAGTTACAGTCAAAATGTATATGATTTGTCAGCCTGGTGCGCTCTTTTCATACATAATATTTCATATTTGTATAAAAATAAATTAGCTAGAGCACAAAACTTATAATATGAATGTAGTATCAAATAGAAACTCATTGAAACAATAGGTAGCTACTCGGAGTGTGGTGTTCATTTTAAACTTTTACTCTAGTCATCTCAAAATCAGTACTTATTTGGATTTTGCTTTCCTATAGTTTTATATATAAACATGACAAACTTGAATAGAAAATCCTCGCCCCATTTTTACCGACCGTTTCAACAGAACATACGATAATACTCCACTCTCTCATTACGAATTACGATAAATTCCTTTGTGGGAACACTCTGGCATCCGCTTGTTGTAACTTCAAACAGCCAATTGAGGTGCGCACCGGAATTGTTTCACTAGCTCGTCATGTCTGAAATACAGGCTGGAATTTTAAATGTAATTTTTCTACTCGTCGACTTCAATATTTGAATTAATATATCGTGGAAGAAACTAAAATCACATACATTTCTCTATTGGTTCCCTTCAAGTGAACTCTTATGAAATAAACCAATCACGTGTCGCCTTTTACTGTACTCTTATGAAATTGGCCAATCACGTGTCGCCATTACAGTACTCTTATGAAACTGACCAATCACGTGACGCCGCGGACATAGAACAAAAGACATCAAAGAGCGTCCAAAACATGTGCCTAATATTCATTTCCGCAGGACTAGTCTGTTTAATTGTTTCGGTTTATTTGATTAACTTCCGTTGACTCGTAGAAAAAATAGTGTATGCAATAGTTATATAATTAGCTTTTTAAGTCTCGAACCTTACTTAGACCACTCGGCAAGCCTCGTGGTCTAATCGCGGTTCTCGACTAAAAAAGCATACATTATATAACGATTACATAAACTACTATTCTTTTTCTCTAACATGCAATTAAATATATACCTTATGTTCGTTTTAACAGGCTTCGAAGTATCACGTTTCGGGTGCGGTGCAACGAGCGGCCCATAATGGAATTTCATACAACATTGCCGGCCTAGGCCGCAAAGTGATCGTCTTTTGTTAGTGCGGCCCAGCGCGCCCCGGAAACAAAAGACGACGCCGGCCGCCGGCTGCTGCAAGTTTTAGCATACGGTAATAATTGGAAAATCTATTATTTTCATTTTCTTCACTGGCTATGAAAAAAAATTGTTTACCGTTCTATTGCTTATGAAACTTACGTGCGGGTTCCAATATGTATTGAGTCACCAAACAAATTCAATGTCGAGCCATGTTGACAAACCCGCTAGGATATAGGAAAATAACAAGCCACGTACAAACAGGAAGCAGATCACCTGCCCGGGGAACGGGCATGTGCTCGGCGCCTCTGATTTTGATTCCTCTCATGCATATTTCATACCGCACCCGGGTCGCGATGGATGGCCAAGTTTAGAATAAAGCAAAGTTAGCGGTAGAAGGTGAGTTTATAGTGCTATCTTTATGCGATCGTAATTGAGTAGATCCTGAAGCAACTCTCCCTATACGAAACGATCTGACAATTTCACAAGTCAAACTGTATGGGGATGTGACTCCAGTGGGCATTCAGTATGGGAATGTGACTCCAGTGCAAGCATGGACTTCTAAAGAAAAGGATCTTGACCCCACATTACCCGGACAGGAAAATTGTTAATAAGGAACTTCGGGTCAACCGACGACATACATTTCGCATTAAAAATCTATTTTTAAAGCGAGGTAATAGCTGCCCGCAGTCTAGGGGATATCAGCTAATTACAGCTAGCATCTCATGATCATTTAGAGTAATTAGTATTCGGTTCTATATTTTACACGTAATGGGATTTCATTTTAATCCGAATACTGTTCTAAAAGAATACGAATCGTAGGTATAACCATCGAAATATATTATATTATTCATTTGTTTTCAGAGGTATCCTCCATTTTCCAATGTAGGATGCCTCTGAATACAAATGATGTAAGGCAAGTCAGGTAGCCTCATTATAATTTTACTTTCTAGTATTTACTATGCCGGACCTAACCCACTCCCTCTCGTCAGCTACCCTCAGTAAACGGTATAGGCCAGCATTTTCCAAACTATGGGTCGCGAGTAAATATTGGATCGGGCCTGAGATTTTTGGACAATCTAGTATACATACATAATTACGCTCGTTTGTCCACTGAAACCCAAGAAGTGAGTCCCAAAAATTGGCATTATTTGTTAGGTGGGTATTGGTCTGTTCAACATTGGGAACCACTGGTATAGGCACTAGGCATATGTCTAGTATTTCCAAGCGATCTTTTTCATGTCAGTTTACATGTATACTATATTTCACATTTCTCGCTTCTAACAGATGAAGCAGCAGGGAATGGTACGCGCGATGACTTCGATTACCTTTATTGTTTTTTTGAATCACTATCATTAAATTTACGAGCTAAGCCATTGTCGGTTGAGTAATCACCAGTCTTCCCGGTTCTCTGCTAGTCCTTTGACCTCCTGATACGATACGGCACCAATTTTCTCCTTTGCTTTGTTGAAGTATTTCCATCTGTATCTACCTCTATTTGTTCTTCTTTAATTTTGTCCTCCAAAATATTCACACACAAACTAAGGCCGCATCAGGTGTCCAATGACTCTTCCTCTCTTTTTTGAATATGCCACCGAAAAGTCAACCATATTCATAATGCAAACTCATATGAGTTCTTTTGTGTCTAAAGTGGTCTAAACCCAGCATTTGAAGTACGCCTAGTAAACCAGAAGCATCATTGGATGGATATATTATGTTTATTAACGAATTGGACTGAAAACTATACAAAACTGCAAATTCTATACCAAACGTAGTCAAATCTATTTGATCCGCACTTGTCCAAAAGATAATATTATTTTTTCCGTTTAGGTATGTGTACTATTTAATATTGTTACGACTTAACACATTCATTGCCAACGAATGCTACGCGCTACGCTCGTAGACGATAACATGGTTTTTCCGCTTTATAGCAAAAACCGTCTACGAATGGTGATCTCGACTATTGATTGGGTCCTCGGCGCTTAATCTGTTAATAGATCCCAATTCACACCATTCAAAGTCTTCCGCCAGCATTACAAATTACTATTTGTGAAATGGAACCCTGCTTTCTGTGTAAAGAAGCAAACAACGAGGACGACAACCGTAATGTGATCACCATTGGCGGGTGGCGGGTCCATTGGCATTATTTCCAGTTTTTAACCAACGTAAAAAAATAAGAAGGTTCTACACTTGATTGTACAGTACTTTCTTCTTGATCGAATGAAACAAATGTCTCTGCTTCAGCTTTGACAAAAATGTTTGTCCGAATTCTGGATTTATAGACTTCCGGTCATTTTAATATACAGGTCGCATTTCTCGGTTATTTTAATATACAGGTCGCATTTCTCAACCGACTATCGTGAAATTTTGTAAGTAGGTTCAGTAATTATACAGATTATTGTTGAGTCACACTGGTAGGCTCACAGAGCCACTAGGGTTTTCTGTGTGTTATATTATATGTACTTCAGATCTCCCTCGTCTTTTATGAATGGATGTGGAAAATTGTTATTGTTTTGAAGCATATGCTTCCAGGTTGGTCACGTTGTTACCAGAAATCAGTTCTGATGAACCATCATCAGAACTGATTTCTGGTAACAACGTGACTGTGAGGAGTTCCCTCAATTTCTTATGGATTGGTATCCATGAATATTTGAGGGAACTCCTCAAAAAATTAAAAGAGACACCGTATTTTAGTATTTTCGGTCCAAAATCAGGCATTTGTTTTCAAAAAGTAGTATTTGGTGAACACGAACCAATGAAAAAGACCACGGATGTTCATCCACAACTCCTAGTTTTCAAAACAGATGCCAAATAGCCTAGCGAAGCCAATTTAAATGGTCCTGATGTAATTAATGTTCCCATCAACCTGATCTGGTGATTGAAGCCGGAAGGCACCATAGGCAACGGAACTCCATAATAAAACAATGTAGCTTAACCGTGTTTGTACTTATTTGAATTGTCGTGAAACCACTAAAAAGTTAAATATAATTGCCTAACTTTTAATAGTTCAATATGAAACTACACTTATGAACAATGTAGGTATTGTAATTTTTATAGTCTACTATTCCGTCAACTTTATAGACAATTTCATTGGATGTCATCATAATTTCTCAGTCCTCCAAGAGTCACGTATCAAGTCAGTCATATTTGTATTTTCGGATTAGTCGTATGTATCAGTTGATGATAGATCTGATGTATTCTCTCTCGGGCTCTCTGCCGCTAAAATCGGGTGCATCATAAATCGTCCCGCGCTCGTTCGTTTTATTACTTCCCATCAGAAAAAGACGGATACGTAAAGCGGGTTGAAGCTGTAATGCCTTCTTTTTAGTTGATGATAACAACGCTGTAGCCTACGGATGGTTGCGATTCCGGAAGAGCCACAACCCCACGGCCGAGTTAGCGTCAATAATCTGCGGTAGCCAGTTACCACCAGGCGGTCATACGCTTGTATGCCACCGACGTGGTATTACTAAAAAAAACGTACAGGTTTTAGGTGGTGACTGGTGATCAGGACTCGGAACCGGTTTTTACTATTTTGGAAACATTTCCTAAAGTACTTCTCATATCTCCGTTTTTGTTTTAAGATTTGCTTTTGTTAGCCTTCATCTATGGAATAAATGATTTAAAGTACGAAAAAATATCGTAAAACAGAATTAACCCAAATTTTTAACCGGTTTATTGTAGGAAGACGAAACCGGTTTTCGAGCCCTGCTGGTGATAATAATAACTAATTGCGTTTTTTTTTTTTCAGTCAGTGTCTATAGGGTAGGTATAGACGCACGTTTATAACCGCCGATAATTCGTATGTACAGAAGTACCCGCGTTATATCGTTATGATTGACAAAAACCGGCCAAGTGCGAGTCGGACTCACGCACGAAAGGTTCCGTACCATTATCAATAAAAACGGCAAGAAAACGTTTGTTGTATAGGAGCCCCCTTAAATATTTATTTTATTCAGTTTTTTAGTATTTGATCTTATAGCGGCAACAGAAATACATAATCTATGAAAATTTCAACTATCTAACTATCACGGTTCATGAGATACAGCCTGGTGACAGACGGACAGACAGACTAACAGCGGAGTCTCAGTAATAGGCTCCCGTTTGAACCTTTGAGTACGGAACCCTAAAAACTACGACTACTAACGAGGAGGTCCCACTGACTGATGCTAATGAAGTGAGGCAAGCAAACGGCAAAGGGGTGGAGATTCATTCGTAGAAATTGAGAACATTCTGCAGTTTTTCATTGAACACTGTTTTGAGTTAAAAATTTAAAAAAAGAACGTTATTTAACTGCAAATATTACACTCGTCGGTAAAGTAACGTAATTTTTGGTGACCATTTAATAACTCCAATCTGGGGCACGGTAGTGCCCCCGCCAAGACCCGCCAAAGGGTAATACCAGCCTTTCTCAAAAAAATGTGTTGTAACTATTTATAATTCTACCAAAAGCCAACAGCCTGTATACAATATAATCCACAGTAATACTTATTCTTCCTTTGCAAGGACGACCGGTTTAGCCTAGTGGGTAGTGCACCTGCCTGTGAAGCTGACGGTCCTGGGTTCGAATCCCGGTCAGGGCAAATATTTGTGTGATGAGCATGAATACTTGTTTCTGAGTCTTGGATGTTTTCTATGTATTTAAGTATTTATATCTATTAAATATATCGTCGTCTAGTACCCATAACACAAGCCTTCTTGAGCTTACTGTGGGGCTAGTTCGATTTGTGTAAAATTGTCCTCTAATATTTATTTATTGATTTAAGAAAGATCATTAAAAAAATATCAAGTGTATCCTATCCCATAACCTAACGTTTGTGCATATTGATAAACTAATATGCAACAGCTGTGCAGTGCAGTGCTCATTAATGAGCCATAAGGAAAACACATCAGTCAGTCAAAATGTATGAAAAGCGGGAGCAGCCAATACGATTTTCCGTTTATTTCACATCAAATAACGTAACTGGCCACTCAAAATATTAGCTTGTGCTATGCTCAATCACTCGAAATCAGTATGTACGGGCGTTTGGCTGATTTATCGGCGACCGGCACAGGCACAGACATCATAAATTCGTTTCAGTCGATGCCTGTTCCATTTTAGAATACGAATGGGAGTGGGGAACATTATATCTATCTCGGAATTATATTTTGGCATCTATTTTGAAAATGATTATCGTTGTCTTTAACCTATAACAATAATGAAGCCGTAGAGGGACCAAAATCTACATTGAAGATATTAGCAGAAAATAATTTAGGGCTCTTAGAAGAGAATACACTTCCACGGTTTTAGATTTTGTCTGTTTATCTGTCTCGGCATCACCTGAAATCTAGCGAATGGATTAAAATGTAACCTTGCCTTATATGTTTACTGGATCTTCTGCCAGGCTATATGCCATAAAACCATACAGATTTATCATTTCGTGGTTATAGGTATTTGTATAAAAGTAGCCAACCTTCTGCAAGTTTATAATTAACTTCAAATATAATCCACTATATGAGAAAAAGAGTTTTGCAGTGGTTAAAAGGAACTCTCGGTACCCACTTACCAAAAAGTTTAACAACTTACAAACTCCCACTTACTTATGGGACACGTCTTGCGAAAAATACTTCTTAATCGCTCCAGAGTTTAACCCAACAGTATGTTACCAGATGGCTCCAACGAGTTTCACTTATGGCGGGTTTCGACACCTAACGTCTGGCACGAAGTTATATGTTCACAGGGATAGGCGGTTTTACATAAATGTAATATAGGTATCATTGAATTATTATATCCAGTCCCCGATATTTTCAAACCACGAAGTTCTAGGTCTTCCTTTGCCTCTTTCGCCTTCTATTATTAATTCTTCTATTATTAGTTAATTATAACTACCTTGAAAGATGTGCGGTTTCAGAAGAGAAAAAAAATATGCGAAATGAAGTTATAAAAAATGTTAACAAGTGGTTAACAAGTGGACTGGACCGTTACTAATTGACGCCGCCACTCTTGCCAGGACGGCGAAGAACAGAGAGGACTTTCGTATGATGATCGCCGACATCCGTTAGGATATGGTACCCTAAGAAGATAATTAACTGACCTATTTTAACATAACTATTTGACATACATTACAGTAATTCATTTCTTTTTTTAATTCCATATGCGTCAATAAATTGCTCTGAATAATTAGATTCAATTTATGTAATATATAACTGACGATTCAAAAGTGCTTGTTGCTAAGCCTATTTGAATAAAGAATATTTTGAGTTTGAGTTTGAGTTAAGGTCTAAGCGATGTTTTTTAATTCCTCATTTGTTATTCTTTGGGTAACGAAACTTACAAACGCAACGAAAAATCGTACGCCACGTGAAAAGACCACTTTACTTGTGTTACGTTCTTATATAATTTAGTTGACATAAATGGGTTAAGCTTATGGCTACTACGAATTTTATTTATATATATTTAAAAGTATGAAATATCTTAGCATCTCTGTAAGAGTACAAAAGTTTTTTATTTACGAAAATAAAATAAAAGTACCCAATACCTAACAATCAAATTTTACGTGTGCTTAATTTGTTCTTACCTGGCCCTGGTTGTTAATGAGTTTTGAGTGACATTTCTGACACACGTATAGAGTAAACTGGACTCGACGAAACGTTTAAAGTGCACTCAGATTTCCTTAACTTTCCCTTAACATTCGGCCCGGTAAGAATATCAATTAACTTTAACGATGAGACTCACCCACCTATGAAACCTTGTTTATTATATCCATTTCTATGATTTCAAATGCAACCTGCATTCATTGTTACGTTATAAAATAAAGCGTATTTATTGCAACTGGAAATTTTTCGTACATTACTAATTATGTGAATTAATGAGCCCAACTGACCTTGAGAATGCTTTGATCAAATTCAACATAACCCATTCAAGGCGTATGTTGTAATAGCCATTATAATACAGGCCTTAATCAGTCGTCTACCGGTCCCTGGGATCCCGGGGATCAAAACAAAAGAAAGAAGAAATAAAAACATTTATTCGTGGCACAGACACAGTACAAATTAACATAACACCAAAATACAGAAAATAGCCACACTTTCAGTAATTTTAATATTGTCATATGACGCTAACCGAATGCCTCCATTCTCATTTCACGAAATCGCGTAATATGTCACTGTTTTAGTGGTTGTCCGCTGGCACTAGTTGCGACTTGTGACAGACCACAGATATTTGAAGATTGTTTAAGGTCGCGTTCATGTTTATCTGTTCTTGTCTGTTTAAATTGTAAATTATGACATGTATTTAAATGTTATGTTGTTTGTGACTTTAGTGTTTTTTGTGTTTCGTGGCTTCTCGTGGTCCCAAAGGAAGACCAGCGCCAGCCAAAGGCTAGCACTATGCTGATTTGGGGCCATTTCGTTGGGAAAGCTGTTGTTTTTTTTCGCCGGGAGACAACGGCGATAGTGTGACATTGCTTCTAGTCTTCTACCGATTTTGTTAGTCATGGTTATAGATCGTATAGATATACATATTTCAGAACTTTTTATTATTTAGAATGACGTCATTTCAGTGGGTTGAAACTAGCTTCGTGCATGCGTCCTCTTAAACAAGAGCGTGGCAATTTTAGCTTAATTATATTCTCCCACCTGTATTCTGCTTATCGAGTTTTCCTCGCAACACTACTAAATTTTTTCCGTAGGTATAACGTGAATCTATTTTAAATACTAGTGGTTCTGTGAGCTTTATACCCCACGAGTGA
Source organism: Epiblema foenella (assembly GCA_963556455.1). Classification (NCBI taxonomy): domain Eukaryota; kingdom Metazoa; phylum Arthropoda; class Insecta; order Lepidoptera; family Tortricidae; genus Epiblema; species Epiblema foenella. Next base: position 21,702,852 of record OY747099.1, on the reverse strand, counting down.
TATATAGTAGATTGTATGACAAGGGTCTAAAATAAGCCATGGTACTATACCAAGAGATGGTTATTATTTCGAACGAAGTGAGGGAAAATTGTTCGAGTGGTAATATGGCTTTTAAACCAGAGTTATACACTCTACTTTTCACTTCGATTGCGAGAAAATAAATAAACGGCGAGTATATGCGTAAATATAAGTAGGTTTTATACGACATGTTCTGTATAAATAGCGTTTATATGACTTTAAGCAACTTATATAGCAAAAGAGTAACTTACTCGACTGTCGTAAGACAGATATATAAGATGCCTTTACTTATATATAAGTGAGGTATAGACTTATAGAGGCGCCGTAGTCAGCATGTCTTATACGACATTATAGTCGTATAGGGTTGTCGTAGACACGTTTACACAACGTTATTATATGATTGAAATGCTGAATAAGTAGGTTTTATATGACATGTTCTGTATAATTTGCGTGTATATGACTTTTATAGCACCTAAAGCTGAATAAGCTTAATCTTATGTGACTATTTTTCTGGTTTACATTTTGAATCTCCAACCTAGTCCCTGTTCTTAACTATGCCATTATAAGTGGAGCTAGGCACTTACACAGGCATAGCTAAGCAGGTATTTTTGCTCAGGGCTCCATTTCCAAAGTAAGCCGGAGCTTAGACGTAGATAGCGGAGTGAAAAGATGAATGCTCGACCCGTTTCACCTTTATACGCGAAATAGAAAGTTTACATGAACTATGTGAGCGCGGATCGCAATAGAAATAGATTGAAAATGGTAACATGGAAGCACACTATAGGATTAATTTAAGCCGTTTGAAAAAGGGTTACGTAGCGCCTGCTGGTAAGCGTTGTTTTTATATTATAGTGATATAATATAGGATTCAGACAATACTACCCAGACGCAATTGAATTCATACTCATATTATAAATGCAAAACTAACTTTTTATGTTTGTTTAAGTCTGTTACCTTTTCAGGCTTAAGCCGTTTACCGATTTAAATGATAGTAGGTATGGAGATAATTTGAGATCCGGGGAATGACATGGGATAGTTTCTTTCCCGGAAATCATCCCTTAAAGAGGCGAAAAGGGAAGTGTTTGATAGGGAGAGCGATATTTGAGCCTACGCCTGAAGGTGATTAACGAGCTTTACACAAAGTCTCGGACAAAGGCTAGTTATAAAGAAATATTTGGAGAATATAATTCGCCAATAACAGATGCCTGTTGTTGTCCCTGAATAAGTTTGAAATTGTCATTTATTGGGTCGGATTCAAGCGCTTTGTCGTTTACATCAGTGGACGTTATTTTCACGGTACCAGTTGCAGTCGAGTCACTAAGCTCTTAGTTACGCAACTCGGGTTCTCGTTAGATGTACTTTGAATTAGGCCAGGCGGCTAATTAGTTACGAAATTCCGCCCCAGGTGTGACATTATCCCTTTTAAGTTTACCCTTGTGATGACCGGGCAGTTTCAATTTTATTTATCTTGCATATTTAACAAAATTTTCCGTTCCGTTACGTTAATTTGGGGAGTTGTAATTTTTTTAAAATCTTATCTATATATATAAAAGAAGAAGGGGTGATCTACCATCAACGCACAGCCGAAACTACTGGAACAAGAAACTTCAAATTTGTTCCAGAGCTTACTTTTATGACGTATGCAAGGGATAAGACGGGATTTTTGGAAATTCCACCCCTAAGGGGATCAAATAGGGGTGCAAAGTTTGTATAGGAGAAAAAAATTGTTTTGAGCTGAAGACTTAAAAATTTGTAAAAAGGTTACGAACTTAAATCCAAAGAAAGTGCTTTTAGCGTTTTGCAAAATTCTAACCCTAAGAGGGTAAAATAGGGGTGCAAAGTTTGTATGGGAGAAACTTCTGTTTTAGAGTTAGAAACTTAAAACTTTGTAAATAGACTCTCTGATTAAATATAACAAAACTAAATTCAGCGATTTTCTAAATTCATCCCCTAAAGGGGTGAAAAGGGGGTTCAAAATTTGTACGGGGAGCAAATCTTTTTTGAAGTTAGAGATTTGAAACTTCGTAAATAGACTCTATGTTTAAATACAACTAAACGTATTTCAGCTTTTTTCAAAATTGCTCCCATAAAGGGGTGAAAAGAGGGTTCCAAGTTTGTAAACGAGCAAATCTTTTTTGAAGTGAGAAATTTAAAACTTCGTATATAGACTGTCTGTTTAAATACAACAAAATATATTTCAGCGTTTTTTGAAATTGCTCCTCTAAAGGGGTGAAAAGGGGGTTCCAAGTTTGTACGGGGAGTAACTCTTTTTTGAAGTGAGAGATTTAAAACTTCGCAAATAGACTCTCTGTATAAATAAAACAAAATATATTACAGCGTTTTTTGAAATTGCTCCTCTAAAGGGGTGAAAAGGGGTTTCAAGTTTGTACGGGGAGCAAATCTTTTTTGAAGTGAGAGATTTAAAACTTCGTATATAGACTGTCTGTTTAAATACAACAAAATGTATTTCAGCGTTTTTTGAAATTGCTCCTCTAAAGGGGTGAAAAGGGGGTTCCAAGTTTGTACGGGGAGTAACTCTTTTTTGAAGTGAGAGATTTATAACTTCGCAAATAGACTCTCTGTATAAATAAAACAAAATGTATTTCAGCGTTTTTAGAAATTGCTCCTCTAAAGGGGTGAAAAGGGGGTTCCAAGTTTGTACGGGGAGCAACTCCTTTTTGAAGTTAGAGATTTGAAATTTCGTAAATAGACTCTATGTTTAAATACAACAAAACTTATTTCAGCGTTTTCCAAAATTGCTCCCATAAAGGGGTGAAAAGAGGGTTCCAAGTTTGTAAAGGAGCAAATCTTTTTTGAAGTCACAGATTTAAAACTTCGTATATAGACTCTCAGTTTAAATACAACAAAATTTATTTCAGCGTTTTTTGAAATTGCTCTTCTAAAGGGGTGAAAAGGAAGTTCCAAGTTTGTACGGGGAGCAAATCTCTTTTGAAGTGAGAGATTTCAAACTTCGTAAATAGACTCTCTGATTAAATACAAAAAAAAGTACATCAGCGTTTTCTGAAATTGCTTCGCTAAAGGGGTGAAAAGGGGTTTCCAAGTTTGTACGGGGAGCAATTCTTTTTTGAAGTTAGAGATTTGAAACTTCGTAAATAGACTCTATGTTTAAATACAACAAAAATTATTTCAGCGTTTTCCAAAATTGCTCCCATAAAGGGGTGAAAAGAGGGTTCCAAATTTGTAAAGGACCAAATCTTTTTTGAAGTCAGACATTTAAAACTTCGTAAATAGACTCTCTGTTTAAATACAACAAAACACATTTCAGCGTTTTTTGGAATTGCTCTTCTAAAGGGGTGAAAAGGGGTATACAAGTTCGTACCCGGAGCAAATCTTTTTTGAAGTGCGGGATTAAAAACTTTGTATACAGACTCTCTGTTTAAATACAACAAAAGTATTTCAGTGTTTTACAAAATTTCTCCCCTAAAGGGGTGAAAAGAGGGTTCCAAGTTTGTAAAGGAGCAAATCTTTTTTGAAGTGAGAGATGTAAAACTTCGTATATAGACTCTCTACTTAAATACAATATAACGTATTTCAGCGTTATTCAAAATTGCTCCTTTAAAGGGATAAAAAGGGGGTTCCAAGTTTGTACGGGGAGCAAATCTTTTTTTGAAGTGAGAGATTTCAAACTTCGTAAATAGACTCTCTGTTTAAATACAACAAAAAGTACATCAGCGTTTTTTGAAATTGCTCCCCTAAAGGGGTGAAAAGGGGTTTACAAGTTCGTACACGGAGCAAATCTTTTTTGAAGTGCGGGATTTAAAACTTCGTATATAGACTCTCTGTTTAAATACAACAAAACGTGTTCCAGCGTTTTTCTAAATAGTTCCCCTAATGGAGTAAAAAGGGGTTCCAAGTTTGTACGGGGAGCAAATCTTTACTTTTGTAATGTCCTCCACATTTATTTTTCGTAAAAATCGATATAGGTGTAATCTTCGAGTTTCCTCGGGGTGCCGATTACGAAAATTACATGCATTTGCAAATCCAACATGGCGGACAATTATTTTTCTTAAAAATTGACATGGGTGTCATCTTCGAGGGTCCTCGGGGTGATGATTACGATAATGACATCCATTTTCAAATCCCAGAGGGGGACATTTATTTTTCTTAAAAATCGATATGATTGTCATCGTCGAGGTTCCTCGGGGTGCCGATTACGAAAATGATATTCATTTTCAAATCCAAGATGGCGGACATTTATTTTTCTTAAAAATCGATATGGGGTCATCTTTGTGGTTCCTCGGGGTGCCGATTCCGAAAATTACATCCATTATCAAATCCAAAATGGTGGACATTAAGTTTTTCATTCGAGTAATTTTCACAAAAGATTAATAGCATCAGACAACTGACAGAAACAAATAAACCTCATTTATATCTTTGTTACCATCTAAAATCTACGCGGACGAAGTCGCGGGCGCCTGCTAGTGCTTACATAAAGGCTTGTTATTACTTCGTAATTCTTAATATTTAGTAAAAGGCAAATTACACTACTTCGTTCGCCTAATGCGGTCGCGACCCGCGCCGGCTTCGCACGGGTGCAATGCTGATGCACGTATTAAACTTATAAACCTTCCCCTTGAGTCACTCTATCTATTAAAAAAAAACCGCATCAAAATCCGTTGCGTAGTTTTAAAGATTTAAGCATACATAGGGATATAGGGACAGAGAAAGCGACTTTGTTTTATACTACATGTAGTGATAGTGATGGTGTCCTTCGTGCGCATCCACTCGCGTTCGCACTTGGCCTATTTTTTCATTTAATAAGTCGTTGGCAGTATAACACCTACGTCTAGCTTAGCAAGTAACGTTTAATATAATACTTAAGGTAAACGTCCCTGTACTCGACACTAACACAATAAATGGCATTTTCAATCTTATGGCTTGATGACAGAGGTGATTAATAGGTGCCATCTATTGGGTACTAAGGTGTCAGCACTGGGACGATTACCTTCAATCTTAAATTGACTGAGTGGCAAATTAACTGTATATAGTACAAGTATAACACATTGAGCATTGTTTGATTTCTATGAATTTGGAAGAGGTATAATTATTTGTATCGTTTTAAAAGTCCCCTTGTTTTTTTTAGCATTAGAAAGAATGATCGAGAACGACTTAAGAGGTTTTTTTATCAGCCACGTTCTGCGGTAAAAATGTCAAATAATGTCAGTCAATACTAAAACCGTTATTTTATGCTTACATTATATACTAGCGGCCGCCCGCGACTTCGTTCGCGTAGATTTTAGATTGTAACGAAGATATAAATGAGGTTTATTTGTTTCTGTCAGTTGTCTGATGCTATTAATCTTTTGTGAAAATTACTCGAAAGAAAAAAATAATGTCCGCCATCTTGGATTTGAAAATGGATGTAACTTTCGGAATCGGTACCCCGAGGAACCTCGACGATGACACCCATATCGATTTTTAAGAAAAATAAATGTCCCCATCTGTCAACTTGGAATCCCTTTTTACCCCATTAGGGGAACAATTTAGAAAAGCGCTGGAACACGTTTTGTTGTATTTAAACAGAGAAAAAAAAACATAGTGCAGTACATTAGGCTTAAAGCATAAAGTAAGTATATTTGTGTCGTAACTTAATTAACAATCTGGGGACTATTCCAACCTCATTATACTCGTTCCTAAAAAAAAAACATCAAAGCATATTTTTTACTGCGAGAAGCAAAGAATATAAAAGTTAATCTTTGTATTTACTCGTATTCTCCGCCTTCAGGCTGGAGTAACTTCCCCTATCCGTTTACTCAGGGAAGGTAAATAAGCACGGATAATCTGAGTCCGACCTTTGCTGTGACGTCAACAAATACTGTAGCCGGAAATAAACATAAGGTCGCATCTGTTAACCCCACTTACTGGCAAACATTCTCAAGATTGTCCGCTTACAAACACTACACATTCAATCACTTTTCGAGCGTACATACGATACACGTACGCTTTTTCGCCGTTAAGCATAATTATAACCACGCGGCTAACTCGCCGTACAGCGGAAAAATCGTGAATGTGATCTTACAAAACCATAAGTGCCTACTCCGAAAGCAATTTTGTCATGCATACCAAATATTTAACATATGACTTATATTATTGGGCGTGATAAAGTACCTTCACGCATTTCTGAACAAAAGGGTCGGCAGACATACCTAGACAGTGAGGCGGACGGACAATGACAACCCTATAACAGATTCTTTTTTCCGGAACCCTAAAAATATCATTACTGGACTCTGTGGAGAAAGAAAGTTTATTTCTAAAAATACTTTTATAGGTACCGGAGTATTTCATTTCCTGACTATTCATGCTAACTAATGGACAATTTACAGTTGCCTTGGGAATCACAACACAAGAATATACTTACGCTTGCTCTGTTGTTGTTTTGAGAACTCCTCGATTATGTTCTGAACAAGTTTACGGAGACTGTCAACAGCTGTAAATGTGAACCTTTGTGGACGAATAAAATAGCATCTTGCCTGTAGAGCAAAAAATTAGCCATCAGTCTTACCTTATATAATGCTGGCTTTACGTGTACGGTATTATTCTCATTTTGATCGATCTGGAAGAATATTGAGGATGTCAAGCAGTCTCGAGGCGTTGTCCTCAGGACCACGGACCTCCTGCACGTCTCGTTATTACGCAGTAAATAAATTCAGTTTAAAATCTGGCTCGAAGAACTACTTTGTTTACACCGTTACTGCGCACTCACTTGGTTACCAATCATATATGACGACAAGACGGCTCTGTCTTAAGTAATTTGAATCGAACAACCTTTAGCTAGTTTCTGTTAGGTACAGCACCATCTAGTGGTCCACATAAACGATATCGTTCTTAACAATCGCCTATATCAGTCCTTCATCTATAGTATACCCGTTTTATTGTTTTTATTACAACGACAGTGTATAATATACCTAATATTATACACTCGTTAGTACGTATGTTTTATTTTACTTATTCCCGAAAGTAAAATTAATGCCGGTCCTCACGAATGTAGTAATTAGCAGCCAAATTGAGTTTATAACAAAATGAACCAACGTCGCTCTGAAAGTTTAACGTTAATTGCATGCGACGTATGGTTAAACCATTACACAGGGCAGATCACAAAGCAAAAGTTAACTGGGTGCGCCATGGAAGCAAGAGCGCGAAACGGTCTGAATGGACAATAACAATGGACCTTTATAGCTCTCGCCAATCACAAAGGCGAGTGAAGTGGTTCCTATTATTATGACGTTAAGGTCTAATTTGGTCAAATAACGATTTTGAGCGCGCATAAGGGGTTGTGGCTCTATAGCCGCAGCCCGGCTATAGAGCCGGCGGCAGGATCTATAGCGGCGGTAACGCACCTCGCTGGCGTTCAAGCAGCTTCGTGCTACAACTCTCTAAGGAATTTGGTCACGCACGCACACTCAAACCACCAAATTTAGCAGCAAAATTAGGCTGATTTACGTGCGCACTAGTTACATTATCGGATGGCTAAACTGACCAATATCGCTAAGGATGATATTTCATGTAAATTCTCATAGACAGTAGTCCTAACGCCCTGATAACGGTGACGGTCAAAATAACGGCCAATTGTACGAATGTTTTAAAATCGACTGTATAATCGATACTTGATTTACGATTTTCATTAAAACTAATTATACAGAAAATTATAACAAAATCGAAAATAAACGTGCATGTGAAATGAATTCATATGCTATATCCATAAATCAAAACCGTTTTTTCCACCCGATTACAACACATAATGCCGTTCAAATTGACGGAGCTCTTCATATTCACCGTTACAATTGACGGAGCTATTCACACTCCGGGAACGATTTCAAGACTGACGTATAATCGATTAATGAAATAGTTTTTAATAAGGGGGCGTCCATAAATTACGTGAGATGTTTAAGGGGGGGAGTGGGTCGAGTCAAATCTCATCTAATCTTACGTTGGAGAGAGGGGGGTTCTTGGCAAATATCACGCAATTTTTTTTCTGATTGAAACAAAAAAGAATTATACTATTTTGGTCCATTTAATCCAGATTGTACACGCTTAAGATTTAATCTTAAACGTAATCGTAATACGATTAAGATTATTCACTAATTCGTTCGAAAGAGAATAATTTCATTCATACTTCGACGTTATACATCTACTGACTATCAAACCGCCATATTTGTTTTATACCAAATAGCTCAATTTACGGTACAGTGTAGCCCGTCCTTTTTTTTCGCGCCACTGTCAGCCGAACGCCCGACTCGATGAACGAGAGCGTACAAGCGACACACGGACAGGTTCCAACCTGCTTTGTTTATTCTTGTAAATGTTTTATATAATAGTCTCTCTTGAGACCGCGCATGATTCTCCATGGACTGAATTAGAGTAGATATTATTTTTTTAATCACAGTAGTCACGATTTAAGTTTATTCTATTGCAAAATTTTTATTACACTTATAACTCTCAGCAATATTGATTACTAGTCTTAACTAGTCGTAAATAAAAGCACGAAGCAAATTTTTATTTTTCCTTTTACAATAACAATCCAACGCGTTTACGTAAGAAACCCACATTTTAAAAAATCTCACGTGAGATTGGGGGTTGGGGGAGGGGGCTTGAATAAAATCTCACGACATTTCACCAGGGGGGGAGGGAGGGACAGAAAATTAAAAAAAAAAACACCTCACGTAATTTATGGACGCCCCCTAACGTGGCAGATTTTTCTCCCATATCTTGGGCAGGGAGGTAAGTATATCAATGGCGTCTCCAGTCTAAAATTCTCTATGTTCGACAAACTATTGAATAGATACATTTTATTGTATTTTACAAGTTATCGGATATACTTGTTTTACTTGGCCCGTAAACTTTTCCAAAGTGTGAGGGGGTAAATCTGGAACATACTATTTTTACTCTAATTTTGTCTCCATGCAGCGTGAATTACATTGGAATCAAACTGGAATGTATATGAAAGGTTTCAATTTAACCATCTAATTATTAACAAACACGACAGCTTTATGTTCATCCATTACATAATTCGGTACAACCCAATTAACGTTGTTGTTATTGATGCTATTCGCCGTTTTCCTAAATTTTGATGACTTTAATTAATATTAAGCGTGTTTGCATTGAACTGTATAATTGCAAAATTGTCAATTAACTACATTCTCCGCTGGGCACAGGCGTGCGCGCTATTTGCGACTAGCGAAATGCAACAACCTGGTTTTCGATTGGAATCCTGTGTTAATTCAACTCATTACTCATTCCGATTATAACTTGATCCCGGGATTGGTAACAATCATGCGGAAAATTACAATGCACTATTAATTTCAACAGACACAGCGGAACATCATCTCGCTCATAATAGGAACAACCTAACTCTCTTCTGAAAGGCAAGTCTTCTGTAAGGTGGAGGCACCTTAGAGAGACTGCAGTCATAATAGCACCACACTTGCCCTTTAGGTATGTGGTCTTAAGTGCGGTGGCGAGTAAGAGTGGAGTTTTTTGCTGAAATATCTTCAGCACATAGTTTTTATTTTTATTTCGGCCGATACATTTCTGAAAACCATTTTTGGGGTAACCGCTTAAAACTATTAATGACCAATTCAATTGATTATCGACTCTATCTCCGTAAGCAAAAGATTACTAGTGCACCAATTCAATCAGGTATTCAGGTAAACGCCGCTGAGTCTACTGGGCCATGCCGTGCAACGTCACATTTCTATTAAAGCAATTCAAACCTTTGTCAAAGGAAATTGATAATCTGATAAAGTGTCAATGCACGTGCAGTCTTTATTTACAAAAGTATGCTTATCTTTAATGACGGTCGACAATATGGTAGAAAACCGCACAATAGGACAATGAATTGGACACGAGAAAAACACAAACATTATACCTTCATCATCATAAAACTTTAGCTCGATAAGAGTTACAAGCCAATTTTGGTTGAACCGTTTCTAAAAAGTATGCGGCATTGTACTACTCACCACCCTCCCTGGTGAGTATAGTCGCCAGAAGATGCGCTGTGTTAAGAGTGGAGGACCTACATCAGGAATTATGGCTCTATTTATTAACACATTTCTCAAGTCAGTAACGCGTTTGTGACGGTTCTGGAGTCGCAAACGTTCATAAGCTAGGGTGTCTGCTTACCATCAGGCAGATTGTGACCTTGTTTGCCAGCATCGTTGTATAAAAAAAGTTTACCTGAGACGAATTGCCGATTAAGCGTAGAGAAAAGGTGTTCACGCCATTAAAATTCTGCAGCAGTTTCGTAGCATCGGGCACGCCACTAAGTGACACCCTGTTATAGCGATCCTTTTCCACCAGCCTCTGTTAAGAGTATAAGTATATATAATACTTTGCCAAAGAACTCTTAATGACAGCTTTGATGGGGTCTATGTATCGGAGTGTAGATCGTTTGACCATATGATCTCTTAGACTATTTTAATAATTCTGCATTATACTTGATTAAACTCCATTACAACAAACGTATTCCTAAGTTTAAAAGTTTTTTTCTTCCCTTTAGCAACGGAACTCTAAAACATTCTGGATAATTTTACGAGTGCTCACAGGTGTATTAGGCTTTAGAAGAAAGATTATGTGCATATGTATGAGTGTGTGAAAGATTATGTGCATACGTACAAAAGTATGTATTTTACGAGTATATTAGCTATTTCAGTAAATTTCTCGGTACTAGACACTGACCCAATACATGGCACTTTCAATCTTAAGTCATGATAACAGAGTTGATTAATAGGCGTCAACTATTGGCCATTAGGTGTTGAGTATTAGGACATCCACCTTAACTTTGCGAATAATAAAAAACATCATATTCTTTATTTAGATAACTCAGATCCATTGGTTAGTAATTACATGTGAATTAAAGCTAGAGCTAGATTTATGACGAATCATACTCGTGCGTACAGATTCGGTATATACAGTCAGAAGCATAAGTAGCTATGCATTCCAAGAGGTCAAAATGATGTACACAAGGGAATAAAGAGCGCGTGTAGATCATTTTGACCATTTTGCCCGCGTAGCTATATTTGCTGCTGCCTCTACTAAACACTATAATGAAAGTCACACACATTTTAACTCACAACGGGACTTGGCAGCAGTGGCAACTAATAGGTTGTTAATAGTCAGCATCGTAAATATGTATAACCTTTTCCATCATATCTCTTAAAAATAAATTGCAGGAATGTTTCCATATTTATGAAGCTGACTGTACTACAAATTTTGATAAATGATGGACTAGGCGTGAAGTTACTCCAAGGATAATAGCCGAAAACACGTTTAAAACGAGCTTATCCCCTACCGATAATATATGTAAAACTTAAGCTTGAACTCAAAACAAATTTTAACTTTTCCTATTCAGAAATTTACGAAGTGCTCGAGTATTTATTACGTCAATTTTGGAAGACGAATATTAAAGGATATTGTGTTTACTACATAAGTTGGAATCAATAAAGGCGATGTCGTGGCTAAACAGATTGCGCACATAATTCAATTGCCGAGATATGTGTCATGTATATTGTAACAGCGGTAAAGTTATAACAAAGTTGTAGGTATGTTCCATAATTCCACATCATGGAACTATGGAATGAACTATCGCCTGCGGTATTTCCGGACCGATATGACCTTCAAACATTCAAGAAAAGAGCGTATTCCCTTCTGAAAGGCCGGCAACGCACTTGCGACTCCTCTGGTGTTATAGGTGTCTATGGGCGACGGTAATTGCTTACCATCAGGCGATCCGTCTGCTCGCTTGCCCCCTACAACATTAAAAAAAAAAAAAATCACCTATACTATGCAACTGAGGGAAATACTGGTTATACAAGCTTTTATTTAACTTACCCTTTTAGTATGTACCTATGTGTATAACAAATCTCGCAACTGAAGTATAGACCAGTCATCATCAACTAATTGAGCTGAAATTTTGCCTACTTATTTAATTCAATATTTTGACACCACTGATCTGATCTGATGATGAAGGCAGAGGGGTAGCTATAGCCACTCCTAAACTACATAAGATAAACCTGTCTGTTATGCAGATTAGAATATTGTTTTCTTATGTTAAAATTGTAATACGTAATGCATAAAATTATTACAAAAAACTCATCTTAACGATTTAAGCCTTAACGTAAGTATTACAAAATATACTTACGAGCAAAAATGACCGGTACACTTTGTATTTAATTTCCATAGAAAGTGTACCCGTTATTTTTGCTCGTGAGTATATATTAGGTTCAAAAGGTTAATACCAATTTGTATATTAATGAGATCAATAAATATATAATCTTGCCTTCATTTAACCCAAACCTCCATGTAAATATAGCAACACGTCTGAAACTACGATCCTCATATTGCGGTTCTTGCAATATCAAGATATTAAAAATCCAAGACAGCAAGCATCAACATACGGAGGGTCGTGATACCTTATATTAATTCCATCGAACACACATTAGCATAGAGCTGTTGTAACTTAATACATATCAATCCGGCAACACGCAATATCAGCCCGTAACCATCTAAAGCTGATATTATCTAAAAGTTATACTTCAATGTTAAACTCTTACAAGAAAAAATAAGGTGGAGTTTCCATTGAAACTAAGAGGTGAGTTAGGAGTTTGCGAGCGCAAGTTGATATAACGCTGTTCCCGTCATGTAACAGCAACATTGTGATCCATTTCCTGGCTGACAGCCGATTACTGTGTCTTTTGCTTTCATGAAATTACTATCGAGCGCTCAGCTTCGATACTGTCCGGCCGTTGTTTACTTTACTAGCCACATTATGTTAAGACGTGTTCGAAAATTTTTCACTTGACTTATTCTGCGAAGAATTCAATGAAGTTCGCCAGCGCAATAAAATTGAGTTGGAGAGCTATTTCGACGATCGTCGATTTGTGACAGGACGGAGTTTCTAGAAGGACGAGTACTCGTAAACTTTTCATGTTCACTTCAGTAATCAGTTACAGCGAAAAGTGATGAAATATACGACTGAGTGTGAAATAAAAAATAAAATTTTAAATCGTAAAATAAATTGAAACTCAAAGCACTTACTATATTGTAAGAGATACATATCTCCTAATAAAAAGTAGACTGTTATGTTATGTTACTTTGACCAATTGAGGAGGGGTAAAGGTATAAAACCACGTGACTTTTCACATGCATGACGACTGACCGACTGAAAGATACCTGTCTCAAAATTCAACGATGTTGTAAGGAACACATCGGGACTAAAAATGACTTGAATTTTTGTTATATACTCCGGTTAAGTGCATCAACCAAAAAACGCCAGATGCTACGCAACGCAACGTCAGAGTAATCCCAAATCACATTCACTGACTAATACATTTATTTTTTAGCATTACAGATTGCAGCATATGCCAAGGCGTTGGTAAACGAACCATCAGCAAACGTGGAAACTATATAAAGCAAACTTTATTAAATCGTTTCGGTAACTTTAGAATCTAATATTGGTATCGTCAACAACATTATTGGCAGGTATTTATGATAAGTAATAATAACTACAAGACCAGAATAACAGCGTTGCAGTTTGCACGGCAAATAGCAACACAAGCTGAGTCTCAGCCTTTTCTTTGTTCGACGACCGCTTTAGCCTAGTTGGTAGCGACCCTGCTTCCGAAGCTGGAGGTCCCGGGTTCGAATCCCGGTCAGGGCATTTATTTGTGTGATGAACACAAATATTTGTTCCTGAGTCATGGATGTTTTCTATATATTTAAGTATCTATTTCTCTATATAAGTATGTATATCGTCACTTAATACCCATAGTACAAGCTTTGCTTAGTTTGGGACTAGGTTGATTTGTGTAAGATTGTCCAAAAGTATTTATATATTTATTTATTTATTTTGTCGCACACATTGCTCGACTCCTCGTGTACACCTGTGTGTCTTCACCTAATAGGTTTCCTGTTATCTTATACTCATTTTTTAAGGCCGGTCATGTGTGCTTTATGCATAAATGGTTTTTTTTTCTTGTTTCTTCTTCTTCAAATCCAATTTCATTAAGATTCAGCCAAAAATCCCGTCAAGTTACCAAACACTTGTTCAGCTAAGTACCAAAGATTTCGTCCAATCCATACAAAAGCGGTTGTTTCAACGACTTCGTGCCGAAGTTAACTAACGAACTTGACTTCGGCATGGCAATTCATTTAATGGGGAATCCCCTGACTCGTTAGCCTTTATCTAACAAGCGGCGGGCGCCGACCGCAACACCTTACTCCCATTAAGCGCCGAACGAGAACTGTCAGGAATGTGGTCTCACTCAGTCAAAGCATAGACCATGATTATCATTACTCATTAGAGTGATAAAACGATTTTATAGATTTCTTACTCTACATTTTACAGTGTCAATAGTAATTGGTCGCATTATTTGCTACTTTCATGTTTTGATGATAATGTTTAAGGTTTTGTTTAGATGTGTAATAAAAGTCGAGCTCTGAATGCTCCGGGTTCTGTAATCCATCTGGCAGAAAACAGGATTTTCCCGACCAAAAGGCTTCTTTTCAAGGGATTGGTAGAGCATTTTACGGCCAACTTAACGACTTTTCATCAAATTTCTCTGATAACACCTGAACATTTTATTTATACGAGACAAATATTACTAAAAGACTAGTCTGTGAGTAACCAGAAACAACAAATTATACAGTTTTTTTTTTTATTTAATAACCAATTAATGACCAACTTCCAATTAAGTAGTGAGCCAATATTTCAGGATGTTAAATCAATAGGCATAGGCAACAGATTGGATGGGTGTTCAAACTGGAAATAGAAAAATGAAATTTGGAACACCCTAGTAGGTATATAAGTATGTATGAATACATTTTCTAATCAGAAATCGCAGCTTGAATTTTTTGGGTCACCCTAATTTTCATGGTTAATTACGACAAGTTTACCTTATCTGACTTACTGATAGGTCATGTATTTTTCGCGTTTCCACCCACGCGAAGTCTTACGTGTCAGATTTTAAAAAATATCAATAGATGTAGCAATTGAGTGTTAAGACACTTGCAATCCCGATACCGAACCAGGGCAGCTGCCACAAAGTTTTTCAGTGACCTTTCGGTAATTTTTTTTTTTAGAAAGAAAGAAAGAAAGAACGAAATATTTATTTGGTACAAGTTATTTACACATTCTAGGATATAGTAAATAGTTACCTATTTAGTACCAAAATGGGTGCCGCTCAGCATAGTGTCATGAAAATCAAGACGCTGATTTTCAGGGCAACCAGGAAACAACATGAAATTACAAAACAATAAACATGAGAGAGAGCTGTCCTTAACATACAACATGACATTGACAATGTGGGAAATGTGTAGCCATACAGAATAATATTTTGTACCTGCACATACAAGCTAAATCGTTCGTTATAATACAGAATTTATATGAAGCCAATAAAACATAACACTAAACATCTGCTTAGGTATTGGCAATTTGCTTTACTGTTAAATATTTTTTGAGATTGTGTTTGAAGGAGGCAATAGACTTTTAGTGGATTAGTTAAAAAGCATTGTGAGGAAACAGGTCTAATCCCAACAAGTCCTAGTGCAAGCCCTGCGTCTGATGGAATTCGCTGGCATTCGCTTCGTGAAACTGCCTTTACCAGATCATGGAAAAGGGATGATTGATGACTCTTGTTACAATTTATAATACAGTGTGGTTATATGGATAGAAGACCATAAAATTATCACAATTAAATAGTAAATTAGACAAATTATTTAAAATTATAAAAATATGGGACTGTATATGATATGTAAAGATTCACATTTTTTTTTTTATTGGCCAAATGTAAATTGAAAGTTACCAACCGAATTCTCACATTTCAATTAAAAATAAATTGTATGGCAACTATGTGCATAACAATTTTTTCACGACAAAAATGGCAAATTTCTCTTTTCTACATCTCTTATCAGCAATAATCTCCATAATGTATGAGTAAAGGCTATTAATATACCCAAATTCTGAATAATGTTCTCTTTAGACCTTTAATACCTCTTTAAGCTTAGTAAAAGTTGTATTAAGGTGGCATCATACCACAGTATTACTAAGCTATTACCGAGACTTTACATCGCTGTTATACAGCCTAAAGCATTTAAAAACGTGCCCAAATTGCTTGAATAACAGCTAAATAGACATTTACTCAAACTTTATTCAACATGACTGTGTTACTTGGCGAGACCTTCGTTTCACTCGGTCAATCAATATAATGTACCCTCAAATCAATAAAGTATCGACAACGCGCTTATTATTCTTCTGGAGTTGCAAGCGTCCATAGGCTTTCCTGTCTGCTTACCATCAGCCAGTCCGTAAACTTGTTATTTAAGCCGATTGTGTACCAGAATTTTTCCATACAAAAAGCAGCCCCTAATCCTGAACCGATCGATATTCATGGTTTTTAGATTTTTTTAGATATTATTAAATGGTAGGTTTACAGGTTTTGATTTTTTGGAAAAAATGCCTGCAAGTGAAAATATAGATCCTTGAAGATTGGTTTTTTACTCGGAAATATCCTCCGGGTGTTTTACTATTATTTTATTAACAAAGATTAAGAATTACTAAAAAAGCAAAACGTACAAGTCTAGCTAAAGATGTATCAAATCGATCAAAACTAATATTGACTGATTTGGTAAAGGTTTAAGGGGTGGAAAACATTGCCGCCCGAGGCACTAATTCTGCGAGAAATTAGGCGCCAAACGGCCGACGGCGACGACTCTCTCTATCGCACGATGCGGTCGGGCCTCGATGGGTGAAACAGAAAGAATATTCCGAAATGCCCGTTCTCGCCCCGCACAATAGCTTCAAAATAGTCTTTAAAAAATACATTAACTAACATACATTGTAGTCTGTCATCCTTACTTTTATCATACCAATAAAACTGCTACTACATTCAACGGCTATAACTTTCCTTGTTAAAAGCAATATCATTTTAGTGAATTAAAATGTCTTAATAACGTTAGCCTGGAGTCATGTTAAAATGAATTCCGAAATTCCGGCCAACGTATCGCATAGCCATCTCTTTGAGTAACATAAAACATTTTGAAACGATAATTTTGTTTCAAGTTTCTATAGCGCTTATCGCCGGGCCACCAGAGGTCTGTAATCCTTTTGCAAAACGAGCTGAAAACCAATTCAGGAATTTAGGTATCGTGGCCATTGCAGGCGGCTTGAAAAAGACTTTTAATTTGAATATTCATAGAGTAACTATTATGTTGCTGTGTGAAATTGTGTTTTAGACGTTTTACAATTTATGAGGGACCCAATATATCTGGATTTCCAAATCAGTGAATAAACTAGTGACTGTGTCTTCTGTCCGAACCTGCTCATAAAAATAGGGAAAAACAAACCATTAAAACAATTTTGACGTGATAACGTCTTATAAATCGATGAACGGATGCCAACACGAAAAATTGTGACGTAATGTATGACTAACCTAAGCCTTATTAACTGAATGTCTATACAAATGTTATTGGATTTAAATAACATTTGTATAGACATTCAGTTCATAGCTGCCTTATTGTTCGAACGGTAAAATAGCTTTTTGAAAGGATTACTTTGATGTAACTCGGCCAACTGAATGATTTCAAGTTATACTTTAACAGTTGACGATCAAACCGATTACTCTCCTCAAAGGGTTAAACGCGTAAGCGCCCGGAAAATGCAATTTTTCATCAATGTTTTCTTATCTCTTTCTTTTTTAATTTTCAAACCATTTTTAACAAAACCGGAGCAGAAACCTTCGTTTCAGTCGTCAATAAGTAAATATCAGCGTAAGTAGAATATATGTCCCCATACTCACGTGTGATGGATGAGCAGAAATGTGCTTATATTATGGGCTTTAGCCCCTACATAAGTACAGCACGGACTGAGGACTTGACATGCACGTTTTTTTTTTAAGGCAAGCCATATCCAGACACCGTAACCAATGCTATAGCTGACAGGTTGGACAATCAGCCCCTCACAAGTTGGACGAAAGCACATTCAAATGTGACCACATACATACACGTACTAAGTGTATGTGGTCATACTTTTGAATGTGACTAGATAAAGTTTGAATGTGGCTAAATTGAAAAAATTAACACAGTACTTTTAAGATACGATATTGTTATTGTTACTAACCCATTATGGATCATAAGGTCTGAAATAAAAGCATTTTTTTTAATGCACGCTAGCAACTCCAGAACAATCACAGTCGTCTTTATTCTGATTTTTATAATTGGTTATGTTGAGCTATACTCGTACGTACACCATTGCAACAAATGCAACGCACGAGAAAATGCACGATTGAATTTCTCGCAGATGCGTCAAACATACATACGTCTTTGAGCAAGTTGAATCAAATCAACTCAGTCAATCAATCTTGTTGTAATGATTTCTTATTACAACACCTTATAATTTACAGCGAGAGAACATTTTAAATTAAAAAAGTTAGACCCCGAAATGTATTATTTTCAGAATCTAAATCACAAGAGAAGGAATTTTAAAACAAGACATTGCGAGTTTCGAAAATAATCGTGACTTCAGTAGTTTATAAACGTGCTGCAGTCTTTAAGTAACTATAACATCTAGTGAGTAAAAAGTTTTAAATCAAAAGATATAGTCACATACAAAAGTTAATAAACTCTGATATTCAACAAAGAGCTCTCAAAAAGTTCCACCGAGTTATGATGCTGCATACGATTATTACGAATGCCTTGATGTCTTGAAATGCTTTTGCGGTACTTATTCTTTTGAAAGTCCTGAAGATTAGCATATATATAAGCATAATTTTTGCAATTTGTTATGTCTACGTCAAGTAGACCTTATTACTATACCACGTTTTTTTTAGAATGAGAAAGAATGACAGAAGACGACTTACGAGGTTTTTTATCAGGCTTATCCTGCTGTAAAAGAATCAAATAATCTTAATGAACATTAAAACCGTTATTTCATGCTTACATTATATATTGTAAATAAGAAAATATGTCTTAATTTACATTTACTTATATATTTTTTAAAATGAAAAGACATCAATTATTTTTCAAATTACGATTCGTTTCAGTCATATACAAGTTGTACAGTAAAAAACCCAAAGAGGAAGAGATTGTAAGAAGTCGGGACGGAACCCACATGAAACTAATTGAAAAATTACAAGAAAATAGGTCAAACCATAACTCTTTTATAGCGAAAGTTAGATAAAATTTATGATTTTGCAAATTTATAAGAACACTCATGGAATCATTTATTATAAGCCAGTTTTTAAAATCCCGATTTTGATTTTTAATGTTTCAAAGATGCAAGAATAGCAACAGCTTCATCTGTAAATATACTAGAATTACTGTTTAACTTATAGCCAAGACCTCTACTCAGTGTACTATCAAAGAAGGCAAAGGAAACGTTAGAGTCAATTTTAGATCCGTCGGTATATATCATGTGGTGATCATGCCAATCAGATAAATATCTATAAACATCTTCTTTAGAAGATAATTTGTTGTTGATGATAATATTCATTGTAGTTAATTTGCTGTAAAAACAGCCCTCATAACATGGCAACACCCGAGTAGCAAAATGATTTACTGATGACGAGGCATTATGGCCTATGGTCTTAGCCTGTCCTAATGGACGAATTAAAAAAATGTAAGAAGTCGGTTTGAGTTTTAAAAACGTAATTTGTCATAGTCACTAACTATATTCTGATCTTTCGTGCGAGTAATGCGAATTCAATGTGTGTGTGTTTACAAGTACTGCTTCTTTGTTTACCTAATGTCTAATTAAAAAAAAACAAGGTATATGCGTTACAATAATATTGGTACGCTTATATGTACGTCATTGTCATGTTCGCGTATTTTGTCACTGATGCGTATATTTTCAACTGTTGACTGTGTGTGTGTTGTGTACTAAGTACGAGTAGCATCATACGATTAGTATTTACGCATGAAAAGGTCACCTCATAATATTATGCGTTGATACTTCTGATGTTGCCTGTACTACCTAGTACATTCTATTTTAAAGCGACCTCAATTTGAAAGCGTTTAAAATCAAAGTGCAACTTTCCGCGGTCCATATTTTATGAGCCGTTAAATGGCGTCAAACACGACTATCTACGTATATACAATCAGCCTCCTATACGTCATTGGAATAGCCAAAACCACACACAGTTCCTATCAAACGGAATTGGACTGCAACACTTTAAGATTACGGCTCAATTTTGTATTTGGGAAATTAAATTGCTTTGAAGAAGTGCCGTCAGAGTTCGCGTTGTTTAACTTTGGACTTTATGTGGTCGGATATTTGGTTGGTAATGATTTGTAAAAGTTTGTTGTTGAAGAAGTGTTGTCAGACGGGGCAAGTTTGATGGGGCTCGCATGTCGCGGTGGAGACAGCTGAATCTAATCGACTGGCAGCGACGTGGGTAACGTGCGTGCACTACATAGTACACACTGTTAAATTTACATTACATAATATAGGGGCGTAATTATTATGTACATGAACCACACGCCAACTAATTACTGTCTACTGTTTTTCAAACACAAAAGCTTTTTAGAGTTCTTTATGTATATCTCCCTGCCCTGAATACCTCAAGCAGCAAGCCGTAGTGTGGGAAGGCCGCAACGACATCAAAAAGACGGCAGGCCCAACCTGGACCAGAACCGTACTACGTCCAGACGGGTAAATCCGTGAAAGAGGCATATGACCAGCTGTCGACGCAAATATGCTGAAAGAGAGAAGAGAGACCAAATTTTCGAAAGTATTGTAAGCGCATCACTTTATAAAGGATGCACCTGGCTGATTGATAGGCAATTGAGCGCTCACAAAAGGGTGTGGATGAAATGGTCTAAAGCAGAAAGGTTGGGTTCGGGATTTTGTTTGAACTGGTTACGAGACAAACACACTAGAAGTCGCCATCCCTCGGAGGTGAGGCCTAAGATGGGGGGCGCATCTTTAAAACGATGCAAGCATGTTCATGTTAAGTACAACGTTTTCTTAAATTTCACTCACCCCAATATCACTACCAAATCTGATCACTGGAAATAACTAATGAACCGTGTGAATGTAAAGAAGCGGAATGCTAAATATAGCTTTTTCTTCTTTATTAACCCCTAAAGCCTTTTTTACGGTATTATGAAAATCTGGTATATATACTTCTTAAGCTCAGCTTACTCGGGAGTTAATTAAAATATTTACGTGTTCCATTCCCTGGAGATTATCGCCTTAAGCTTCGAGACGGCGTTAAACGTGTTTAGTAATAAACAATGTTTCAGCCGTATACGTTTCGTTCTTAAGAAGTTACTTTGTAAACTATTTTAAAATGTGCATACGTACGACCGGCCGACGAGAGAGATTGATTGTGTGACTGTACAATCTCACATGTTTTTTACACTATCTACCTACCTATATCGGTGGCAATCAAGCTTACATACAGCCTGGCTGATGTTAATCAGACACTGCAGCCTATGGACGCCTGCGACTCCAGAAGAATCACAAGCGCGTCGGACCCCTTATATACTTGAGGATTCATTGCGTTGATAGCTAGACACATCACGTCCCTCACTCTCAGCACATTCTCGGGAGCTTTCACCTCACTCACCACCAGGAACACAAACCACATACCAAAAGCACAAGCGATGTTGTTATTATGGCTGCGGTCTTCCGTAAGGCACTTCCACAGTTGTGATCCTCAAGAGCGAGATGATGTTCCGATATGCCTTACCTCTTCTAAAGTAAAGTAAGTATATATATGCTTCATGGAGAAGTAGTCAAAGTCATACCTCCCTCCGAAGGGAGCTGATCACATACCGAGGCAAGCCCTAGGCTGGAATCCCCAAGCAAAGCCTAAACGTGGCCGGCCTAAGCAAACCTGGCGGCGGACGATCATCGCAGAGGCGAAGAACATAGGGAAGACGTGGAGAGAATTGAATAAGCGCGAAGCTCAAGACTGAACGGGATGGCGGCGCACTGTGGAAGCCCTCTGCCCCATTTAGGGGACATAGTCAAATAACTCAAATCTTGACAGACATCAATGCATCATTCACTTTCATAACACCCATGAAGGATTTATAAGATGCGCATCGGTTTATAAGAGTAGAGTAAAACTCCATCTTACATTGAACGCCCCTTCAGTGTAGTTCCGGCCACATCTAATGTAATCATAGCTAATTCTTAAATGTATTTTCTTTTAATGTAATTTAAATCCGACACACAAATGGAGCTGCGTGCAACCTGTCATAATGAAAGTCGCAAACGAAATAAAGAACCGAATTATTTCATCCCATAAAACCAATCAACCATCATCTGAATGAACCGTGAAATGTACGATACAAGCAATCATAATGACGTCAGATGCAGAGGCTGTTATTAGACTACATCTCCTTTACTCTATGCCAATTAGTAAAGGATAGACGCTGTGGATTCCCGATGTAGGGGGAACGCTCCGGTATCAGATCTCCCTTCCCGCATTATTCCCCATTAATGGGGTAATTTTTACGCTTAACGTCACTTCGCATGTTTGCACCGAGCACGTTAAAGTATTAAAAACAGCTTTCATCGCGTAATTGTGTTTTCAAAACCTTTTTCAGTAAATTGCTTCGCTCCGGAAAAACGTACGTGACTTTTAAACTCACATGGATATGATCTTTCGGTTTTTGGGTGGTCAGAATAGTCTTTGTCCTCGAATATTAAAATGACAGTGCAAAAGTTTGTGCTTTATGGCCGTTTGGATGCCATAAAGAACTTTTTAGGGTTCCGTACCTTAAGGGTAAAACGGTACCCTATTACTAAGACTTCGTTATCCGTCCGTCCGTCATCAGGCTGTATCTCATGAACCGTGATAGTTAGACAATTGAATTTTTCACAGAAGATTTCTAGAGCTGTTTCTGTAGATAATGGTACGGAACCCTTTGTGCGCCAGTCCAACTCGCACTTGGCCAGTTTTTTATTTCGTTATGAAGATTATGCGTCAGAACGTCAGAACACATGTGAAAACTTTTGATGGATAACAGTATTAGCCTGGCTGAAGCGCGACCTTTGGTTGAATTGGTTCGGCATTTCATATAGCCATAGATCAAACTGTTCGCGCGTTCGAATCTATGCTACGTCCTAGGAGTCTATAGCGAGCTCTGTGGCGAATTTCATCCCGATATTATAGTTAAGAGCATGCCTTGGAAAATTACTCTTTCTTTGATGCCGTACTGACCACGTAAGTGAACAATAAGTACTGATTTTTAGATATATGATTATTGACGTTCCAGCGCTGGTTACCATGCCAGCTACATGCTGAGTTGTGTGTTGTTGTGCTGATTGAGTGCTGAGTTACCATTTTGTGTCATATTTCTTTTTCTATTTAAGTATCTGTTATTATATCATGAATAAACGTAGGTACTTTTATTTCTATTATTATATTTCGGATTGTAATCGAAACATGAATGTTTAAAAACATGATAATTTAAACACGCGCGCCGGGAACAGAACGAATACAATCAACACATCTCTAACGAAAAATCCGACAATAGGAAAATATATAGGTACAAAGTGTCGGACCAAATTGTCCTCCTTACTTAGCAACGTCACTGACATTGTCTTATACATTGAAGTGATTAATCTGGCCCCTAACTAAAGATCTGACCCTGGTTGACTTTTTCGGACAGACTTAATAGTGATTTATTTTAGCTCGTGTCGTTTTACTGATGTGGACAAGAATACTTTATAATATTTAACCAACGTAGAATTAATTGTAGTTAATCAAATATTATAACTAACACCGTACGGAAAATGTTCACCCTGGATTCAGAACATTATTGTGAATTGATAAGTGGCATTTTCATTTCTTTTTCAACTTGAGAAAAAAGTTCACATCATTATTTTTCTGTAGGTACCCGGCACAGTAAATGGTTTCAAAAGAAAAACACAAGCTACTTCAAAAAGCATTTAATCGATTTTACTTCCGATTCTGAACAAATACTGACAGGTTTTCATTTACTTATAATATAAATATCCTTGCCCTTTATAATATAAATATCCTTGAGACTAATGTTTATCCTCTGAGCAAAAGGCGTATAATTATATTTATAACGGCACACTGCGCCGTACCCAAGACTTTATAGAGACTATTTTCCTGTTATCATAAACTCGAACGGTGCCCGGGGCCACACTTGCCCGATTTTCATCCAACGGATTGTGATCAAACTTAGAAACAAGAGTGTATGCCACGAAGTACAAAAATAGACGCACAGAAAATTGTTAATGTGGTGAGTGTGTCGCAGGTGTGGCGCCCACCAATCAAAAAATGTTGTGGTCAGTAATCAGAATTGAATTTGATTTGTTGCATTGTAAATTGTAATGTAACAAAAGAAATACAATTTTGAAATCGAATATACATTATGTTGTACAGCAAACACTGGGCGTGGGTACTCGTATAAGCTTGGAGGAGATGCGACTTTTCGGTTATTCTATGTGCACATTATTATGATAGTCGCAGCAATGGCGATAATTTTAACATTTGTATTTATAAAAGAAAAGAAAATATTTAGTTTATTTAATTTAAAAAAATCAATTTAATGACATATTGTAGGAGTACTGTAAATAAAGGAAAATAATCGATCTATTTAACATACTTATTTAAATAAATATTTTGAACAATCTTACAAAAATCAACCTAGTCCTAAACTAAGCAAAGCTTGTACTATGGGTACCAAGTGACGATATACATACTTATAGATAAATAGATACTTAAAAACATAGAAAACATCCAAGACTCAGGAACAAATATTCGTGTTCTTCACACTAATAAATGCCCTGACCGGGATTCGAACCCGGGACCTCCAGCTTCGAAGGCAGGGTCACTACCAACTAGGCTAAAGCGGTCGTCAATGTATTTTAAGTCCACCCGGTAATAGCCCTTAAACATCGCTTATATACCTATGTCTGTTCACCTAAATAACCATTAGAGAAAACAGCACTTTATAAAAGAACAAAGAAAACCTTTTACCGATAACATAAGTACGCCGTAGATCCGTAGTTTGATCGTCCATCAAAAAACTACATTTATAAAAAACGATATTTAGAAATAGATGTCACTTCCGTTGTTTTCATTTTGATCTGAGCAGGCGATTTTTTTCTTGGAATGTTATCGGGGGTAGATTGGATATTTATATTTCGAATTCCGATTTGTTAACAACGTGCAAAACAAAAGTCCTTCTAGTATTTATCCTATATTAAGATTTGGCGAAAACCTAGTGGCTAGATTTTTAAAAGAAATTGCTATCTACCCTGAGAAAAAACTAGACCTTACGCGGCGGAAATAAATTTCTCTTTCATAACCAATTACGAAATTGAAATTACGAAAACGAACTAAACGTGTTTGCTTGGGATTAGACCGGTTTCAGTTACCGAAAAATGACTAGTTAACTCACTGTTAAATATCAAATGATCCATGGTTTGACGACATTCGAAAAGCTGGTCACTTTTGAATAAGACTAGCACCGGCCTTCAATTGTTTTTCTTGCGATTATGCATGTAATTGCTATAACGTTAGGGGCTGAAATGCTTTGATTTTGATTGACATGAGTCGCTTTGGTTTTGAGATGATTTAGCTCTTGTAATAGCAGTCACAGATATTCGAAATAAATCTGTCAAAATAATAGCTCATCATAATAAAGTAGAAGTTTAACTCAATTTATAAATACGATTGTAAAAATAAAAACTAAATATTGCGAAAACCTGCTTTATCTTAGTCACGATAAGACTCCGGCATGAGTGGCGGGCGTACTGTGGCGTTATGCTCAGTGCTGAGAATGATAATGATGATGAAGATTTTTTTGTCTTTTTCATCATCTTTCCGCCTTAGAAAGTATATCATGATAATTGTTTAAAACATCATTTTGATGGTTCCAATTATAGTTTTGCATAAAAGTTATTTCCATTATACTAATAGTGTTTTGCATATAAATGATTTGGCTAACACCAGAATTAAATATTGGTTTTACTAATATAATTTGAAGTAGAGTTTATA
The DNA here is from genome assembly GCA_963556455.1 of Epiblema foenella. Lineage (NCBI taxonomy): Eukaryota > Metazoa > Arthropoda > Insecta > Lepidoptera > Tortricidae > Epiblema > Epiblema foenella. Next base: position 21,676,837 of record OY747099.1, on the reverse strand, counting down.
ATTTTTTAACCTATCCTGTATTTCAAGGAAACTGATTTACATGTTTTTTATATAGCAAAGCAAACGCTATAGCAGCATGTTAAGGAAAATACTACGACCCGCTAGCCTAGCCAGTCGACGGAGCTCCGCTTTGCGGGACTCCTACTTTAGTTCTGGGCATATATTAGGCGTAATACAAATTTAGAGGTTCAATGTTTAGAATATTTAACATTAGAATTAATAAGAAGTAATATTATGCGATATGTGAGGTATGCCAATCCACATTGAGCCAAAAATATTAGTCCAAAAAATGTTACAACAATCAACATTATACCCCACGAAGGGCACCCGATAATGAACCAAATAGTTTGTGGTAGACAAAAAAAGTGAAACTATGACAAGGACAACAAATGATATCTCTCTCTCTCTCTCTCTGTGTCTGTCACTCTTATACAAAGGTGTATACTACCATCTCGCTCGGTTGTGGTATTATTATTTGATGCCGAGTATGGTAAATCTGAGCACTCAACAAACATATTGAACATACACATTATTTATATTCTACTTCTATAAAACATGCTTGGCACTTGTGAGGTACAAATATATGAACAACCAGATATTGAACTGTAGAATACCTACACTATAAATACAGACTTTACCCGCCTTTGCTAATAGTTCGCGAACATTATCTAGCCAAGGAAAGTTCTCCGGGCCAACTTCCCCGCTAATTGAAATTCTCGGTCAAATAATAAACTAATTTTATTAACGTCAATGAACTTCTAAAATGGAAACAAAAGGAAACTGTTCGGAAACAAAAGAAAACTTGCACTAACGCCGTGATTTTTATGGCCGATAAAGCATTAAAGTATTCTCGCACCTAGTTACCTACTGGACTTCCTAGTTATGGAAGTGTGAATCTTTATATTCGACATACTTAAACGCAATGATTTAACTATCTACAACGATTTACGCAGTGTATCTATTAACTTGCTAAAAGAACATCAAAAAATCGTTCGTAGATTTCTACATGTAGGCTGCTTTTTAGGGTTCCGTAGCCAAAATGGCAAAAACGGAACCCTTATAGTTTCGTCATGTCCGTCTGTCCGTCTGTCCGTCTGTCCGTCTGTCCGTCTGTCACAGCCGATTTACTCGGAAACTATAAGTACTACAGTGATGAAATTTGATGGGAATATGTGTTGTATGAACCGCTACAAAATTATGACACTAAATAGTAAAAAAAAGAATTGGGGGTGGGGCCCCCCATACATGTAACTGAGGGATGAAAATTTTTTTTTCGATGTACATACCCGTGTGGGGTATCAATGGAAAGGTCTTTTAAAATGATATAAAGTTTTCTAAAAAACATTTTTCTTAAAGTGAACGGTTTTTGAGATATCAGCTCTCAAAGTCGTAAAAAGTATGTCCCCCCCCCTCTATTTTTATAACTACGGGGTATAAAATTCTAAAAAAAATAGAGGTGATGCATGCTAATTAACTCTTTCAACGATTTTTGGTTTGATCAAAGTATCTCTTATAGTTTTTGAGATAGGTTGATTTAACTGTAATTTTGGTTAAGTTATTTTTGCTGTTTTATAGATACTAGTACGGAACCCTTCGTGCGCGAGTCCAACTCGCCCTTGGCCGGTTTTTTATTAAGGCGGACCGGAATAGTACGGAATTTAACAATAAAATTAGTTCCTCCCTTTCACGCTTCGCTTCAATTTAATGGATTAATTTGATTAGTCAATTCTGCACGTCTGCAGTTCGCTCGGCCCAGTGGAAATGCACGCTTAAAATAGAATTCTGACAAGTGTGGAAGTGTGTGAGACACATCAGAATCAAATTAGTTTTAGTAATAAGTAAAATAAAAATAGCCTTTATTACTGACCTTCAGCTTTTACATCCTTATTTATATATGTATTTGTTTTCTCATTTATTTTTGGTCAAGTTGTCTGCAGGCTCTCCCACACTCTTCTCGATCGATCGAGAGTGGTCTCCAGTATTTTGGGAAGCCACCTTCTCATCTTTTGTTTGATCTACCTCTAGTTATTTTCTTGTTCCGTGGGTATCAATCACTGTGATTTCTTTAGTTCATTTATACTTATTCGACCGCATCATATGTCCAGTCCATCTCCTTTGAGGGTCCGAACAGACGGACGGACAACTAAGTAATCCTATGAGCTATATAGCTATATAGCTGTCTAAAATATTAGATTACTGTATCTGGCGTTGGTAGATTCGATAATTAACTATGGTTTGTCAAGCTATGGCAGAACGTATAAGACATATCTACAAAAAATATATGATATTCAACTAAGACTCCTCAAAGTCATAGTGCCACATAAGGTCAAATGTAAATTTAAAAATAATTATGACCAACTTTTTGAGTATTGCAAAGTTATGAACATATTCGACAAGGTTAGCGGAATTATAATAAAAGAGCAATTTGATCAAATATACCACCTACAGAAAACAGAGAGACCGAAAAAGTTACGCCAACTCAAATATTTACCACTTTACTTAACACCTAAGACGAATAATGTATATGGCAAAAGAACTTGTAGGTATATTCTGCCAGACATATTAAACAAACTTCCCAAGAATCTTGTAAAAGTACTAGAAACAAATAAACCCTCACAGACCACTAAAATATTAAAGGAATATTTTACAAAGGGGAAATATGCTGGGGAATATACTTGCAAACTATGCACAAACAACCGTAGTTAATAGCAGTGTTTATAAATAGGTACGTACCAACAACAGTGTAAACTATAGATTTAGATTACAAAGAGAGCGGAGTGACCGCGCACATAATCTCAAATATTAGAGATTTCGCAACACAAAGAAGAAAAATATGTACTTTTTTTATGAAATAAATAGTTCTAAATTTTAATTTTTTTTTTTTTAAATAGTCATAAATTTTTCATTATATAATAGAAAACTAGGTACATTTTATCTACCATACCATATATATCTATCCATTAAAAACTTCCCTAACATTCACCGATAGAAAGCATTTCCGATTTCAAATCCCTCTTATTTGTTAGACTCAACGCTCAAACGCTGCATACATTACGTCAAGAAGGCCTTTAAAATTTAAGTTCCATGAAATTCATTTCAATCTAGAACAGATTCAAAGTTTGACTTTCCATTATCCGTGTCAAGAGTTAGTCGGGTACAGAGCGCCTAGGTTACCTATTTTCAATGGGAAGAGTGGCTTTTATCGATGTCTCAGAAACTAGGTCGACATTTAGCCTGCCCTGTGATTGTAAGTTAGTATGAATGTAATTTAATCTGCGAACAGTTTGGTTTATTTTTTTTTTAATACAACGCCGGTGGCAGACAAGCGTACGAGCCCACCTGATGGTAAGCTGCCACCGCAGCCTATAAACTCCCGCAACTCCAAAGGAGTCACGTACGCGTTGCCGACCCTTTATAAGATTTGAGGATGCACTGTGTTGATAGCAGAAGAAACACATTTAGGTCCCTCGCTCTCAACACAGTGCATCCTCAGGAGCTCTGGCAACCTTGCTCACCTCCAGGAACACAACACTACATACTTGTATAGTAAATAATGTTATTATGGCTGTGGTCTTCTGCAAGGCGGAGGTACTTCCCCAGTTGGGCTGCTCCAAATTCGAGCAAGATGACATTTTGCTGTGCCCTACCTCTCTTATGTAAATTAAGTCCTTTAAGAAGTCTATTGGACGTTGTGGCGGGCTTTGCATTAGAAGTTAATTTAAGGCGTTGACGCTGCACTGAGTCCATGATAAATCTTTCGACGAATTCTTCACTATGTTTGTAACCATAGGCCCAATGTGACATGAGCTTTTCGCACTCCGATTTGGTATTTTTCATTTCCTACATTTCACATTCACTCAATATCATGACCCTATACGTCCTACACATTCGGCACATTCCTTATTGATTGAGAGGGATCGGGTAATATACACACACTACTTGACGAGACAGTACAGGCAAGTATGCATGACCTATATAACATTTCAAATTAAAAAGAAAATATCAAACTCTTATCTTTCAGTTAGAAATATTAGACATGAGTACGTCTGATCCTCCTATCTCTATAACTCTCTTGACATGGCAACGCCGTCACAGTTCCTTTTAACTTTGTTAAATAGGAACAATATCCTTCAAACGTCTATAAAGGATAAAGATCGTGTCAAAAGAGGATCCATTTCACGGCCGACATCAAATACATTTTTTCACATTTCCACCTTATTCCTTTGGGATAAGGCAAAGAATTTATACATGTTTCACGTGTACATCCCCTAAGTGGAACAGGGTTGTCAAGCTTGAAGAGTATCGGGTTGCCGTATTAATATAAAGTATACGTAACGTGTGTACGGGTTAGGACAATTCTTTTCGTGACGTGCTTAATAGTCGACTTAGGTCATGAATACTTTTCTAGGACATGAGGCTAAAGTATGGTGCTGAATATTTCATGATATGAAACACATGTTGTCGAAACCAAAGTGGCAATTCAGCCCCTAAAACACATAAAGGCAAAATTAAAAATTTTGAAAATACCCCTGACGGATGTTCTCAATTGAAAAATAACTAAATAATGCATTTGAAAATCCCCCGACTCTATAGGAAATAATTACATATAGATAAAAACATTTTTTTTCTAAACGGTTAACTGGTTATGTAACCATATGTTCTTGTGAATAAAACATTCATTAATTCACAGAATAATGAAGAAGTCACAGAAGGTAGTCTGTCTAACAAAACTGATGTTTTTACAGTTAGAACAAATTCGCCCCCGAGATGCGGGCGTGAATTTAACAGAAACACTAAATACTTTTATAAAGGAAGTCGCAGACTTTAGGTCGACATATAAGAAATCTTCTTACGAATGTAAGTATTTGCAATACGTACACAAGTATTTTCATGTATGAGGCTTCTGCTTATGAGTGCCTTGGATGTAACTGAATGGTTATTTCATAACATTTTCTTATTGCATTTTCCTCAAACGCTCTCTGGGATGCAAGCAGAGAGCTTTGGCTTGTACAAAAAGAACAACGTGTTCACTTTACTGCTAACTTAATACATGAAAAATTATTATACATAATTTAATATTATAAAAAATATATTATTATAATTATTTGAGGTAGGTATATCAACTTTATAAAAAGTTATTAGTCATACCCTACTCTAACTGTGCACAATAATGAAATTCTAGATAATTCCGTACACCTATCTTTTTTTTCTAAATAGCTTTGCGCTTGACCACAAATCACCTGATGGTAAGCAATATTGATCCTTATTTACTTAGTACGATTATATTTGCGTTCAATTTATTTGGTACCTCGACAAGGCTTCAATAACTTTGTTTCTGTTAATCATTTCTCACGAAGTTTTATCCTGGGCTGTAGGCCCTGTGTGTAAAGTGACTTCCTGACTAGGCTGGGCGGAGACGGTACGAAAATAAGCTCAACAGTCATTCGAGTCAGAACTGCTTCTTTACTGCGAGTGCTTTTTGACTAGCGCAGGACGCGCGGAAACGTTGTGATACGAATGTTGTAGGTAATGCCCCGCTTTCGCGCATGATATTACAACGAAAATGTTACTGACTCTATCCCGTCAAGTGAGGAAATTTGTGTCACATTAGTAAGCTCAGCTCGAAGAACAAAATACTACATACCAGTCCCGGCCCGCCAAGTCCAGGATATCGTCTTATTTGCCACTGCTGTAACCAAACTGATTGGAGCGCAAACTAGAGTATTCCAGTGTTTAAACCGCGCACGTGGTCGTGTCGGAGGTTTCCCTGGATTTTTCGCAGGATACTCTCCAACCGCGCACTCGTATCGCTTTATTGGGCCCGACCTATAAAACCACATCCAGGTTCAAAAAAAAGCCGAGCGTTTTATACAAAATAAATGGGCTGTTGTTGTCGCAACCTGATGTAGTCACCGAGAATGCCGCGGCGTCGACTCTCAATAGAAATGTTGTCACGTTTGCCATAAGGCTTTCCAGTTATTTCCATACACAGAGCCTTTATCGGCTTTAAATGCCTTGATTCAAACGTCGTTTAATATGCGAGATGTTTTTGTAACAAGCACGCGTGAAGGGCGGGGTTTCATGCATGTGATCCAAAAAAGCGTGTAATATTCCTGAACAGACTTTGTGAAACCTATGAACTCCCTGATTTGCACAGTTTTACTATGACAATGACTTCTCAATTTTCATTCAAACGAGAATTAATAATTAATATACTCTCAAGAACAATTAAAGCAGTTTACTCAATTTGAGGGAAATTCAATACTCTATAGAGATTTTGCTGCTTAGAAGTTACTATTGACACGTGTGATAAGAAAAAAAAGTGATGTAGCTAAAGCGAATCGATTGGCACATTAACCGATTATCAGCGACGAGTAACCGGAATCGATTCATATGATTATTGTTTTACAATTTAAAACAAATACAAAGGGAGACACTGGAACATCGTACATAAAGGCCGCAAAACTACGACGAACTGCGCATTGACATTTATACCTTTTTTTTAATGCCAGATATTGTATCGTTCACCATTTTAAAATAGATCGATTACCGTTTCACTCGAAAATTTTTAATGTTGGTACTGGTTACTGCACTGTAATTTTGAAAGGGGCAGAATATAACGTTCGTGTATCGTGTTTTTATTTACAATAATATTTATAAAAAATATAATCTTTATGTACAGTTGCATGGTGAGCCATGGTTGTGGGTTGAGATGAGATATACATGCACATTGTGTATGCGTGCGTCAGTGCGCAGGATCTGTTTTCGTATGTGTCACAACTATAACTAAGGCTAACCCGCGCTCGTGAGATAAAAGTACTGTAATTAGTGTTTTTTTTATACAACGCCGGTGGCAAACAAGCTTACGGTCCACCTGGTAAGCGGCCACAGCAGCCTATAGACGCCCGCAACTCCAAAGGAGTCACGTACAGTCAAGGGCATAAATATATATACGTTCCCAAAGCGACAAAAATATCTGTACTATCTGTTAGCCAAAAATATCCATACAACAATTTCGATCAGAAATATGTGAACATTAATAGAGTCATTAAATTGTGTACGCTAATACATTCATAAATATGCGTACAATATCAGACAAATATATGTAGACAAACACGCAGACAAAAGTATCTATGCACATGTTTTTCATATACATAAGAACAAAGCAGGGATCAAAAATATCTATACAAAGATTTTCCAATTTCATACAGACAGTAAATAGAAACAAATAGCTAAACAAAACTTTTTCATAATTATCTAGGCAAATTACAAACAATTATATCTGCATAAGAAGAGGGTAAAAATATGTAAACATGCAAAGCTCATAAATATCCAGACTGTAAACAAACCAATATTATAATTTCAAAATTTGACGTTCATCGAGAAGAGAAGCGAAATGTCATGCGATACATTCGTCCCTTTCATTTAGGGCCTTCATTTGTTTATGGAAATCGCCTTTGATTTACACATTTATTATATTCACATTTTGCTTCTTACCAAATATAGAGTAAGTAACAGATAGTTCAATGTGCAACTAAACTTTTTTTTCTTTCAAGAAATTAATAGGTGACGCGGGGTATCGGTGTCTGAAGACATATATATTTAGTGAGCGTGATGAGTGTCGTAGTTTACCGTCGTCGTCGGGTACCAGAGGAGAGAGAAAATAGAAGCTTTGCTTAGTTTGTGACCAGGACGATTTGTGTATGATCATCCCCAGATTATTTATTATTATTATATCTTTATTCATTTTAACACTAAGCTAGGCGTTTCACTATATGTTACAAATAGTATAATAGACTTTGTATTTTTTTGAATTGTGTTCGTGTAGGTAAGTATATGAATATGCAATGAAAGTTTGTCAGAGCTTGTCTCAGAAAATTGTTTTATTAGTTGACTACTCTGTCTTAAGCTGTGATTCGACGACTGTAGAACATTTTTGACATTTAGGTATTATTTAAATATGTGGCCAGCATTTACTACCTGCACCTCTTAATACCTAAATAGGTTTAATGCGGAGGATAGGTTTATTTAAGTGGAATATTTTTATATGCACATCAAAAAAATATTGATTAAAATTGGTATTTTTCATATAAAAAAAACTTTGATTTATAGTTAAATACAAGCCATTATAAACTAGCTGTATCTGCGAGTTGTATAGAGCTCGCGAGTGATTTTTTTTTAAATCGCCAAAAACTGACTTGACAAATATTCTTTATAATTATCGAACCTGCTCACAAAATTTCACGAGAATCGGTTGAGAAATGCAACCTGTAGAAGAAAACAACCGGAAATCCGGATATGCGAGAGCTTTTTTGACGATGCTGAAGCAGAGACCTTCGTTTCACTTGGTCAACTTTGTGTAATACTTACAGTCAGTTACTTATATCAATGTTGTAAAACGCATAATTGTAGATATGGTACTCGTATGTATGGGCTTGGCTGTCAAACACATTATATGTATAGATTTTTTTGTCTGGCCTTTTGCTCATATACTCGTATATATATGTCGCAGAAATGTGTGTAGATATTTTTGACCCCTGTTTTGTTCACATGCTTATGTATGACATACGTGTGTCTAGATATTTTTGATCCCTGCTTTGTTCTTATGTATATGAAAAACATGTGCATAGATACTTTTGTCTGCGTGATTGTCTACATATATTTTTCTGATATTGTACGCATATTTATGAATGTATTAGCGTACACAATTTAATGACTCTATTAATGTTCACATATTTCTGATCGAAATTGTTGTATGGATATTTTTGGCTAATAGATAGTACAGATATTTTTGTCGCTCTGGGAACGTATATATATTTATGCCCTTGACTGTACGCAGCAATAAATTGCATTTTCAGAAAAGTACAGTTAGGTATGTTATTGCTTCTGTAAATATCCCTTCAAGTATAATTATAATATTAATACCAGTGGAAATGAAATTGTAATTACTTACATCCAAGACCTAAAAAAAACTTCCTGGACGAAACGTAATTGAAAGTCTCTCACAAAATATCAAGTTAACAAACTATTGGCAAGATAAATAAATATTTACGTAAGTTCTGAATCTCTATTCGACTGATGTAAGTACGCCGTGCTTAGAAAAATTATAGGTTGGGGATTTAATTTGACAAACAGGAACGAAACCTACGCTCAAAACTTTCATCTTAACTTTGTTTAAAATGTAAGGAAGGCTTTAATAGTAGATTGTATGACAAGGGTCTCGAGATGGTTATTTAGTAAATAGTTCGAGGGGTAATATGGCTTTTAGACCAGAGTTATACACTCTACTTTTCACTTCGATTGCGGGAAAATAAATAAACAAAGGTTAACCCACTCAAAATTAACAATAAATTCCACGGCGAAGATATATACTTTTGCAGCTTGATTTTTTTTCTATACTCCTTTGACACACAAAACATAGACACTGCGGTTCGCGCGCAACATTCACGCGAGAAAAAAGCTAACTGACCTTCCATTGAGCGCTTCAAAGTGTTGCTCGAACGATTTAACCACTTTTTTAATTATTGTGAAATAGGAATTACTACAAACTTAATCTTTAGACTCTTTAGAAAAATTATTATGTTTCCAGATTGGTCGATTTTAGTAAAGCTGGATTCTGGTTGGTTAATACCCAATACCAAATATTTTTTAAGAGTTAAATTAGTGTTCTGTGATTGGTGGATTTAATAGGTGAAGTATTTTGATTGGTCAAATTCATATGTTTTTAAATCATAAATATGTATTCATATTTTCCCTAGGGGTTAAATGTACTACTTTAGACCCGCTTGACAAGTCTAATATGACTCACTTTTCGAGCATGAGAAGTGAAAAAACCAATATGAATACTTTTCAGAAAGGATTACCTCCAAACGAAGTAGAATAATTATTTTAATTAAATATGTTAATAAAGTTTTTATAATAATACCCACCTTAAACACTAAAGATACAGGGTACGCGTCAGGAGTCCCAATAGGTTTTTTTTTAAGAAATACACAAAAAGGAAGTGATTCTCAATCACAATTCGATACCGATTATTGCCTTAAGCGGTTCATATGCCATTTCTGTAAATTTGAAAGGTAAATAAATAGATATCGCGTTAGACCCATGCAAACAAACTTTTATAACATGTGTATACAAATGTATATCCTTATGAAAACAGGCCGAATAGGGCAATCTAGCTAGGTAACTTTAGTTGTAGTAGGTAAGTCACAGGTATTATCATTTTAGGGCCGATCACAGATAAAAGTGTCTGTCAGATAAATGTCAGCTCTGCCCTTTTCTTTCATATGACATTAGAAAGTGACAGCGATAATTTTTATCTGTAGATTGAAAAATCGACCCATAATAAATGACGTTTTATATTTAAATACACGGGGATACTCGTTTAGATATCAATAAAAACTAACCTAACGACGGTTTCACTCACCTGCCCCAGGAAAATGCCCAGGAAAATGCCATCAAGTAATACCACGTGGGGGCAAACAAGCGTACAGCCCGCCTAATGGTAAGTGATCACCATTACATATAGGTTTCTAGTATCTACGCCAAATCTTAAGATGTGGTAGCGGACCCCGGGCATCCTTAAGGATGTAACTGTACTGGGATAACGGTAGGAGGATGATGATAACATTGGCTATCCATTAGGGTTCCATAGCCAAAAAGGCGCAAACCAAACCAATACTTTCGTTTCGATATGTCCGTATGTCACAGATATTTATAAACGATAGGATGTATTAGGGTAAAATATAGGTGTATTTTGTAGTCCGCTATCTACACTCGCGGACAAAGAATACGGCTCGGTAATATACCGTCATATCTCCTGAAATTGTGCAATTTGAAATTTTTATCCTGTTACGATTTTTATTTAATTTTATATTTAACCTGCAAAAATAACGATTAAAAAAAATTAACGTTTCCAGGTTTAAATCGGACTCCTAAAACCCATGAAAAAAACTATGTTAACGGAGCGAGATTTCTTAAAAATCGTCAGTTTTGGCTTTGATCTGTGGTTTTGGATATTCATATTTTTATGATAGGAATTGCTGATCTGTGGGGTCTTACTAAGAATAATATATCATGCAAATAAAACTTGTGTCAAATATTTAGAAAAACCTATTGCGGTTATTTAATATAGGGTGACGCGAAATTTTTGACCGCGAGTGTATTTATATAGTCCAATTATTGAACGAAAAATGTTTTTTACGTAATTCAACATGTGGCACTTTAGTCATAGCTCTTTAGGAATATTTAAAATTATTTTTATTGAAACAAACGAAAATAAAATACTATAACGATTACATATTACTAACATAAGGCTTAAGTGTATAAAAATAAAAAATAAACTAAATCTAAAAATGGCCCCTGCGGCATTGTCCCGAAGACGCTGGCAGCATTTCCTCGCTGAATAGTAAGACTAATTTTCTGTGCGAGGTAGCTGCCAGCTCTAGGTCACCGGTAGTATCTTTAAGCCTCTTCGCGATTTCTTTGAAGAGGCTCAAAGCTCCTGGGCCCCACGGACCAAGGGTCTCGACACCGAAAGGGACGAAATTATATTCGGTGCCGAGACCAGAATATTTCCCCACCTTTGCATGCTCGGCCGCCTCCGCTGCGGCTGCTGCCCTCAAGGAGGTCCGGTCCGGTCCGGTCCAGTACTCCATGGGATTAATGTCATCCCGTCCGGTCTCTTGCCGTCGTTTCTTAATATGCCTGATGGCTCTAAAAAGGAATTAGTTTCTCAAAAACAATGGTTACTAACACTCTACCTGCTAACCACTCATCACAAAGACTTGTGAGTGGCGCGGTCCCGGAATTATACCGGAATAATCCGTCGCGTGCGTCGGAACACGACCCTCCATTAAGGGCGCTCGCACGTAATCATCCTCCAGTATACCTCCAATGATGTACGACCAATAAAATTTAATATCCGCCTGGTATCCCTTCGGAATGAGTCGTTCAAACCGTCACATTGCCGTCGGCCTTAATTCTATTCGAGACTGCTTGACATAACTTGTTTTATACAGTCACCCAATTTGATTCCTTGTCACAATGACATTAATAGGAGATCTCTTCAGTCCGACCCAGGTCGGGCCTAGCTGAGTCTCTTGCTGGTCTCTTCTCAGCTAGGCTAGGTTTAGTAAACCAGCGACAAAACTCCCAGTAGCTCGATTCCACTCACACCTCAGATTCGGTTGAAACCGCTCAACCAATCTCACTGAAGCGCAAACTCTTAGAGTATTCCAGTGTTCCAAACCACACGCGTGGTCGTGCCGGTTTTCGCCTGGATTTTCCCCAGGCTACTCTCCAACCGCGCTCTCCTATCGCTTTATTGGGCCCGGCCTATAAAGCCACAGTCAGGTTCAAAAAAAAAGGAGATCTCTAATGACTTTCATATAGATTTTCTCTGTGACAGAATAGGAAGTGGCCTAGATATCAAATTGGTTGAACTGCTCTTGCAACGTTTATCATACTAAACTTAATACCTATTAAGCAGACCTCCACATCGCATCCTTGGGAGCTCTGTTGACTTTACAGAGCTCAAAACTGCTTACAGCGCATCTTTTAGGGTTCCGTGGCCAAAATGACAAACACGAAACCCTTACAGTTTCGTCATATCTGTCCGTCCGCGTCCGTATGTCACAGCCGATTTACTCGAAGACTATAAACACTAAAATTACGAAATTTCGTGGGAAGGTGTATTCTATGAACCGCTACATAACAGTGATGAAAAATTACATAAAATAATTAATTAGGAGGGGGGGGGCTTCCATACATGTTACCGGGGGATGAAAAAGTTGTTTTTCAATGCATATTGGCGTGTAGGGTATTTATGGATAGCCCTTTAAAAATGATATAATGGCTTCTTAAAAACTTTTCCATTTAAGTCTTGTCAAGTAGTCGGTACGTAACCCTTCATGGTGTCCGACACGCACTTGGCCGGTTTTTTTCCCGTCTTTTCTCTGCAAAACGAGGGTACGTTTTATTTTAGCTTCTAATTGCACAATTCAGCCTAACAAAAGAAGTTCATCATTCTACGATATCGAAACACTTAAGGGCCGTGTGACGTTATTTCTTAATCCAATTTATTCCAATGTTCGTGCTCTTTCTGGCACGTTAGCTCGAAACACATTAAAATCAAATTGGAATTTGGCCCATATGTATAATGTAGAGTCCCCTGGCTTGCTTATAAACCTAGCGCTATTTCACCAAAATGGCCGCCATGTCGAATTTAATGAACCTCCCCTATCTCACCGAAATAATCGGTAACGAAAATGACGGGTCCATAATATTCTCTATTAAAACGCTTGAGTCTCTAAAATACCCTTTACGCAGGTGGATGAGGTATAAAATCAGAGCGGAAAAGGGTTCCTTTTACTGGTCGTTACAGTTTGACCCTCGCATGTGGGCGTTTTTCTGTCCTTGTTTTTTAAAGGAGAAAAGAAGACAATGCTTACTTCCCGCATGCAACGTCGTGAATACTATTAAAAATACCGCCAAAAGCCTTTACTAAAACAAACTTTAAAATATTATGTAAACAGTGCGTTTACTGTTAGAAGAGAGATGAGACTGATCGATCCCACAGTCAAACTGTGCAAACGGTTTTGTGGGTCTATGTACTTGTTTTTGTTGTATTATTATTTCTTAATAAATAAAATATAAATAAATAATAATAAGAACCGGTCTGCACATTGAGGGTTCCGAACCAACCGCAAAATTAAGTTGTTTTTAATCGGCAAAGTAAGATAATTTTAATGAAAAAGTCTAATTTATCACTGTATTTGTATTTTTTGGTAAAACATTATCACTAATTGTGTATCCCAATTTGATTTTCACTCTAGCAAACCAATACGCAGTTTTGTCAAATTCTCCATACGTAACCAATGTGTCCAAGGTTTGCACCATTTTGGACTCTGAGTTAATATTTCACTAACTTTATACCAATTAAATAGCGCATTATAAAATATTTACACATTGTTTTATTATTTTAGATCTTGACAGACACACTTGACAACATAACTTGACAATTCAACAACTGAGAGCTGCGCAAGATAAGTTGCGCACGAACATAACGCATAACGCATTAAGTGCTAAATTATAAAAAATCGTATCTTAGCCTGATCGTATACTACTGAGATACGACTTTTTAAAATAGCACAGCAGATTATTTTTGATTTTATACCCCAGAAATTTTCATATTCCGGGCTTATATATGAAAATCGATTCTAAAGGAGTAAACTCAATAAACTCCAAAAAAATTAACACAGTACATTAGGCTTATAGTATAGAGAATATATATAGAGAATAAATACCCATACTTGTAAAATTTGTAGGTAGGTATGCCTACTATGTCTGTCCTCTATATTAAATTCACGCTACATTTTAGGTGTGGGTATATCTTGGTCTAGGATTATGTCCATCTCAAAAAATATATTATTAAGAATTTTAATTTTAATGTGGTTTAAGACATTTAACAGTATTAATATGAAATGACCTTGCTAGGGCTACTTGTTGTATCTCAATTAAGACCTTTTTAGACCAGCAAGCGAATCATGTAACTTTATTTACTAACGCTAGATAGATTTTACTGTCAATTTTGAAGTATAAATGTATGAGCTGACAATTAAAATCTACCTAACGGTAGTACAAAACTTACGTGATTACCCCGCAGCGCTCCATTGAAAACCAGTTCGTCGTTCGATGTATCGTCGAGTCCAGCGATGTCCCATTCGAGGCCCACGATCGCTGCGTGTACTACACCGTAGCGCGCAGCTACATTTTTCCGCCTTGTAGCGGAAATCACACGCAGAGGCATGACGCATAAATGCATCATGGGCATTGAATGAGTTAAGAGGATTGTGTAGCAAAATTTTTCCATACAAAAAGCGACAACGTTTTTCACCCCCTAATCCTGAATCCATTTGAATTATTTTTGGAAATATTGTAGATATCATTAAATACTAGGTTTATACGTTAAGATTTTTTGGAAAAATTGCCTACCAGTGAAAATATGGACCCTTGAAGATTCGTTTTCTTGACTCGTAAACTTCCTCCTGTTTTTGCTATTATTTCATTAACTATAAAGAATTACTAAAAAAGCAATAAGTATAAACCTAGTTAAGAATGTAACGAATCAAGGCCAGACCCAATACCTTTTCATTTGATAAAGGTTTAAGGGGTGGCAAACGCTGCCGGCCCGAAGCACTAATTCTGAGAGAAATCACGCACCAAACGGCCGACGACTCTCCCTACCGCACGATGCGGGCGCAAGACCACGACGGGTGAAACAGAAAGAATATTCCGAATAGCCCATTCTCGGCCGGCACTATAAATTCACAATAACCTTATGCTTATTGCAAAGAGTATATAATCACTAACTTTATTGTAGCGACGCGTGGCTGTGTGGGTGCATCAAATCGGGCGTTCTATGGATTTGTTTTACTGATTTAGGCTATTTCTCCGGTTATTTACCCACTGAGACCCACCAAGTATAAGGGAAAATAGTCTTTCATAATAATAATTTGATATTTAATTTGTGTCTCAGAATCGCCATCGCAATCCAGTGCGGGAATGCTGCCTGAGTAATGGGCACCATCCCGAGGGGACATAATTTTGATATTATTTTTTAATGTTTTTTATTATTATATTAATTTCCTCGCTCAACGCATAAGCATTGCTATGCAGCGAGGAAACGCTGCCAGCATCTTTGGCACTATGCCGCGGGGAACCCCTTATTTTAGATTATTTATTTTTAGTTTATATTTTAAGTTTAGTTTCTAGGCCTTTTAATATTTGTAGTTTAGAATTTATGTGTTATATAACGCTCTTTGTTTCCCATTACAGTAAATAAATCCAGCTAAACAATGAAAAAAAAATTTTTTAATGTTTAAATTTTATTTAGATATACTTGTTTTTATTTTAAGTTTTTCATTCATTTAATGATTGTTATAATTAACGTAATTTTTTAATACCAAAATCATGCATTTAAATATGTTTTGTTTGCAAATACACAATATTATTGTATTTTGTGTCTCCGCTTCCGTCTTTAATATGCGTCGTGCCGTTATTCAATTTGCTTTTATTGTTTAAAAGAAGACTTTAAATTCCGAGTTACTTGCCTGGGCTCGGATTCAGGAATAAGCTTCAGTTTCTTTTCCTCGAATTAATACAGCGAACGAGACTACCAATTTGGGATGGAATTTCTTTTCTTTTCCGCTTGCAATTTTCTAGTGTTATTCTTATTAACCTAGCCACAGTAAAAGCAAATAAAGAATGAAACACGTTCGGAATTACAAATGTTGGAAATTGTTAAGTTTTGTTTATTTAGTCTGCACATGAAAATAAATATTAATTATGATGTCGGTAAAGTGTATTAGACAAATGCGTAAAAAGAGGTAAAAATATGGTGTCTATTTCATATTAATTGTCTTAGTCTATATTTTTGTATATTTCAGGCTTAAATGAGAAAGACAATCATCAAATCAATATTACTAAAATTGTGTATATTCCATAACGCAGCAATAAAATTATATTATATTATTGTCTGATTAACTAATCCGCCAGTCAGGGGATAACTGGCAGAGATCTCTCAAAGGGATAAGCTTGGCATATTGTGTTATTTTCCACGATAAATGGTTCCTTATACTAGCTGATTAACTAGCATTAGGATACATACATAAACTCACACCTGTATTCCATTGTAGGCAGAGTTCATGAAATTTAATCCAGTGCCACATTTAGCAATTCTAGCCATTCTAGGTTTAACGATGGAGAAAATGTGATATACTTAAGATATCAAAAAGTCACATATACGGTATTTTATAAAGGTATCGCCAATCATTCTGTCTTTCAGAATAAATAACAAGGAACAAATGATATCGCAGTCGTTGAAATCAATGTGATTATATTTCCAGATTCAACATTTTCTGAAGTATTTTATTATCCTGTGTAATGTATAGTCATCATAAAAATGGTCTACCACTTTCGAACCTTTACCACAAAAGTCGAAAAGTAGTTGCCCACTTCATTGTTTACACTTAGTTAATTAAAAAAATCTTTAAAAAATAAGATTGCATGCCTAACCCTGTCACATGTAATTTATATGTTTTTCAGAAATAAACAGTTTAATTTTTTTTTAATTGGCTCACTGTACCTACATCATCATCATAATATTTAAGAGCTTGGCTCTTGTCGGTGGAGTAATTGCCAGCTTATTCTACATTCAGCTTTGTCCTTCACTTCTTTGTATGACGTAGCATTTATTTTATGTTTTATTTGCTCCATGTACGTCATTCTAGGTCTTCCCCTTTTCCTTTTTCCCTCTATCTTTCCTTCTATTATTGTTCTGATCCATTCGTCATGGCGTATGAGATGTCCTATCATTCTTCCTCTTCTGTTTTCTATTGTTTTCAATAAAGTCCTCTTCTCTTTAACTAAGTTTAAAACTTCTTCGTTAGTTTTCTTCTCTGTCCAGCTGATTCTTTCCATCCGTCTCCAACACCACATTTCAAACGCTTCTAATCTTTCACGGTCCCTTTGCGTCATCGTCCACGTTTCGCAGCCATAAAGCGCTATACTCCAGATGTACACCTTGATTAGTTTCTTCTTAGTACAACTTGATATTCTAGTTGTAAGCAGATGTGTGTTGTTCACTGTACATAATGGCAATAAATCTATAAATACCTACTCAATGTGCTCACAGCTGGCAGTATTGCAACCCGAGGGCACAGTCATAATTCGTAAAACCGATAACTAATAGGCTGAAGCATGAACTCCGCCACTATTGCCGGTCACAAATTATGATGTTAGTCAGTTTGCTAAATTATGCTGCATAGCTAATTCTTGCCAGCACGTCTATAGTACTACCACTCAGGTACTAGTTTTGTGAGGGAAGCGCGCCTGTCAGAAAAAAATGTACGAGTATGTAAATCCAAAGCGCGTGCGGCATACTGTGCGTACGCAGCCTATGAAGTCGATTTTAGGCAAGTGGGGAGCTCAACGACGCAAGACACACGCTCTCAAGGGATTGCGGTAACGCACGCCTGTGTATAAACAGTCCTATGCGACGCCATATTACGTGATTGAACATGTTAAGACGCAATTCCCACGCCGTTGATCGCCCCGTTTGCCCATAAACACGGCCTAAGTTTCGGCGACTTTAGAATAATCACAAGCGCGCTGCTGGCTCTTTTATAGTTTGAGGATTCGTTGTATTGACAGCTAGAGACAAATGCAGGTCCCTCACTTTAACGTGATAGCCTTATTACATCTATTTCTATATCTTTTGTACAGTCTTTGCATCATAATTTTAGGGTTATCACACCACAGTCTGTATCTTTCTAAAATATTTTTCTTAAATTATTATTTATCCAGTTTTTGTTGTTTCCATTACTCATGTTCACGGAGATACTTTTACATTATATAGCATTCGTTATAAAGTTTAGAGATAATATTACTAAAAGATCTGTACAGTCGGTGCACTATACACTGGATAATTAAAAATCCATCAAAATTAGTTTCCAATAGCTTTTCTCTGACTAAACTATTGTCTTGCACACATCGAGTGGTCGGCGCTGAGGATCGCGATCACAAGCGGCCCGGCGGAGTGACATTCCACAGTATCGACCCAGCAACATAGTTAATGATATGAGATTTTATGTTTTTTTTTTATTTTTTTAAGGTCGCTGTTTAACAGCAAGGTCATTAGCGACCACAAGATATTTTTTTTTTTTATATATGTCGATCAATATAATGACTGCTGAATCTATTAAAGCTGAAGGCGCACTAACATAAAATATGGTACAAACATCACTCTCCTGCCTAATCGATAACTACTTCTCTTCGCGTTATATCGTGTATGCATTAAGTAACCATTTTCAGCCAATAAATATTTGTACTTAATTACATACTGATTCTTATGATTCATTAAATTTATGTCGAAATCACCGCAAAATACTACTTTAGAATTGACAGGGATGGATAGTAAAATATTATGAAACTATTCAAAAAGATCTCTAATTCTATTCGTATGATATAAAACGACAGAAGCGATACTGGAATATTCGGTTCACTTATTACTAAAACATCTATTAATTGCAAATGACTGTTAAGAGATACAAGAAGCCCACTTAAGTTCTTCTTTACTAAACGAATACACAGAAGTCAAACAAGCAAAACACATAAGTCTCTATTATAGACTCTGATTATTCCTGCTGTTTAAACTTTTAGCTCAGTTAACAGATATATCGGAAATTGAGACTATGGGATAAGGTCAGAAAAACAAGAAGATTTTTAGAACAGAGCAGATTTGGTCCTTAGTGCAAAAAGATAAGTAACTAATAGAAAATCACTTCTTAAATAAATTGGAAGACCGTCCCAAACATTGACAGCCGTTGATAGTGCAGTAGCCGCCATTTTTATAACCCCTCTGCCTGCACTTCGCTATGCATTCGTAGAATATGCATCCTGGCGGTGGTTTCACGTTGATAGTTGTCTTTTTTATTATTTGCCGTTTTTCTAGATGATGTGGAGATTCTGGAACAAAATGCAAGCTGTTATGTTTACAACCATTTAGGGACATGCGGCGAACTTTTAAGTAACAGACATTCTCTTATTGTCATCTAGTGTTATTGTCATAAGTACCAAATCATCAATACTAAAATACCAAATGAGTAATTCTATTCCAAGACTTAAATCTGGAGCGCACCTCTGGAGCTCAATCGCTTATTGTGAAGTGTCATTTACATACATTATAAGCCCAGGCAAAGTAATTTGCTAGCCAATGTTACGCACATAATTGGCACAGTCAACAGCATATGATACAAAAACAATAATATCCGTGTCAGTTGAATTCCGAATTTCCAGTTATAATCAAACGTTGAAATATTTAAGAAATGAAACATGAAAATAATACACACCAACGCTTCCATCAGCAAAAGTAGCAACAGCTACCAACAGGATTAAAACAAATAGCAAACACGTCTTCATAATGAGAACCATCTGCTATCTGCGTCTCTGATGCTCTCACTAATGTTTTTATACACCGCCAAGTATGTATTCGTTTTACATTCGCCATCACTACCAAAACTAGGCAAGATGAAAAAGTGTTGTAAGTTTTCTCAATACATTGCTGCCCGAACTAAGTGATAAATAAGATTATATCATAACCGAACAGCAATAATTGCGCATGAACGGTATCGTTTGAAATAGTCATAATATAAAGTTGGTGTCGGTTCACGGAGGGAAGTCCCGGCCCGTATCTGTGGTTTGTAATAAATAAATATAACATTTCTTGCTATGCAACATTTAACTATATCACTTAGTGTTTAAATAGAAATTTCAATGAGGATGGAATGAATTGATAACGTAAAAATGTTACAGTTGTGTTGACTTTATCTTAGGTTTCTGCGAATAAGGACCATGTTGTATGTACGACGATAATAGTTTTACCTACTCTGTCTTGTTTCGCATAGTCGTTTACTCTCTACGTCAAATTTCACGCAGTTAATCAGGTAGGTACAATGAATTCTGTCAAAATGCATCAGTTATTGTTATCAAATAAAATAAATAGACTACCGTTGTTGTCTATGTATAGAAATTTCTGCGGAAGTGTCGAAAGTTAATATAGTACATAAGTGAGTTATATTAAGTATAAAGAACCGTGGGAATTATGAACCATTTCATTTCTGGTTGGAGATGCATTTAATTAATGGTTCAACGCGCTATCTCGTACAAAGGCAGAGTTTACGCCCATCCCACTAAAGAATGATCAACCGGCCATCTTAAAATAATAACCTTTGCCATTAGCAATTAAGTCGGTTTTTGCAGTTCATTAAGAGGCCGCTAAATATGCTAAATAAGCACGGTGGCTAAATGATGAAGAACCGGTTTCAAAATACGCTCTTTTCATACAAATCATGGAATTCTCATTTATTGCCTTGCGCTGCTCTCGGTCACGGAGTCACGGTTAACCATTTATTTGTATTACTTACACCTTATTATTATTATTTTTTATTTATCAATCTGACTGATCTGGATCCATGAGTGTGTGCCTAGGATGCCGGAGCGTGTGGACCCTAATCAATAATCGCCGAGATACGACAGAGGGGGGCGTCGTCTCCAAGTTGGAAGCCGTAATTACGTCGTCCGGGTCCGTGAGTATGTGCCTAGGACGCCGGACCGCAGGGCCCCTAATCAGTGATGGCCGAGTTACGGCAAAGGGGGGAGAGATGGGAACGTAGTCAACAACCTTCCTGTGATAGGGAGCGTTGTCAAAATAACATCAGACAGTCGGCTGAAAGAAACCATACATGGTGCTAATTTCCATGTCGTAGTTGACCTTGGTATGCGGAAATGTCAACGAGACTTCAATACCTTCGTCAAATTTTGTAGATCCTCAGATAACATCGTTATCAAACACGACCACTCTAACAACCATATAGATGACCCCCGAAGATATATCAATTATGGGTAGAGAGAGTTCATGGCACTGGTTTGTCAATGTTGACAACGACTGACTCACATAATTAAATCTGTCATTTCAAACAGTTACTATGGGTTGATGTATTTTTGGTTATTTATCACTAGCCCCCTAAGCATTTTTAACTTCCCATTTTTTCAGTTTATCCAGGTTTATCTATTCATTCTACAAATTTGAATGGGGTTCTTTTTACTTTGCTTCCAAGTATATACGTACCAATTTTTAAGCTACGACCAATTACCAATACGTACCAATTTTTAATTTTTAAGTCACGAATTGAAGGAATTCTCATACAAATTTCAACCCCTCTTTTCACCCTCTTTCATCCCTAATCTGTACGATTTTTATAGCCTTATAACCTGTCCGAAGATCCAATAAACTTATTAGTGAAGGTTGTACTACAATTTATTTGCTACTTTTCACGTGATGCCTAGACAAATAAACAGACAGACAAACAGACACAATTATAAAAACTGTTGAAATGCGATCTTTTAACGAATCTATAACCCCTCAATCCGTTTTTTGCTAATATCTTTAATGTACAGCTGTATTTTATGTATAGAGAAGACCACTATTATTCAAGTTTTTATTTTATTCCAGCATCGAATTTAGATAAAACATAGATAGTATTTTTATAACGCCCAAACGAAGGTTTTTAAAAATAGGCTATTGTTGGAATGGAAAAAATAAATAGTACCACCTCTAAACGGGCTTATTTAAATTCAGATAGAAATGTTTAAGCTTCTTACAACATTATTTGATCCATCGCTAGACTATTTACTAGTAACTCTTTGAGCTGTAGACCTCGTGAGTGAGTTTTTTTTTTTCATTTCCAAAATCTGACATTATAATAAAGATCAATTATGAATATCAAACCTGCGGAGTAATCACGTAACTTTTGTACTACCGTTAAGTAGATTTTAATGTCAAATTCTAATTGTCAGCTCATACATTTATACTTCAAAATTGACAGTAAAATCTACCGTTAGTACATAAAGTTACGTAATTCGCCTGCTGCTGACAAAATTTCACGAAGCGGTTGAAAAATGCGACCTGTAGAGGACGACAAACCGAAATTCGGACGCAGCAACTTACAAAATCATTGATAAAAAAATTGTTTTTGAAAAATTCCAAAAACTGAGTCGACAAAAAAAACTATATAATTACCGGACCTGCTCATAAAATTTCACGGGAATCGTTTGCGAAATGCGACCTGTAGAGGAGAACAAATCGTTGAACAAATGATTTTTTTAATTTCCAAAAATTTATTCGACGAAAATAATCTGTATATTTATCCAACCTGCTTGAGAAATGCGACCTGTAGAGGAGAACAAACCGAAATTCGCCCGCAGAAACTTACAAAGTCATTAATAAAAAAAATGTTTTTGGAAATTTCCAAAAACCGTCTCAACAAAAAAATTCTATATAGTATCAAACCTGCTCACGAAATTTCACGAGAATCGGTTGAGATTTGCGACCTGTAGACGAGAACAAACGAACATATGAAAGCATTTTTGTCGAAGCTGAAGCAGAGGCCTTCGTTTTACTCAGTCAATAAGGAAAAAATAATTTGAAGTTAGGTGTTAATCACCCCGGGTACCTTATTATTGTTTATGAATAAATGGATAAACAAGTTAGCAGCAGGACCGCAGCGGGTAATTGCTAAAACATTACCTAAATTCAAGCATACATTGTTGACATAATAAAATACATATCACAGAATTTATATTCAAAATCATGAAAAGATTTTAATAGAGTGCAATTAGAGGAAAAATACCCGTCACTGGTGGGCAAATAACTACCATCAATCATGTTTTGTTGTCCGCGCCACGCTTACTCAGCGTTTTTCTGACAAATCTAAACACTGAATGAAAAATTAAATAAACGCGTCACATTCATTATGTTGGGACAAAGATTCAGTCGCTTATATTCTGATTTAATTCCTTTATAATTTTCATTCAGACGTTTTTGGTTTGTTCAACTCTTTTCCTGATAGATTAGATAAGTGACGTGTATGTATAACTGCATTCTTTACGTTAATATTTTTTATAATATTTTGTTTCTTAGCTTAGCTTTCAATACTGGCTACAGAAGTAAACAAGTCTCGAAATAAAAATAAAATCATACAACGAGACCTATCGCTTTTAAAGTATTTAGGTAGGTATATAGGTATCAATGCTTAGAAAGACTGAACGAACACTTTATATTCCGACGGTATGATTAAATGTATTTTGGGTTTCAATCAATACCTTGTTTGAAAGCTCATGGCCAGTAATAATTGAGTAACTCTCTCAGACATGAATGGAATATAATCTGATACTTAATAGATTATCGGTATGAACGAGATCGGTGGAAAAATCCCAATCCACACTGGGTCAGAGTTATTTCGCGCTATCCCGTCAGTAAGCCTTTGTCGGTCAGTGAAATTGAAGTTGACCAATGATGTTGATTGAAATATCAGAAGATATTATTAGTACCAATATAAGCAGGTAAAACAAATAAGTTTATATTACAGTACCGCAAAATGTATTTTTTGTTACATTACCGTCCGAAATTTTCAATATTGTTTCACCAGCGGAAACCTCAGAAGATGTATTACATTATGCTGATAAATAACTTGCTGTGGTACATTTACTTATATTACAATAAACTCATATAACGATACTAGCTTTTGCTCGCGCCTTCGTCTGCGTAGAACTCGTTTACTGCGATAGAATTTGATTGCATTTTTTTTAGCGCAGGCGCTTACCTATTCATCGCTCTTCCATACAAATTAAGAGATGATTTTCGGAATAAAAAGTATCATTATACCAAATTTCATCTAAATCGGTTTAGCGTTTTAAGCGTGAAGAGGTAACAAACAAACAGACAGAAAGACTGACACAATTTAACATTTATAACATTAATGTGGATATCATCAGTTAACAGGCAGATTCAGAAAACGTGTATAAAAGTAGATTCTGCCGAATAGCTACCTAATCTACATTATGTTATATATAATCCACAAATAGACATCAACTCATCACTAGCACGTATGTTTCCCAAAGCAGCAACTATTTCAGCTATCCCAATAGGTTACCCGACATTTTACTTAACAAGCCACATCAATAACAAACGGTATCATAAAGTGAAACCCAACTTTGGCCATACACTGTAACAAACGCGAGCGTGCAATTGCGTCCGTATTTCAAACAAGGCTCTAGCCCAGCCGGGAAACTGCTCGACTTGTAACCTTTTGGGTCAGATGGGCCTTGCGCCCAGGGAATTCGGTATAAGGTCAGCAAAACACGGCTTGGCAAATATTCAAGAATTAGTTTGTCTCGAATCGGTGCCGCGTTAACGTTTTATTTCCTAGAAAATTTAGTTTATTTCCTGCGAAATTGCACTTAACTCAAGCGAGTTTCGCTTTGAACTTCTATATAACAGGTATTTCGATACCTTCCGTTTTGAAGCGATGTTGCTGAAAAAGTACTAGGGTTGTGATGAGGTTCCGAGTAGCTCAAGGAAGTGGTCTTATATGACTGATTTTGATACGTCTACTTTATTTGGATGACATAGGTATACGTAATATGTACCTATCAGGTATGGGCTATGTATATATGAGTGTACATGAGCCGCTCGGATTTTAAGTATAAAGAGTGTCTTTAAGAGCGCTTTAATAAAATGTAACAGGTCCACTAGCGCCACTCGTAAATGATTGTAGATTCGTCTCTCTATGAGCTCAAAATTAAAACAGCCGTTTTAACTTTGGACGCATAGATTGACGAATCCAGCAACGTAAAAACTAGTTTGATGGATTCAAAAAGTACTTAAATACAAACTACAGTACGTAGCGTTAAATTTAAATAATTACAATTATTTACGAGTGGCGCTAGTGGACCTGTTACATTTTATTAAAGCACTCTTAAGATTATTTCATGAAATCACTGATGAAATACCGTAGAAGGTCATATTCCGATACGAATAGGTATCATCAACAGATTCTAGATACTTAAGAGCAAGGATGGGAAGGACACATTGAATTAATACCTAGGTTAGTAGTTCAAAAACGTGCAAGTAGCAAATTAGTTTACAAGAGAAATCGCTTGCTTTGCAGTAACATCGAGCAGTATTTCACCCTCGTCGTTTGACAAAACCAGCAAAGCCTGAGCTAAAATAGAGGGCCACTTCGATCAAAATAAACCTCAGTCTTTCAATTCGTCCAAGGCCCGCACAAAAGCCTCGGCAAATTATCTGCGGATCTATCTGGAGACATTCGCGCTTATTGTTTCCTCGACAAAAGGGCGGGATGTCAACGCCAATTGATCACGTAGCACAAGTAAGCGTGGGCTCGCTGGTCCAACATAACCTCCTACCAGTGGCGGCGCGTCTATATAACTCGATTCCCACCGGCTTACCTAATTTTCAGCCAGTCCTGTTCCCTTACTACGGCTCGTGAGAATAAGAAAGGCAAATTATTTCCGGCTTCCCTATTAATATTTTTGACGCGCCGCCACTGCCTCCTACCTACATTTATTACTTCGCAGGTACATTATATAAAGGTCGAGGTCACTCGATATGTTTCCAGAAACTCGAACACGTTTTTATTAAACGTTCATGAAAAGCTACATATGTAATTTATTTACAAGCGAAAAATGATTGGATTGTAAATGAAAATAATCACACTAATTTGACAAACGCTCTCCGCATTTTTAAGTACTTGCTTGGAATTTAAACATTTTTGTGTTTATGGTCTTTTGAATGATTTGATATTCGTGACGTCATGAAGTACGGCTAGTTATGCTAAGCCTTCGATTAACGTCGGCCAGTTCTAGCAAATGTCATGTAATCCATTCTTTGTCTATCGCAAACACATCCCGCCCCGTAGACGCAGTGTCCTCCAGCCTTCTGTATTTTCTGGCAATGTGTGAAACACGTGAAGAACTCGCATTCAGGGGTTGGTGATGATAGTCGATGGACATAAGACCCTGTAACAGTACACAGAGACATTCATTAGACTGTTTTTCCACTTCCGCTAACCATGGCCTAAGAAAACAAGGTCTGACAATCCGAATCGTGACACCAGTGACATTACTGTCGACGACACACTCACACTTACGTCCGCATACTGTTTATAGGCTGATAGCTAATGTTTACGTAGGCCGTGTCACCCACACTACTAATCGATGTACCGGATTGGCATACCTGTCCCAGTATATATTATTCTATCATGCTCGTGACCGACACTAAGGGCGGGTTGCACCAAACCATCTGTAATCGTAAGCCGTTCGTAAAAATGTGATTGTTAGAAATATTTGACAAGTTTCTATGGGATGATAGCTGTTGGCTGTTGGTTGGTACGTTAACATTGATCGGCTTGTCATCGTAAGTTGTTACAACGAGCCCTAATGTTTTCAGTTACGTAGTTATGTATATGACATACAATATAATACAAATAATCTTTATTGCACACCTCAATCAAAAATACAAAGCAATTCAGAAACATGACATAGAGAGATATGAACAGAGGTAGCCAACAGGCGGTCTTATCGATAAAGAGAGCGATCTCTTCTAGACAACTTTTGGATAGCGGAGAGAACTAAACACACGTATTCAGTGGGTCGTGTAAAAATAAAAACTACTAAATTATATAAATAAAATTAAAATATAAAATTAAAATTAAAGACATATAAATACATACATATCTATACATAATACCATAAACTTAAGAAAAACCCAAAAATAAACTACAGACCAGTATCAAAACAAACTAGATATTATGGATGAGACAAATAATATTACGTATGGTTACGGGATTAAAAAATAGTGGTGATCGAGAATAGAATTAATTTGCTTTCACTTATAAGTAACATAACCTATATTAGCGGAGTTTATTATTAGTTACATATAATTAATAAGGGACTTAATAAACAATAGGTGTCATTTGTTGGGTAATTAGGTGTCCAATATTGGGAAGTTAACTTAATAATATCATTCTTAAATACTTACCGCCACTCCAATCTTCATCCAGACCAGCTAAAGGCGTAGCAGTAGCTAAAGCAACAACTAATACAGTTCCTAAATATATATTCATTACAAACTGCCAACAATTCATTGTTTAACTTAGCCACAATTAACTTAGCTCAAAGTATAAAGCAAACTGTCAGATATTTCCCCTATCACGTATATTAATGGTTACAAGGTACAACATGATACCTAATGTAAAAGATACATATACATATAATAGGTTATTATATTACGGAATGCCAGTGCTATGTATATCGAATTGCAGTAATATTGATATCGCAATGTTCTATGCACATTAAAGTTAAGTTTGAATTGATATTTTTAGCAGGCCTGTTCCTTTTGTCACTTTCTACCAAGCTCAGTTGCCTTTTTCTATTATAAGTAACTACTACTATTTAGTACTTTTTGACCGAGTGAAACGAAGGCATCTGCTTCAGCATCGACAAAAATGCTTTGGTATGTCCAGATTCCGGATTTCCGTTTGTTCTCGGCTACAGGTCGCAATTCTCAACCGATTCTCGTGAAATTTCGTAAGCAAGTTTGATAGTTATATAGAATTTTTTTGTCAGGACGGTTTTTGGAAATTTCCAAAAACAATTTTTTTATCAATGATTTTGTAAGTTTCTGTGGGCGAATTTCGGTTTGTTCTCCTCTACAGGTCGCATTTCTCAACCGATTCTCGTGAAATTTCGTAAGCAAGTTCGATAGTTATATAGAATTTTTTTGTCAAGACGGTTTTTGGAAATTTCCAAAAACAATTTTTTTATCAATGATTTTGTAAGTTTCTGTGGGCGAATTTCGGTTTGTTCTCCTCTACAGGTCGCATTTCTCAACCGATTCTCGTGAAATTTTGTGAGCAGGTTGGATAAATATACAGTTTTTTTTTGACGAATAAGTTTTTGGAAATTAAAAAAAAATTGTTCATCGGTTTGTTCTCCTCTACAGGTCGCATTTCGCAAACAATTGTCGTGAAAATTTGTTAACAGGTTCGATATTCATAGTTGATCTTTTTTATAATGTCAAATTTTGGAAATGATAAAAAACTTACTCGAGGGTCTACAGCTCACAGAGCCACTAGTAATAATTTACGAACCAACAAGATTTTCTTTTTGAGATGCGATGTTTCATAGCTCCCTTGTTGTAGAAATTATACTCAAAAGGTCGATCGCCGGCGGGAGAGCGTGTAAGTATTGTAATGATGGATAAATTAATGTAATTGGACTTTCACAATATGATTTAACTATGTGTAATATGAACAAAATATATCAAATTAAATATAGAACATGTTTTCTTATGACATACAACGCTAGGAAGATGATGACATATAAATAATGCATCATCATCATCACCATCATATCAGCCGAAAGACGTCCACTGCTGGACATAGGCCTCCTGCGCCACCCGCATCCAGCGGACTCCCGCGACCTTTACCAGGTCATCAGTCCACCTTATGAGGGGCCTACCAACGCTGCGCCCAACGGTCCGTGGTCGCCACTCGAGAACCTTCCGGCCCCAACGGCCATCGGTTCTACGTGCAATGTGCCCCGCCCACTGCCACTTAAGTTTAGCGATTCGAAAGGCTATATCGGTTACTTTGGTTCTGCTACGGATGGCCTCATTTCTGATGTGAGATATGAGTAATGTATATTCCCTTTCTGCTCGTATCTGTTTTATGCAAAGGACCTCAATTAACCGGCGTGATCCCGGTGCTGATTGCATATTGCACCACGCTCTAGTACCTATAATTAATGTGTATTACATGTACATACAATCAAATGCAGGTGTTAATATGCAAGTGATCATCAGGAGAAGCAAATAATGTTACCACTGAGTTTATAGTCTTGGTAAGGCCAGCAGGGAAATTTTAATGGGACCATATATCACACTTTTATTAAAGCGTATTTTAAATATAGTAGAATAGAGATTGTTGGTTGTTTTATATTTAAATGTAGTTTATATGATTTTTTTTGTACGCCAGAAGACAAAACATAGTGACACTAGATTTTTATTTATTTGTACATTTATTTGTAAGTTGTAACCTATGTTTAACAAATAAACAATTTTGATTTTAGATTGTGTCTCAGTGAAACAAAACGGCAATTATATATATTTACAGCGAGGCAATGGAAAGAGCTATGCTCGGGGTTTCTCTGCGTGATAGAATTAGGAATGAAGGTATCCGTAGCAGAACTGGGGTCACCGACATAGCCTTCAAAATTGCGAGACTTAAGTGGCAGTGGGCAGGGCACATTGCTCGCAGGACTGACGGTCGATGGGGCCAGAAACTGCTTGAGTGGCGTCCACGCACCGGAAGACGAGCTGTCGGTAGGCCTCCGACAAGGTGGAGTGATGACCTGGTGAAGGTCGCGGGAATCCGGTGGAAACGAACGGCACAGGACCGGTCTAAATGGCGAGCCTTGGGGGAGGCCTATGTTCAGCAGTGGACGTCTTTCGGCTGAAATGATGATGACGATGATGACAGCGAGGACGGTAGGAATATTGAATCTTAAGAAAAGTGAAAGATCCTACAAGTAGAATCTTGAGCGTAATTCCCTAATTCCCTTGAATCGGTATTCAAGGGACTTAATTACGCCCAAGACGGAAATAATTTTGCTACCGTGTGGCACAATACTGCTTCTCACACCTCCAACTCAAAAAAGAGTCATTGTTGCCCTCAAATGAGGAAAGAAAAGTACAACTGTATCCCTCTCTTGAGGGCATCAATGACTGAAAAGTGGCTGATGTAGCGCTGCGCGCGTGCTGCGAAGTCTGCTTAAGGGGGTCTACGAGCTATTCATCGATTTTTGACGAGAATTGAGTTGATATTCCTCCATCATCATAATCATCATCCTAGCGTTATTCCATTATAGTTGCATTCTGAAGAATGCCCGGGGTCCGCTACCTAAACCGCTTGATATTCCTCCTTCAATATTAAACATAATATAGGTATTACAAACGGTTTTCGGTTCTTCATTATATTGAATATAGAAAAAAAAACTATTCTTTTATGATTTATTCTAACACGGTCCTAGCTCTATTTTCGATATTATGTTGTTTATGCACTTTCAGATATGAAAACTACATATAACTGTTCCTTATTAACGTTTGTAATAACGCAAGAGAGATTTTTATCTTTAACTCATTTTCACAAAAGGCACGTTCAAAAAACCGTTTCTTTGGCCTAAAATTGCCAAAATATAATGCCATATTTCTTAATGACAGTGAGTCTTGAAGTAAATATGGGATACTATTTCGATAAAACCCGTTGTTGTTAATACGATAAGCCATAAAAAATACTAGAAAACGGAGAGCTACAGATCGATGGTCATTGGGAGCTAGGAGTCACAGGTGTCTGAGTATGTTTTTACGGATTTATTATACTGTTTTAAACTATATAGGTATCGACTGTGATTAGGTGCAGTAATCCAGCCGTATTACGCAGTGCGCAATCCATAAGTTAAAGGATATACAAAAACGGCCGCATCAAACTCTCGTTAAACGACAAATCTAACAGTAACGCCAGTACCCACGTATTACATAATACACACGCTTTATATTCTGATCTGTGTAACAAGCGTAGAATTCCCATTTGCATGGTAATAGTGGCATCGGAGTCATAATAATGTTTATGGTTAGTGTTAGACTGGATTGCTAGTGTAACCACAAAGCCTGCTGTCTGGTGAAAGGCAATCTCAACCGCTTTTCAGATGGTAGGATCTAGGAGTCTTATTCGTTTATTAACTTGATAGAATACAATGGATAGTATGTGTGTATGTAAGAACATTGAACACAATAACAGGTACAAAAATACATGTTACATACAGGGACCGATACCGGTATTTTTAAAAAACCCTGAATTAGCCCAATATTTTGGATTATTTTTTGCTCTTTACGTAGGGATCAATTATCTATTTAGGTAACAACGTCGTATTATTAGATTGTCCCATTAAAAACCGAAATAATGAACCGGTGACCGTAATAATACCGGTATTTTTCTATGGAGAAAATACCGGTATCCGATCCCTGGTTACATCTGATTAAATTAAAAAGGCGAACTTTTCTCTAGCAGCTAGCTTCTCTTTTAGGTAGATGATGCTAATAATAAATGCGTTGATGAACTTTTTGTTCGAACTAGGCCGGATTCTACTAAACAAGAAGATTTGAACTTGAGGAATCTTCGTCGCCATCTGATTACCTAAGTTTGTTGGAATGTTATATACTCGGAGACTAAACCTCTCGTGGCAAAATGTATGAATTTGATTTATTGTAATAGTAATAATTTATAGTAATAGTAATGACACGTGTCCTGAATCTCCGATGACGGAGTACCGAAGCGAATTTTCTTTTCGGAACTCCAGAATGGCAACCGTAAATGTGGTGTCCAGCACCTTCGCTACAAGGATGTTCTGAAAAGACAGATGAAGAGATGCAAAATTTAGCCCTGTAATTGGGAGAAGGCAGCGCAGCGGCCTGAATGGCGACGGCTCATCCATGACCAGGTTAACAGCTTTGAAACTGAGCCCCATAACCAGCTCGACAGGAAGCGAGACGATCTCAAAACCCGCCCACCCGTTAACCTGCGCAAATTGCGCTCGTACCTTTGCAAAAAATATAGGGTACGTAAGCCACTTAACACGTTCACTGTCCTCATACAAAACGATCTGACAATGTCACAAGCCCAACTGGAACTGTGCATCCAGTGTGGGAACGTGACTCCATAGTGGAAGAATGGGGTCGTGAATAAAAGGTACATGACCCGACATATAGGGACACCCGGACAGGAATCGTGTTAAGAGCACGCCAGAGAGCGGACCAACGTAATACCTAAACCAGATCACACAGTCGTTATGGCTGAAATCGGCCATGAGGATCATCATCATCATCATCAATTTTATATCACTTCATGGTGACAAATGTATTTGTACAACTCCCACATGTTTGAATTTTACTTTGGAGTCGTTTTTAGGGTTCCTTACCCAAAGGGTAAAACGGGACCCTATTACTAAGGCTGCGTTGTCCGTCCGTCTGTCACCAGGCTGTACATCATGAACCGTGATAGTTAGACAGTTAAAATTGTCACAGATGATGTATTTCTATTGCCTCTACAATAAAAAATACTGAAACACAGAATGAAATAATTATTTAAGAAGGCCCCCATACAGTAAACTTGATTTTTTGCCGTTTTTATAGATAATGGTAGGGGACCCTTCGTGCGCGAGTCCGACTAGCACTATTGGCCGTCTTTTTACGATTCCGTACCTCAAAAGGAAAAAACGGA
This sequence comes from Epiblema foenella, assembly GCA_963556455.1. Taxonomy (NCBI): domain Eukaryota; kingdom Metazoa; phylum Arthropoda; class Insecta; order Lepidoptera; family Tortricidae; genus Epiblema; species Epiblema foenella. The sequence goes on along the minus strand of OY747099.1, from coordinate 21,644,081 downwards.
ACCCTTATAGGATCACTTTGTTGTCCATCTGTCCGTCTGCTGGTCAAGACCCTTTATCTCGGGAGCGCGTGGAGGTATCGAGTTGAAATTAAAACCATATACTCAGGTCTACAGTCCCTTGAAGCTGTGAAGAAATCAAACTTCTAAGTTAACGTTTATGCCGCAAAAAACATATATTTCGACAATCTCAAGGGAATCTAAATTTATAGGGTACTTCCCGTTGACCTAGAATTATGAAATTTGGCAAATAGTATCTTCGTATACTACAAGTACAGGGAAAAATCTGAAAACTATAAATTTGTAATGAATCATATAAAATATCCTACTTAATATTATAACTATCAGAAAATGGTAGTGTTTACCATGAAATCGCATCTTTTTCTTTTAATTACCTTGTTCAAAATCATTGCAAATTAGCTCTAGTATAACCCCCTTGACGGAATGGAATAGTTCGAATTACTAAATATAAGTTTGTAATTTAATCACCTTTGCATATACTTTCAACCGACTTCAAAAAAAGGAGGAAGTTTTCAATTCGCCTGTATGCTTTTTTGAATTTATGTATTTCTTTGTATGTTTGTTTCGCGATTAGTCCGCCATTTCTGAATCGATTTGGAAAGGGTATATAGCCGCCCAAGCATGGTCAAACTGCCCTTAGCGAATAAATGATTTTCCTTTTACCTGATTATTTACCTTAATGTATGTATGTAGTTTCACAAAATTTTAACCCTCAAATGCTTATGGTTTTTGAGAAAATCGCGAAAAAGGAACATTTTTTATTATTTTTAGCCAAACTACTTATCCGATTTCATTGTAATTTGGGTATATTGTATATATAATTACGGTCTTTTGTTAAAAAAAATGTCATATTTCGGAAAATATAAACGGAATAAGGTTTCACTTTGAAATGGCGTATGCTTAATTTCATACTTATAGAAAACTCCCGAAAATTCCCAACATACAAATAATATATAATGAAATGTGTCACTCACGTGTTTAAAGCTGAATATCATTCAACATGGTTCGAAGCAGGTCTTAATCACGAGCGCTCGCGATGCCGATGAGTGTTACTGCTCAATATTAAGTCCTTCGTCGACCGGTCCCTGGGATCCCCGGGATCATAACGAAATAATTCTTGTAGTGGGCATAAGTATCGTATATGATTTAGTCTGGAATAAACGTTCGTTTACTAAGGACGTGTCTTTTAATTTCACACCTCATAGAGATCAATCTTAATACAATCCCCACATGGCGACCCTGCCAGGATTGTCTATTTTTTTCGCCGGGAGAGGGCGGCTTAATCAGAAAATCATTCTGATGGACATTTACGAGTAGAATTATTTTTCGCTGCATACCCAACAATCCTGTCGGTATAAACCTAATTTTTCCACACTTTTAAGTATTAGGTAGACATATTATCAGGGCGAAACTAGCGACCCGATAAAATAACTTTCATGAATATTAAAAACATGAACGCGGCAACGTTGTTCACCGAAGACAGCTATCTAATATTAATGTGTGAACACACTCGACTAAAAGGCGTCTCTTAAAATACACTTAAATACACCTCCGGCTGGAGAAGGCCTGGTAAGTAAAAGTAGTGAAGGCTGAGGTCTCTGGCTAGCATTGTACAGGTGTTCGTCGGTTTTTAAATTAAATACAAATGTTATTGTCGTTATAATTTATGAAAATTGACCCCTCGTAATAAAGATCTGAGAAAACTTCGTATTTCGTATTGAAAATTATTATATACTCACGCCTATAATCCAGAAAAATAGAGTGAAACCAAAAAAATCCAGTGCTATTAGTAATTATAGGGATAAAGTGTGATATTGGGGGACGCTATCCCGAGCCTACAATACTTTCCAACCATATTCCCATAATTAGTCAACTCCTACGCCATACACGGGAAAAAAGAGGATGGTACTACTCTTACTACTCTTTCCCGAAAACCACGAAGGGAAGCGATTCTACACAAACAGGGAAGGCGACGCGGGGGGGGTAAACTAGCCAAAGTTAATTAAAAACATACATGACCTTAACCTCTGTAAGTTTACACGTCTTCGCCTCATCCAATATCTTAATCGTTTGAAGCCGTCCAACTAGGTGCCGATTCGATAAGGCATCAATATTAGCTCAGGCCTGAATACAAAGTGTTAGGTACATTGCTAAAACGGAGGCCCAGACTCAAAGGTTAACCAAATTGCATAATGTAGGTGTAGGTACTTAAAGCTTGCATAATAGTACATTACTTACCAAGGGCGGTAAAACAAAGAATGTATTTGACGCCCGAGCCGAAGGCAAGGGCGATAAATATGCGATCTGAGGCTTTCTTTATTACCACCCGAATACAAAATTATATGACACCCCCTAGCCAGAAAATGGGATTTTCCGCGTGCGGAGCGTGCGGTAATTGCCACTTTATGGCCAAGTGTGACATAAACACTTTTACAGATTTTCTTCCGTAACAGAAACTGGCGGTTAGTCATCTTGAATTAAGAATAGAAGTCGTCACAGTTTGATGAAGAATTAGCTGACGGGTTTAGATATTTGTACCGCCTCCCCTCTTTATTCTTTAACATAAACCCCCCTTTGCCCATTCATTAACACGCAACCACTAAACCCCCCTACAGTATTTTGTTATGTATTAATTTGGCCTTGTGATGAAACATGTGATGTAGATGTAGATGTAGTATAGGGACGCCTGGCCGGAAACAGGCGGGCTGTCGATCGCACGTCTGGATCATTCAGCCCAATTCCCTTGAAGTCGGAGCTTAAGGTTACTGTCCCGGCGGCATTCCCACACAGTCTTCTTCCATTCTTCCTATTTTCCTGCAGAAGAAAAGGACATCTTTAAGGTTGACATCCCTTAATTCGCTCTCCTCTAGCATATCACTACCGAATATATTAAACCGCATTGCTGCGTACATAATACACTCCGCTACGACGTGCTTGCTGGTTTCTTCTTCCCCACAATGTGGGCAGGAAGCGTCATTGCTGATCCCTATTATCTTTAGGTGTCTATTAAGGGTATTGTGACCAGTGATGATCCCGGTCAATAGTCTCAGATTGCTCTTACCCAGTTTCAGCAGGTACCTGGTTCTCCTACGGTCGATCCCTCCTAGCATCATCTTTGCCTGCCTACATCCAGGCACTTCACGCCACTCTCTCTCTGCCTCCTTCTTTTTTAGTCCTTCTATGACCCCCTTTGTGACCTCAGCCGAGAAGGGAAGAACCGGTTCAGGGCCCATAAATCCCGTTCCCGCTCCCTCCCTTGCCAGTTCGTCCGCTTTCTCATTTCCCACTACCCCCTGGTGTCCTGGCACCCATGCCAAGGTCACGCCTAGGTGCTCTCCTATCTCATTGAGTTCTTTTTTACATTCTCTTACCAGTGCAGAGGTCACAGTTGCCCTATTTAATGCTTTTAGCGCAGCCTGACTATCCGTGTATATCACTACTCTTCCAGTCGACTGTCTTTTCTCTTTTATCATCTGCACGCACCTCGTTATTGCATAGACTTCCGCCTGAAATACACTGGCATACCTGCCCAGTGATATGGCTTCTCTTATCCCCAGCTTAGGTACCACTATGCCTGCACCCGCTAGCTTGGTCGATCCTCTCCTCGATCCATCTGTGAAGCAGATAGTCATTGGATGCTCCACTTCAACCTTCCAATCGTCTCTCTCTCCTATATGTATTCTATATTTCTTGTCAAACATCTCCTGCCTTTTGATTAGGTCATTATTGGCTATCATCATCTCTAGATTTGATAGCGCCTCCTTCTGTATCAGCGCATGGCCTCTATCCACACAGCTTCCTCTCCATTCCCTACACGCCTTCATTCTGTACCACTGTTCCGTGGCTCTCTTCTCCACTTCAACCCTCAGTGTCTTCATTCCTAGCATTATCTCCATTGCACGTGTGGGGGTTGTTCTCATTGCCCCCGACACCATCAGGCATGCTAGTCTCTGTACTTTATTTAATTCTCTTTCATATTCTTTAATACGAGCCCTGTGCCACCAGACCACGGCTCCATATAACACCCTAGGTAGAATTACCGCCTGATAGATCCAGTTGATCATTTCTGGCCTCATCCCCCACTTCCTACCCACTGCCCTTTTACATTGGTACAGTGTTCTAATAGCTTTTGCCGATTGCTCCTTGATGTGGGACTTGTATCTAAGTGTACTATCCAGTATCACCCCCAGATATTTCAGCTCTCTTACCATCTCCAGTTCCTTGCCCTCTATCTTTATAGGTCTCATCTCCTCCTTCTTTCTTTTGTTAGTGAATAATACCAACTTTGTTTTGGATGGATTCAGGTCCAGTCCTTTCTCTCTGCACCATCCTAGCACTTGCTTAATGCCTCTTACCATGATGTCTCTTACAGTGTTCAGGACTGTTCCTCTCACCAGTATCACCCCATCATCAGAATAAGCCTGCATATACACGCCTCCTCTGTTGACCTTCTCTACTAACGAGTCCAATAGTAGGCACCACATTAGGGGGGACAGGCATCCCCCCTGCGGGAACCCCCTTCTCGGACTTATTCTTTTGGCAACTCCTCCCAGTTCTGCCCTAATTTCTCTGTCTTTAAGCATTCTTCCTATCCATCTCGCTATTGCCGGACTGATACTCTCTCTGTTTAGACTTTCCTCTACAGCCGCGAAGGTCGCCTTATCAAAGGCTCCCTCCACGTCAAAGAAGCAGCCTAATGCATATTGCCTCGTATCTAATGCTCTCTCCACCCTCACCGTCAGGTTGTGTAGAGCGGTTTCTGTGGATTTTCCTGCCATGTATGCATGTTGGTTCTCATGTAAGGGATTACCACCGCATTCCAATTTTTCTCTTATGGATTTATCTATCATTTTCTCTAGCGCTTTTAGTATAAATGACGATAAACTTATGCTTCTAAAGGATTTTGCCTCCTGGTACGTTTTCTTCCCCGGTTTGGGCAAGAATACCACCCTTACTTCTCTCCATACTTTTGGTATATAGCCTAGGGCTAGACTTGCTCTATACAATTCCTTTAGGCTCTCCTTGATGTGTTTGTACCCTTTTTGTATGAGGACTGGTAGTATTCCGTCCGGTCCTGCTGCCTTGAAGGGTGTGAAGGATCCAATCGCCCACTCCATTCTCATCTCCTCCACCACCTCCAATGCAGCCCCCCAGTCCGCCGTACTGAACCTTACCTCCACTTCAGTTTTTTCTTCCTCTGTACAGTCCGGGAAATGCGATCTCAGCATAATACCGAGGATCTCATCCGGATCAGTAATTAGACTACCCTCCACTCTCAGGCTACCGAGTTGGCACATTTGTTCCCCTGCAAGCAGCTTCACTACTCGTGCTCCCTCAGCATAAGTGCTTATGTTTTCTGTAAACTTCCTCCAACCGTCCCGGCTGGCTTTTTCTCTCTGTCTGGTGTATGCATTCCTGACCTCTTTATACACGTCCCAGCTTTGAGTGTCTCCCTTTTTGAGGGCTACTCTCATCAATCTGCGAGATCTTTTTCTTAATTTGTTCAATTCCTTATTCCACCATGGCTGGCCCTTCCCTGACTGAACCAGTCTTTCAGGGCAAGCCTTATGATAAGCTTCCATGATGTTTTCTTTAAGTTTGAGTGCACCCATCTCCAGGTTCTCCACCTTGTCATACTTCTCACCCACGTTGACCAGTGCCTCCAGTTCCTCCTCGTACTTTCCCCAGTCTGTTTTACGTGGGTTTCTCACCTTTACCTTCTCAGTGCGACTCTCGATGCTGAAGAGTATTCTACGGTGGTCAGACATGCTGTCCTCCTCGTCCACCCTCCATCTCGTTACCTTGTCGCACAGTTCTCTAGATGCCATAGTTATGTCAAGTACCTCCCTTCTCGCTCTGGTCACAAACGTCGGTGTATTACCTGTGTTTATGATATCCAAATCGTTACTTATTAAAAATTCTAGTAGTGACTCCCCCCTACTGTTGGTATCGGTGCTGCCCCACACCTCATGGTGTGCATTTGCATCGCAACCGACAATAAGTGGAATTTTCTTACCTCTGTACCTCAGTACCGTCTCCTCTAGCTCCTTGGTTGGCGCCTCCCCATCTCCCGGCAGGTAGCAGGATGCCATCGCCACCTTGTGTCTTCTGCCGTCTTTGTCCATGAAGTAGGTCTCCACCACAACCAGGTCTCTGTAACATATGGTCATGACACATCCCATATTTCTTACGTTATTGCTCACATATATGCATGTTCTAGGAGGTAGCTCACCATTTCTTTCGTAGTGGAGAGCCCCCCCAGATGTCCCAGGCCTGCCACCTGATTCCTCCATGCATATGGTTCTTGTAGCAGAGCAATTTCAACTTTGTTCCTCACAACATACTGCCCTAGCTCGGACATAGCATTTTTGCAATGCTGGAGGTTTACTTGGCATATGTTTGTATGTGTGTTTGTGTGTATGTGTTTGTGTAGTGTCTTATGTGTGTTCATAGTGTCGTTGGATGTGTAGTGTTTCTGTCCCCGCACCCTTACTCGGAGAGTTCACTTCCTTCGACATCCATACCCACCTTCTCATCCGTATGGATGCCGACCGGTTTAGCACTCTCCTGCTTAGGTGCGGGTACTTCCTTCGGATCTTCGGGTTTGTTTTGTATGTTCGCCCTCAGAATCCGAACTCTAACGCTGGTTGCCGCGAAGTCCAGCACCTTCGTGCGTTCCTCCCCCCAGCTTTCCTCCACCGCTTCTGGAACCACATAGGTCAGTCGGGTTCCCAGTTCCAGCGACTCTCTCCCTGCGGCCTTCCACTTCATTATCTTTAATTCCGGGCGATCCGGATTCTGAGCGTAAAGGAACTCCTTTACGTATTCAGTGTCCGTATCCCCCGGAATCCAGACCTGCACTCTCGTCTGCTCTAGCTTCCGCACGATGATCCGGTGGCCATCCAGCTCGCCGAAGTCCTGACCTAGCAGCCACTCTCTCGTCTCCGTCGTTTTTGGTGTCACAAGGAAGAATCCTTCTGACACCAACCCCGACGTAGCGAACCTTGGTGCTACCAGGCCAGACTCCCCCTTCACCACTTGCAGTACAACCACCTCGATCATCTGCGTTAGCTTCTTCCTAATGAGCCTCGCCAGAGCTTCATCCACCGGAGCGCCATCCTCTCGGCTCACCGCCACAGCCAGACCACGGTTTGCCTTGGCGACCTCCCGTGGTCCCTCTGTCGCAGCCCTGCCTTGGTTCTGACGCTTCGCTGGAGGACGCTCCGACAGTTGTCCCTCATCCGTGCTCTGCCTCTTCATTTTCAGGCCCCTTGTGCTGGGGCCAGGTATGGCCTCCCCAGTGGAGATTACCACCGGAAGGCCAGCCCTGTCCCCACCAAGCGCAGCCTTTCTCCTGGCCATCTTCGCCTTTCGCTTCTGCGCTTTGCTCTCGTACTTGAAGAAGCCTTGGTCTCCAGTTGCCTTCTTCGGTGATGGGCTCTTCAGCAGGTCTTCTTCCAGTGACAGGCCCCCCAATTGTTCCTGGACATCTGGGGTCCCTTCCCTAATTGACTTCCCCGGCAGTTCCCCTCGCCCCAAGGAGCTCGGTTCACCCTCCTTCCTCCCCTGAAGCTCGGTCGGAGGCTTAACCCCCTCCCTCGCTATTCCCTTTTCAGGTTTCTTTTCCGCTTGCGCGGTGGGTTTTACATTATTATTATTTGACTTGTTCTCCATTATCGTGACTTTATCTGTGGGAAGAAAGTTTCAGAATGGCAGCAGTGCTCCCTTACTGCCACCCAGCAACATTTGCCCCTACGCAGCGGCGCCACCCCCCTACGCATAGTCGTTCAAGACAGCGATTGTGCCGAGTAGGCTCGCAAGCATGAGACCAGCAGCTCCTGCGTTGCTTCTGTGCAGGGAATCAGTGCGCATCACCGTCCACCCCAAGATGGTCGCTCATGACCCTCCGTGGCTAACGACGCACATCATTTCCCCTGCACTTCGGTATCCAGTTCTGGGCAGAAGTCCGTTCACCCCAAGGGCGTCCCTATGCGACACCCCGGGGTTCCCTTTCCTTTGCCTTTCCCCTTCCTCCGACCGCACCGCAGGCCCTCCTATCCCTCCCCTCGTCCGCTTGCGAGCCCAATCCGCACCAACCCCCCGCTGCCCACAGCCGGCTGTGAGGGTCCTCAGCACGTCCTCCCACCTTGACCCTGGGGGTTTGGGGACGTGTTGTCATGAGGGACCGGAGCCCCAGATGGCAACACGGCCTGTGCACTCCTCTTTTATCCGGGCTTGTGACCGGCTCCTATCGGACCACGAATGGTCAGGAGGCAGAGTTAAGTGAAACATGTGATCGTGTAGTATTTGGTAGGAGCCCTATTTATGAATTGAATAGTAACCCAGAATTTTTTTTATGCCATGTCGCTTTTTATAAATTGTTTTTTTTAGCATTAGAAAGAATGACAGAGAACGACTTACGAGGTTTCTTATTAGTCACGTTCTGCGGTAAAAGTGTCAAATAACCTCAATGAATATTAACACCGTTATTTCATGCTGACATTACATATTGTTATTCAAAAATAAGAAAATATGTCTTAATTTATATTTACTTATTCCTGTACAAAGTCGACAGAGATTATAAAAAGTCGATTCGGGCAAAAAAATAATAAATTGTCATAGTCACTAACTATCACTTATTGTGATCTTTCGTGCGAATAATGAATTCAATGTGTGTGTGTTACGACCACTGCTTGTTTGTTTAACTAATTTCTAATTTAAAAAAACAAGGTATATACCAAGCAAGATGCTGTTGTAACTATGCAACCCCCTGTAATTTAAATGAGCATACAGAAAACATATATCTACCCTTTAAATATTTATCTGTCATACGGTAGTCCAGCGCCTTTCCACACAGTCCGAAGTTTAGTGATTGAACTACGTATTCAAATTATCTAAATCTAACTTTTAGTAAAAAAAAGTATTATCAGAGCTCTTCGGACTCGTGGGAGCAATTTATTTTCCTCGTAGCCACACTGTTTGGCGGACCAATAGTAAGATAAGTAGCAAAACATAGTCACACTTAACTACTAATGCGAAAAATTTAATCCGAGATAGGCGATTATCTGTGGCTGTGTAAGTAAGTGTAGTTAGTTTCGTTTTGTCATGTTAAAAAAGAAAAAAATATAGGAATGGATTCCATATGTATGACTCAGATGATGCTTCTTCAAGCAGTATCTAAATGTAGTTAGTGATTTGCCAAACTATGATGCCACAATACATCACTGCTCAACTCAGTATTATAAAGTTTACCAACTTGCTGTCTTACCATTGCATCACTACAACACCTATGTGAATTGTATGTCAAGCAATCCAACTTCAATTACCTGTGTGGGGCGTCAATATTGGAACAGGGCTGCATGTACTGTGTTCCTTGTTCCTTCACCCAAGAGGCTGCCACACAAATAATCACAAGATAAGTCTACTTCCTAACTTGGCGGGTAACCTGTAGGGTATGCCGAATTTTTTACTTTTTCAACAGTATATCATTACTTATACTGTCAATATTATTTGCGCCGTATTACCAGTACATTGAGCATCTGCGCATCCTGCGCCAACCAAGAAGCACTCATTTAAATGTAGGCGCACTACTGCTAAAAATCTAATACCGATTTGGTTGACGACAGTTTACTGATACCAAACGCCAAACGGAGACGTAGATTGGGACACAGAGAGGTATTTAGGGACCTATATAACCTTCAAAAGCCTTCAAGAAAAGAGCGTACTCCCATCTGAAAGGACGGAAACGCATTTGTGACTTGTGACGCAGGTATCTATAGGCGGTAATCTAAACTAAAAAAACTTAAAGTAAAAAAAAATGTGTCAGCGACATCAAAAACTATTCTACTAATGTTGTTCATGTAAAATTAGTTATTCACTCCAAAACAGCAAAATAAATGTATAGCTGTCCATATTAGCTGTCAGTGCTCAGGCTTGCCAGCTGCATTGCCCAAAATAAATAGGAGAGTCTGGAGAAAGGTGGCTCAAGACGTCTATCTATGGCTCTGACGACCCTCAGCAATCAGGATACAACCAAAAACAACATATATCAAATCGATCTAGTGCTAAACTTAGCACTAAGTTTTTTTATGTGAGAACGCGCCTCAACTTATAGACATTGTATCTAAGTGTGAATTTCCATTGCGTCAATGTGAGCAAAAACAAACTGCATGGGCATTCACTGACCGAGCGAGTGAAACGAAGGTCTCTGTTTGTTCTCCTCTACAGGTCGCATTTTTCAACCGCTTCTCGTGAAATTTTGTTAGCGGGTTCGATATTCTTAATCCAGATATATATTCCACGACCTGACATTACATGTTTAAAGATTAGCGCCCATCACACAAATAAAATATTCTCCCCAGATCCAAACTTACCACCAGCTCTGTAAGGCCATTATTCCGCAGGTCACTAGTCACACTACCAATCTCACACAGTCGCCAAAATATATGCTATATCCAAGTTTTGTGCGCTCTTCGGCTTTCCACCGTGTGTAATGGCGTTGCATAATGCCATCCCGTGCAGTATTTGCATCAACTTCCGCCGCTAAGTGCATCGGTACACCGTGTGCGCAGGATGCAGGCAGGACCGCGATATAGTGCCTGAACACATTCGCCGCCGTCTTCGACCCCTTGGGACACGTTTGTGTGAACTCGCATCCGGTAACCAAAACCTGGTTTTAACGTGTTGTCAAACACGTTACCCGGACCCTTACCCGTGTTCTCCCGATGGGTAGACAACGGCTTAAACTGCCGAGAGATACGCTTTAAATAGTTTGTCTGAAAAATTGTGAGAGCTATGTTCAAAATATACTTGTAATGTAAGATAAACGACCCAATGCTCGACACCTTAATGCCCAATAGTTGACACCTATCGTTCATCTCTGTTATTATGACATAAGATTGAAAGTACCATGTATTGAATCAGTGTCGAGCACTGGGACATATACCTTACATTTTCAATAGCAAGCACGGTCGTATCACTAGCTTCCATATAAGGTAAACATCCCAGTGTGTGACACCGGTCAAATGTTTGACACTTTCAATCTTTGTAAAATTAGATGTTATCTTATTTGGTATATTGAGGTAAAAAATGGAACGTTTTGCCTTAAATATTATTTGGAGTTGTAAAAGTCTTGTTTAGGAATTTTACCAATGTTTTACCACAAAACAAAAGGATTCAGAAAGAAGAAAAAAAGATGCAGTTTTGACATATATCTTTCCGAGGAGTCATCGGGTGCCTTAGGTAATTAACTACTTACCTCATTGTATGAGTCCTCAAAATGTACTTCGCTCGAACGCATTTTAAGCCTAATAATCACCCTACGTAATAGTCAAATGGATAATCAGGGATATATTGCTACTAATATTATACCGACACAACATCAAACAAAACGTACACTGTCCATCTTTCAAGATTTACATACAAAAACACAAACAATCTATTATATTAACACCGCCATCACGTATCCAATATCTCGACTCGGTATTATTCGGTTCATAAATTCCAAGACCTTGAGTAATAGAGTCGCCTTCGCGTCAGGCTTGTCAACAGCATACATTATGTGCCCGTGATATACTGTGTAACGGAATACATAACTCTACAATCATGCATTTGCACCTACAAAACGCCCATTTCAACCGAACGTACACTAACTCGTCTCTTAGCAACTGTAAAGTTAATTTTGTACTCCTGACGCATAGGTGGGACATCTCTACACAGATAGAACAAGATTAGTATTGAGACAACCTATATGACTGCTTTCGCTGTGAGATAATCTTGGTACTCCAGTTTTGTTGAAGATTTGCATGGGGTTTAGAAATTTTGCTAAAGCCTGCAACTGGCATAGTGTTGAAGGGCAGGTAGGTAGTGTCGCTATACAATGTGGCAAGGCCAGGCATCTAAGCACACTGCCCATCGGCACTGATTTAGAAGATGTTTTTTATTTATAAGTAGTTTTTAGTTTTTATTATATGCAATGTCCTTTTTATTTTGTTATTATCAGAATCTTGTCCTTCAATTAAATTATTAATTTGTCCTTGTAGATTAAATATAAGTGCGATATAGGCTCCCAACTCGGCGATATCATACTTTCTCCGTCTTTGAACCGACATTACTAAAAGTGGCGCCGAAAACTTATCCTGTGCCTTTACCATGAGTTTGCATGACCTTACTCGCTAGCGACTGCGTAAACAATTTAGTATGCCGATTCTTAGTTCTATACAAATTTTTACCAGGTCGCTAGCGAGTACGGTCATGTCATTATGAATTCAATGAAATAACAGTTTAAATTTTAATTTTTTTAATTTTTTTTTATGTAAACTCATGGTAAAGGGGCTGTATAGATTTTTATTGCAGTCAGTTTTTGGAAACTAAAAAAAAAATGCTCGTGAGTTCTAGTTCTGGACGACCGCCTTAGCCTAGTTGGTAGTGACCCTGCCTACAAAGCTGGAGGTCCCGGGTTCGAATCCCGGTCAGGGCGTTTATTTGTGTGTTGATCACGAATATTTGTTCCTAAGTCTTGGATGTTTTCTATGTATTTAAGTATCTATTTATCTATATAAGTATGTATATTGTCACATGGTACCCATAGTACAAGCTTTGCTTAGTTTTGGACTGGGTCGATTTGTATAAATTGTCCCCCAAAATATATATATTCTACTGAAGCCTCTAGTTATAAATGTGAATGTACAACATCGGCGTTACTGTTTCGCAAGTTCTTAGTCTTTTTAGGAAAAGCTGCTTTCATAGTGCATGAACATTCTCTGTAATCCAAAATATCATCGCCAACCATAATTCACTAAAGGACCTTTGATACCAAATACTGCAGGTTCAAAACGGGCCCCTGCCCCAGCCCAGAGCGGTAAATCCTATTTTTCCTTTTTTGTTCCCGGTAGCGTTTTTTCCGCGCTCACTCTTTTGGAATCTAATTACTCTGGCAGTGTCGCTCGCTTTCGTTTTTTACGTGTCTACTATGTGTAAAATTCGAATAGTATTCTCACTTTTACGTACATTCGCCAAACAATGTTCTGGTTGTTTGTAATTCTATTATCTTGTTATTTTGGATCAAAAATTTCGTCGTGTATGAGATTGATTTTATTTTCTGTTAAATCAAGTGTTTCTAAATATAAATCATCGGGTTAGCGTAAATATGTGATAGAAAATTTTTATTTAACATCAAATTGATAAGTGTTTACAATGCAATAAAACATTACAAGCCTTACAATAAAACTTAAATAAGCACAAATTGATATGTTAACATGTAAAAATAAAGACTTAATATTATTAGACTTGAAACCAAATTTAAATATTTGACGATTGATATTATTTCCAAGTAATTCTTAATTGATATTAAGGTAAGGGATCGAAGTTATAATATCACGTTATCTCCACTTGCGTGAAATTTAAGCGCGCGATTCTTTTATACGACAATCGCAGCGTTTCAATACCTATATCCAAATGCATGGGGTCAACGCAACACGCAAGGGAACGACCGCTGCGATTGCTGCATACTACCGCGCGTTTAAGACTCCGATCCCGTGTGAAATACTGTATAAAACGAGTAACCACTGCAATTGTCAACGAAGTCTTTGTGAGTGAAGCACGGTGGCCGGACAATCCGAATAAGGGAAGTAGAAATTTGTATAGGAGAGCCTAAAATAATTTTATAGCATTTATTTCTGTAACGAGCTCTAAGCGGACGAAGTCGCGGGTCGCGGGCAAAAGCTAGTTAAATATATAAGTTTAGCAATGTAGATCATAGTATAGAATGGTGATAAGGGAATCATTTAATTACCTACATAATAAGTTAAATTTTGGGGTTAGTAAATAAATAAATAAGACCGATCTAAGGTACCCAGCCATCTAAGGTACTAGTTATATAGATGACGATATACATAATTATAAACACATACTTCAATACATCGATACCCTAGTTCTGTTCACATTTGTACTGATTACGGGAAAAATTAAAATTATTTAAGACTTTATGATTTGTGCACTATCGTACTAATTACATCATTTTTTATAAAATATGTACTCAGGTACATATATTGAAGTAAGATACCCTAATTCCTTGGTAAAGAAAATCGGCACCCTAAATTCGTGTTTCTAATTCTACTGTCCGCTATACTGTCCCCGATACTCTAAATATCGAAGCACATTGAGTGTAGCAAGTTCGCCATGGCGGACGCCTGCCAACAGACATACGTCATCGTTTACCATTTGTTTAAAAAAAACAGCAATTGCCTTGTGTCGTTACAACTTATCGGGGAGACTGTATACCTCGCATTACATGTGCAGCCTACCTTACACCTAGCTAGCGCATCATCGAGAACCAATCAGCGACGATATCACACATCTATGGGTTTAGTGATTGGTCGAAGACTTTGCCGTCGCGCCTATCAGCTTTGGTGAACTTGTTTACCTCCAGCCACTCCGGACCCCCCGGAGCTCCCGGACCCTGTACACCAGCTTTAACAAAGTTATCAAAACTTAATCACTGTCGATTACCCCTCTGTCCTACTGATGTTCGACTGTATACTGTGACACTTCTAACAATCAGTGTGGCCGCACCCACTGACTTTAAGTAAATAATTTTAGTCGTTTTTAGTAGTTTTAAACAACAACTTCTCTTCTTTCCTCTCTATCATCTTCTCTCTTCTACTCTATTCTTCACTCTTTCTTTTCACTTTGCCATTTCTATTTTCCTGACTTGGCCCAAAAGGCCGCGTCGAGCGGGTCTTCCTGAAAAAGAAACCGGCCCCACTGGAGGCCAATCATAAAGAATCTATTTAAAAAAAAAGTTGAACTTGTCAAAAAATTATGATTTTCGTGGCAATTTTATTATTAGTTGTAGTACAGAATAGTCTTATATGCCTATGTCTGTACCTAGTTATAATGTTCTAATTTGTGTTACGCATTGTCACGAATAAATTATTTTCTTTTTTTCTTTCTATCATATATTAAAAAAGAGAATAAAATAAATATTTTAAGAGGTCTCCCATACAACAAAAGTGTTTTTTTGCCGTTTTTATAGATAATGGTACGGAACCCTTCGTGCGCGAGTCCGACTCGCACTTGACCTCGCTTTCACACACGTACTATACACGTCGTCGCAGGCCCAATCAAAACAAATATTATTAACGTAATTGAAGACTTTTTACTAGCCAAGAGTAACTGGCAGAAAACAAAAGATAAGGCGGTAATCCTCCATTCCTCGCTCCCTCAGAATCCCTCGAATGCTCTGTCTTGATAATGACTAGATCCGAGCTGAGCTACTATTTCATGCTTTCAAGGAATTTGAAGCTTTAAAACGGCATTAAAATGGGATTTTGCTTATTGTGATTTAAAAAGTAAAAGTGCTTTTATTTACACTTCACGTAAAGCAAATATATAACGAGAGGAAATACATCGTAAATAGAATCCACGATTTGATTTGGTTTTGCAAAGCCATTCCCTCTTTTGTTCTAGACGCCTTTATTTAGTATCAAATTACCTCCATGTTAGATGAAATACCCACCTCAAGAATACCTATAGTAGAAGATCGCATTTTTAACCTGACTGTGGCTTTATAGGCCGGGCCCAATAAAGCGATAGGAGTGTGCGGTTGGTGAGTGGCCTGGGGAAAATCCAGGGAAAACCTCCGACACGACTGACTGAGTAGAATATTGATTTAATCGTATATCAATATATATGTCAGTGTATTCAAATTTAATTGGAATGAAGTTAGTAAGCGAACCCCTCCCAGTAATATTTACTCTTATATTGCCGAGGTCATATAGTTCTATGTCGCGACTACGGAGAAACTTTCAGGCAAATTTATGGCAGATATTAAGTAACTTTTTCTATTAGCCGAAATCGCTCACGGTATACAATCGATATATACCTAATACCTATCTAATAAAGCTACATTTAGTTGTACATAAATTTAGACAATAGTACTGAAACTAAGAAAAGGTACGAAAGATATAACTTCTCGTCTAGCCACACAGAGAACTAACTTTTAATTTGGCTTTAATTTAGTTCTAAGAAAATGGTAAGTAGACAACTAGGTTTTCCATTGTTTGGCAGACAAACGCTTCATCGACATTATGTTTCACAGATTGCGATTTCACAGAAAAAAAATCCACAAATAAGTACCTACCCTAAAAAAATACCGGATTCTGAAAAAAGGTTCTATGAAGTTAAACTACGAAATATTACAAGTTCTACGTATTATGAAACGATGAAATAAGGAGATACCAAACAACTTAACAGTAAGGAGATTGCATTATACTTAGAGCATTCACCGTCATCGTACTTCCGACCGTAAGGACTACTATCTATGAGAATTTATATGAAATGTGATCCTTAGTTACATTGGTCAATTTAGCTATGCCATAATTGACCTAGTGCAAACGCTTGTAAGGTCGAATTTTATTGCTCAAATTTAGTGTTTTGAGTGTGGGTGCGTGATGGTTTTAGGGTGGGTTGCACCAAACCGTCTGTAATCGTAAGCGGTGTTCCTTAAAATCTGATTGTATGGAATGTTTGACAAGTTTCTATGAGATAACAGCTGGCGCCATATTTGACGATGACCGGCCTGTTATGATCATATGTTGGTGCAAGCGGCCCTTAGTGTAAGTGCGTAGTAATGGGAGAATGTTTAACACATACACATACCTAGATCATCACTCTAAATAAATATTTTTCGACAATCTTACATAAATCGACCGTCTCAAACTAAGCAAAGCTTGTACTATGGGTACTTGGCGACAATATATATATACATGTAAATAGATAGTTAAATACATCCACGACTCAGGGTCAAATTTTCGTGGTCATCACAAAAATAAATTCCCTGACCGGGATTCGAACCCAGGAAATACAGAATCGCAGGCAGCAACCATTCTGAATTGAGCTCATAGCGTTTTCCTGGTTGTATCCTAAAGTAGTTTGGTACCTCTAGTATGTTATTTCGAAACAAAACACAAACGAACGCGTTTGCATTTAGTCTCATTTTGAATGGCAAAAAATAGTTACCAGCAAAGGCCACCAGAGGCGCTGCTCGCGTTGCCATATAAATTGAGACTAAACGCAAACGCGTTTGTTTGTGTTTTGTTTCGAAAAAAACTTATACTACAGTGAAGTCCACCATTAGGCGAAGTTGTTTGACAAGTCAAAATGCACAAATGTTGCCACAGTATAGCCAGTGCTGTTCGTATCGATATTATGTAAGGCCTTACTAGACTTACCGATCTTTCTGCGCAATTTATCGGGTACTCCTGTTGGAACCCCCTTTTCGCCCCTTCAGGGGAGCTATTTGGAAAAACGCTGAACTATTTTTGTTGTATTTAAACAGAGAGTCAATTTACGAAGTTTCAAATCTCTTACTTCAAAAAAGATTTGCTCCCCGTACAAACTTCGAACCCCCTTTTCACCCCTTTAGGGAAGCAATTCTGAAAAACTCTGAAATATGTCATTAATATATTTAAACAGAGTTAGTGTATATACAAAGTTTCATATCTCTCACTTCAATAAATACGTGTTATCATACAAACTTTCATCCCTTGTTCTACCCCTTTAGGAGATGAACTTCGAAAAATGCTTTCTTATCCCTAGCCTACTTTACAAATGTAGTCGACTGAGCAAAAATCAACTCTCTAGCGTTAGCAGTTTCGGCTGTGCGTTGATGAGTCAGTCAGTCAGTCAGTCAGTCAGTCTGTGAGGACTTCTTTTTTAAATGTATAGATATTTACTCGTCGCTACTCATTATCTAATACTAGTATTAGTAACTACGCGCGGACTTATGTCAGGTTAACTTAGGCCGGGTTTTATAAAGATCCGTTAGACCAAATATCAGATCAAATTTCAGTAACTCAGTACAATTTTTGACATAACAAACCGATATAAGGTCTAACGGATCTTTATAAAACCGAGCCTTAATATTTTCATTTGGCATGAAATTTGATATGGGGATCAGATTCAGATTTCAGATTCATTTATTTCATATATGTAAATTACAATATAAATTTGCATTCATATCAAAAGTATACGAATTCACATCATGATCGTCAATTATGATATAAATAATAATAATGGAATAGGATTTAAACATATTCACCGAATAAGGATCGTCATAACATAATTGGACACACACAAAATATAAATAAAATAAATAAATCGATTACAATATGGTTCAACATTTTAGTGTACTTTTTAACTCATGAATCGGTCAAGTTCACATGTGTCATGCGGACGAAGGTTGTATTGTACTACTAGTATGTACAGGTAAATTAATAAAATCGCCTTAAATTTTAAATATATTACAAGTGTCAAGACTGCTTTTCGCGTTACACGTCAGGGATTTTTTAATTAATAAAATCACCTTAAAATTAAAATATATTACAAGTGTCAAGACTGTTTTTCGCGTTACGTCAGGGATTTTTTCATTAATAAAATCGCCTTAAACTTTAAATATATTACAAGTGTCAAGACTGCTTTTCGCGTTACACGTCAGGGTTTTTTTAATTAATAAAATCGCCTTAAATTTTAAATATATTACAAGTGTCAAGACTGCTTTTCGCGTTACAAGTCAGGGATTTTTTCATTAATAAAATCGCCTTAAATTTTAAATATATTACAAGTGTCAAGACTGCTTTTCGCGTTACGTCAGGGATTTTTTAATTAATAAAATCGCCTTAAATTTTAAATATATTACAAGTGTCAAGACTGCTTTTCGTGTTACACGTCAGGGATTTTTTAATTAATAAAATCGCCTTAAATTTTAAATATATTACAAGTGTCAAGACTGCTTTTCGCGTTACGTCAGGGATTTTTTAATTTGCCGCCATTTCTCATTCTCATCTTTCATTTGCCACTCTACAGCTTTTGTAGGTAAGAGTTATAATGCCTAATATAACTGTTTTATCTTCTAAAAGAATGAAAATAAAAAAAATAGAGGACAATCTTACACAAATCGAACTAGCCCCACAGTAAGCTCAAGAAGGCTTGTGTTATGGGTACTAGACGACGATATATTTAATAGATATAAATACTTAAATACATAGAAAACATCCACGACTCAGAAACAAATATTCATGCTCATCACACAAATATTTGCCCTGACCGGGATTCGAACCCAGGACCGTCAGCTTCACAGGCAGGTGCACTACCCACTAGGCTAAACTGGTCGTCAGAAAAAGAGTAATGCGACAGATTTTACATATTTTCTTCATACATTTCTATTCATGAGATTTAAATAACTATTAAAGCTATACCTATCGATAAACATGTGAGAAATCATTAGGATCGTTTTTCACGATTCGCTATTTTTTGAGATGCAGTGGTTATGCCTGATACGGCAGCTGTGTACGAGCCGAAGTTCGGCCGTGGGTTCGGTCAGTCCGTGACCCCATTTAGGCCCCATTAGGGCCCACATGCGCCAAGTTGCCTTCATCGTCGTGAATATTAAGAGGCCTTCCAAGTTTTAAAATGTTTTGATTTCAAATTATGACAAAAATATTGATAATACCAATAAAGTGATTAAAGGATACGATGAATTTATAAAATATTTAAATAGTGACATAGCCATTTCTTGATTTAATTGTGCCTAGTAGAATTTAAGCGGAAAAAAGCAGTTTTTAGTTAGAAAATGGTCGTTTTGGAGTGATTTTTGAAACGAAAAGTCTTAATGAAAAATCCAAAAAATACATCTAAAATTTATTACATTAGGTAGCAACAGTCCTTTTCTATATAGTAACTTTGAGAAAATGTCAAGTTACTTGTCAATTCAAACAGAAAAGGGCCTAAATTTAGCGTTTTTAACTCATAAGGGCTCTTAATGCGTATTGAAGTAAAATCCGAACAATTTTGAAATCCGCGAATATTAACATCCCAGTATTGTGATAACAATCACTGTGTAAACGTTTACGTATTATCTCCAATTTACTAAAATCAACAGTCTAATTAGCAGTTGTTGATCAAAGCCGGGAACCCGAAACCACACGTTTGCGAAGTCTGCATCCGCTGCGGTCAATGGCTGTCTTCGAAGACTAAGCACCGCTAATTCTAGCCAAGACAGTCTAGTTAATCAACCGCTAACGTACGTAGTTTGCGGCTCAGGCCTCTAATAAAATAGTAGAAAGGCGAGTTTATACAGTTGCATAGATTGACAGGTAGCGACTTCTATCCACACGACTTCGAAACAAAACTTTCATTTAGTCTCATTTTGAATGGCAAAAAATAGTTACCACCAAAGGCCACCAGAGGCACTGCTCGCGTTGCCATATAAATTGAGACTAAACGCAAACGTGTTTGTTTGTGTTTTGTTTCGAAAAAACTTATACTACAGTGAAGTCCACCATTAGGCGAAGTTGTTCGACATGTCAAAATGCACAAATATTGCCACAGTATGGCCAGTGCTGTTTGTATCGATATTATTTAAGCCCTTACCAAACTTACCGATCTTGCAGCATGTTCTAGGTGTTTGCAGAGAACATCGAAAATTGAAATTAGTAGTGTTTCTCTCAATCTAATATGCTCTGAATTTGTCAAATTAAAATTATTTGTAAATCTTGTGATTTATTACTATTTAAAGGACTAAACTTCATATTGAAATACCGCTAACCTTGCCATCATTATATATCTTTTTGGAATTACAAAGTTTGTAAAACTGAATTCTAATTTATTTAAGCAATTGAAAAATGCATGTACTTTTAACACAAGACTAATTGCACCAAAAACTTCTTCTAAACTATTCAGCAAAAATTGTTACTGTATGGCTATAAGAATATATAATCAGCTCATCCCTAATGATATTACAAGCTTGCCATATAATTTGTTCGTCCCAAAATTGTATGATTGGCTGCTTCAAAAAAGGTTCTATTCGATAAAAGACTTCGTAACTATAAAAGTTAGGTAATCATAAATATTGTATACAATGTTTAACTTCAATTAAATGCTTCATTGCAAAATTATTTGCATGCTGCTTTGTAGCAAAATAGTTGTATCTAAGTAATTTCGATCCACCACATTATTGTACCCACACTATTTTCTGCAAATAAACAACTTACTTAATTACTTACACTTTTGTCCAGCGTTACGAGCCTTTATGCACATCTTATTGGAATAGGTTTGGTAGCACAACCTTATGCTTATCGATATGTTTTATAGATATATACCGTCACGATTTAATTTTTCTACTCCTGGCAACATCTTATCTGTCAGTTTACTTCGCCTAATTGTGAACTTTAGTTTAGTTGCGAGTGTGTAAGTACCCTAATATGCCCTACAAAACCTAATTTACTCTTAAACGCTCGATTCGGTCGCATGAAACAGAAAAGCTAACCGGAGAGCTGTTGTGTAATCCAACATCTTGCTCGATCCACCCTAATGACAGCAAAAGTTAGTTAAATATCCACAAAGAAGAATCCCATTAACGACATTCTGTTCAATCCATGAAAAATATTTTCTCAGCCTCTGCTTCGATGGCAAACAAGATTACCAACTGATTTATATCGACGAATAGCTTATATCTGACAACAGTTTGTTCTGTTTTTCGTAAACAATACGAACGTTTTTATGACAGGCCCATTTGGTCTAATTGTTTGTGTTTTTCTCTTCAGCTGAGTTGTAGGCTTGTGGGCGAAACATTGTTTGTAAAAATACGTTTGTGCGTCAGAATTTAATCCGGTATTTGCCCTTTACGTTCAGTTTTATACATACAAAATCAGGAAGGTCAAAGACATAATGACCTTCCTGGTTTGTTATTTATATACTTAACAGATGGCTGAATTGTACTTAAGTATAATCAAACTTTTTGTTTAGCTTATTATCAAATTTAGGCATATACCTACGTGCACCTATGCATTCATGTCAATCTGTTGTTCTGTTATCTTGTCGTGCATAAACCGCTGAACCGATATTCATAAAATTTTGTATGTGCAGATAATTTAGTATAGATCCGGGAGGAACATGCCTATAATCCCGAGGAAAGGATGTAAAATGGGATTCAATAGGAGTACGACAATTAATACTGAGCCTATGTGAAACTGTAAATACATAAGGACGAAGTTTGAGCTTCCACTGTAAAGAAGTAATGTAGAATTATACTACACAATAATACTGTGGACTGAAAGATAAACAAGTAAGCAAAATAACCGAACAAAATATTGATAAATACCTTGATAAACCTGTCAAAAAATCCTAAATATCTTCTTAAAAATAAACTTTCATGCTGCAGATTTCGTAATTATCAACGACAGTGATATGTTTCTTTATACAAAAATTATACCTTTTTTATTGTTCTAACAACAACATACCGGATTTTTCATAAGTGAACCAATGTTCCAAAAATCAATTAAAATGTACTCAAAATATTTACGAAATTACGCAGAGCTTCCGTAGAAAGCAGAATGGTTAATTTCAAACTCACACGTGTTAGAGGGGGTCATTCGACAAGTCACAAGTCAGGTCTTGCCTTAAAAAATTACCGTTTTTAACTGATATCCCTTTAAGATCGAGTAACTTTCACTCAACTTCACATTTTATTCAGCATCAAAAATTACCCGGTATCTCCAAGAACTATGTCGCCTTCTTGGAATTCTTGGAATGCAAAAGGAAAGGGGATTTCTCGAACATCCGATCAGTGAGGTATAACTACCAGCGTTACATGGATTCTTACTGTCCATCCTTCGAAAGAGTCAGGACATGCCATTTTGGCGGAATGTCAGGTAATTTGGACTTAGCAATTAGAAGGGGAAAAATTGCTACGTAATTATTCACCGCCCCCTCGGCACTGCATTAAGGAAAGGGCCGATTTTTTAGGACAATTATAAATCTCTGGAAGACGCATTAAACTGATTTCATTTTCTCTCCATTGAAATTCTAGGGGCCGTTTGGCAATAAAACTGGGTAGGCTGATTTTTCTATAAACTTTTCTTTAATTTGGTTGCTTATATATTCATCCATACTATTAATTAAACAGTCATTATAGTACACCTTACACCACCCGCTGGTAAGGCACGCGACTTTCAATCTTGAGGTCACGGGTTCAACCCCGCTCGAACTCAAAATATCATTTGACAGTAGCTTTTCGGTGAAGGAAAACATCGTGAGGAAAATGGTCTAATTCCAACATGGTCTAGTTTTCCCTCTAGGTTGGAAGGTCAGATGGCAGTTGCTTTCGTAAAACTAGTGCCTACGCCAAATCTCGGGATTAGGTGTTAAAGGGAACCTCGAACTTTTATTGCACAACGGGAAAACGCTAGGAAGATGAGGATGATGAGGTATTAAAAAAAAACAATTAAATATATTCAACAGTTCAAGTAAACAAGTTAGAATAGAAGAGTTAGGTTAGGTTAGGTTAGGCGCGTGTGGTTTGGAACACCACACGTGTGGTTTGGAACACTGGAATACTCTAAGAGTTTGCGCTCCGGTGAGATTGGTTCGACACAATTAAGTTCAAATGATGGTACTTTACCTCATCTAAACTCTGTCTAGAGGAAATTTAAAAAAATTGCACACAGTCGAGAGTGTTGCATCCTATTTTGCTGTGCGCGAAAGACATAAGCGTGTCTCCTTCACGGGGGGCATGGCTGATCGAATTGAGCCATCCCCTTAAATCCCACATGGTGGTGGGGTCAGCTTTCCGAACTATAATCTTAGCCACTTCGTTCTATCCTCGACATCGTCTTCGGGTGCCTTTGTATTTCTTTTATTAGGACGTTCGAAATCATAGTTTAGTTTAGTTTAGTTTTATTTATCACAGAATACAATCTCGTGTAAGAAATAGATACATTTTTGCTTATACTATTGCATACTGATCGTCAGGCGGTCTAATTGCGTAACAAAAAATGAAAATAAATAAGAATATACGGTTCAGTATATTCTTACAAGCACATAATTAATGTCAAATACAAAAAATTACAACATTAAATTGAATATAAATAAAACCACATACAAAATAAATAGAAGATAGGTAC
Organism: Epiblema foenella; assembly: GCA_963556455.1. Taxonomy (NCBI): domain Eukaryota; kingdom Metazoa; phylum Arthropoda; class Insecta; order Lepidoptera; family Tortricidae; genus Epiblema; species Epiblema foenella. The sequence goes on along the minus strand of OY747099.1, from coordinate 21,620,103 downwards.
CTACTCCGAAATGACTTAGGTAGTGAGTATATTTGCGAAAGTATATTATTTTATTAAGTATCTTATTAAGTTTATTTACAAATAAATTTCAGCGATAAAACGCTTTCATCAGAACTTCTACGACTTCGAAGGAATGAAATTCTTTTCGCTTCACCCCTTGTATAATTCCTTGCTGATATGAATGGTATCTAATGAGACTTGCAAGAGGGAATAAAAGTTTACAAGTTGTAACAAATTTAAAAACCGCCCAAGTGCGTGTCGGATCACGCAATTAAGGGTTCCGTACCACCTACTACTCCACATTTAAAACCACTATCCAATACATTGAATCTAAAAAGGTCGTATCATCATAGGGAACTCACGGCACGTACGTTTTGTTTGGGCAATTGGGCAGCGAAAACTCAATAACTGTCAATCCTATCTTGTTCAAACCAAAAATCGTGGAAAGTATTTATTAATGCATACTACCTCAATTTTTTCAGTTTTAAACTTTATTTACGTTTTAGACTTATGTAAAGCGTAAACTCATATCGAAAGCATATTATAGCACAAAAGACTACATGAATGATAAAACACCGTGGGTATAATTGTGGTTGAAATACTAATTATATTTTTCACTTCTCATGCTCGAAAAGTGTGTCATATTAGACTTGTCAAGCGGGGCTAAAGTAGTACATTTAACCCCTAGGGAAAATATGAATACATATTTATGATTTACAAAACATTTGAATTTGACCAATAAAAATACTTCACCTATTAAATCCACCAATCACAGAACACTAATTTAACTCTTAAAAAAATATTTGGTATTGGGTATTAACCAACCAGAATACAGCTTTACTAAAATCGACCAATCTGGAAACATAATTATTTTTTCTAAAGAGTCTAAAGATTAAGTTTGTAGTAGTCCCTATTCCACAATAATTAAAAAAAGTGGTTAAATCGTTCGAGCAACACTTTGAAGCGCTCAATGGAAGGTCAGTTTAGCTTTTTTCGCGCGTTAATGTTGCGCGCGAACCGCATTGTCTATGTTTTGTGTGTCAAAGGAGTATAGAAAAAAAAAACATGCTGCAAAAGTATATATCTTCGCCGTGGAATTTATTGTTAATTTTGGGTGGGTTAAACTTTGTTTATTTATTTTCTCGCAATCGAAGTGAAAAGTAGAGTGTATAACTCTGGTCTAAAAGCCATATTACCCCTCGAACTATTTTCCCTCACTTCGTTCGGGAAAATAACTATCTCGTGGTAATATGGCTCATTTTAGACCCTTGTCATACAATCTACTATTAATAATTATGACATTACATCTTAATGACTATTTTCATAACTATGACATTAGTTGTTGACGTTAAATTTTCCTCTTGACATTCAGATTTTATTCTAGAAACTGTCTAGATTATACAATTTTTTATGTTTTTATTTTACATATTGACGATCTTTTTGTGAATTTATTATACTTTCTTTTGACATACATTACAGTAATTCATGTATTTTTTTAAATTTCATATGCATCAATAAATTGCTCTGAATAATTAGATTCAATTTATGTAATATATAACTGACGATTCAAAAGTACTTGTTGCTAGGCCTATTTGAATAAAGAATATTTTGAGTTTGAGTTTGAGGTTATAGTTAGGTAATTAAAGGGCGGGGCACACTTTTTATGACTTTGACAGGTAATATCTCACCAACTTAAATAGAATAGTTTTTTGGAAACCTCCATATCATTTCTAAAGGCGTATCCATGGATACCCCACACGACTATGTGCGTTGAATTTTTTTTATATCCACCGGTTACATGTATGGAGTGCTTCCCCCCCCCCCCCCTTAATTTAATATTTTTTTATAATTTCACATCACTTTCATGTAGCGGTTCATAGAATACACCTTCCTGCTAAAATTCATAATTGTAGTGCTTATAGTCTCCGAGTAAATCGGGTGTGACATACGGACGGACGGACGGACGGACAGACATGACGAAACTGTAAGGGTTCCGTTTTCGCCATTTTGGCTACGGAACCCTAAAAACCAAATTAGTAATTCCTGTTCCAAAAAAAACAGGCCAAGTGAGTGTCGATCAAGCACAATGAAGGGTTCCGTATCTACTACTACTAGTCCACATTTTTGGCATTTGACCACATATCTACAGGGTGACTGGTAATTCGACCTATTCCTTGAAAGGGGTTATACTAGAGCTAATTTGCAATAATTTAGGCCAGTCAACCAGGGGTCGAAATTCGCTGGTTTCCGAGTTATTTGAGTTTTTAGTTTTTTTTTTTAAATCCGCCTTGTAGCCTTAAACTGGTGTTTGTGACTAAAGTACTGCCATTTGGATGACAATAAAACATTACTTGAAATCAAAATTTGTGTCTAAAATTTCCAAAAACTTTGAAATAAAAGGTGATGAAATCAGAAGTTTTGACTTTTTTTTCTCCAAGTCGTCTCGATCAAAGAGAATTACACAAAAAGAATGTACGACACTTGGCGTAAAAACTGCTCAAATAAGTTCTCCAATTCATAAGCTTTCCAAAACGATAAAATTGTTAACATTTTTAATAAAATTACAGATAATAATAACAATAATAGCAGAGCAGGTAGTGGGTTTGCTACAAGCGTGCCTGAACGGGAACCGACTTGTTTGTCACTCTTGTTTGTTAGTGTACATTGTTTACCTTCGGTATCTTGTCTTATCTTTCTAGGGGACGGGGTCAACACAAGAGGCCTTCGATAAATAATAATAATCTCTACTTAAACACCCACTGGAAGAAAGCGGGAAGTGTTAATCCGGCACCACACGGGCATGTGCTGTGCAATGCTATCGGAGGCTATCTTTATTACTGCCCTTAGTAGGTGCAAAATGTTATGTCTCCCCCTGCGGCCAGTAAATGGGATTTTCCGCAAGCGTAGCGTGCGGTAATTGCCGCTTTGTAACAAGGTGTGACATAAACACATACGTACGTATTAGATAATTAATAAGTGCGTATGTAATGTCAATAAAATAAAAACATTTAAAACTCATCACATTTTTTTCCTACCTCACTCTAAACTCTCTAACAGTGATCAACACTTGTTAGTTGAACCGCACGCACACAGTAATCGTTTTAGTGTGGGTAGCTAAACATGGCCGCTCGCAGGCGATCGCGACTATGACGAGTTGTAACGAAATGTTCGTACCCTCTTAAGTTCGGCACGTTTTGCGGCATACAGTAGATAAAAGGGAAGATCTCTATAAATTCAACATGGTCTGTGCTACAGCTTGCTTCATTCGAAGCTCGGCAACCGCTGCTAGAATAAATATTTTTCAGTTAAGGTGCATACTGCCGTTCCGTTGTACCATAATGCTGTTTATTTTCAAAGGAGTGAATTTAATTCTTCGATTTCATTTCTCTAGCTGAGAAATTGCAAAAGAATATTTCATCTGCAAAAGTTCCAGTGATGTTGCGGAGAGAGAGTGAATGTTTGCACTTTTCCTAATAGATTTCAGTTTACTTGATATTTATTTATACAGGGCGTCCTACGGCTATGCCACATGGAGGGAAAGTACCTTGAATATTGTAGATTGAACATTTTACTGAAAGAAGACACTATATGAATTTAAAAAATAATTTAAACTGAATTCACAGATATTTAAATAATTTTCTGGTTGAACCGGGAATCGAACCCTTTACACGTAATCAATTGATTAATTTTGTATTAAAAATGTTAAAATTCATGGTCTTCCTTTTATTTCTGATACTATGTTATTTAGCAAAAAATAATCCATATAATGAAGCCTTTTGATTGGTATGATAAAGGTACAGGGTATTTTTCTTGTGTAACGGGTTCAATTCCCGGTTCACGGTTTAATTATTATTTAAATATCTGTGAATGCAGTTTAAATTGTTTTTAAAATTAAAATAATGTCTGCTTTCAGTAAAATGTTCCATCTACAATATTCAAGGTACTTTCCCTCCATGTGGCATAGCCGTGGGACACCCTGTATATCAAGTAAACTTAAATCTATTACGAATTGAATATAATATTGGAATTTTATAAGCAATAATTGAAGTAGATATGTTTCGCTTTGAGAATTAAAGTGTTTCTTCCAGAAAAGCAACAGGCGACAAAAAAGTCAACTTCGAATTATCTATAAGACAACTTCAATAAAACAACATACAGAAGATACATTCCAAAACTGTAACTATACACTCAGCCAGGCAATACTTCAGTGCTACCGCGAACCACGAACAAAGTTTTCCCTCTCTGTCGCACTTACGTGCAAACTGGCAAGTGCGACAGAGAGTTCGTTCGCGGTAGCAGCCCTTATCTACTTAAAGCTACATTTTGTACATAACTATGTAAATACGTAAACAATACCTATACATAGTTTTATTTATTGGTGGATTTAAGCTGGGCTAGGATTCGTTTCAACCGCTCTCCCATTCCCATTTTTAGGGTTCCGTACCAAAATGGTAAAAAGGTACCCTTATGGTTTCACTTTGTCTATATATCTGTCACATCGGTAATTATCTCAAGAACTACATATACGTATGCTATCGATTTGAAAGGAAGAGTTATAAAGAATGGGTTACCCACCCAGATGCATAGAAAGTTTTTTTTTAATATTATATTTTTATTATCTGTGATAAATGACAGATAATAGCTAGATGGTTCAAAATTTTAAAGTCTAATGAATATGTCATTAAGGTGTGTCATTGGGGCTTGAGTTGCATATTCTGAAAAAAAAATTAATTGAAATCGGTTCAAGTGATAAAGAATTATCCTTGAAAAACCACCATACATACTACGTTATTCAGTCGCTCAAATTCGTAAAAAAGTTCGCCGATAGATGGCGCTGAAGCCATGGCGTTCAATTTCTACACCATGCTGTTGAGATTTTTCTGAATGAATTGGGTCGGGAGCGGTACACATCTGTGTACGGAACCCTCGGTGCGCAAGTCGGACTCGCACTTGACCGGTTTTTTATACATCGCGCGCTCGTTCACACACCAGCGCGACGCGCGTGGATAAAATCGGAAGCGACAAACATCAATAGAACTTCCCTGTGAAATAGATGGTGGAAGCTTTAACCAATAACCACTTTGTGGCGGCGTTACAGTACGGGTCCGTGTTTGTGTAATGTTATTGAAGGCGGCCGGAGGTGATTGTGTTTGCTTAGGTTTGTACTTCCCGATGCTTTCTTAGGAAACTTCTAGGGTTCTTCTTATAGCGGAGTTCTTTTTATTATAATTCCTCGACTCCTTGCTACTACGAGCGGTGGGCAGATATTCAACTAATAGTATGAATTGTTTTGATGTTTTACGTTTATTTGGTTATCTAAAACGGACGTATTTCGATTCGATGAATGATAAAAATCATTTACAATTTGTATAAAAACATAGAATAGGTACTTTAAGTACTTTTGGAAAGAAAGACGAATGAAGAGGTTTTGAGTATGGTAGGAGAGAAAAGAAATTTATTGGAAACAATTAGAAATAGAAGAGGCAGTATGATGAGACACCTGATACGGCACGACAGCTTCTTCTTAAACATCTTAGAGGGCAAAATTGAAGGCAGGAGAGGAAGAGGAAGACCTAGACTGACTTACTTTAACCAAGTGAGGGAGGAAGTTGCCGAGTCGTATGGGGAAGTCAAGAAACTGGCAATGAATAGAGAAGAGTGGCGGTTACTCCACCGACAAGAGCGAAGCTCTTAAGTTTTGATGATGATGAAGTACTTTTGGAAAAGAATTTCACGAGAACGGGCACGAACTAGTGCAAACGCGGTCCTCAGGATGCACCTAAAAAATTACCGGCGTATTCATGATCATGAGGTTTTAAGGAGTAAAAAAAAATATGTGAACCTGTACATACATATAAAATAATAATACATTTTGATGCAAGTGCGGAAGGTTTGTCATTTTGCATGACGTGAGGCGAGGGACAAGACTCGGGACGAGTGAAAATAACACTTCCGCACGTATATCAAACGACGTTTTTTAATACAGTTGCAAAAAATGTCAAAGAAACAAATCTAAATAAAACAGTAATTATACTACATACAATACCAAAATATTAGGTCCCGCGACTCCAAACAAAACAGATTTCCTTGAGTTCTCTATTTTGAAACTTGTTCCTATCTTTTTAGTTCACTTTTATCTAGTTCAATCATGTTTTTATTCGTGTCGTTATTTTTCTTCCATACCACCTGCATCTTGCATCCATCCACATTCCACATATACTCAGATTCATTAACATATACGCATTTTTGGAGCTTATTACAAAGGAATAGTGTGCAAAAGTGTAAATACATTAATGAAATCGACTACACAACCAAGCTAATCTCAAACTGTATGCCCCCTTATTAATCTCTCACATTTACAAAAAGCCTCTGCTAACTAAAATAAATGTTTTGTCCCTTTCCCACAAACACAAATGACAAAGTGACAGATAAGACATGAACATTAAATAAATAAATAATAAATAATAAATAAATATTAGAGGACAATCTTACACAAATCGAACTAGCCCCACAGTAAGCTCAAGAAGGCTTGTGGTATGGTTACTAGACGACGATATATTTAATAGATATAAATACTTAATTACATAGAAAACATCCAAGACTCAGAAACAAATATTCATGCTCATCACACAAATATTTGCCCTGACCGGGATTCGAACCCAGGACCGTCAGCTTCACAGGCAGGTGCACTACCCACTAGGCTAAACCGGTCGTTATTAAGAGCATTTTAGCTAAAATAGGTTTGATGAAAGTTTATGAAAAAGGGGGTTAAACAATACCTACTAGAAGAGTACATATTAAAATATTGAAATAAAAAGAAAATATTTTTGCTTTACCGCAGGCAAGTTATAACGCTTTACACTAAACAGAAGCATGCGATGTTAAACATGGTTAAAATAAGTTGTAAAAGATTCACTCGCAATGAACAAAGTAGTAGACAAAATGATACCTACAGTAATCGCAGTAGTTTCGCTGCATACTGGAAATAAAAGCACAAAAATATGGCCTCCAGTCACGCTACGCAACTTTGTTAAAAGAAACCAGCTACTACAAGTGAAGTCGCCATCAGATTTATCGGAGCGGACAAGTTGCTCACAATATCTGAACACGACTCTTTTCATGGCGTTAAGGCGCGGAATAACCACAATGATAGATTTTTAAAAACGTCTAACATAAGCCAGGGAATATGAAAAAATGTAAGTAAGGTTCGAGTCTTAAAAAGCTAATTATATAACTATTGCATATTCTATTTTTCTACCAGTCAACGGAAATTAGTTAAACAAACCGAAATTATTAAACAAACTAGTCATGCAGAAATGTAGATTAGGCACATGGGTTGGGCGTTCGTTGATTTTTTGTTCTAAGTCCGCGGCGTCACGTAATTGGTCAATTGCATAAGAGTACAGTAACGGCGACATGTGATTGGCCAATTTCTAAGAGTACAGTAATGGCGACACGTGATTGGTCTATTTCATAAGAGTTCAGTTGAAGAAAACATGTGATTTTAGAGTCATCTACGATATCTTAATTCAAACATTGAAGTCGAAGGGTAGAAAAAAAATTTGACGGTAGCTGCTAAGATCATGGTCTAAGAAAACAAGGTCTGTGTTGTGTGGCTCAATCCGGATCGTGACATCACAATACGTCTCTGTCGACGACACACTCCACTCACACTTACGTCCGCATACGACCGATAGGCTGATACTGGCTGATGACGTATAAGGTCGTGTCACCCACACTACTAACCGATTTACCGGATTGCCATACCTGGCGCAGTATATTATTGTATCATGGCTAATATAATCTCTGTTTACGGAACAAGGCTTAGGTTGTAATTAAAAAGTTCGTGTTACGACTTGTGACTATTCGAAATAAAAAGTGCTATCGGTGCACTATTAATTTTATTTATCGGACAGACTATACCAACAGTCAGGCGAAAAAATATTTACTGTTAACGTGCTCTTAATATGTGTTGTGATTCTAGAACCGTGCAATGTATGGATGCATATACGGTGTAGTGATTCTAGAAGCATGCAATGTACGGATGCATATACGGTGTAGTGTTTCTAGAAGCATGCAATGTACGGATGCATATACGGTGTAGTGTTTCTAGAAGCATGCAATGTACGGATGCATATACGGTGTAGTGATTCTAGAAGCATGCAATGTACGAATGCATATACGGTGTAGTGTTTCTAGAAGCATGCAATGTACGGATGCATATACGGTGTAGTGATTCTAGAAGCATGCAATGTACGGATGCATATACGGTGTAGTGATTCTAGAAGCATGCAATGTACGGATGCATATACGGTGTAGTGTTTCTAGAAGCATGCAATGTACGCAGCTCGACTCTTTAGAACTCTTAGAAGGCACTCAAGATTAGTTTGGCTATAGTACTTTTATCTCACGACCTATAGTTGTAGCTGTGACACATACACACACAACCATGTGTGTGTGTGTGTTGTATATCTCAACACACAACCATGGCTCACCCGCGTTCCTGAGATAAAAGTACTGTACAATGCCAAGCAATTTATAACCATACCTAGACAGTGGCGTGATGATCTTTGTCAGAGACGAATAATAAGTACCTTAAAGATGACAAAAAAGAGACATACTTATCTCTCTTCCAAAGGGGTTGTTATACCTTTAAGCATCACTGAAACGTAAATGCAATGAGATCTAGAAACTTCAATTTCAAACAGTGATATGTTCACCTACTTCTTTGTCGATACAATCTTCTACGAAACACTAACCTTTTTTAAAGATATACTGCTATAATCTCATAGTCTAAGTGTCTAAAACAAGCAATCTAAATACCACTCGCTTTGAGATATATAATCAATTGATAACTTACCACAAATTCAGTATCGTACTAATACAATTACAAAATCTAACCTTATCTTACTGGAAAAAGATTTAAAATTCAAGCCGAAGCCAAAACGTGTTTGGATGCTATGAAGAATTTCCCTCGATGCCATTTTATTATTTTTTCAACCTCGTACGTTACAGAACTAAAAATTATAAATGTAAATTGTATTTCCAGCGCATGAAGTTCCATTTTCAATCTTCCTTTAGCAGAATATTTGAGGTTATAAACGTAAACAGTAGATATGAGTTGGTAAAACGCTTGGCGCGCAACTCTGAGGCAGTTATCTTCGCTCGTAAACAAAAGATTGTCGATGATTTAAGAGCACGGGGTGTCGCTGCCTCCCTAAACTCTAAACGTATTAGACCAAGAAAATTAGCGAAACCTGGACATAAAAGATAACTGTAATTTTCTTTTTCTATGATATGAAGTATTGTTAGTTTTACTTAAAATAATAGAAATTAAACATTTTAAGGTTGCGCGTCACTGTAAAAAAACCGAAAAACTAAATTTTAAACATATTTTGATTTCATAAGTACAGCATAATATGTAACTACGTAAAAGTACCTCTATTATGATATGACGCTTGCATTCCAGTTAAATAAATCAAAATTAAACTAATTAATCAACCGGTACTATCATTAATAAAGAACTTTCGGTAAGTTACACATTTTCTGGCTTATCTTATCAGGCATTATAGTTAACTGTAATTTAACAATTTATTCTGAATAGTATATTATGTGTGTTGATAAATAATTAAAAATTAAACAAATTCTCTTTGCGGATCTCTAAAATCACAAATATTGGTAATTTTTGGAAAGGCAAAATACGTAACTACTTCAATAGTGTTTAATTTATGCCATCAACATATTACTAGCACTAAAAGAAACAAATTAAACAAAAAATATCCACGATTATCAATTAATTGTTATCTTCTCTTACTTGCGTTTTAATATGAACATTATGTCTTGCAGAATAAGGTCGTAATTTCTTTGTTTCTCAACTCACGGCCGCGCTGTCGCTACTCGCGAGCTATTCTCGTGTGGTAGTCAGCTCGTGCATTCATTTATTATAGGCTTATAGTCAATGATTGTCAAACTTTTATAAGCACGTGGGCCACACAACGGTTCGGCTGGGGCGGAAATTTATTGAAATATTGTGTTTATTAAATCGATAACAACTAAATTGTTCAAAATGAGATATATGATTTAGTGTTGGGTAGGACATGAAATTAAAATGAGTTTGAAGGAGTGAGTACCTTATTTCCAAAAATGAGGTGGTTGAATGTCTTACTTCAAATGAGGTGAGGTAAGGTACCAACATAATATACTTAGTATCTGTTAGCAGCAAAAACAGGGCTTTTTTGAGACGTAGTGTATATGATAGTCACCAACCACTTTCATGCATTATATTTATACTTAAGTTCATATAAAAATGGTATTTATTGTAGAGGCTGTTTTATTTTGGAATGCCCAGTCAGGTGAATCAAACCAATAAGAAGTTAGAAGATTCTAAGTAATTCCTTTGATTGGCACTGCAAAAGATTTGAGATCCATAGAGTTATATAATATGACAACCCAATAGTAAACCTCATAATTAACACTAAACACGTAATATACTCGTAAGTACTCAAGAACTACAGCAGTATAGTTATTATTCCAACTTGATAATTTGAGTATGCTTGGGTAATTTAAAAAAAATCACATAGATTAGACTCATACTATCACTACAAGATGTTATCATTTGAACTGACAAATAAATAATTAGCTTACTAATGATATAACATCAATGAGGCGGAATAAAAACAACATTAAAAGCAATTCCGGAATCGTATGTCGCAGTCCAAAATGCAAACCACATCAACAATACAAGTACAGCCACACTACAAGGTACATACACAGATATTCATGTATCGGCTAAATGTTTCTACCGAGGCTGATACAAATATAAATTAAATAAACAAACCTCAGAAACAAACAAGCATCCCAAAGTGATAAAGCTTTGTCAGATTGTCAATGTCAGATTCAGAACTTGTTTGAATCTGACATTGTCAAAATTGAGTTGCGTTCCTTTTGCCCTTTTTTGACCACTTTGAAAAGTGTTTCGTTAACCCATTTTTAAACCCACAAATTCGTGTGGTGTTTAAAAATGATATGGAGGTTGCTTTAAAACTTTTCCATTTAAATCAACCCTTGGTGAGACATTAGCTGTCAAAGTCATAATATCCCCCCCCCCCCCCCCCTCTAATTTCCAAACTATGAAGTTAAAAATTCTGAAAGAATTAAGGTGTGCATTAATAAATACTTTCAACGATTTTTGTTTTGAATAAGGCAGATTTTACGGTTTTTGTGTTTTCGCGGAAAAAGTGTCTTGCCTTAACAAAAGGTCGTAAGTGACGTGAGTTCCATATGAAGATACTTTCTTAGATTCAATGTATTGGGTACTGGTTTTAACTGTGGACTAGTAGGTGTTGGTATGGAACACTTCATTGTGTGTGATTCGACACGCACTTGGCCGGTTTTTATTTTAATAATTCAACAGCCAATTTATTTTCGTAAAGATTGTATAGATTTTATTCTATTATTTATTAAATAATAACCATATTATATATGTGTCATTTTCGTAATCGGCACCCAGAGGAACCTCGAAGATGACACCCATATTGATTTTTAAGAAAAATAAATGTCCGCCATCTTGGATTTGAAAATCCATGTATTTTTAGCAATCGGTACCTCGAGGAACCTCGAGAATGACACCCATATCGATAATTAAGAAAAATAAATGTCCGCCGTCTTCGATTTCAAAATGCATGTCATTTTCGTAATCGGCACCTCGATGAACCTCGACGATGACACCCATATCGATTTTTAAGAAAAATAAATGTCCGACATCTTGGATTTGTAAATCCATATCATTTTAGTAATCGGCGCTTCGAGAAACCTCGAGAGTGACACCCATATCGATAATTAAGAAAAATAAATGTCCGCCATCTTGGATTTGAAAATCCATGTCATTTTCGTAATCGGCACCCCGAGGAACCACAAAGGTGACACCCATATCGATTTTTAAGAAACATAAATTTCCGCCATCTTTGATTTGAAAATGCATGTCATTATCGTAATCGGCACCCCGAGGAATCTCGAAAATGACACCCATATCGATCTTTAAGAAAAGAGAAAATTTGCTCCCCGCATAAACTTGGAACCCTCTTTTCGCCCCTTAAAGGGAGCAATTTCGAAAAACGCTGAAAAGTGTTTTGTTGTATTTAAACAGAGACTATATACGAAGTTTCAAATATCTCACTTCAAAAAAGATTTGTTTCCCGTACAAACTTTGAACCCCCTTTTCACCCCTTTAGTGGAGCAGTTTAGAAAAACGCTGAAATACGTCATTAATATATTTAAATAAAGAGTCTATATACAAAGTTTTATGCCTCTCACTTCAATAACTACGGTTTTTCATACAAACTTTGAACTCCCGTTTCACCCCTTTAGGGGGTGAAATTTGGAAAAGCCTTTCTTAGTCCACCTGTTGGCCTTATAAGGAACCTACGTGCCAAATTTGGAATCTCTAGAACCAGCGGTTTGGGCTATACGTTGATATGTCAATCAGTCAGTTTCTTCTTTCATGTATTTAGATATATCACACCACGGCAGCAGTTGGAATTTGAATTTGAAATCTTTATTGTCATATTGTGAGTTGCTAAAAAATTAAGTAACAAGATAGCTAAACGTTCCGTTCGTTACAAAAATTTGACCGTGTGACGTAAACGCGTAAGATGTATGAAATCCTGCGGCGCTTACGACATTTTTGTCAACGCATGAGCATTGAGGTGAGTACTTCATGTCGCACTCGTTACGACAGGTCCGATCCGCCACACGCTCGCCGCTGGCGCTCCGCTCTCTCCCCACCCCGCACCCACCGCATGCATCCCGCTCCACAACAAGTTCGCACGTATTTTCAATTTGATTTTCGATTTCTTAAGCGTGACATTAACGTGTTTAATAATGATGAAAACACGATTATACTACACAAAAAGCTATTATTAAACAAAAAAATCACAGTTACGATTTTTGCCTACTGAGAAATACATTATTTTTAAAACGTTACAAATTAATGTTTAATTTTGGTCTGAAATGTCTAAAAAGACACAATATAGCTTAAATAGATTTAAACATCATAGTTACCATTTTTGCCTATCTAGATATTGAGATCAGATGGAATCTGTGAAAAAAAACGTACTTGCGAAATTGGTTTCAGGTTAATTTTGCTATTCAGTGATCGCATTTGAATCCACCTCAAAATTATACTAACATGGTATTTGGTTACCTATTTTGCCTGCAGAAAAAAGTTAGGTAGTGTACGATAACTCACGATTTTTTTTTTAATACGTTACGATCACGCATTTTTTACTTAATATGTCCAATTAATATATGATACTGAACATTAATATCCGATAAAATTATAAAAACAACGGGTTATCGAATTATGTCCAGGTATCGCTAATTTTATTGGTCTATATGTATTATATATACAGCTTAGCAATCGATACGGAACTTAATTTGCACGTAATAAATAAATAAGGGCAGAATTCTCGAGATCGGCGCCCTTTTTATACCACGTCGTTTGCAAACAAGCGTACTGCCCGCCTGATGGTAAGCAGTCACCGCAGCCTATGGACGCTTGCAACTCCAGAGATGTCTCATGCTCGTTGCCGACCTTTCAAAAATGTATACACTCCTTTCTCGAAGAAGCCCGTAAAAAACTTCGAATTCGCCCGCTCATTCCACAACCGGACCATCCGAGGGAGAAATTTCCTCTGAAACCGTAGGTAAGCGACCATTTCCGTTCTATAACTAACATTGTTTTAAAATATTAGAGCGTAGTAAACTAAAACTAGTCTCGTCTCTTCTACCAAATCCAATATCTTTCATTTCTTGGGGCACCTAATACGACATGACAATTATTTAAAAACTATAATAAAGGGAAAGAGTAACAAAGGAGAAGAGAGGCAGGAGAAGTCCGAGACGGTGTGCATTTATTTGTACATCAATCCAGAGAGGAAGATCAATGTAATGTCGTAACAGGAGCTCAAACGAAAAGCAATTTTATTACTCTGAAGCCATTTTCATCAGGACATCAAATGCAATGTTAAAATTCAGTAGCGGAACGAAATGCTCGTCACTTTTTAGACCTTAATGTTATTAAAAAAAAGTCGTAAATTGGCGAACCTTTTTATTCCTCTACTTATACATACAATTTGTTATGACCTCGTGACAACATATCGCCGAGAACGACTTTTCGTCAACGTGTCTCCCATGCAAAAACGAAATGAAAACGGACGAACTTTAGCTTTTATTTATCTGCGTAGAACTTTTTTTTTATATACAACTGTGGCAAACAAGCTTACAACCTGCCTGATGGTATTAAGCTGGTACTGCTGCCTATGGACGCCTGCGACTATAAAATAATCGCAAGCGCGTTGCCGACCCTTTAAAGGCTTTAGGATTCGATTTGGTAACATCTAAAGTGAACACAGCGCATCCTCGGGAGCTCTGGTGGCCTTACTTACTCACCTAATGAGGGCTACCATTTTTATACTCACCAGTAGGCGCCACTGTCGAGTAAGGTCCAGCTGTCAAAAATTGTTATTGGTTATTATGAGAACGATATACATTTAAATCATATTCAATACCTTAAAACCGTACCGTAAAAATATCGAACATCCCGCATTGTAGCGCAGTCCCTTTTCGCTAGGACAAAAAGGAGGACATAAGTTTCCGAAAGACAAAACTGTTTCAAAGCAGAGTCATTGACCCGTAACTCATATTTGTCATAATAAAGCTCAGGTATTGCAAAATAGTCACCATATTGTTCAAATTAGATATTATCCCGCGTAGCGCAACCACAAAAAGTGACATTTGACATTTCGGTGACCTCACGCTACACTAGCGCCTCTAGCGGCGAATTCATACGCGATAGCCCTCATTACGTTAATCGCCTTAAGGTATGATTGTTGCTACATTTTACCTCCCATCTTACCTTTTTAGAGGATGTCCCCCTGGATGAAAAGTATCCTACATATTTCTACTAGACTCAGACTATCTCCATACCATTTATTATATAAATCAGTTCTGCGGTTGAAGCGTGAAAACCTAACAGACTGACCGATACTAACTTTCGCATGTATAATTGACCGAGTGAAACGAAGGTCTCTGCTTCAGCTTCGACAAAAAAGCTTTCGTATGTCCAGATTCCGGATTTCCGTTTGTTCTCGTCCACAGGTCGCAATTCTCAACCGATTCTCGTGAAATTTCGTGAGCAGGTACGATAGTTATATAGTTTTTTTTTGTCAAGACGGTTTTTGGAAATTTTAAAAAATATTTTTTTTATCAATGATTTTGTAAGTTTCTGCGGGCGAATTTCGGTTTGTTCTCCTCTATAGGTCGCATTTCTCAACCAATCCTCGTGAAAATTTTGTGAGCAGGTTGGATAAATATACAGATTTTTTTGTCCAATAAGTTTTTGGAAATTAAAAAAAATATATATGTGTTCAACGGTTTGTTCTCCTCTACAGGTCGCATTTTTCAACCGCTTCTCGTGAAATTTTGTTAGCAGGTTCGATATTCATAATTTATCTTTTTTATAATGTCAGATTTTGAAAACGATAAAAAAACTCACTCACGAGATCTACATCTCACAGAGCCACTAGTATTAGTATGGATTAATAGAATTAGGTAAACACAAATTTTCTGAATCGTAAATCCCAAAACACACAAGATTATAATCACGCAATTACGCAATCCTTACAGATCTCTAGCCGAAGGGCTCAATACCGACTCAACAACTGTACTAATTATCTAAACCAAATACTAGAAGATAAAAGTATGATCAAAGAGATTATAAATGCTTAAAACTGAGCCAAGATCAAAGCACCCTAACTTTTCGTAACACCGTTCAAAGTAAATTAAGTTGAACGGAAAAGTAGGGAAGCTAATAATATTGAAATAAATTTGGGTTGCGCCGAATCCGAAATGAAATTCTACGCTTTATAACAAAATTTCTAGTTTATGTATCGAGTCGAGAGTAATTTTAATTTCAAGGTCATTCATATTACTATCTTATAGAAGCGTTTTATCTTTTTTATCTCAGCAGCTCGAACAAGCCTATTTGGCTGCGAGAGGTCAGTGAGCAAAATGTGTTTTTGCTCACTCCGTGAGACAAAGCAACATCATAAAACTTTCAGTGCCTTTACCATGAGTTTGCATGACCGTACTCGCTAGCTAGTAAACAATTTAGTATGTCGATTCTTAGTTCTATTGAGAGGTGCTGTACTAAAGCCCATACAAATTTTTACGCAGTCGCTAGCGAGTACGGTCATGTAAACTCATGGTAATGGCACAGGTTCACAACGTCTATAGACGTCGCACGATAAGACTTAACTACGATATAATTAAGAATTAAGGTACTTACCTCACGTGAAAGTGTTAATTTTGTACGGCACGAACTGCCAATTCACAGTTCGGGGTCTATCACAAATTCGAAATATTTGGACTTCAGTCCCTTTCAGCTCGTTACGAAAAAAGAGAGCCAAAAATGGGCAGATTTATTGTTCGACATCACTTCGACATTCAAATTTTTATAGTAGACCCCCAAAACGCGCTAAATATGAAGACGTTCGAAAACTCATAAATTATCCTTAAAGTTAAAATTATCACAAAGTTTTTGGCAACGGTTCTTTATATAAATATTATGAAGTAAAACAACTGTTGAAGAAAAAACAGAAAGTTTATAACGTCAATTAATAATTATACTTTAATTTTATTTAATTCGTTTCATTTTATACTACGAGCGCTGTTTTAGAAAGCCCTTAAAAAATCGCGGCATTAAATTGTTTTCAATTGTTATTTTCTTCCGTCTTGCACTTCAGATATTAATTAGTGTTTAATATAACTAGAAAATATTAGTACACGCGATAGTAAATAATATATAACACGCGAGTTGGCGCGCGCGTGACATATTGAAATGTGCCCAAGTCTGCCGCGCCTAATCTCGCGTCGTGCGCCTGAACGTTGTGCTGAGGAGTTTATAAAACAAAACAAGCAGTGCTTTGATGAATGCTGAATTAAGTTTTCTTCCTGATTAATTACCAGAGACGTACGTAAAAGCCTATGATATTATTAAACCTTAATATGTTCTCACTGCTGAGGTGAAAAGTTGCATGTGTCACACGCGATCAAAGTTATTTGCATCTCGTGCTATTGATTATCTCATTACGCTCAAAATTCTAATTTTGAAGCTTTCGTTTGTTCGGGAATCAAAATCAGCACTCGCAGCAAAAAGCAACTTTCCTCTCTTGTTGCACAAATAACTAAGCACCGTTCTTAACCAGTCACCTCCAAGCTCAGCCGTTTTCATATGGAAACTGTCAAATGTCATTTGTCACTTTTTAACAGTTTCCATATAAAAACGGGTGAGAGGTGAAGTGGCAGATGAGGACGAAGTGGTTTATAACAGCCCTGAATACGCCCTATCAATGAAACGACGCGTGTTTACATTGTCTTGATCAAATACATATGTTGGCATGTTATGTCAGTCCCTATACATTGTCTTTTTAGCTTTAGAGAGAATGACAGAGAACGACTTACGAGGTTTTTTATCAGGCTCGTTTTGGGGTAAAAAGTGACAAATAATCTCAATGAACATTAAAACCGTTATTTCATGCTTAAATTATGTATTGTTAATAAAAAATAAGAAAACGTGTCTTCATTTATATTTATAATATATATGTTTAATGATAAGGCATCAATTAAATTTTTATAATTACGTTTCGTTTCATTCATCTAATTGTTGTACAATAAAATACCCAAAGAGGCAAAGATTGTAAGAACACGGTTCGGGTTTTAAAAAAAAAATATCATAGACACGAACTGTCATTTATTCTGATCTTTCGTGGGAATAATGCGAATTCAATTTGTGTGTTTATGACCACTGCTTCTTTGTTTACCTAGTATCTAATATAAAAAAGAGGTATAGGAAAAAGGCCTCCTTGGCAGGGCCGGATTCACCAATTCCGGGCCCCTAGGCAACGCAATTATCGGGCCCCTTTACAGCCGTTCTTGAAGATCATTTAGCTCTTTTCAAGTTGATGAAGGGGCAAGAAACATTTTCTGTTTTTTTTTTTTATGCGCACGCGGGGCCTCTAGCTGATGGGGGGGCTAGGAAGTTTCCTACGCCTAAAGGTTAATCCGACCCTGCTCCTTGGCGATTTCATTAAGGACGATTTCTAATTGAGTCGTTACGGAAATAGCTCCTTATTTACCTATCCCAAAAAGGTCTAGATTTCCGTCTAGGTTGGAAGGTTAGATAGCGGTCGCTATCTGACTAGTTACCCTCCAAATCTTGGGATTAGGTCTCAAAGCAGACCCTACAGTACAACCGGGAAAACGATAGTAGTCTTATACGTAATTAATCCCTTTTGACGTATGGCGTAATATCAGTCATCAACTGCGATATTACACGGTCGTGGCAATTAATTACAGTCCACGACTAAATTAAGCTGATTACGTAATGCCAGATAGAGTACGTGAGTTATCTGATACATTCGCATTTATAATATTAGTAAATATATGTATGTATCTCCATACCAAATTTCATCTCAATCGGTTGAGCGGTGAAGAGGAAAGACAGACACACACACTTTCGCATTTATTAGTAACCATACTCGTAAGTCTGTTTGCCTGTCTGTTATTTCTTCACCGCTCGACCGATTGAGCTGAAATTTGGTATGGAGATGGTTTGAAGTTCGGGGAAAGACATAGGATTTTTTTTATCCCGGAAATCATCCCGTAAGCGGTGGAAGGTTGTAATGAAGTGCAATAACTAGTCAAACGCCTGATATAAAATAATAACAATAACATTCTAATACGATGAACTCGTTCTACGTGGACGGAGTCGCAGGCAAAATCTAGTACGTTTATAAATAAAATGTCTCGTCACGAATAACTTATTTCAGAGAGATAATACGTTCGAACAGGCCGGGAAAAAGGGATTTTCTGTCGAGTAAAAAGGTGGGAATGTCACGGCGCCGCTGCAACGACGCGATGAGATTCCCTTGGTGCACGGGCACTCGGGCAGGCCTGTTCATCTCAGGGACCGATACCGGTATTTTTAAAAAACCCTGAATTAGCGCAATCTTTTGGATTATTTTTTGCTTTTTACGTAGGGCTGAATCATGTATTTAGGTAACAACGTCGTATTATTAGATTGTCCCATTAAAAACGAAATAATAATAATAATTATTATTTCTTTCAGATTTTTACATCCATATGTTGTTAGTACAATAGTATATATAAACAAAAAAAAAACTTATCCGCTAAGGTTAGTAAAAAATAAAATAAAAATAAAATAATCAAAAACTAATTGCCAGCTACAAGCTCCATCTGCTATCATCTGTCCCGGCACAATGCAAGCAACCGACCGAATGAACCGGTGACCGTAATAATACCGATATTTTTCAATGGAGAAAATACCGGTATCCGATCCCTGGTTCATCTTGCCACCGACTAAACTCGGGTCTCACATACCACCGGGGTGTTAATTCCCTAGAACATGGCAGACTTCGCCGGAGAATGCCTGCATCGTTCAACTACAAGAAAAATACTTTCCTTTTGTCCTCTTTTCATTCTCGCATCTGGTATCCGAGAATTTACACAATGATAATCACCCAATGCTCATAAGCAATGTGTATTTAAAGAGCAAATCTTATGAAACATGCTGCGGTAGGGACGGGCCCAATAACAAACGAATAGCTTATAAATATTAAAATATTGAAATCTGCTCCATTATGCAGTCAAAGCTGGGAACAACAAAATATCCGTACGTCATGATAAAGTGGTCTATTCCATTAATGAACGAGTACTTTTTCAGGGAAGGAAGATTTTTAAACCAGTAGGTTATTTTATATTTAGTAACGAGTCATATTATTGACCTAATTATAATCTATAGTACCTGGAAGACAGAGCTTTACTTGGTGTGTTTCGTGTTTTTTCCGGAAAAAGAAGTTTTACCAGAAAACAGCGGAACCCCCAAATCGTAAACTTAATATGATTTTTCGTTTAAGAGCGCTTTAATAAAATGTAACAGGTCCACTAGCGCCACTCGTAAATAATTGTAATTATTTAAATTTAACGATATATAACTAAAAAAGGGGGTCACTACGTACTGTAGTTTGTATTTAAGTACTTTTTGAATCCATCAAACTAGTTATTACGTTGCTGGATTCGTCAATCTATGCGTCCAAAGTTAAAATGGCCGTTTTAATTTTGAGCTCATAGAGAGACGAATCTAGCAACGTAATAACTAGTTTGATGGATTCAAAAAGTACTTAAATATAAACTACAGTACGTAGCGGCCCCCTTTTTTAGTTATATATATCGTTAAATTTAAATAATTACAATTATTTACGAGTGGCGCTAGTGGACCTGTTACATTTTATTAAAGCGCTCTTAATAGCATAGTATTTTTTTTGACAAAAATAAGACAATAGTTGGGTATTGGTTTAAGCAAAATTAAAGTCTATGAAAATCCAGCATTTCGCAATAGGGCCCTTAAACATGACGTGTTTTAACTGAAATATGGCTTATTTTATTTTGTATGAAATAGGAAAAGACTTTCCGCCCGATATAATATTTAGGTAGGTGCTAGGCTCAGCAAAAGCGTAATTGGACAAGCGTGTTCCCAAATTCAGCCCCCGGGGTTACATGCTGCGCTACACAACAAGCGAACTGTTAGGCGGCTATGACTGGCGGCGGCCGGGCGGCAAACTTCATAGTCCCCCGATAGCGACTGTCATTTTACCTTCCAGCTCAAGGACACACTACAGACACAATTCAAATACTAATCTAAATCTTATAGTAGCCCAAGTAATATAGGTACCTTAACATAGAGAGGGTGTGTCAAAGGAAGCCAGTGAATTTAACATTAGAGCGATGTGGCTGACACGGCGAGGGCGTGCCGCTCTAATCAGTGCTCCAATTAGGATAGCTTAGCAAGTTTGTAACCTAGGGCGTATATAAATAAATAAATAAATATTAGAGGACAATCTTACACAAATCGAACTAGCCCCACAGTAAGCTCAAGAAGGCTTGTGTTATGGGTACTAGACGACGATATATTTAATAGATATAAATACTTAAATACATAGAAAACATCCAAGACTCAGAAACAAATATTCATGCTCATCACACAAATATTTGTCATGATCGGGATTCGAACCCAGGACCGTCAGCTTCACAGGCAGGTGCACTACCCACTTGGCTAAACCGGTCGTCGGTATATAACCCGACATACCGTGTAACAATATCATATCAAACTGCGCGCTCGGACTGACACGTTAGCTATCGGCTAGCATGGTACAAATTTTGTTTATCTACATCCATATCATAGCTTCCCTAGAATTTGTTCAGAAACGGTAAGCACATGGTCTATGTTAAGAAACCTGTATTGATGGTTAAATCTTAATGTTTACATGAAAGTATCTATCGTCGATACTTTAATTACATTCAAATTTCGAACATCTATTTAAAAAATAAAGTCATATTTGGATGTGATTATCGATTTAGACTATTTGTAATTTCATTCAATGTGAAATAATTCTTCCATACATTTTCATTCTTTTTTAATCTCGAATATTACAATCGATTTGAGATTCGAAGTCGACTAAAAAAAAAACTATAAATGACTGTCATTTGTTTTTGTTTCGAACTTTCGAATCAAGGAACAGAAAATAAAGTTACCAGACGCCATACACATACATACATTTTGTAGAAAACATATGATAATGTAGATAAAGTCATGTATGCAACTGTATATAATTGGGCATAAAAATACTCGTATATTAATGCCTCTAATTAGGTATGCACCAGTCACGTAAATAACCACCGTCATACCTAATTCGTTAGCACCTTAAAAAACCACGTGCAGGTTAGTTCAGGCACGTCTCCAGAGGGGGGGATAGTTGGGATTTATCCTTATATGTTGGGATTTATACTTAATATAAAATACTTATAAGTGTGTAACTAAACTACGGACGGTACTTCTTTAAGTTATTAAAAATTATAGTACAGTGATTACAGCGATTTTTACACAGTTCACATGGTTGTTTCAATGTTTGTCCCCCCCCCCCCGAACCAAAAGTCTGGATACGTGCCTGGGTTAGTTGAAGAACTAACCATGTGAAAAGCGCATAGTGGCGCTTATTCTTAAATTCAAAAATCGAACGCCAACATAGAAACAACGGCCGGGCACAGAAGCGTAATATTTCTCGGCGCCCCGCACGGTGCATTACTCGCTCGCGCCGGCGTGCCGTGATAGCACGCTGCGATGCGCGCATTGTACTGCGAACACAATGCCCGTAATGGATTACGACACCGCTGATGCTGTTATACAAAATGGCCGCCTTATTTTCATTGTGTTTTCTGATTTTATATAATATGTAAGGTTCGCTGTGTTGTACTTATATTCAGTTTTTTCGCTCCATTCCCTGATTTATATCAATATTGTTTAATAATGTGTGAATGATGTGATATGTTGGTTAAGTTAAGATTTATACTTACTTACATTAATTATTTCACTATTATATACATATTCACGTTGAATTGTATGTCAATTATTGTCATTCGTAACAGTTCTTTTAAAATGACAACGCTACAAACAAAGTGACAGTATTTTTTTGTCGAATGGCTCCAGAGAACTACCCAATTACAGTAAAAAAAAATCTCATAAAAAATATCCCATGTAAAAATAGGCCAAGTCTCGAAACTCTTTAACCGTAAAAAGTTGTGAGATACATAATAGAGCCAAGTCAGGCATAGTTATTAATCTTTATTTGCTTACTAAATAAAATTTTGAGACTCGAGAATCACCAACTTTAGGTACCTCATTTATTAATTTTTGCATAGTTACCTAAAACTGGTCTGATATTAGCGATTTGAAGTGTTGTTTGCAGCGGTACTTGTTTGAAAAAAACCCTGTACAATATCTAATATAATTACAATGAGAAAAGTTCTAGATAAGTGTTAAGTCACACAGATATATATATTATTAACTGATAAGGACCACTGAAAATCAGCGCCACGACTTAATGCCTAATAGCTTATTTCGTGGCACCAAGCTGAGTGGCGACCATTTTAGCATATATTAGTTGTATTTTAATTTTCCTTTGTTTTATTATTATTTTAATATTGTATATGCTAAATAAACACGTTTTCTTTCTTTCTTTCTAAAACTAAGTACTATTGTGTGATTTCCAGTAAATAGTTTTAATTAACACGCATTTTGCGGGGCTTGTTACAATTTAACGCATTCGTAGTTTATGCTAATTGCCGTTTACCATTCGACCATGTGATGTTCATTTGGTTAGTCAATTAGCCGCTTCGTTACAAAAAAATCGGTCAAATGCGAATCCGACTCGCGCACCGAGGGTTCCGTACACAGATGTGTACCTGTCCAGACCTAATTAATTCAGAAGCATCTTACAACATGGTGTAGAAATTGAACGCCATGGGTACAGCGCCATCTATCGGCGAATTTGTATGGTAGTCTCCCAAGGATAATTCTCTTTCACGTGAACCGATGTCATTTTTTTTCTTTATTTGCAAGAAGATACTTTCAGCATTATCACAAAGGAATTTATGAAACAAAAATAGGTACATGCAAAGGTGACTGAATTACAAACGTAGTATATAGAAATGCTTTTTATGATAAAAAAAAAGAAAACTAGAGACTTGGTTATATTTTTCCTGTAAAATATACATTTACATTAATGTTATGTAATAATTCCATATGTTCTCCTTTGTAAACTTCGGAGATAAGGGGAAAGGTATTTTTTTTACATTTCCCTCATAAATTGAAAACGACTTTACGTAAAAAAAATAAAACAATGTGTAACTGAAGCCCTTTCATATTATCATATGCAAATGATTATCATATATTAATGTAGCAAATGGGGTATCCCCCATTTGCTATATGTTCACTAGACTTTGAAATTGTAAACCACCATTTATCTGTCATTATTCACAGAAAATAAATATAAATAATAAATAAAACCATGTTGTATGCATCTAGGTTACCCTTCTTTATAACTATTCCAAATTTCAAATCGATAGCATAAGTAGTTGTTGAGATATTTAGCGATGTGACAGAGTGATGAGACAAAGTGAAACCATAAAGGTTCCTTTTTACCATTTTGGTACAGAACCCTAAAAATGATCAGTCAACGTCGAAGATGGGTAATATCAGTCAGGAGGGGGCACTACTTGCATGAAAAAGGCCCTGTATCCGCAAAATTCTAGCAAAATGATGTATGTCTGAGCCCTTAGTCTTAATCACATGCTATACTGTAGAGCGGGATGCCATGAATAAACAGTGGAGTTTCTGAATGTAAGTACCATTCTGCATAATTCATTGTGGTAAAACAAGGACGTTAAAGTCTTGCCAAATTTAATTACGATAACTTCTCACGAAATTAAATAAGTAGTATCCAACTACTTCAATACTATTGACAATGATCATCTCAATTATTCGTTCATAAAATTAATATGGGTCGATAAAGACCTGAAATAAAAGATTTCATTTCATTTCATTTCATAAAAGCAACATGTGTAAACATCGCTGGGTTATGACTACGATTACACATTACCGCCTAATTTATGCGCGGACTTAATGAAACTGCTCTAATTTACATTTCAATATACCCGTAATATTAATGTAATAACATTATGCTTATTGTACTCGATCTAGGATTTTCAAATTAGGTTTATTGCTGTGAAATCTGAAATGCTGGAACGGTATATAAAGCTTGGAGCGCTCGTGGTCCAAGCGACGCCCGCGTGCCGTATGGGCCGGGGTCAGTTCTTGGATACGTGACCGCTTTGAGTGGTTACTAATTGAGTGCTCTCGTGCTTCGGAAGGCACGTTAAGCCATTGATACCGGCAGCTGTCTATGGCACTAGTCGTTATGCCAATTTGGAGGCCTTAGAGCTTGAGAACTTCCAACAGTCAAGTTGCCCACTCACTTGACAAAGGGGGATCGAAGTTGCACCACGTCCGTAGGGGGAGTGCCGCAACCCTACACGTGACCCCTGGGTGGTGCTAAAGTGCAACAAAACTGGCAACCGTACTGTCTTCTAGAAGATCTTGCGGTTCAAAATCGTTCAATGCTCTGCGTAATGGGTTCAGGATGCTGTTGGGGCTACCACGCTTCAGTAGCGCATCAGGCATGTTCGCGGAGGCGCGCGTGGATAGTTTTATCGCGATAATACGCAAGAGAACTGCCTCCCTAATGCGGCGCGTGCGTGAGAGTCCCAACAGCCACTTGAAGTTATTGGTGGAGTTTCCGGCCAGATCAGTTGCCAGAGCAACAGAGCTCCATACACATGGAGTATAGAGAGAGGAATGTTTATAATTTTTTGTGATTAAGTTTGAAAACTAACATAGTAATTAAGGCTTTTTTTTACTAACTTTTTTATGGACATTGTCTGAACTAAATAAATTGATTGATTGATTGATTGAAAATAATTGCCATACGATAAATAAATGATAAGCATCAAATGTAACTACATAAATGAAGATACCTTATTCCATTAAATTAAAGACTTTTGAACTCTTGATATGCGCAAATATGTTTGATGCTGACTGTAGATACCTATAACCAAAGCTTATTGGGCTTACAATGGGGTTAGTTCGATTTGTTCAAAATTGTCCTCTACTCGTAACATTCTAATTTGTTCGCTCGGGAATTAACTCATAACATCCTTGCTATGCTCGGGAGTAAAATCTGAAGCCCTTCGTTGCGTTCAGGATTCAATTGCACGCCCGTGACATAAAACAGTGCTTTATCCCCTTGGCGTACAGCTTACTATTATACAGACAGTTTGTACTCGTATTATAACAGCAAACACAACTTTGTTACCTTTTAAAGCTTAACTGATTACCACTAAACTGATTAAGATTAGGTATGGATTTATGGAACTAGTTTAAACTTGGGAAAAATCTAGATACTTTTCTATCCTTCTATTCCTGAAGCATAGATTAATGTAAAGTAAAAGATTATATTCTCTATCAACGAATTCTATGCGAACGAAAAGCCAGGATGATCGTTTTTTTATCAAAACATAAGTACCAAGTATATTTACGACGAGTCTTTTAGCCGAATAAAACGCTAAAACGGCAATACATTATATGAACTCAATAGATAACTACTACTACTCCTTCAGAATACTTTTTCTTAGTCGTTGAGTAGGGACTTGACAAGTGCTTGATGTATCAAAGGGATTCTCAAAGTATCTCAGTGGGTACTACTGAAGGTACAATATAGTTCAACTTTGATTTGAACATACTTACGGAACAAAATTCACGTAGTTTTGTGATAGCTTGCAATAGTTCACGCGAGTACCAAATTTTTATAACGTAGTCAATATTTTGACACCTCTATAATATCCTGAGAGTTTATCATGATATCATATGGGAGTCTATAACACCGAATCTTATTTTTTTCAAAACAAAAACTATGAGTACCAAAGATACTACGCCATGTCACTCCTTAATAAAATAAGTTGTGAATATGAACTAGCTTAAGAATCTAATTTGTCAAAATATAAATACCTAAATTGTCACGTGGGGTTTAACAGTTGTTTTTTCTTTTGAAATCCAGGACCCGAGGTTTTTTAAAACCCCTAGGACCAGCCTGACAACTTCTGGCATCTTCTTCCTGCATCTGGCGGTGCGCGGTCGGTACGATATCAGTAAATTGACAGCTGCCAGTGTCACTAGGTAGAGATTCTTTCAGAGGCGATTTTCCACCGGACGTCCAACGCGCGATCGCGACAACAGTGACATATATAGTCCCTATTCGTCCTGGTACCGCCGCACACCGGGTAGAGTCAGTCCGACCCAGGTCGGGCCTAGCTGAGTTTCTTGCTGGACTCTTCTCAGCTAGGCTAGGTTTAGTGAACCAGCGACAAAACTCCCAATAGCTCGATTCCACTCACACCTCAGATTCGGTTGAAACCGCTCAACCAATCTCACTGGAGCGCAAACTCTTAGAGTATTCCAGTGTTCCGAACCACACGCGTGGTCATGCCGGAGGTTTTCCCCGGGATTTTCCCCAGGCTACTCTCCAACCGCGCACTCCTATCGCTTTATTGGGCCCGGCCTATAAAGCCACAGTCAGGTTCAAAAAAAAAAGAGTCGATTCGCTCAGTTCCTCTCGATTGGAGCGGGATGCTTGGACGCGCAATGAGCACTATATTACTGCGTAAATGTTATACGACGACGGCGGGTCGGGAATGTAGTAGCCGTAGGTATGCACAGTCGCGAACCGGGTTTATTGAGCCACTTGCCATTGTCCGTAATTGAGCCATGTAAGTAATGAATGACCGATGTTACCCGATGACGTGTCAGTCCAGATTTGCGTCAAACGTCCAAGTTGCGAAGATCGACAAGTGGCTCAACAATCGCTGTTCGCGATGGCACATGTATATAGCTACAGCAAACTAGTGAGGCTTGCAAGTATAATGTTGGTTTCAGTTAACTCCGCCGATAACAATCAACGCCGGTAGTTATAATAATAGGATCACGTTCAAACCTGTTTAATGCGGACAGTTTGGCAACTACGCTCATTTCAAGGGGCTCTACATTACTCGTGTATTGAATTGGAAACAGTTTCATAATAGTACCCTTCCGGGTTAGAAATGCACCGCCACTTCCGTGGATAACGTAATAGTTGATGTGGACTATCAACTTATCACTGCAATACCGCATTTTTACATATTATTATGCGTCTATGTCTGTTACTTTGATTCTACTGCGGATGGCCTCATTTCGCGACGCAATCACGCAGAGAAACTCCCAGCATAGCCCTCTTAATTCTTATGAGGCGCATAGCGACCACGACACATAGGCGACTACGTTTCAGAATCGCTGAACTTAAGTGCCAGTAGGCGGGGCACGTTGCACATAGAACCGGGCCGTTGGGGCGGAAAGGTTCTCGAATGGCAACAACATACCAGACGCAGCGTGGGTAGACCCTCCACAATTTTTAGTTACCTACTTTACTTCGTTACCATCTAATACATGACTATAGCGATCTAATAGATTTTACATGTATTTGCTGGATTTTTTATTAAAAAATATCGTTACAACATTATCCTTAATATCAACTATTTTGAATCAAAAAATTCTACTACGAAATAAAAGCAAATAACGGCTCCTTTTTAATCAAAAAGTTTTATTAAAATGGTATCCTTTCATCAGTTTAATGGTCAATGGTATTAACATTAACAATACTTTTGTCATAATTTGGATTCAAAACGTATTAAAATTTATCTTATCTTGCAAAGTAATCGAAACCCACTACCCAAAATAAATAGGGAATATGAATGAAGGCGAAATGAATAGTAATGAAAAAGAAAATTCTAAATATAATCAGAATCTTAAAAAGTAAATATACTTACTTTCGAAAAATTATGTTTTTTTTTCAGTGAAAAAAAAGCACCACCAAGATTTTTGTTTTCATAATTTAAAAAAACGTATGTCAAATATGTACCTAATCGGAATATTTCAAGCCAAAACAGTAAAGTACTCAATTCTCCGTATATTTCCGAACACGCTCAATCAGCATGAGACGTTTTCAGAGCTCGGCAGTTATGCTGTATTTTGACACCCATTGTCTTTTGTGTTGTTCTAATTTGTAGTTGTATGAAGTTTTATGAGTTCTGTTATCGATTCTAAGTATCCCAGGCCAACTTTTTTTCGAATATGCTCCTTGTAAAGACTTTCGGCCCTCTTCAGTTCACGTTGATGTGTTAACATCACTTTTCGGTCTGTCTTGAACTATAAACTTATTAATTAATACCAGAAAATTGAATAACCATTGCCGACTATGGTCATTATTTATAGCTGGATAGTCACCCTCGTGCAACTAGTTTTGACGAGGACTTAAAAGACTTACAGCCTTATTCATAAAAAGTTGGAGCCTCCTTGAAGGCTCCTTGCAGGTTCGATGCTAAAAAACATGATTCATAAACGTCTGCTAACGCTAATCAGTCTGTTAAGTAACAGGCCGATCAAACCTCAATTAAGGATTTTTTATTAATAAGGATGTTAAAATTTTAGATTTGTAAATAAATAAAATGTTAACTATCTTTAAATAAACTCATGTCTACAATATCTATACAAAAATTGTAACAAAGAAACATGCTGCCATAATTAATACCGCCAACCTCAAGATCGCCGCGTGGCATAAGGCCTACGTGGCCCAAGGTAAGGACGCAACAAATTCTTTTTTTTTGAACCTGACTGTGGCTTTATAGGCCGGGCCCAATAAAGCGATAGGAGTGCGCGGTTGGAGAGTAGCCTGGGGAAAATCCAGGGGAAAACCTCCGGCATGACCACGCGTCTGGTTTGGATCACTGGAGTATTCTAAGAGTTTGCGCTCCAGTGAGATTGGTTGAGCGCTTTCAACCGAATCTGAGGTGTGAGTGGAATTGAGCTACTGGGAGTTTTGTCACTGGTTCACTAAACCTAGCCTAGCTGAGAAGAGTCCAGCAAGAAACTTAGCTGTGCGGCGGTACCGGGACGAGCAACAAATTCATCCCTTTCACTGTTCGAGCGGGGCACGCGGCATCAGTGTCTGCACGATCGATCGATACCGACCCGGGCACGAAAAAAAGATTTGCGCGTAAACAGGATTTTTTTAAAGTTAGATGCACGATTGTATAATAATAATAATAATTTTATTTCGGACAGAATCCATATGAGTCAGTTACAGACTTATACACCATCACTAGTGTTAGTTAATTACCTTACTACACGTACACTATTACAGAATCTATAATTATTTTATACATGTATGGAGCTTAGTCCATCTATGCATAAGGGGGGAATCCCATTTATCAGCTAACGCTTAACAGGATGCTGTTGGCGCTGCCCCGCCAGCGGTTTAGTAGTGAGGCACACCGCTTTCGCATGATAGCCGCAAAACCATCAACCTGCGCCTCCGCAAACATCCCCGATGCACTGCAGTGTCGAGGCAGCCCCATAAGCATCCTGAAAGCGTTATTGTACTGAACTCGTAGGTCACTGTACGTCCGTTGCGTAAAGTCACTCCACAGGCTGCATGTGTAGAAGGATTGGCAGTAAGCAGTATAGAACCGTCCGGAAAGATATAGCTAGTTAAAATAGATGATAGTACACTGTGATATCTAAGAATAATAGAACCTTCATTAAAAAAAACTACATTTTCGGCGCCAGATTTGTAATTGACAATATAATAGTATAAAGCCTGTATTTTTGTGACGACTATTTTATCAAATCCGGTTATCGAAATTCCAATCAGAAGTATAACGAACTAGAAAAATGTGTCCATTCGCTTAATATAGGAGTGGAGCGGACCGCAGGCCAAAAAGGTCGCTGCGGTCTGTGGACAAGGGATCACTCGGGCACATGACTAAATAAGTACCTAAGCAGAATTTAGACTTCTAAGGCCCTGCATTACTGAATCATTATTATGTTTCACAATATTGTCGAGGAAAATATACACTAATTCATTGTACACTAGATACAAAAAAAATGGAGCGTTAGCAGACGGAAAATCGAAGGTAGTCCATTGCATACAAAATATAAGGACGCTAAGCACGAAGAAATTCGTCGGGGATGTTCGAGGAGGCACGCACCGATGACTTCAATGCTATAATGAATAAGCGAGTGGCATCCCTGATACTGCGTGTTCGAGGCAGCACCAACAGCCTCCTGAGCGCAGTTGCGGAAGCGCATGACAGTCCAATTTTCTGGCACTGGACACAGTCAGACCTCAAATAAGATGCCAAAAGTGATACGTTTTTTTACGGCTTAATTATACCTAATAACATTAGGCCATAAGATATAATTGCTTTGTGTTGTGTGTTTTTGTTATGTGCTACTAACATAATTTATGGATATACTCCGCAATAAATAAAATGAATAATCATATTGCTGTCTCGCTCGCACAGTGGCATTTACCGCCGGTCAATTCTTCGTGCTTATCGTCTTTACCTCTTCCCTACAACTGCGCTCGCTTGGCTGTCTCCTACGCTAGTTGTGTGATGTCTAGAAAGGCAGGGCACAGCGAAATGCCATCTCGCTCGTATTTGGAGCAGCGAGTAGCGGCTTTGCCCTAAAACCCAGTAGTACTGGGCCCGGGGCGGCCAATCTTGACAAAAAATGCGGCCAATGGGCGGCTGGTACTTACTAAATAGCCTGGGGCCTAGCAACTGCGCTAATCAAATCCGCCACTGAGAGCAGCCCCACTCGAGAAGTACCTACATCTTAAAGAAGACCGAAAATAATAATACCAACTTGCTCTATATACGGGCTACATCTCTCTGTGCCGTTGCGGAAATGCAGATTAAGAAAGGACCTTGGAAAATGGCAATTACTTTGAAACGCCGCACTGAACAGATTAAGAAACAATAAGTACTGATTGCCTGATACGAGTATGTGTTTTTGACTATATGATTGTTTTTTTCTGATTATAGCCAAAACATGATTGCTGAAAAGTTTATCGATGACTATGGTATTCTACCTCATCTAAAATTGAAGTTAATAAAATTTCACAAAGTAGACCAAAAAGCCATTTCCGACTAGTGTTGCATCTTGTTTTTTCGATACCGAAGCCATAAACGTTTTTTTATAAATCGCTCAATTTAAAGAAAACGGAGGATTTTTGGGTACATCAGTAAAAGTTTTTAATCCATATCATAGATAGGCTAAGTAGTATTATTGTAATAAGCATATTTTTGGAGAAAATGACTGACTGTGGAGTTTCTTTTGGCGTTTCTTGTCGGCAGTGGTCTCATGAGAAACGCTAGTAGTTTTGGACTTGTAAAGGTGACACTGCGGCCTACTTGCAGAATAAAGTTAATTTATTTCATTTATCCGGTACGCAGTTTACACGTATCAAGGCATCCATCCCCAGGCCGATTCGCTGCGCTACGCTCATCTATTCATCTCCAACTTCTGTAAATAAAATTATCTGTGCCCCAAGAACCCCGTACAAGATATACGTGTTGTACCCTCATCATATTCCGGAGCAAATTAAAATGTGGTAAAGTGTGAGGGTCGGCCGGGGGGAATTGCGTTAGCGATAACGCACAGAATAGCATTATGCCACTTGAAGACCGTCGTAATGTTTGTTTCTTTCATCAGGCACCTTTGTGAAACGCCGTGCCGTTCAAGTCTACTCAAATACCGCTTGAACTGAAGCCTTTTATGGAACAATTCGACCTTTCGCTTTATTGGGCCCGGCCTATAAAGCCACAGTCAGGTTCAAAAAAAAAGAACAATTCGACCACGGTTAGACATAATGAAAGGCGCGTCAACTTAGAGGGAAAATGCTGGAAGGTATATAAAGGTGTGTAATGACGCGACGCATTTTTATTTACATTCTTGCTGTAGACAGACCACGAGCATTTTCTGTAATAAAACGTATTTAGTTATTAACACGTTCACTGTCCATTGCCCCATACAAGCGTCACAACGAACTATCTCCACAAGTCCGTGCCCCATACATGACTCACTATAGCCTAGCACTCAAATCACTATAATTATATTTTTGTTTAGATTGTTCTATTTCTTCTATCAAACTTAATACTTAATAAAAGTTTTTTTTTAATACACTACTTAGTGATACGTTTATAGTAATATAATAATAATAATAACTTAGGCGTTAATATTAATCGTATGAAACAATTTCCAATTTTTTAGTGCAGGAAACTTCGGAGATAAAGAAGAATGTAGTAGGTATTTTTTTAGAAAAATCACCACTAAAAAAATCTGTTTCAGAACTTGCATCTCAAGCTCGTTTATATCATGAGGTATTTTGTATAGAAAATAAAAAGTACAGCGATTACCATTACTTACAACTGTTACAAATTTCTAATCTATAGCATAACTAAGTTCCTGGGAAACAGTCCGACGCGCATAGTCTGTCTCAACAGACGGATAGAGTCGCCCCGAAAAGACTCCTTACCTTAGTTACCTTCATGGTACAAAACCGCACAGTAAGTACTTACAGTCGTTTTATTTTAATAACTTTAAATAACACTCCCTTTCGAGCTTGTAAAAATGTTTTGCACGAATTCGTTACTACTCAACTCCAATGTTAGCCGAAAATTATTTGCTGATTTAATTAATTTTACTAGAAACAGTCACGTTTATAATTTGGTCACGCTCAAAACGCAATGAACAGCTTCCTTAATAATTGAATGGGAAATCAAATATTTATTCAGAAAACATTATGCGTCAGGCAACTCGGCGAACAAACTCACGGATTGCCAATGGAATTTTCTTGTCAACTCTTCGGAATTCCGGTCGTGATACAATTACCACAGTATTCAGGAATCGTTAAGACAAAAACAATCAAAACTGGCGTTTACGCACCACTCGGGATTACGAATTATAGCTGTAGATCCTTCAATTTGTTGAGATGTACAGCACTAGCTGCGTGTTGTCACCACACTAGTAATGTTGACTGGTTACTATGGTTACATTCTTTCTTATTTAATTGTGTCGTAATGTTTGAATATATTATGTTTTGTGATAAATAACAGTTTGCTTATTCTTCTACCTAAAACCTCAACACAATTCACGAGGAGATACCCCGTTATGCTACCTTGCATAGAAGTTTTATCAGTAGAGCTAGGGTAGGGGGATGATAGTGAGGGCGGGCGGTAACGCGGGTCTGCCCCGGGTGGCGTGTTTCGCACCGGTTGAGGGCACCCCTCCTGACCTGAGCCATGAGCACACCAAACCCCCACCCGGGTGACACCCAAACGATTTAAACAACCCTTTATTGAACGTGAGTGCAAATTACATACGACTTTGACTTTACATTACTTGTGTACTAGTTAAAATAAAGGTTGATTTTACATGTTTCTTATGTAGTATTTTCTTATGTAGTCTTTCTTAGGCAGTATTTTCCGCATTAGTGAGGTGAAGATTTGTGTTACACACGGCTACAAAGTTATTTTACGTCTCGTGTGTTGCAATACTCACTACGTTCAGAATTCTATTTTTGAACCACTCGCTTCGCTCAGAATTCTATTTTCGAACCACGTGGTTCAACCCTAGAATTCATTGCCTAGCTCGTGTTTCATTCTCACACGCGGTAAAAATACAACTTTGCACCCTTGTATAACAAATAACTTTAACGAGGTCTGATTTTTTGGCAATAAGGGATCGATCATTTTTGATAATCACAAGTTTACTTATTAATCAATAATCATAGAATCTTCTCTTTACTAAATAAGGTATACAAATAGGTTGCTAATGAAGGCAGTACCTAACTTACCTATTTAGGTTACCAAAACAACCTAAATTACACAGACCTGTATTTTCTTACTATTAGCAAATGCTGAAAGTTCGACGCAATACAGAGGCAGCTATTATAATAATATTAAGTTAATAAATTGGGCTCTCTTGGAGATAAAAGCATTACTTATTAAAACAACTTTCTTCATTAGCAGGTGTGAACAAAAGGCAGAACTTCATTAATTTTAAACAACTCGAAAGCGAGTGTTTTTACAATACCTACGTAAGGAATTTTTCGAATTCTCCACTCCGCCGTTCCTTTTGTTTCTTCGGAATGGTAATGAGAGAAATAAATATTTTTGAACGCTGGTTTAGGTACGCTAATGAAGCTATTCATGTGTTTTATTAAAATGTTGACGTGATTGCATCGTGATTGTTGTTTTTAGTATTTTTTACATTTTTCTTTCCCCGTACATTAACTTTAATTTACTAACTCCTACTTATACAATGTGTAGTGTAGGTAAATATTTCTCCCAATTTTACAATAAAGACGTGGTGCTAATATTCCAACCGACATAAACTGACTTAAAAAATAAAGCCGCGACGTAGCTCGCTTCTGACGGATTACTCCGAACTTCGAAATCCGAACTTCGTATCGTGCCGTCCCATTCACTCATATAGTGTATAACACGAGAGTGAAAAGGGCGGCACGACACGTAGTTCGGTGTAAAGGCCCTGTTAAAATGTATGGAAATAGAAATGCGTTTGACAAGCGTGCGCGGTATGCCGCACATCACGTCGCCTGTGCCTTTACCATGAGTTTGCATGACCGTACTCGCTAGCGACTGCGTAAACGATTTAGTATGCCGATTCTTAGTTCTATTGCGTAACCGCCAGACGCTGTACTTTTGCCCATACAATTTTTTACGCAGTCGCTAGCGAGTACGGTCATGTAAACTCATAGTAAAAGCACTGTGCGTCAACGCAGGCTAAGAAGGCCTTGGACAGGCGTCGCGTGCTGTCAGGAGACAATGAAAATGCTCACGCCTGCTCTCTTATAATAGTTATTTACGATACGAGTTCGGAAAGTAAGCAATTCCCAACAAGAGGCGATGAACAAAAAAAATACAAGTTATATAATTTACATCGCTCGATACGTCAACGTCTCGCTAACGACGGACATAAAAATAAAAATGATAAACACTAGTGCGGAAAAGTGGTACTTTCTGTACAGTTTGGTTGCTTAGAAAACGCACTTTTCGAGCACAAGCATTATAAAAACTGTAAAGCAACATTTTTGCCATGTTTTTGTTTGAGCGACCACCAATGCGATTCGCCTTAATTTCTTTAAATGAGGTCTGAGAATATTCAATCAATTGATAGCGTAGTAGGTTAGTGACGTATGCAATAAGTCAATAACTATTTTATTATTATTTTATTTATTTATTCAGTAAAACAAATGACATGACTTAAAATTAAATACAACGTCCCGCAAAACTGTTTGCACAGTTTGACTGCGGGATCCATGAGTCTATTATAATCTTAAGTATATATGTAAGTAGTAATCTTAAGTGAGTTAGTTACCTACTATCTTAATCTAAAGTCTTAATGAATAAAAAAAACAGCCTTAAGTGTTGTGGCAAAAAGTGGATAGTCAGCTAGATATAAGGTACCTATTTACATACTGTCGAGGTAGTATTAGAACAAGGCTCTTTTAAATCTATTTTTGTTTCCCCTTCTAATACCCGCAGGTAAGGCGTTAAGTAAATAAGGTAATCGTTTTTCGATGACCTATAATCGTTTTTCTATCCCCATAGTATAATTGCTTACTCTGAGAATAGCATACTTACTTGCAGCTATGTAGCGTCAATACAGCGATCATTTCCTAAATTAATCAGGAAATACATACCTTATCATCGGACAATAGCCTCGTAACTAAACCTAAAACTCCTTAAATTATTCGCTGCAGACCGTACGTAATTAGACCACCTATTGAGCAGCTTTCAATAAGTAATCCCTGAGGGATACAGAAGCGAATCGAAGCAAAGATTCCAAGGGACATAACTTTCTTAATTAACTGATGAGTATAATTAAGCCGGAGCCAACTTCAGCCTCCGAAGGCATTCTATTCAATTGAAAATCGCTTCTCATTAAAATTTTAGCTAAGTGCTCAGTCGCGTTCAGAAATATGACAATGTGTTATGAACTTCGCCTAGCGATCGATCGCCTAGGGATTGAGGGGTAGAGCACAGCGGGAAGTCCTCTTGCTTATTTAGAGCAGCCTAACCGTGGAAGTGCCCCCACCTCACAGAAGACCGCATCCATAATCCCATCTCAACACCATCACTGCTTGTTCTTAAGTTACGTGGTCTTGTGTTCCTGGTGGTGAGCTCCCGTGGATGCGCTGAGTGAGGAACCTGTTACCTATAGGTACATAAGTTTCTAGCTGTCAATACAACGGATACTCATCAAAAAAGGGTCGGCCGCGCGTTTGCGATTGACCTGCAATCGCAACGGTCCATAGCTTAGGCTATGGCGTTTGCTTAGCATTTAGGTAGGCAAAAATACTATCATCATCCTCCTAGCGTTATCCCAGTGCAATTAGGATGCCCGGGGTCCGCTACCTAATCCCAAGATTGGGCGTAGACACTAGTTTTTACGGAAGAGACTGCCATCTGATCTTCCAATCCAAGGGGAAATTGGACCTTATTTTGCTTGTCTGCAACCTGACCGTTAGAAGTTCTCAAGCCGCCTGAAGGTCTCTAACGTGGCTTACGACTGCTGTCATAGACACCAGCAGGGATCAACGGCTTAACACCAGTTAATAACACCCATCCAAAAATACTGTAAACTTTTTTATTTTTGTTACTATGTAGGTACCTATGTTAGAAAAAATTAGCATCACGAACCCAATTAAAGTCGAGTATTATTTTAACAAAACAAATTATATGTAGAAGTCGCGCAGAAAGATGTACACGCTACATAAACATCGCAGCCGCCGGATTACTTATCGCGGATTAAAATAAATCAACGAATCCCAACAATCCGGAGGCAAATAATGTCAAGGCTGGCTGGATATTTTATTACAGAGCATACTAACCGTAAACAATACGTATGAGAACACAACGCGCTCATAACACAAGTTATGGGTACAATAACACAGATTCTTGTAGCGTGTGCTTCCGCGAGACAAATGCGATGCAGACATGACTATTCGAAATGTTAGCGCGCGACAAAATGCGCCATTTTGCGAAATTTCATTCGAACTAATTTATCACACTGGCAATAATTATAATGATAGGTTGTCACTTGTCAGTGTCACAGTTGCGGTTTATTTCAATAATAGTCGTTTTGAAAATTAAATGATAATTGACATAAGATGCCCAAAACCATTCATAGTCAAAAGCGGGACCCTATTAATAATGTACCTATTTTATAAACTTCTAAAAAAAAAGTTTAATAAAATTAAACTATTTCGCTGCAAAACATTTCAAAATTGACATCAGATCTGACAGGTAAACAAAGTCTAAATGGAATTCCGTCGTTGCCATATAAATAAAAATAATAGCGCCCTCTAAGGGTCAATATTTATTTCTGATCGGGCTTTACCAACTAAGCTCGCGAGCGAAGCGTCTGTTTCAGTGCTTCCGTTCGTAATAATATCTAGAGGTGAATAATAAAGGTGTCAACTATTGGATACCTTAATGTCAAAAACTGGGACGTTTTTTGTTTCGGGGGGCCGTAGCTGTAACCTTGAAGTAAGTGATGTATTTACCTGAGGATTCAATATTTGTACAATTTAAAAAATAAGAGACCTAAACCTGCATGCATACAACAGCCTGCTGCAGTGAATTCTCAAATTTCATAAAGGGTCGGCAGCGCGTACGTGGCTCCTTTGGAGTTGCGGGCGTCTATAGGCTGCGGTGGCCGCTTACCATCAGGTGGAACGTACGCTTGTTTGCCACCGGCGTTGTATAAAAAAATACACTAGGGAACCAACTAATTTGGCGACTCCTCGAGCTTTGTGAATCTTGTGATCGATAGCAATTAGTCCTATTAGAAGTTAGATCGCGCTGAAGTGTCGATATATTTAGGTACCTAATGGGCAATTACTTAATTATAATTACTTACTTTACCGGCGCAGTGACCCAAAGAGTAAGTACCTTGGCCTCCGAAACGAGAGCACGCTACCTTATAACTTCCTATAACTCTTCATCTTGTTCAATTATTTATATGGATTTATTAATATTTGATGTCCGGTCTGCTTAGCGCCCTTTTCGTAGCATCGGGAGTACGCTTTCAATTTGCGCTATTTGCGCAGGAAATACGAAAAATATATTACAGTTGTCCAATAAATGAAATAAATGAACTTTATTCTGCAAGTAGGCCGCAAGGGCACTTTTACAAGTCAAAAACTACTAGCGTTTCTCATGAGCAGAGCTCGGAATAGGTAGTGCCTATTTACCTAAACTTCGCGGGAGGAGGTAACTAAGAGTGGTTACAAGCACCAAAAATAATTATTTATTTTTAATGAATGCGGGATTTCCCGGGATTTACTGTATTATTCTATAGGCTTAATACTCATACTCATACTCATACTCATACTTTATTGGTAATATAGATTACAAGTCAACGTATTACACAGGTATTTGAACACTTAACATTAAAATCAATTGTACACATTCATGTAATGAGCGAGAAATTACATTATTTCAAATTTAATAATTCTTCTATAGTATAGAACGACTGCTCAAGTTCAAGTTTGTATTTGAAGTTGATGAGACTAGGGGCGTTTATTATGCTTATTGGCAATTTATTGTACACTAATGGCCCCATTACGCGTATAGTTTTAGCCATTTTTACAAGTCTTCGAGGCACTGGGGCTAGTTTGTGGCCGTAGCGCGTGACCCGATCGCTACCATCCCCTCGTCTAGGATACTTGTCAAGGTTCTCCCTGGTGTAGACGGCTATTTGTAGTATGAGGAGGCTAGGCAAGGTAAGAATGCCTAGGGCTGTGAAAGATGGTTTAGCCGACTCATGCCATGATACACGCGCCATCGCTCTGACCGCTCGCTTTTGCAGCCGGAATACACGTTGCCATTCAGCCGCTTGTCCCCACAGCTCAAGCCCGTATTGTAAGATGGACTGTATGCTAGCAAAATAACAGTCACGGACTGAATGAGGTGGAAGGGTTGTCGCTAGCCTGCCGAGGGCGAAACAAGCTCTTGCCATTTTACCGCATAGGGAGTCAATATGACTCTCCCACGTCAAACCCTGGTCGATGTGAAAGCCCAAGAAAGACGTGCTCTTAACCTGCTGAATGATGCCGCCATTGAGGCCAACGTTAAGTGGACGGCGTTTGCGCCCAGATAGATCGAACTGCATGAAGTGGGTTTTCGTTAGGTTTAAGATCAGGCCATTTTGTGCGAACCAATCCGACAGTTGTTTGCCGACTAAGTTAAGTTGCGACTCTAGCATGCTAATATTCAGGGCAGTTACAATTACCGCAACGTCGTCCGCATACATTTCGCGTTACTTATAAGTCTTGTTATACTGCATATTATTTGTTTAATTACCTTGAAATAACATCAAGGATTCCAAAATTTGATACTTTTTAGTTGACTTAAACAGAATTTAACTCCTTTCTTCCATGAGAGGGGACCTGTGTCCAGCATTAGGGCGTATATGGATTGGTGATGAGACAGAACTATGATGTGGCATAGAAGATATCGTACAGATGTATTCTAATTTATTTCTAATATGATGGTATACATGTACTTACTTACCTATATATTAAATAAAACTATTTTTCAACCGATTATATCGCGTACAATGAATTTAAAATACATTCCGTGACCACGAGTGCTGCAAACGACTCGAAAAGTCGGAATGAATGTCAGAATTTTCTATACGATATCATAGACATAGACATACACTAAATTTCGGAATCCTTTTGATTCAATTTGATCCATATTATATTTTTAATGACTGATTGTTATTTCAAGGTAATTAAACAAATAATATGCAATATAACAAGATTTATAAGTAAAGAGAAATGTATTAAGCCTCTAGAATAATACAGTAAATCCCGGGTAACCCCACATTCAATAAAAATAAGTAATTATTTTTGGTGGTTGTAACCACTCTTAGTTACGTCCTCCCGCGAAGTTTAGGTAAATAGGCACTACCTATTCCGAGCTCTGCTCATGAGACCACTGCCGAGAAGAAACGCCGAAAGAAACTCGACAGTCAGTCATTTTCTCCAAAATATGCTTATTACAATGATACTACTTAACCTACTTAAGTAAATGTAAGTGGTAAACAACAAAAGAGAATTGAAAGAAAAACGAGGAAAAAATAACAATAGGTATTTACAATGTGTAGTTACACAAGAAAACAAAACATGTCGAATCGTTTTATATGCTTTCCTGCAAGAAATGTGTCAACTAGATACAATGAAAATATTAGACTTTACGTTATTTAGGTATTTAGTTTGGGCCATGCATGTCTGTCTGTTAGATAGTCCTCAACCCTATAATAAGCCTTTGACATCAATGTTTTTTTAGGTAATTTTTAAGAGCTGGAAAGGGTAAATTCAAAATTTCATCGGGTAACTTATTATAAAAACGGACACATTGACCTACAAAAGACTTGTAAACTTTACGGATACGAAACTTGTTATTGGCAATTTTATTTTTATTCCTTGTATTAAAATTACGAATATCAGAATTTTAACAGAATGATTCTCGATTCTTTATTCTTTATTGCTGCAATTGCTGTATTCACCTACCTATAATAATAATTGAAGTCCCTAAGCACAACAGAGACAGAATAAACACCGACAATCTATATATATATTATACGCGAGGCCGATTTTTGTACACCCCATCAGATCTACAGTTATGGTCCGATTTTAATAAATGATATGTCATAAGATTCGTCTCATGCTGGAGAGTTACATAAAACTCTTAATTTTTCATATTTTTTAGGAAAAAGGACTAAAAAATTGATTTTAAAAAACTACTGTGCACTGACCACGTGACTTGGCCGCGTGACGTCACGCGACGTGGCTCCTGTTTTGAATTGACATAACAGTAAAAAAATAAAGAATAACTGAACTCAAACCTGTAGTAAGTTCTTCAGCATGAAAAAATATACGTTTTGAGTCGGCGACATTATATCCACAACCCCAAGAAAATTAACAAAATACAAAATAGACGATCTTTATGCAATGTTTACAATTTACATGAATGACAGTCTGTTGTATCGTTATTTAATTCAACGTCAACATTTTTTTTTCTTTTATGCCAGTATTAAATTGTAATAACCCTTTTACTTCAATAAAAAATATAATTATGCAAACTCTTCGCATATTCAAATTTTTGACAGAAAACCTCTTTAGGTTTAAGCGATTCATTGTCGTGGACGTCCATCTCTGTTATAGTGTCTTGGCATCTTTGTTGACCTTAACAGTACCTTGCGCGTCGATAGGAGTACAATTCCTATAAGAAAATGTGGGCCGCAATGTCACTCCAATATCATGGAGTCCCTCCTTACCTTGAGGGGCATCGTGGAGCGGGTACTGTGAAGAAAGGGGAGTTCTCACGATGTTCTTCGGATAGCCAGTAGAAAAATATTATGACGGGAAAAGTTGAGGGCCCGAGGTTCCGGGGCAGACTACCCGCTAGATAGAGCACCCAAATCACTGGTGCCCTGCAACTATATCTGCACGAGGCCATCCATAAGGTGATAGGTGATAAGGTGATAGGAGCCTATGGAGGAGTCTGGTCAGTAATAATTGGACATTAAGTCCTCAGCGTCGAGGGAACGACTGATGATGATGATGGGCCGCATCCACGCTGTCCGGATAACTTAGCGAGCAGTCTACTTTAGGCTTGGCTTTGATCCGGCATATAATGTGACACTGAGAAGGAACTGTCGATTTTTAAGACCCCTTTTTCAAATATTTGGTGTTCCTAAAAGAGGCACAAATTACAGAAATCTATCTGTACCTATATAGTTGTTCCTTTTCTGAATAACTATCGGAATTTCCGTATTTTAGCGGTGTCGGGACGCCGCTACGGGACTCTCGTTCTCCTTTATTTTTCTTCTCCTTTATCTTTCACTGGAAACCAGGGCTCGAAAACCGGTTTCGTCTTCCTACAATTAACCGGTAAAAAATTTCGGTTAATCACGTTTTACGATATTTTTTAAGTAGACTTTATGTCGGTAACATTAAGTCAAAAAAACGTACCGAGTTACTAAAATTTGATCTGACAAAATTGACAGATTTGTTAGACAAATGTCTAACAAATCTTACGCCTACATCCAGTTTAAACAAAATGACTGATTTGTTCGCCTATCAATATGCTTAGGTACCACTTAGGCGGTACGGCACGGTCTACCAGTTTGATATCTGGGCCACTTCGTACCTTGTCAGTATGATCGCTAAGGCTAGAAACAGGATTCGACGAAAAAGGAACAAATTTCTAAGGGTTTGAAGACCTAAACCGCCATTTTTCAGGGTTCAGTACCAAAATGGTAAAAAAGAAACCCTTATGGTTTCACTTTGTCTGTCTGTCTGCCATATCGCTAAATATCTCAAGAACTACTTATGCTATCGATTTCAAATTTGGAACAGTTATAGAGAACGGTAACCCAGATGCATAGAACATGATTTATTTTTATTATATCTTTTTATTTTCTGTGAAAATGACATATAAGGTGGCTCAAAATTTCAAAGTCTAGTGAATATGTCAAGTGGGGTGTCATATGAAAGGGCTTGAGTTACACATTCTGAAACATTTTTTTTACGTCGTTTCATTTTCAATTTATGAGGGAAAATGTAAAAAAAATTCCTTAGATAGATGGCGTTATACCCACAGCGTTCAATTAGGTACTACACGATATTGTTAACATTTGCCTAAATTAATTGGGTCGGGACGGGTACACATTTGTGTACGGAACCCTCGGTGCGCGAGTTGGACTCGCACTTGGCCGGTTTTTTTAACCTGCCTGTTGCTTTCTTGGGGATAAACCGATTGGCTACTCCAGCGACAAGATTCTGTGGACCAGATGTCAGATCATAGTACCTAACTCGGTAGGTACATTTTTAAACGACCCCAAAAAAGGAGCTTCTTTACCCTTTTCCAAGCACAGTACGATTTATGGACCACATGTGTCTATAGAATTTCAATCTTGGTTCTGGGGTTTAACCTCTTCACCGCCATTGACTTTATATAAAGTCAGTACATTTAGTGCCCCCCACACCATGACTTCATATCAAGTCGATGTAAAGCAACCTACATACTGTCAAGTTAGATTCATTTTCGGTCGTTTACTCTGCGACTTTGGCGTGTCAGACACAACTTACGAAATCTACTGTGGCGGTGTAGAGGTTAAGGTTAAAATTAGATTGCATTTTCTTAAAAAGTGACTCGTCAGCAAAACGTAACTATTTTTAATATATATTTTGTTTTTTGTAAAGTCTAGATTCATGAGGCCTTCAAAAGGGTTAATTCGTCGGGCCATATGACCCATCGTGCAGAACGCAGTTATGCTATGGAATAAGATAATAAATAAATAAATATTTCTCCCATTAACGCATAATTTTGTGCCACACCATTGGCCATCACGGCCCATTATGTGGTTCCGGCATTATATAACAGAGCCCGAGGCCCCAAATCGTCACTTTAGTTGACGGCGACTAGTTAATAAAAGACACATAAAAATACATCAGTGTTTTATTTTCTTCTTAGACACACTCGGAACTTCAGTTTCGTATTCTATCTCCACACGAGGTTTCTTCTTAGCCACTAACTTCTCAGCCACATCCTGAAAACATTGCCAGTTATAAATACAATATTTATCATATAAATAAATAAATAATAGGATGGAACTGTACCGGGATAATGCTAGGATGATGATAAATAAATAAATAATAATAAATAAATATTTGTGGACAATCTTACACAAATCAACCTAGTCCCAAACTAAGCATAGCTTGTACTATGGGTACTAAGTGATGATATACATACTTATATAGATAAATAGATACTTAAATACATAGAAAACATCTAAGACTCAGGAACAAATATTTGTGTTCATCACACAAATAAATGCCCTGACCGGGATTCGAACCCGGGACCTCCA
This sequence comes from Epiblema foenella, assembly GCA_963556455.1. Classification (NCBI taxonomy): domain Eukaryota; kingdom Metazoa; phylum Arthropoda; class Insecta; order Lepidoptera; family Tortricidae; genus Epiblema; species Epiblema foenella. The sequence continues at coordinate 21,575,732 of OY747099.1, read as the reverse complement.
GCTTCGAAGGCAGGGTCACTACCAACTAGGCGAAAGCGGTCGTCATACGTATGTATGTAACCTTTTCACTTAATCCGTCGTCTAGCAGTCATTAGGATCCCAGGGCTCATTACAAAAGAATAAAGTAATTTTTCCGCCGGGACGCACTGCAAAACGATTCTAAAATTACTTATCTCAACTTTGTTAGGCAGGTAGCGTTAACGAATTTTACGCGGTGAAAATTTGTTTATACTTTTTTCACAGAATGAGCAAGCAGTCTTGAGCTGTAATTTTTTATTCCACTGTGACTTTATTTCATAAATACCTACATAAATTGGAGCGTCACATAGTGAGAATCTAAAAAATATGGGAAATTGGTGACTTTTATAAATCGGAATCACTACATAGTATAAAACAAAGTCGCTTTCTGTCCCTATGTCCCTATATCCCTATGTATGCTTAAATCTTTAAAACTACGCAACGGATTTTGATGCGGTTTTTTTTAATAGATAGAGTGACTCAAGGGGAAGGTTTATATGTATAATACATGCATCAGCATTGCACCCGTGCGAAGCCGGGGCGGGTCGCTAGTATATAATAATCTTAAAACTTCTATTGTCTACACTGTACTATCAAGGTAAAAAATGGCGGTACAAGGTCCTCCCAATGTTTCCAACACGTTACCATTTCAACTCACCTCAATATCAGATGTCTCCGATTCAAAATCACTTCCAACGTCAGCATCTTCTTTATGCCCCGATTCACTTTCCTGATTTATAAAAATATATATATATTATTGTACAGGTCACGTATTTGAAGATAAATTTCAAATTGCAAGGCCTTTTCAAGGATTATAAGGAATGTATGTAAGAAAGGTTTGTCAATTTATTAGGGACGAAAACAGTAAAGCAGTTTCAGGTTTAAACAAACCATGAAGAGCTGGCATCTATTATTTACAATTTACCGTTCCAAATTCGGCCCTTTCCTTAGTTTGGGTCTGTACGAATGAATAACACCATGCCGCGGGCGCCCAAATTTTTTGATATTTTTTAGGCTTATTTAGTTTTAAATTTTAGTTTAGTTCTATTTAGTGCTGGTATGAGATGTGTTAAATGCACTAAAGTTTAAATAATTAAATTAATATACCGATCTGCCTCGCGCTACAAGCTTATTACCTTGTCTAGAATAGATCGCTATTAAGAGAAAAGACCGCTTGCTGTATACCTCTACTAAATGTCATTGTTTTGTTTTTCTTTGTATTAGCTCTTAGTATTAGTATTAGCTAGGAGGATTATGAGTTTTCTTTCTAACGCACCTGATCACTGTCCATGTCACTGTCGCCCTCCACAAACTCATCAGCCTCAGCGGCCTGCAGTTCTCGCTCCAACTCTGGTTCCATCTCCACCTCTCGTTCTTCCTCGTCGTCTCTCTCGTCTTCCCTCTCGCTCTCGCTTGAAACCTCCTCCGCTTTCAGAGCGGCGTCGAATGCCATTTGCGGGAAGTTGTAGATGTCGTTGTACTGAAATAAGCAAATATATTGTTATAATACATGATTTCTATGTACAAATGAATAGTTAATAATTATATCAACATCAATATCACTGCTTATACCGATAAATGTTTTTTTCATTAGGTACCTAATAAGTTCGGCATTTCGATGTTGTCTATTTTAAATGAATTACCTACAGATGTTGTTCCAAACGTGAGTCGCGATCGTTTGGTGCCAGCCTCTTTTAAGTGTAGGATTTACTTTAAATCAATAAAAGTGAAAATTATGTAAAGAAAATAAAGTCGTGTTCGAAAATATTAATCTAAATTGAGTGGAAATTTGTGTAGATGTATAAAAGCATATATTTATAAAAATCCAATGACCAATCCATATTTTCAGTCAGGATAGCCAATGAACGAATTAATTCAATTCTTATTTAAGTTTTGAGGAAATACCCACAGTGCCCTTCTTAAGTCTCTCCAACAGCTGTTTCTCTATGGCATTGTCTATTCTCGCTGCAACCAATGCCTTCTCCTCTCGTCTCCGCTCCCTTCTTTCAATCTTACGTTGTATAGGTACTATTTCCTTACTGCAAACATATAAATGAGGTATTAACTATGTAAAACTATTTATTTTTGTACTTAATTAAAGAGATATTTACAATAATGTAATTTCATCAAGAACTATTTTGTTGAACATTTCATTGTTTTATGTTATTCGTTGATATTAAATATGCCAAATGGGACAAACACAATATACTATTACTAGATGAATAAGGGTCAATCAACTTTTTCTTGTTGTTATTCTGTCCCGTCAGCGAAGCAACAGTAACCGAGTTTCTTAGAAAAATGTTTATAATATGGGCTTCAAGCATGCTCAAGAGATGACCCATGTCCAAATGGATTTATACTTCTCGCTAAAACTCATGTTTGCTGGATTTAAATCCTATAATCACAGTTTTAAAGAGTGACTCAGGAGACGTAACCATGATTACGAGCAACAAAGATTAGTTGATCCACCCATAAAATAGATGTGACCTGTAGATTTAAAAACCTTTAGTTTACTAGATAATCCTTATGGTGCTCCCACACTGGCTGTCATAAATGTTACATAACAATGTAACAAGGATAAGGCTATGTAATGTAACACTATGATACTGAAGATAGATAGTTGCTGTTATTACAACATTCAAATTTGACAGTTCACAGGAGTGATGCCACAACATTATAACAGCCAGTGTGGGAGTACCATTAAAAAAGGTTGTGCTAAGTTAGTTCTATTTCTAAATGTATGTTCAGTTAAGTGTATAGAAATACACAGCAAATTTTTTTACACCTCAATATATAAATTAAAATGTATATGTGATAATCCACATCGAAAGGGACCTTATGGCGGCAGGCGCTTACGTTGCAGCTATTCACTATTGTATTGGAACAGCGGCAATAAAGGCGTAAGTGCCGGCCGCCATAAGGTTCCTTTCAATATGGATTATCACATATGTTCATCAAACATAACATCAAAAATAATTAAACTGAAGCAACTTACACTCTTCTAAGTTTGAGCTTCCTCATCCGAATGAGATATTGTGTTATTTTCACAAATCTCTGTTTGCACTTGGCCTTGATGAATCCTGGCCAGTAGAGAAGATTCTCATTTATCTGGTGGATAGCCTTCTCAAAGTTCCGGGACAGTTTCACCTTTTCCCATTGCTTGGCTGGGAACATCACTCTGGAATCAATAATGAATTTCCATTTGTCAATCATCTTAGCCTAATTGGTTGTGACTATGCCTGCAAAGCAGGCTGATCCCTGTATAAATCTAGGGAAGGGATGCTACCTCTCATGTAACAGGAACAACTGTTAATAGTTGGAGTGAGAGGATCCTATACTAGCACCCACGAGATGCTAAGCGCCCGCGCGGAGGCCCGCTCCGGCGGTGGATTGATGACATTGCCCTATAATAGCCAGACGGACCATCATGGACTCGCAAAGCCAAGGACAGGGTACACTGGAAGGAGCTGGAGAGGCCTTTGCCTATAAATGGATTCCTCACTTGTAAAAAAAATGTTGTTAAAGGGTGGATCAACTATTCCTTGTTGTTCGTTACCATGGTTACGTCTCCGGAGTCACTCTTTAAAACTGTGATTTTATAGGGTTTAGATCTACCAAACATGAGTTCTAGCGATTTTCATAAATCCATTTGGATATAGGTCACCTCTTGAGCATGCTTGAAGCTCACGATATAAACATCTTTCTAAAAAACTGTTGTCTCCTCGCTGACGGGACACAATAACAACAAGAAAAAGTTGATTGACCCTAAAATAGAAAATTGTGATAAAAATAAAGGCTTAATAAATATTAAAAAATAAAGAGAATGCTATTAATATTTGGGACACTCTTACATAGATTGACTTAGTTCCAAACTAAGCAAAGCGTGTACTATGAGTAATAGACCACATTATACTAACTATGTAACTATATATATAGTAGGAAATACATTTAGGTCCTATTAGTTACTATGTTTTCTTTTACATATAGGGGTAGTTTTTCTTTTTCACCGACAATGGCCTGTCCTCATAGAAAACCAAAATGTAACTCATTTAAATAATATGTTTTACTGTATTTTATTGATGTCAGTGCCTTTACCATGAGTTTACATGACCGTACTCGCTAGCGACTGCGTAAACGATTTAGTATGCCGATTCTTAGTTCTATTGCGTAACCGCCAGAGGCGCTGTACTTTTGCCCATACAATTTTTGACGCAGTCGCTAGCGAGTATGGTCATGTAAACTCATGGTTAAGGCACTGTTTATCATTACAGTAGTAACATTGCACACAAATATTGTGGGTAAAAAAGAAGAATGACTTATGAGTCATTAGTCATTACTAGTAAAGCTAGTACTATGGTACTAGCTTTACTAATCTTAGTCCTAAGATAATGTATTGAAGTTTGTCCCGAATATACATTAAAAATTTTTTTTATACATTCTTAAGATAGAGATCTTTGTGACATGATAAAATTACAACTTTAATAATAGTAAGGCTTATTTACCAACATGAAGGGAGAAAAGAAGAACAATCATCTTCCTACTTCCCCATCTCATTCTATGACTGTACTGTATTTGTTCTGCTAATGTTTCAGTGGAATCATCACAAAATAAATTTTGATAAATACCCATAAATTGATTATATAACCACCACCACTTTAGTTTACAGTTGGCAGTAACCCTGCATACGAATCTGGTGGTCCCAGGTTTGAATCCCAGTCAGGGCTGTGTGATGAACAGGAATATTTTGTTGGGTAAGAAGCAAAACTCGCTATCAAAACTGACATTACTCTTCAAAACCTCGTATCTCAGTACTGAAACGATGCTGATGTACGAGCTGTATTTTAAGTAGGTATTTGTTACTTAGTGACTTTTGCTTGTAACCCGAAGATTTGTTCCTGAGTCTTGGATGTTTTCTATGTATTTAAGTATCAATTTATCTATATAAGTATGTATATCGTCACTTAGTACCCATAGTACAAGCTATGCTTGGTTTGGGAGTAGGTCGATTTGTGTGGAGATTGTCCACAAATTATTTTCTTTTTCATTTTTTATTTATAAAATAAGAATCATAAGTTACCTTTCCGCAGTCTTCATGTACAAGTAAATGATACCATTTTCTTCTCTAATCGTGGCATATTTGCTGTTGGCAAGTGGGCAGGAAGCCCTGCTACACAAACCTGTGAGGTTATATTCATTGCGGCAGAAATGTTGCGTTAGTGTTCTGAAAAAATATAATTCAAATTGACATTATCAGTTCCTATGCAAGTTCCTGTAATATATAATACGGGAAATATTCAGGCGGATACTTACGTTACTTTGTGGGAGCAATGCGTCTTGTTGATGATGGCCCAAACAACCTAAACATCAAAGTATACGTATTAACATTTAAACAGCATAGGGTTCATATTAAATAGTTTACAAGAGAATATTCACTTACATCGTCATGCTGCATATTTATTTAACGCTGTAATTATTATATTAAATTGACACCGCGACAAACATGTGCGCTTATTGTAACTTTGACTTTGACGTGACAGTGACATGTGACATTAGCGTATTATTGACACATCGTAGAAAACTTCATGCATGGAATAGGGTAGGCATCATAATCCAAAGAGGAAACGCAGCCAGTCTTATGGGAACCCTTAGCCCCGGAATCCGACCGCGGTGACCTTATTTGATTACCTATTGTATTTATATTAATTAAATTAGTTATTCTTGTTTAAGCTTTACTTTAATGATATCAATGATAGTTGTTCCAGCTGATTTTATGTTATCTTAAACAGTTTCGTACACCGTCCATAGACAAAAGTAGTTATTTTTTTAGTCTTGTTTAAGTTCGGAGAAAACTACTCAGTTGAATAAATCCCGTTTGTTTCACATTTATTACATTTATTGGATAGTCTAATATTTGTATGCCTGAAATGTAATGAATACGTTGCATCTAGAAATAATTTATCCTGGTAACTTCATTATCATATCAATTTGCTTTATTTTGGCTTGATATATCAATACTAATAAATCAGGCATCTAAACAAACATAAAAATTCAATGAGTGATGTGAGCGATTTTTTATTTAAAATTTTCTTATTGTCGGTTATTTTGGTGAAGGTCTGTTTATGTATCGCAGTACAATAAAAATTTTAAACGCTTGCTGACTCTTGCAGAATTATATCATGCGTTCATGGAAGTTTTCCTCTTTAGGAGCATGATTGTTTTATAAAAGTGTTTAATATGAAATAGAAATGAGTGACAATATAAAAGTTGTTGTCAAAGTTAGGCCGCTGATTTCTCGCGAAATAGAGGACAAGCTTTCGTACCAATGGAAAGTTATAAATAATACATTGTACCAGCTAGATGCTAACGGGAAAGAATCAGGAGTACACTTTACATTTGGTGAGTGACTGTTTGGGGTTACCTTGACTTTAAAGGTTCTATTGTAATTCTAATGAGGCAGCGGTACGTGACGTAAAGCGTGGGTAACTTTTGCAGATAAAGTATATGATGTGACGACGGAGACCTCGGACGTGTACCAAGATGTTGCTAAGCCGATTGTGGAGGCAGCTATTGCTGGGTTCAATGGAACTATATTTGCCTATGGGCAAACATCTTCAGGCAAAACGTATACCATGTCTGGGACTGAAAACTCCCCGGGCATCATTCAGCTGGCTGTACTGAATCTGTTTGAACAGATCAAACTTATACCGGATAGAGACTTCTTAGTTAGGTAATATACTCAATATATTTTGAAATATTATCTAATGTATTTTTCTACAATTTAACAGTAAAATATCTTGTCCTAAGCTTTATAGCTATACCTGTATGCAGTGCATATGCAGCTTGTTGTTTTATGTCATATTATGTTATCTAATGATTGATCTTATCCAATTATGTTAATTTTATATGTATGTGTTATATCTCTAAACCATTCATGTGAATATCACCATTATTAGCTTAACCTGTCGTCTACTGGTCCCTCATTACAAAAGAATATTATTGTTTACTGTTATTTTTTCGCTGGGAGACGTGGGCTTAATGCCAAGGCGTTTTAGTGCCGGTGATGTAATTTTTTATGCAAAATAACACTTGTGGCAAATGTTAAAGAGTTAATTTGTAATATTTATAATTATGTATGCTAAATTTTATCAAAACAATTTAATTTATGAGTGGATATGACAAAAACTTCTTAACTAAGGTACAGATTAATTAGCAAATATGGAATGTCTAATTGAACACTTAAGCTACATCTATTGAGAACCCTATTTAGTGTTTAACCAACTTCAAATTAAAGGACGACATAGACAGAAATGCTAATCTCCAACTATAGAAATGAAACTTAATAATACTGTTCATGTCATGGTTTTCAAGAAGTTCTGACTAATGAAAAAAAATGTAATGCCACTACTCTTACATTTTCAGAGTATCCTACATCGAAATTTACAACGAAACCCTAAAAGACCTTTTAAATTGTGATAATGACAAGATCAAGATCCGCGAGTCACTGCAGGGTGTTAAGGTGGAGACCACGGAGAAGTTTACCTCTTCGCCAGAAGAAGTGTTGGATATTATGAGAGAGGTATGTTTAAGATAATATAGTGTGTAACAGGATGGGTAGCCTTGCTACTGTTGCATCAGAGACTACTTAGCGACTTCTTTCTTGCACTGTCCAGATTAGAAGAAAAAGTACAGATTTTCTTATTTCGTATTGCGTCACAGTTTCAGTTGTGCTAGATTCCTCCTGCATGGTTGTCATCTATATATATATCACGCAAGGCCGATTTTTGTACACCCCATCAGATCTACAGTTGTGGTCTGATTTTAATACTTAAATAATATGTCATTAGATTCGTCTCATGCTGGAGAGTTGCATAAAACTCTTATTTTTTTCATATTTTTTCTAGAAAAAGGACTAAAAAATGGATTTTAATAAACTACTGTGCGCTAACCACGTGACTTTGGCCGAGTGACGTCATGCGACATGGCTTCTGTTTTGAGTTGACATAACACAGTATAAAAACAAACAATAACTGAACTCAAACCTATAGTACGTTCTTCAGTATGAGAAAATATACGGTTTCAGTCGGCGTTCCACAGCCCCAAGAAAATTAACAAAACACAAAAACGATCTTTTTACAATGTTTACATGAATGACAGACGTATCGCATGTATCGCAGTTTGTATCGTCATTGAATTCAATGTCATAATTTAACAGTTTATCTTTTATGCCAGATTTAAATTGTCACGACCTTTTTGCTTCTACAAAAATTATAATTATACAAACTCATACTACACAATATAACATATTCAATATTTTGAGAGAAAATCTCTAATACCATGGACTGCAATGCGAACAAACCAGTCCATCTAGTTACTTAAGTTGTCGACTATCGACAGTATGTCAGGACCGCATCCTCATATATCTCTCACGACGTTCTTCGGATAGCCAGTAGATAAATATTATGACGGGAAAAGTTGAGGGCCTGAGGTCCCGGGGTAGACTACCCGCTAGACGGAACACCCAAATCACTGGTGTCCTGTAACTATATCCATAAGGTGGGTGATAGGAGCCTATGGAGGAGTCTGGTGAGCAAGAATTGGACATTATGTCCTCAACATTGATGATGATGATGTGCCGCATCCACATTGTCTGGATAACTAACTTAGCTAGCAGTCTAATTATTAGGCTTGGTTTTGGTCCGGCATACTGTCGATTTTTAAGACCCCTTTTTTGCATGTTTTTGGTGTTCCTAAGAGAGGCACAAATTAAAGAAATGTATCTGTACCTATAGTTGTTCCTTTTCTGAATATCTATTAGAATTTGTGTATTATTAGCGGCGTCGGGACGCCGCTACGGGACTCGTATTTATTTATTTATCGTAGGGTAATATTATTTCGAACATGAGATCTTCGAGAATACGGTGCAGTTGCCAGTTTTTGTTGCACTTTTAGCACCACCCAGGGGTCACGTCTGGGGTAACGGTGGGTACTCTCTACGGATGTGGTGCAACTTCGACCCCCCTTGTCAAGTGAGTGGGCAACTTGACTGTTAGAAGTTCTCAAGCCAACAAGAAAAATTGTCTGTAAGCTCTATTTGTGTCATGTACATGGATATTTTCTTAAAAAAATATTTTCATATTACAGGGTGAAGCTAACCGACAAACTGGTTTTACAAACATGAATGAAGAAAGTAGCCGGTCTCATTCAATTTTCCAGATCGTAAGTATATAAAAATATACATAAACGGGTGACGGGTGGGCGCACCGTGAACCTGCCCAAATGAGGTCATATCGGTTCAACTTTCGCGCCAGCAACTTACTTAGTTTATTTGATTAAGACAACAAAGGCCCATATTTAGATTATATAGGGCAGAGGCGGCGTTAGTTGTGGGCGACGTGGGCTACCGCCTACGGGCCCGCGGTCCGAGGGGCCTCATGACTCATTTTGGAACTATTTTTAATTTACAACATTGCTTCTTGCACCATTACAGGTATTCACTAAAATGTACCTTGCTCACATCAAATTTTAGTGTTGCCCTGCCATTGATAGATTTAAGTATATTGTATATATCACTATCTAACATATAATAAAATTGACGTGTTACGCAAGTTCGTGTTGTAAGGTCCCTACCGCGAAAATTCCGGAAGGCAAGTTTTTGGAGAAAGTCGATAGATGGTCTGATGGAATTATCTCCACAAAGGAATTGAAATTTAATGCATTTTATTTTAACAGACCATAGAATCCAGGGAGCACACGGAGGGCGAGGAAATAGCTGGCTGTGTGAATGTGTCACAACTGAACTTGGTAGACCTGGCTGGGTCAGAGAGGGCTGGACAGACTGGCGCCACCGGCAAACGATTCAAGGAGGGCACACATATTAACAAGTCGCTGTCTGTGCTCGCTCTAGTCATCAAGCAACTTTCCGAGGGCCCCAACAAGTACGTGCCACAACCGAATTTAGTAGACCGGGCCGGCACGGAACGCGCCAGACGGATTGGCGCCACTAGCAAATGGTACAAGGAGGGCACACATCAATAAGTCGCTCTCTGTGCTCGCTCTAGTCATCAAGCAGCTTTCCTTGGGCCCCAACAAGTACGTATAAGACAATACACGACAACGTGTTGCAACTGATTTAGTAGACCGGGCCGGCACGGAACGCGCCAGACGGACTGGCGCCACTGGCAAATGGTACAAGGAGGGCAAACATCAATAAGTCGCGCTCTGTGCTCGCTCTAGTCATCAAGCAGCTTTCCGAGGGCCCCAACAAGTACGTATAAGACAAGACACGACAACGTGTCGCAACTGAATTTAGTAGACCGGGCCGGCACGGAACGCGCCAGACGGACTGGCGCCACTAGCAAATGGTACAAGGAGGGCACACATCAATAAGTCGCGCTCTGTGCTCGCTCTAGTCATCCAGCAGCTTTCCTAGAGCCCCAACAAGTACGTATAAGACAACACACGACAACGTGTCGCAACTGATTTAGTAGAGCGGGCCGGCGCGGAACGCGCCAGACGGACTGGCGCCAATGGCAAATGGTACAAGGAGGGCAAACATCAATAAGTCGCGCTCTGTGCTCGCTCTAGTCATCAAGCAGCTTTCCGATGGCCCCAACAAGTACGTATAAGACAACACACGCCAACGTGTCGCAACTGATTTAGTAGACCGGGCCGGCACGGACCGCGCCAGACGGACTGGCGCCAATGGCAAATGGTACAAGGAGGGCACACATCAATAAGTCGCGCTCTGTGCTCGCTCTAGTCATCCAGCAGCTTTCCTAGAGCCCCAACAAGTACGTATAAGACAACACACGACAACGTGTCGCAACTGATTTAGTAGACCGGGCCGGCACGGAACGCGCCAGACGGACTGGCGCCACTGGCAAATGGTACAAGGAGGGCAAACATCAATAAGTCGCGCTCTGTGCTCGCTCTAGTCATCAAGCAGCTTTCCGATGGCCCCAACAAGTACGTATAAGACAACACACGACAACGTGTCGCAACTGATTTAGTAGACCGGGCCGGCACGGACCGCGCCAGACGGACTGGCGCCACTGGCAAATGGTACGAGGAGGGCACACATCAACAAGTGGCTGTCTATGCTCGCTCTAGTCATCAAGCAGCTGTCCGAGGACCCCAACAAGTACGTATACGTGAACGTGTCACAATTGAATTTAATAGGCCGGGCCAGACGTACTGGCGCCACAGGCAAATGGTTCAAGGAGGGCACACATATCAATAAATCGCTGTCTGTGCTTGCTCTAGTTATGAAGCAGCTTACCGAGGGATTCAACAGGTACATATAAGACACGTGAACGTGACACAACTGAAACTTGTAAACCTACCGCGCTACTCAGGCATTTACGAATCGCATCCGGTAATGGCATGTGAGTCTTAAATGTATGTACAGTAGCATAATAGTGAATTTTAAAGGAAAAAAACGTGTTGCACATATATTATTGTATGTAAATGAAACGAAGTGAAATTTATTTGCATAAGACATGGTTCACAAAGGTGCTCATAGTTATGTTAATAAATATAATCAACGTTTTGCTAATCTATCCAATTAACATATAGTCCCATATCTTATTTGCTTAATTTACTATTTATTGTAATAATTTGATGGTTTTCCATCGATATAGCCACACTATGTTGTAAATTGTAACATGAGTCATCATCCGTATTGCAGACACGCGAACTACCGAGACAGCAAGCTGACGCGGATCCTTCAGAACTCGCTCGGCGGCAACGCTAAGACTAGTATTATTTGCGCCGTCACTCCCGCTGCCGTTGAGGAAACCATTTCCACCTTACAGTAAGTATCCCTTTATTAATTTATCGTATGGCAATTATTTCGAAACGTGAGATCTTCGAGAAGACATTACGGTTGCCAGTTTTTGTTGCACTTTTAGCACCACCCAGGGGTCACGTGTAGGGTAGCGGTGGGTACTCCCTACGGCCGTGGTACAACTTCGACCCCCCTTGTCAAGTGAGTCGGCAACTTGACTGTTGGAAGTTCTCAAGCCACCCGGAGGCCTCTAACTCGGCTTAACGACTGCTATCATAGACAGCAACCGGGGTCAACGGCTTAACGTGCCTTCTAAAGCACGGGAGCGCTCAGATAATAACCACTCAAAGCGGTCACCCATCCAAGAACTGACCTGGGCCGATGTTTCTTAACCTCGCGGATGCGGGCGCCGCTGGCCCACGAGCGCTCCATAGCTCCAGGGACGGCTGTAGACATCAGCGGAAAGTCTGTAGACATCAGGGGTTCCCCGGATGCCAGACCGCCGCCTATAAATGTACAAGACTTCAATAAATTTCACTATTACAGTTATAAATTTAAATGTTTTATTTAACAAAACACCAACTAGTCTCTCTTCAGCTTTTCTTACAATATAGTTTGATTTGACACCCTGTTCAATTTAATTTTAATATTATTTCAGATTTGCCAACAGAGCTAAAGCAATCAAGAACAAACCGGAAGTGAATGCTGTGGCTACAGACGCTACTAAATTACAGGATTTGACCAAACAACTGTCTAAGTTGCAGTCTGAACTGGCCATCAAAAATCATATTGAAGTAAGTTCCTTACAATTTCTTATCGGGTATACGCCTGTGTATTTCTTTATAACCGATAATTTGAGCATTGCCTTGAAACATTGTTATCCACTAAAGAACACATTTCACCACAGCAGTAACAGTTGTTGGTACATATCATACATTTTGTACATTATAAAAACCTTTTTCTTAGAGAAATGAAATAATCTTTTTTTTTCCAAAATGGGCAAAGGGATATATGTGTAACCCTTTTCCATGCCGCAACAATCTAGAAGAATTTACAAAAATTAAATATAGTTACATTTTGGTGATTCATTTCAAGATGAGTCACTTTTTAAGAAAATGCTATCTAATTTTAACCTTAAACCCCAGCACTAAAATTGAAGTTCTATTGACACGTAAAAGATAAGACACTTTATCTCGGGAACGCATGGAGGTATCGAGTTGAAATTAAAACCATATACT